>OY992882.1:77421929-78011929 GCA_963921405.1 Cepaea hortensis | reverse complement strand
CATAACATGCCCAAACAATTTTGTTTGTCAACGTCTAATGACTCTAATCAGTTTACGATCTTCATTTGTTTCTTGAAGGACTTGATACAGATACAGTAAAAAAAAAAAAAAACTTTACAAAAGGAATTTCCTTAGGTCCTGGAGACGTCTAAATTCTTGGTACAGGCTTCGTTTTGTTTTTAAAATGTAACATTGCATGTTTTTGCGCTAACAAAGGCTTTCTAACTGCATCGTCCATTCTGTCACTTGTGGCTGTGGTTTTCAAAAGCCGATCAATTCCACTTTCCGTTTCTTTGCTTTTGTTGTTGATTTGCTCACTGTATTGGTGTCGCTTGACTGCACTTCAACACATTTTGTGTCCCCGTATTTATCAAGTGTTATTAGTGATACATTTCACACATCCTTTCTCTGTATGAACGTAGCTAACAGGCATCATCAACTTCTTCTTCTACTTTTGCCGTCAAGCGTCGTGGGAAGGAATACTTGACGTCGCAGCGCCCTATGGGTGGCACTGGATAGTGATATTCCGTGTGATTGCACAATGCCTTTGATGTCGTCAATCCATTTTATTCTCGGGCGTTCTCTTGCTCTCGTATGAGATATTCTGTGATTGTGTGAGATGATTTATAAAAAGCGTGTTTAATTAATCTAAGGATATTAACTCCGTCTTACCCAGTCAACAGATTTACTGGCCTAAGCTGTCCCAGTTGTTAATTAACTGCTCTTACACATATAGTAGAAATGTTCACATTTTCTCTCCAGATATGTAATACTTTTGAGTAATAACTGCCAGGGAAGGTAAGAATTAATGTCTGTGAGCTTTCCCAGTAACACATTATGTAAACTCTGCCTCAGCATGTCTTGAATTTTGGGGGATTAAACTGTGCGTCGTTTCATGTTAGATCGACATTCTAAGAGTGGCTGAGCCATGATTTGCCAGATAACGCCGGGAAAACACAGACAGATATGAAGTACCATGCAGCATACGTGCCCAGAGCTATATATTTATTTGAATGGTTTTATTTCAAAGCGGCCACTTTTAAAGTGCTTTTTATATGGCATATCATTTCATGTCAGTGAATTGGTTGTCCTTTCCGGGACGTTCCGATCAACGCCAACCTCAGGTTGAGTCTCTAGGCCCGTGTTACGTAAAATAGTGTGCCAATGCTTCTTAACGTTGAAGTCAGCTGACCGGTGTGTGGAATAATTGAATTCACCCACGTTCAAGACGCCTGTTACATGTCATGCGGTGTCAGATTATTCAACCGGAAGATTGGAATCAAGTTTTTCAACCTGCCAGTCGGTCATTCCACTCCAGTGACTTGCTCACAATCGTATTCTTTTTGGCGAAAATAATAGAGTGGTGTTCTTTGACTGCCATGTGCACTACTTGGTGTTTGAACTCCGCCATTAAAACTAAAAGCAAATAACAGCGATCAGGACTCGTGGGTGCCGTGTTCTGCTCAAACGCAGAGTTGTCCGTTATGGTGGTTAGTCGATCCCCTGAACTCTTCTTTATGGCAGTGAAGCCTGGACAACTTACTCACACCAAGATATACGTTTATACAGCTTTCATATGCGGTGTCTGCGAAGAATTCTTGGTATTAAGTGGCAAGACAAAAATCACAAATACTGAAGTATTGGAAAGATCAAGTTGTGTGACGGTTTATTCCATGCTCAGTCTTCGTAGACTTAGATGGATAGGGCATCTTTGGAGGATGGATGCTGGTAGAATACCAAAGGACATTTTTTTAGGTGAATTACAGATGGGTAAGAGATCTCAGGCTCGGCCTCTACTACGATTCAAAGATGTGTGTAAGCGGGACATGATTGAAGTACAAACTATCGTCTGTCAAGATGGCAAGGTGCCAATGGATACGATCCCCTGAACTGCTTGCCTGATTCTTGTGCGTTGCCTGTCCTCTGTCGATAAGAGAGGCGCAGTTGGAAGTCCCCATTTTCCCCCAGAAACCAAATTTCCACTGCCATGAGATGTTATTCAGCTTGTCTGATCATTGTCTATTTTTAACATCCATACCAAAGTACATGTTCTATGTAACTCTTCAGCACCCTTTTTCTCGTTGCAATTGACATATTTTTATTGGTCAGTATATTCTTCATCTTGCAAAAGGCTACCTTTGCCATAGCGATACTTGTTCTAATCTCTTCAAGGTATCTCCCATCAGATGTTTTGACTCTTTCGAGATAGTTGAACCGATTCACTTGTTTAAGAATATTCCCATTTACCCGTATATTATAGTGTGGTATTATAATAGCGTTAGGTCCGTAGATAATAATTAATATCCTCTCTGGCGATAAGAGCAACCACAAGAACTAACATCGAGACTTGACACGACCTCTATAAAATATTGTATGGAAATGAACGCAAACAAGAGCGCAAACGCAGCTAGTTACAAATAATAGAGAACTAATCAATAGAAAGATTGCACTCTTTGGGCAAATTCTAGAGACATTAACGTAATTCAAGTACCTAGAATCTGGGATAAATGTTGAATAGCTAGACTAAAAGTGAGAACAAGAACCGAACAAACAATAGTAATTGTGCATAGACTAAAACAGCAGCCCGATATAGACAAATAGGAAAAATACCATCGATAATCAAGATTAAGATATTATTGCAAGCATTCACCGTCTTTTAACATCTACTTCCATGTAATATATGGATATGAAATGGGAAACAAGTAACGAAAACCCAAACTGAGATGAATTTCTTTAGACATCCTTAGAATATAAAATACAAGTCCTGCCTCTAACCTCAGAATAACATACACAGGTTATGTCTCTAATCTCATAATAACATATACAGATCATGTCTATAATGTCAATGATCAGAATATCACCAGAATGTGAAATGTACTTCAAAACATTGGTAAGGAAAACCATGGCAAAAACTTAACATGTTGGCAAGAAAAATATGGGCATTGAAGCAAGTCATACAGGACATAGTTGTGGCTGATGCCCCAGCGTCCTTCTAGGTTATAGAAGAAGACACACACACAAAACTAAATATTTTATTGCTGTAAAATGCTAATCACCGTGTGGGCTTCTAGCAGATGGTATTCTGTGTGCTGGTGGGGAGTCTTGCCTCTGTCTGCTGGCTGCTGGCTGCCGTCTGCTGGTGGACGCTGACTGAACACTCTGCTGGAGGCTGAAGGCTGCGATATTCTGAGACATGTTGTAGTTTGGAGTGCAACAGTAAAGTTTCCCACCTTCTTAGTGCCATCTTTTTGCTTAAAAATTCTCTGTTACACACCATACTGTGTGATATAGCAAATAGAAAACAACATGTTGACAGCGATAGAATATTATTTAGTTACGTATCCTTTACATGATGCCACATTCATACCCAGCATTTTTTGGCTGTTTGTTATTTCTTAGCAAGTTTACGTTCAGTAGTTTGCCTTTGCCTTCTGACTGACCGGCACTCATACCATTATATGAAAACCAGCGCAAGGTGGTTTGCAGCCAAATCGCCCACAGCTGTGTTTCGAATACGGTGTGCAAGATTGCGAATTGCGTTCGTAACCCTTCGCTACATGGCCGGCGCGAAAGAATAACAATACACAGGGGATGTCTATAACTTCAGAATAACAATACACAGGCGATACCTATAACTTCAGAATAACAATACACAGGCGATACCTATAACTTCAGAATAACAATACACAGGCGATACCTATAACTTCATAATAACAATACACAGGCGATACCTATAACTTCAGAATAACAATACACAGGCGATACCTATAACTTCAGAATAACAAAACACAGGTGATGTCTATAACCTCGGAATAACAATACACAGGCGATACCTATAACTTCATAATAACAATACACAGGCGATACCTATAACTTCAGAATAACAATACACAGGTGATACCTATAACTTCAGAATAACAATACACAGGCGATATCTATAACTTCAGAATAACAATACACAGGTGATACCTATAACTTCAGAATAACAATACACAGGCGATACCTATAACTTCAGAATAACAATACACAGGCGATACCTATAACTTCATAATAACAATACACAGGCGATACCTATAACTTCAGAATAACAAAACACAGGTGATGTCTATAACTTCAGAATAACAATACACAGGCGATACCTATAACTTCAGAATAAGAAAACACTGGTGATGTCTATAACTTCAGAATAACAATACACAGGCGATACCTATAACTTCAGAATAAGAAAACACTGGTGATGTCTATAACTTCAGAATAACAGCACACGAGTGACGTCTATAACCTCAGAAATTTGACTAATTTAAACAAAAAGAACTGCATCAGAAACACACAGTAAGTAAAGATTTACAAAACTAAACCAAGGAAGTATGCTACTTTTCAGTGAAGATACAACAACTGTTGTATGTACTTATTTCTCCACCGGATCTCAACATACTTTCACTATGATTTCCTCCCCCCCCCCCCCCCCCCAGCTTTGAACTCGCTCGAGCGTACTCAACAGACGTGCTACAACTAACAGTAGTTGCTACCGCTAGTGAGTTGGCTGGACCGATGTTCTGTGAGGTTTAGCTTTTCCTATTACCAATCGGCACCAGAGAAGCAATTATCTGTTTGAGGATGTTAATTGAAAAATATATAGAAGTTCAAAAAAGTATATATGTTTATTTTATGGACTACAAGAAAGCTTTTGATAGAGTACAACATGAACGACTAATTACGTGTCTTCAAGATATAGGAGTAGACGGAAAGGACATCAGACTTATTAGTAACTTGTACTGGGAACAAGTGGCGTCTATTAGATGCGGTAATAACTATTCGTCGCCTGTAGAGATAAAAAAGAGGAGTACGGCAGGGATGTGTACTGTCCCCAAGCCTCTTCAACCTATACACAGAAAGAATTTTTAAACAAGTAGAAATGCCTGGACTCAACATCAATGGAAAAATCACGAACAATCTTAGATATGCTGACGATACCGTGTTACTAGCAGAAAGTGAGCAAGAGTTGCAAGACCTAGTGGAAGAAGTAAACAGGCACAGTGCAGAATGTGGCTTAGATATTAACATCTAAAAAAAAAAAAAAAAACTATGATAATTAGCAGTGAAAAGGAATGATCATCAATGAACATTACAGTAAACGGGCAGATACTAGAACAAGTAACAAGTTTCTCTTATCTTGGACATATAATAACAGATTATGGCAGAAGTGAAATGGAAATTAAAAAGAGAATAGGAATGGCCAAAAATGCTTTCAACGGCATGAAATCAGTATTAACATCTAGAGAGATTAATAACGCATTAAAAATGAGAATTGTCCAATGCTACGTATATTCAACGCTACTGTAATGGCGCGGAATCCTGGACATTGAACAAGCAACTAGAAAGTCGCATAGAAACCCTGGAGATGTGGATATACAGATGAATAGGTCGTATTTCATGAAAACAAGGTCCTAGAAAGACTGGGAATGAAGAGAGAGTTGATGAAAGAAATAAGGAGGAGACAAGTGAAGTATTTTGGCCACGTTAAAAGACATGATACTCTTATAAAAACCATACTGGAAGGCAAGGTTGAGGGCAGGCGAGCAAGAGGCAAACAACGATACAAGTGGGAGGATAACATCAAGAGATGGACGAACATCAATCTGACAGAATGTACAGTCAAAGCGAGAGACAGACTGTGTTGGAGATCCATTGCAGCCAATCTTCATTGCGGAGACGGCACCTGATTGATTGATTGATTACCAATCCCCCTCGCCATGAGGCGACTTCTGAGGTACTTGCAATGTTCGTCCCCAAGTAACGGACGACAGGTCAATATTTGAACTGACGGGCATGTGGAACGAACCCACTTCGCCGCGACCAGAAGAGGAAATTAACCACGTTATACCTCTCAGCCACGCCGACTCCTTCCATTTTAATATGTCTAATAGCATTTTACCCACAGTAAACCCTTATTTTATTCTCAACTAAGATCACTTATCACACAGACTCCAGGTACTTTAGCAAGTAAGCCAATGTAATCCTTTGCCGCCGTGTTAACAATTTTCAAGAGATCTTCGATGCGATGCTACCGCAGAAAACCATCTGGTGATCCTATCCTGTCTTAAAATTTGGCTAATTGAACCAAAAAGAACTGCATCAGAAACACGCAGTCGAGTGAAGATATTTAGGCGTTTTCCTTCTTTAATGAGCTGTCATTTTTCCGATTTGTGATCGGTGTTTTTATCTGGCTTCTTAGTAAATATGTTGTAGACCATCTTGACAGTTAATCTTCGGCTTCCAAACTTAGCAGAGGCCGTGCAGATTTTTTTGTTTTGTTTTTGGATCTGCCTTTAAATTAAAAAGTATTGCACTTTATGAACTTTGCCATATCTTTGCCGTATATTTGCTACTAGCTGACCCGGCCCGGCTTCGCCCAGTCCTTGGTGGGGAGCATCTCATTTAATTCATATAAGTAGTCATATAAGTTCCCGTTCCCGTTACCGACTGTCTGTCTGTCTGTCTGTCTGTCTGTCTGTCTGTCTGACCCGGCCCGGCATTGCCCAGCTCCTGGTGTGGAGCATCTCATTTAATTCATATAAGTAGTCATATAAGTTCCCGTTCCCGTTACCGACTATCTGTCTGTCTGTCTGCTTGTCTGACTGTCTGTCTGTCTGTCTGTCAAATAGACCCATCCCTCTGTCTCTCCCTCGTCTATCCCTCCCTCCCTCCCTGTCTAACTGTCTGCCTACCCGTCCCTCCGTCTCTCCCTCCGTCTCTCCATCCCTCCCTGTCTGTCTGTCTGTCTGTCTGTCTGTTTGTCTATCTATCTATCTCTGTCTGTCTGTCTGTCTGTCTAATAGACCCATCCCTCCGTCTATCCCTCCCTCCCTCCCTGTCTATCTATCTATCTATCTATCTATCTATCTATCTATCTATCTATCTATCTATCTATCTATCTATCTATCTATCTATCTATCTGTCTGTCTGTCTGTCTGTCTGTCTGTCTGTCTGCCTGACCCGGCCCGGGTTCGCCCAGTCCCTGGTGTGGAGCATCTCATTTAATTGTGAGTAGGTAAGAATCCGCTCTGCCTTCAAAATGTTGACGTGAAGATTTTCTTCCTGCAGCTGCTTCTGTATTTGTTGAACCATAAGCTCCATTTTTAGCCGCTTGACCACCCATCTGACTGTGTTTGAATCAGTGTTTCTGATTCTGGTGTCTTGGTCCTCCTTCCTCTCACAAGTTTTTGTGTTCGTCTGTGGGTAGTCGTCGCTCTTCTTATTGGTAGTTTCATTGACTGTAGGTTCAGATACTTTATTACAGCTTGCATGCAGACTCTCCAAAGGCAGGTTCGTCTTCTTGATAGTCTGGTCGGTTTTCTCACTATGCATCTTGGAAGCTGCTTGTTTCTTTGTGCTATTACGACGTGCCATTTTCCCCCCGTATCAGACTGCTTGAAATGTGTAAGGCGTCTTGGCTTGATAGCGCTGAGAAGTGCTGTCAAGCGAATCGTGTCGATATGATGGCGGAAAACACTAAATATGCGATGATATTGTTCAACATCTTTTAGATAACTTCTTAAGTATAGAAAGATGAGTTACAATGTTATGCATTATGCATTATTTTTATGTAAACTTTGAAAATGTCTAAAATATTGTATCATTATTTATTATAACTCATATGCCGGTACATAACTATAGACAAAGAGTTTATAAATCATTGAAAACGATACAACAATATGACTATAAGTTATACAACAATGTTATTAAAAGTTATGCCCCTTGAAATAACTTTTTCTAGAGTTAAGTCCCTTAGCTAATGTGTAGTCACGTCATTTTCTTCCCTTTCCCTAGCGTTTTGGTTCGGGGATTCTTTCATCATCATCATCATATATTTACGTACGTATTTTGGGAGGGGGAGGAGGGAGGTGGAGGAAGAAGGAAAAAAAACTATGACAGTTGACAGCTCTGGAATGAAAGTAAGGCGTGTAGAAAATTTCATCTCAATCGGATGGGCCGTTAGCGAAAAAATAAAGGACATACATATTTACATACATACATATTTACATACATACACTTTGATTTATATATATAGATATGTGTCACTGACAGATGTAAGACAACACATAATCTGTGTGTGGGGAGGGTGGTGTCACTGACATATTTAAGACAGCACAGAGTCTATGTGTGTCACTGATAATCCAGAGTATATGCATGTCACTGACAGATGTAAGACGGCACAGATTATAAAATGTGTCACTGACAGATGTAAGACGGCACAGAGTCTATGTGTGTTACTGACAGATGTAAGACAGCACAGAGTCAATGTATGTGTGATTAACAGATGTAAGACAGCACAGAATCTATGTGTGTCGCAGGAGACAGCCATTCAGTGGTACTGGGGACAACAGGTTGCGGGAAGAATTTGACACGTGATGACGATGTGTATCTCTGACATAAGTGTACCATAGATGTTCTCTTTTTTTCCCTTCTGTACTTCCTTGAGGGGTACCACTAAGAAAACCAACAATTAAGACAATGAACTAGCAACGCAGTTGAAAATGTTTAAAGTTTTGTAATATTTGGCTGTCTGCTGTTAACGTAATCTTATATATAAAAAAGGATGTGCGTATCTCTGTATGTCCTTTATACGCTCGCGAACGGCCCATCCGATTGAGATGAAATTTTCTACACGCCTTCCTTTTATTCCAGCGCTGACAACTGTGATATTTTGTTAGTGTGAATTCGCCTGCTTACTCAGTATTATTTCATTTTTCATTTTTCATCATAATTTCATATATCTCAGGGGACCTAACTCTGTAAAAGTTATTTCAAGGGGCATAACATTTCTGTATAACTTATAGTCATATTGTGGCATCGTTTTCGAAGATTTATAAACCCTTTGTCCATAGTTATGTACCGGCATATGAGTTATAATAAATAATGATACAATCTGTAAGGCATTTTCAAAGTTTTCATAAAAATGATGCACAATGCATAACATTGTAACTCATCTTTTTTTGCTTAAGAAGTTACTGTAGTCATGCAGGTGATTAGAAAGAGTTTTCATTAAAAATAATGGATGGTGTGTGGAAGGGCATTTTTTAAAGTTACTTTTTTTTGTTGTATGAATTTAATGAGACGCTACCCGCCAGGAGCTGGGCGAAGTCACGCCGGGTCAGATAGATAGACAGACCCACCTTTTCGCTGCAGTTGTCTACTCCTCCTTTTCCTTCTTCTGCTGATGCTGCTGCCGCCGCTCCATTTACCCAAGTTAATTGTTGGGGGAAGATGTAAAGATCTTTCAAGTGCTCTTTCAAATGCTTTTTGTAAGTTGGTCTTCGTTTATCTAAGGTTGTTCTAACTGCAACCAAAAAATGATTAGACAGACAGGCAGACAGACAGAGAGGGAGGGACGGACAGACAGACAGACAGACAGACAGACAGACAGACAGACAGACAGATAGTCGGTAACGGGAACGGGAACTTATATGACTACTTATATGAATTAAATGAGATGCTCCCCACCAAGGACTGGGCGATGCCGGGTCAGACAGACAGACAGACAGACAGACAGACAGACAGACAGACAGACAGACAGACAGACAGATAGTCGGTAACGGGAACGGGAGCTTATATGACTAATTATATGAATTAAATGAGATGCTCCCCACCAAGGACTGGGCGAGGCCGGGCCGGGTCAGCTAGTATCTTTATATTGTAATCTCCGTATCTTGTAGCAGTGATTCCTGCATACTTTTAAAAACATTTTAAGTATTACTTTTCTAAACGAAGTCTGATCAGTCGCGCTTTAACATGGCCATAAACTTCGCACGAATCAAACAACAATAAATTGAGCATCATCATCATCATCATCATCCAGTGATTTGTCCTATGCATAATTTTGTTACACCAACAGTCTGTCGAGATCACTCTCCTTCATAAGCCAGATGTTTTTTCCGCTTCTGCTGTCATGTATAAATTACCTATCGCATCTTGAAACCATGTACGTGAAGTCTTCCTCTTCTCCAGTACGCCGCCCTGTACAATTATCTTTTACAGAGATTCATATCTTTTTAACCCCCGGGAAGGTTAACCCGGTCAACAAATGCCCGCAGAAGTCGGATGTGTCGGCCTAACGGCGCAAGAACGCAGCTCTGCTGTAAACAGGCACAACGCAATCACGTCCGAAAAAGAAAAAAACTCCGGATAAACGCAGAAGATATCTTTGTAACATGCCCAAAATATTCAAATTTTCTCAACTTTATTTGTCTTAATAACCAATCTTCTTCAATATTGATTTCTTCTTGGATAGATCTGCTTATTTTCTGTTTCGTCCAAATAATATTAACACACTTTTCTGTAACATATATATTCAAAGGGATATATGCGCTTTTCGTCTGGTTCTGACACCGACCAAGTTTCACGCCCGCCCGTATGTTGCCACGGGAGATATCCCTGCTCTTGTAACCCTGACTGTTGTTGTTCTGTCTTCCAGTCCATGCAGCTTTAATTACTTCAGTGTTTGCAGAACAATTTTTTTTCTTGTTTTAATTTATGTTATCACATTTCCATTACCTGTCGTCAGTGAACTTAGATAATGGTAGCTGAACACGTTTTGTAATTTCTCAAGATTGATAAATAAATCTGTTGACATATGTGTTTATCCCGCTGTCATTATTTTTGCTATTGTTGTAGTGAGCTGTACATTTTGTTTTTCACGTTGCTCTTGCATAGACTTCATTAGATTCGCAGTTTCTATTTGGGACATTGCTAGCAAGACTGTCGTCAACATACCAAAGTTCGTGTATTTCTATTTTTCCAATTTCAGTGCGATCGTATTCTTCAGTGTCAATATATTCTCTAATATAATCTAGCACGACGCCCAAAGCAGCGGCAACAACCAGTCTATCAGCCTGTTTAATTTCCTCGCTCATCCTTGACCTGGGCAGAACATCCATGATATGCTCTTGACCTTTGTGTTTTCAAGCGATGCAAGCCACTCCACGAAAAACATACCTGTTTGTATTTTATGTAGCAATATTTGCATGCCTGTCACAAACACAACATATCGTTGTGTAAAACACTCCAGCCATCAGAAAGCCTCCATTACATTATCTACCCACATTATCATGCTTGGAAGTCTGATACCCCAACCGAACTCATATTTTTTCACAGCATCCCTTAACCTTGGTGATGGAGTTGCACCCACTCTGTTTACCCCATTTACTGACCCATCCTCATGTATTTTCATGTCTCTTGGGCATGAGTTGTCACTTATCGTCCACTGTCCGTTCCCGACACCCTCAGTCCACCATGACTGTCACTGTCAACTCTTTGTAAGGCTGCCATGTTGGCCGGCACCATGGACTATTCCCCTATTCCGCATTACCCTACCAGTTTGACAGACATTGACGTGTTTGATCGTATCTTCTGCCTGTACCATCCAAGAACTGCCTGTCTTCAACTAGTGTCCCCTGGTGTCGTGTATTGCCTCGTAGATCAGTGAGGCTGCCAAGGTACCGTAGGTATGGAACCTGTTCAATGGTTACCGAAGAAAGCACTTCTGGGAATGCCCCTAGTGAAATGATTTTGATTCTTGATGTCATGTGTCTGTAACATTCCACTTGATGCTTGCAGTATGTAAGTTGAACAGACCAGAAGACTAAATGCGACCCTGTCTGAATCCCTGTTCTATATCAAACCAGTCTATTGTATCACCACATGTCCTCACAGTTGCTTTTTGTTCATTGTAGAGAATTTTTATGATTTGTTTTATGTCTAATGGAAAGCCCATTTCTTAAATTGAGTGTAGATGCGCTAATATCGTGATCAGCGAGACCGTGGGGAATACACGTCGAAAACTTAAAAAGAGCTATCTGTTTGGTTTTTCTTTTATCATGGTGGGTTGGATGTATTGATTATATTTCGTTGATGAGTCATCCAACTAGAACAGGTGAAATTGAAATACACCTGAGGAAATGACAGTCACGTGACGAGTGACAGAAGATAGTTTGGAGAGGTGGACTCATCGATTGTTGTGAGTAGGATATTACACAACAGCTTTAATGTTATTTGTTTCTCTGTACATTTTTTAAAAGAAATTTGAACAACAGACAAGATAATTAACAAAGGGTTGCATTTTGTTGAGGCATCACCGGAGGCGTGACTCATGCAGCTCACGAAGATCGTGTTAAGACGTCATCACGCCACTAAACCAATCAATATAATGCTCTTAACTTGGGTGAATCCTTGCTCAGAGTGCATGGAACCGCGACTGAGAATGTGCGGGGCGAACATCAATTTATTGAATTAGCGCGAAATAAGAGTATTAGCAAAGGTGTTACATTTGAACTCGAAACTTGCCCAGCATTGCCTGTAGAACCTGTAACTAACCACATATGACACTCCATTGTAAATGTCTCGGAGGCATATTCATGTACACAATTTTCCCTCATGTTAAGTGCACATAATGTTAACACTGAAACCTCCAGCTATTTGATAGCCATGTGTAGAAATTGCCATGTGAACATTAATGTTGTGAACTCTTGGCGCGCGTCTCATCATTCCCTGGAGTGTTTTCGGCTGTGTGGCAAATTTCTTGTCACTTGTAATGTATGGATAATTGATCTTGTCTTGTGTTACACCTTCAGTCACATAAAATATCATTTTCATGCCGAATCTCTTCTTTTTAGCCAGCGCCCATTATAATATGTAACTTATAAATTTAATCTATTTCCTTAGTTCAGAATAATATACTGACTGTTACTTTATACACACTTGTGTGTGCGAGCACGCACGCACACATAAAAAAACACACACACACACACACACACACACTCAACCCCTTTTTAAAAATTATAATACAATGCCATCATCTCATTGAAGGTTGGCAGTATGGAGTCCCCAGCAGTTTCTGCATGGAGTCCTAGCTGTACATCCTGTCAGGCTGTATCCAACTGTCTGAAGTCCTAGCTGTACATTCTGCCAGGCTGTATCCAACAGTTTAAAGTCCTATCTGTACATCCTGTCAGGCTGTATCCAACTGTCTGAAGTCCTAGCTGTACATTCTGCCAGGCTGTATCCAACTGTCTGAAGTCCTAGCTTCCTAGCTATACATCCTGTCAGGCTGTATCCAACGGTTTAAAGTCCTATCTGTACATCCTGTCAGGCTGTATCCAACAGTTTAAAGTCCTATCTGTACATCCTGTCAGGCTGTATCCAACTGTCTGAAGTCCTAGCTGTACATTCTGCCAGGCTGTATCCAACTGTCTGAAGTCCTAGCTTCCTAGCTATACATCCTGTCAGGCTGTATCCAACAGTTTAAAGTCCTATCTGTACATCCTGTCAGGCTGTATCCAACGGTTTAAAGTCCTATCTGTACATCCTGTCAGGCTGTATCCAACAGTTTAAAGTCCTATCTGTACATCCTGTCAGGCTGTATCCAACAGTTTAAAGTCCTATCTGTACATCCTGTCAGGCTGTATCCAACGGTTTAAAGTCCTATCTGTACATCCTGTCAGGCTGTATCCAACGGTTTAAAGTCCTATCTGTACATTCTGCCAGGCTGTATCCAACAGTTTGAAGTCCTAGCTGTACATCCTGCCAGGCTGTATCCAACAGTTTGAAGTCCTAGCTATACATCCTGTCAGGCTGTATCCAACAGTTTAAAGTCCTATCTGTACATCCTGTCAGGCTGTATCCAACGGTTTAAAGTCCTATCTGTACATCCTGTCAGGCTGTATCCAACAGTTTAAAGTCCTATCTGTACATCCTGTCAGGCTGTATCCAACAGTTTAAAGTCCTATCTGTACATCCTGTCAGGCTGTATCCAACGGTTTAAAGTCCTATCTGTACATTCTGCCAGGCTGTATCCAACAGTTTGAAGTCCTAGCTGTACATCCTGCCAGGCTGTATCCAACAGTTTGAAGTCCTAGCTGTACATTCTGCCAGGTTGTATCCAACAGTTTGAAGTCCTGGCTGTACATTCTGCCAGGTTGTATCCAACAGTTTGAAGTCCTAGCTGTACATTCTGCCAGGCTGTATCCAACAGTTTGAAGTCCTAGCTGTACATTCTGCCAGGTTGTATCCAACAGTTTGAAGTCCTAGCTGTACATTCTTCCAGGTTGTATCCAACAGTTTGAAGTCCTAGCTGTACATTCTGCCAGGTTGTATCCAACAGTTTGAAGTCCTAGCTGTACATCCTGCCAGGTTGTATCCAACAGTTTGAAGTCCTGGCTGTACATCCTGCCAGGCTGTATCCAACAGTTTGAAGTCCTGGCTGTACATCCTGCCAGGCTGTATCCAACAGTTTGTCTGAAGTCCTGGCTGTACATCCTCCCAGGCTGTATCCAACAGTTTGTCTGAAGTCCTGGCTGTACATCCTGCCAGGCTGTATCCAACAATTTGTCTGAAGTCCTAGCTGTACATTCTGCCAGGCTGTATCCAACAGTTTGTCTGGAGTACATTTTATCATGCTGTGTCGTGATATTGTCTGTTGGTTTATAACTTTGAAGCCTTCTAGCATGTTGCCTTCAACCCTTTCTTTCATTAAGGTTTTCAGTATGTAATGTCCTGTGATGTGACCTTTCAGTGGTGTTCTTTTGATTGTAAATTTTTCTAGGTCTTCTGTGTTTTGTCCTTCTCCCCATCTAAGAAATCCATGCAAGTGTTATAGTTAAGACCCACATTTCAGAAACCTCATTCATTAGTTTGCTTATTTTTTGCATCACATTCATGTAATCAAGTTTCTTTTGGAACGTCACTCCCGTGACAACCCAGGAGTAAATCTCTTGATCCTTCACTAGCTCCCCTGCCTCATGCATTCTGTTGCCCAGGGTCTTCAATATCCTTTGTTTCTGTCATTCTGGTCTCTGTCTGCCATTCTTGGAGTTTTATCAAACGAGTAAAAGATAAAGTTAAAACACTTCAGTTTTGTTGTGTTCATTAGGTGTTGTTCATTTTATGTATTGGCATCTGTATTTTGTCTGTGGGAAGCTTACCTGTTATGTCAATTAATTTTCTTAGAATTAAATGTGATTTCCATTCTGTTTGTACATGAAGTGTGTATGTCAAAGTATCCTTATTCATTACAGATACACTGTTGTTTTCTCCATACTTTTTTTTAGTGCACTCAAATGTTATGTATTTGTAATTGTAGCCTTCTTATGAGTTCACATGTATTCTCAGTCTTAATTTTTTTTTTATTTTACCAGGTTTGCAACTCAAGAAAAGAATGGTCTACTAATCTATAATGGTCGTTTTAATGGGGAGCATGATTTTATTGCATTGGAGATCTTGAACTCACAGATTCGATTCTCATTCAGCCTTGGATCCAATGTGACAACCAGGCTTCACACAAACGTGGAAGGGGGTGTTAGCACAGGAGAGTGGGTTTCAGTGAAAGTGGAATACATCTCTAGGGTAATATTCATCTATTTTTAAGCTTAATTGTTTTATTGATGAATATAAATGGTCATAGCTTGTTCTGACTAGCAGATTTTTGAGTATCCTATCCATCCATCCATCCATCATGTGCTATGCCGATAAGCGGGGGCAGTCATGTTCTGGCAGCTCACTCGATTACCAGAGTCGTGGATCAGCTCCGTGTTCCTGTCTCGACCATGCCATATGGCCAAGCCATCCAGGTATTTACTTCTCAGTCTTCCTCTTGGTCTCCTCCCTTCGATCTTGCCAGTTGTCACCAAGTTCTGCAAGTCATTTCTTCTCATAACATGTCCAAAAAATTTTGACTGTCTACGTCTAATGACTCTAATCAGTTTACGATCTTCATTTGTTTCTTGAACGACTTGTTCATTGGTTTTTCTGTCTGTCCATGGTATTCTTTGCATTTTCCTCAGAAACCACATTTCCACAGCCATCAAATATTTTTCAGCAAGGCTGCTCATTGTCCACGCTTCACATCCATACAAAGGTATAGGTTCTATGTAGCACTTCAACGCTCTTTTTCTCGTTTCAATTGATATCTTTTTATTGGTCAGTATGTTTTCCATCTTGCAAAAGGCTACCTTTGCAATGGCAATTCTTGTTCTAATCTCTTCGAGGCATCTCCCATCAGATGTTATGACTGTTTCGAGATAACTGTATCGATTCACTTGCTTAATAATATTCCCATTTATTCGTATATCACATTGTGGTATTTCCTTCTTCTCAGTGACAACCATAATCTGTGTCTTCTTACTATTATATTCAGTTCTAACCATAGTTGTTCACTGTGTGCAACAATCGTGTCTACTAAATGTTGCAGCCCTGTTCATTGTCTGCAATCAAGACTATCATCTGCATATCTAATGTTATTGATGTATCGTCCCCCAATGTTGATTCCTTCCATATCTTCTATATTTCTGAAAATATTCTCACCGTGGGAAAGAAAGATCTGGAGACATTACACATCCCTGTCTCACACCTCTTTTAATAGGCCGATATTGGCCCACATCGTTCTCAATTCTGATGGCATCTTGTTTCCAATATATGTTTTTTTCAAGTCTAAGGTCTTTTCCATCAATTTGTAGATCTTCTAGCAACCTTATCATGTTGACATGTCTCACTTTATCGAAAGCCTTTGTGTAATCAATAAAGCAAAGATATAGATCTTTGTTTACTTCTATAGAACGTTCAATTATTGTTCTCAGTATATACACAGCATTTACTGTACCCTTGCCTTCTACAATTCCACATTGTTCTTCTCCTATTTCGGGTTGTATTTTCTTCTTAACTCTTTGCATGATAATTCTCAGTAAAATCTTCGTGATGTGGCTTATAATACTAATTGTTTGATGTTGATCACAGTCCAAGGTTCCTGATTTGTTTGGGATTGCAATAAATATAGAATTACATAATTCAGGAGGTATATCTCCAGTATCGTATATTGCGTTCAGCATTCTGGTGACTTGTTCTATTCCATATTCTTCTAAGGCATTGATCATTTCTATTGTGATGTTATCTGTACCCTGGGTCTTGCCAGTTTTCATATGGTTAAGGGCATTCTGAACTTCCATCTTCACAATTGATGGTCCTTCATTATTATTCCGAAGATCATTTTGTTCTTCTCTTGTATCATCATAAAGGTCTTTCACATAATCTGATCACGTATGTAAAATCTGATCTTTTTCCATTATTATTTTGCCATCTGTGGTTTTTAGGCAACTCATTGATGTGTGTGTTCTTTTGTTGGTGATGTCATTAATTCTTTTGTGCATTCATTTGGTATTTCAGGTGTTGTGTTGGTTTTCAATTTCCTTGCAGTTTTCCTCAAGCCATGTTTCTTTTGCCTCTGCATAGCTTTCTAATTCATATTTTTCCTTGTTATTTTTGTTATTTCTTCTTATTTCCATGAGTTTTAAGATGTCTTCTGTTATCCATTTCTTGCATCCTGTTATCTTTATTTTTGAGATGGTTGTTTCTGCAGCTTGGTTGACTGATTTCCTTAATATTTCCCATTGGTCACTACGTCTTGAAATAATATTTCCATATCGGACAATGCATCGAATCTGTTCTTTACCTCTACGTTGAATTTATCTTTTATCTCCTCACTCTTCAGTGCCTGTAGATCAAAAATATCCTATCAGCTGCATGTAATTTTTGTGTGTGGCTGAGCCAGCTCCAGAAGTAGTATACATTTTTTTTTTCAAATCGCCATTTGATGGCCATATTATGGAGCTCTGGTAAAGTTCCACTGTTCATCAAATGAAGTGAAAGACAGAGTGACAACAATAACAAAATACTGGACAGCAAATGGCTGCGACATCATCATCATCATCATCATCATCAAGTGCCTTATTAAATCGTATGGTTGACCATGCATTCTCCAAATGCTTTTTTGCAGCTTGACTCAGTTAATGTGCTGACACTTTTCCATGTTATGACACAACACTGTCAAGGATTTTCTCTCATTGTCGTCCTGTATCTTTCTTTTCACAAATCTGTCCAGTTGTCACAGTATATTCTAGTTTTATTTCTTCTTCTGATAATGTGGCCAGCAAATGACAACTATCTCTTTCTCATGTTTGTGATAAGCTGTCTTTGTGTCTTAGCCTCTTCAGAATGTCTGTGACATATATTCTGTGTTTCGGTATGGACCCAGTAAACCAGGAGGTATCCCACAAAGCTCCCCATCTGGATCACACAGGTAAAGCCTCAGATAGCATGTCATAGACTGAACGTCCCTTCCAGCACAGCCAATCTGGTTCCAGGCCACCCTGGAGTTCTAGCTGCAAGAACTACCATACACAGTACACACCTATGGTTGCCTAGTCTTCTCCACTCTTCCTGTCTTCGTCAGTTGGTGTAAGTCATTATAGGAAATGGGTCGGCTGTTAATACAATTAAGTCATTGTATGTGCGGGTCGCTTCTAGACCTGCAATTACAATGCTTCTAGATAATATTGGCCACAGTGATTGGATCAATCAATGGGTCTTGTCTGACATTCACTACAAATAATAATGACAGAAATGCTCTTTCTCTCTTTCTTTCTCTTGTTGTCACTAGAAACGAATGACTTGTTGCACACAACAGTCATCGTTCTTTTCCTTTCACAATTTTAACGCAGAGTGCTCCTTAGTCAACTGCTTCAATTTAACACTATGCCACTTGTGTTCAGGCAAGCTTGCTGAACATTTGTAAGTGCTGACCTTTTCCCTGACTGGTCATGAACCCTGTGAGAATTATTCTGACAAGTATTCTTTTAGGTCATCACTCATTTCAGGTTAACTAAATAGTCATATTATTCCTTCTCTCCTCGTCTCCTCGTTTTTTCAAAAACACATTAAGGTCTCCATGACGAAGTGGTTAAGTTGTCTGCCTCAAGCTCAGAAGGTCATAGGTTTGTTTTCGAGCTCCATCATTTGGTTCATAGTTTACTATTTTGGAGACCATTGGGGCTCATCACGAAAGCTATGGAATTTTTGCTCTGTGCAACAATTTTGGCAAGTGATTAGCTGTTCTGTGGATAAAGACCAAACTGTTTGGGATAAAACACAGTGCAATGAAGCTGATCCCCTAGTCTTCTAACCCACTTTTGTCTTTTTATCTTTTTATTTTACTCATTTTGAACTGACATTAACTTTTATATGCAGGCTATCAATGAATGACATGAACTATGACACTGCCTCTCTTGTATTATAAACTCATTCTATACCAAGCAAGTTACACATTGTTTAATTATTATGATAGCATCATGAGTGTGTTGTTATCATTATGATAGCATCATGAATCTGTTATTATAATGATGGCATAATGAATCTGTTACTATTATGATAGCATCATGAATATTATTATGATTATTATTGTGTTTTAGGTTGCTACAATAACTGTGGGTGAGGACTGTGACACAGAGATCGCCATCAAGTATGCAACAAAACTAGGACAGTATGCTTGTGCAGTCAGAGCTGAGCAGCAGCTGCTAGACGTGTGAGGGAAATATGTGTATTGTCATTGTATCCATTCTCATCCATTAAATAGCTAAAATAATGGAATATGTGTATTGTCATTGTATCCATTCTCATCCATTAAATAGCTAAAATAATGGAATATGTGTATTGTCATTGTATCCATTCTCATCCATTAAATAGCTAAAATAATGGAATATGTGTATTGTCATTGTATCCATTCTCATCCATTAAATAGCTAAAATAATGAAATATGTGTATTGTCATTGTATCCATTCTCATCCATTAAATAGCTAAAATAATGAAATATGTGTATTGTCATTGTATCCATTCTCATCCATTAAATAGCTAAAATAATGAAATATGTGTATTGTCATTGTATCCATTCTCATCCATTAAATAGCTAAAATAATGAAATATGTGTATTGTCATTGTATCCATTCTCATCCATTAAATAGCTAAAATAATGAAATATGTGTATTGTCATTGTATCCATTCTCATCCATTAAATAGCTAAAATAATGGAATATGTGTATTGTCATTGTATCCATTCTCATCCATTAAATAGCTAAAATAATGGAATATGTGTATTGTCATTGTATCCATTCTCATCCATTAAATAGCTAAAATAATGGAATATGTGTATTGTCATTGTATCCATTCTCATCCATTAAATAGCTAAAATAATGAAATATGTGTATTGTCATTGTATCCATTCTCATCCATTAAATAGCTAAAATAATGAAATATGTGTATTGTCATTGTATCCATTCTCATCCATTAAGTAGCTAAAATAATGGAAATTTGTTTGAAATTGGAGCTGCACAGAAGCAGTGCCAATAATAAAAGTAATAATGATCATAATAATACAAATATATTACAAGTAAACAGTCAATTTCATTTGGACATGTCATAAGAAAGTAACTGGACTTAATGTAGCAGTTTGTAAGATGGTGGGATAGATTATGTAAATAATATTTTAATATTAATGCTTGGAAAGATATCAATCAATACAAGAATAATAAACACTAGAGAATGAGGAGTGTGGAGAGAGTTATTCACCCATGTGAGCTAATGTTTGAAGAATAATAATTATATTTTTTTTGTAGCTGCTAGTAATCATTGTGCAGTAGTATTTTTATGGTATGGTGTTTAATGCTTTGTTTCCTATTTACTATTTTGTCTTTGATGCTAGAAGTGAAGTGTTCCTATCAGTGTAATGAAAGGGTAACAACTGCGTCATAACAAACATAAGAATGTGAACCTTATAGGGTCACATATGGTAATCTAAGTATTATGAGATATTTGGGTCATTCCCCTTTTCCACTGCACTTTCCTTCCTTGAAAAAGTTCAGAAGTCAGGTTTTACAACTGGTACATCAGAGTGAAACAATGGTTTGATGCTTAATCATTCACAAAATCCACAAAAGTCAACCTTTTTCAAAGTTGAAACACAGAATTTGTATCATATTAAATGAAACAAAACAAAAGATAGTTTATATTTATAAGACTGATACAGCCAACATCTTTTAGTAGATGAAAAAGTGACAGTTGCAGAAGCTGAGGTTTGTTACAAGACAGTTAGGCTGTCGATGAAAGCATAATTTGTGTAGTCTCATGATAATACTGTCATTTTAAAGTATTTTAGCATCAGGAAGAAAGAACGTGGACTTCTAGTAACAAAATTTCCCCTGGTCTCTGGGTAGTGAGATCGGACGCCCGTGTGTACTGTTGCGCATGTAAAAAAGTCCCTTGGCAGTTAGAAATCGAAAAAGAATAGTCTAACGGCGCTGCCCGGGCAGAATTTTGAGTTAAAAATCTACCCAAAGTATTTTAGGATCCTCACCGGTGCTATGAAGTTCATGCACTGAGCTGAAATTTTGCAGACTCAGGCTTGAGTTAGGAGTAGAATGGAGCACTTATGGGTTACACCTGTGTGCTGTGATGTTGATCCGTAGACTAAACTAAATAGACCATTCAATGGGTGATGTAATCAGTATCATGCTTGTTGCCTTTTCTTTACAGGATATACTCTGTTAACCATTTTGGGCTGGATAATCATGGGAGCAGAAGTAAATTTTTTTAATCGGCCTTTGATTTAGATTCAGACTGCTGAGCTGGCATGCAAGCATATTAGTTACTGCACTATATCAGCTGCAAAATGCTTTGCTTTACTATCTGTTTGAGTTGATGATGTGGAATATTCAGACTGTTAATTATACAGTTGATCATATTCAGTTTCTTTTGTTATTTTTAACAGCTTTGTTAAATCCTAATTATTTCTTGTCCCCAGATGTAACAATCCAATTAAAGATTGCAACCGCCTTCTAGATTTGACCGGCCCACTGCAAATCGCTGGCTTGCCTGTGCTACCTAGCAGTGGTCATGTGAGTGCCCATGACTTTGCAGGCTGCATATCTGACGTCCAGTTTGATCATCAGCTCATGGACTTGGGTGCCTCTATAGCGGATTACATGACTGGTATAGGTTGTCCACCCAAAGAGCTCCGGTGTCAGTCATCGCCATGTAAACTTGGAGGTATGACATTTATATTTGTTGTTTATCTGCATCATAAAACTATTTATCTTCATCGTGACTGTTATTATAACAGAGCACCATCTCTGTTAGTAGTTTAGGAGATAGATGGTGTGCAATAGAAAAGGGTTTGGGAAATGAATAGGTGGTGAATGATGCACGCGTGAGCACGATTGGACGAGTTGTTAGGGATGCTCACGCGTGGCGTGGAAGATAAACATAGTTCAGTTCCAACTCGCCCTGCAAACTAACAAGAGGTGTTTTCAATTTGCTGTGCATACTTTTATACCTTGACCAATAAACCGATACATTTACACTTTGGCCGGAGCCTTGACTTGATATATGCAGTTGCATTAAGTTATGTTCAGACTCTCCGTGATCTGTTACATTATTTATATTACTAACTGTAGACTAAAACAGTGAGACTGATTGGAGAAATACATAAACAGTCAAGATTTTTTGGACATGTTATGAGAAAAAATGGACTTGAAAATTTAGTGACAACTGGCAAGCTTGATGGGAAGAGAGCAGGGGAAGACAAAGGGATAAATACCTTGATGGTATGGCAATGTGGCATGTCGGGACAAGAACACAGATCTGATTCAAGACTGTGTGAGATGTCAAACTATGACTGCCCAAGCTTGTCGGCATGGCACTTGATGATGATGAGACTAAAACATACCAGAATGAAATGGTTAAAATTTTGACAACTGTAAATCAAACATGGATATAAGAATCTGGACTCCTAAATTAAGAGCTTGCACATGAGTGCCTATTTGTTACCAGGGCCAATGAGGGAACCAAAGAATAGTCTGTGACCTATAATGCATGTTGTAAGAGGCCACTAATGACGGTTGGTGTGAGATTGGCTACCTCATCGTATAGAAAACTTAGCTACAAAACTCAGCCAATCATTAACAAGTAAACAAAGGCCTGGAGTGAGTTGGTTGAAAGCCCTTGCTTCATTGGGTGATGAAAGGCAGAAGCATCCTACATACACGCGAAATGATGACATTATTAAATATGGTTTCTAGCTTGAAGCACTGGTAGGGCACTGATAAATGCTTCTTTTATTTATCATCACATTATCTTGTATGATGATGTATGAAGCATACAGTATTTTATATTGTCTTCTTCTTTCTTCTAATCAGGGGAACAGATCACACCAAGTTTATATGTCTTTACCTCAGATATCAGTGCATCTGAGTTCAGCGTACATTTGTGTACGGTTTACTTCCTCAAAAAAATAGTCTTACTCTACTCATGGGCGATTTTATCAGTAACAGTTTTACCAGGGCTTAATGACAAACTATTTGTGATTTCCAGATGTCATGGGATTTTTATTGTGAGCAACTTGCACTCTGTATTTTTGCCTTTATCCTGGAAGACTAGATATCTAATCTCATTACCCAAGAGATCAAAAGGACATGCTGTATCATTAGAGACCATTGTTTGTAACACTTCTGGTCCTGTGCTGAGTTACTTCTGAACTAGAGCTGGACAATGAAACCTCTATTATACTTCCCCTTTATTTTGGTGAAGGGGTGACGGACGCAGTTCGTAATCCCGCATAGCGCGTTCCAAACACAGCTGCGGGCGATTTGGCAGCAGATCACCTTGGGTTGGGTTTTTTTAAAAATGAAATGGGTGCCAGTCATTCAGAAATCGATGGCAAACTACTAAACGTAAACTTGCCAAGAGATCACAAACAGACAAAAAATGCTGGGGTTGACTGCGACGTCATGTAAAGGATATGTATCTAACTTTTGTATATTATAGCCGGCTCTGTGGCGAAGGGGTTACGAATGGAGTTTTAATCCTGCATACCAGTTTGAGACACAGTTGCGAGCAATTTGGAAGCAGACCACCTTGCGTTGATTTTCATACAATGGTATGAGTGCCAGTCATTCAGAAAGCAATGGCAAACTACTGGGCATAAACTTGCCAAGAAATCACAGACAGCCAAAAAATGATGGGGTTGACTGCGATATCCTGGAAAAAATATGCAACAAACTTTAAAAAAAAAAAATATTATATGAACATTACTTTGCAATTGTGTTGTTCTTTAGGATGGGAAGTTAATCATCTGGTGACAAACACCAATGGCGAAATATGGTTTGGAAGCTTCAGCATCAGCCCAAGTGCTGAACAACTTGATGGTGATGATGATGATGATGATGTTGCATTATAGCATTGCTTTCTTTACAGAGATCAGATTTGTTAACTGATTAAGTGCCATGGGATGATTAATCATCTTAAGCAACTTTCTGTATCTGCCATGGGCTTATATATTGCCTAAATGTTGTCATTGCGTTATAATACAACATGTCTGCTTCCATATTAACAATTTTAAAGTCATAACTGTGACACACCCCTGGTTCCTATTTTCTGCCATCCATTTTTGTTTGGTCCAAACCTAATTTTTGTTTGGCATTGAATCTGTTAAAATCGTAACAACTGATGCTAGCATAAAATATGAAGATGGTTTTTAATTTGAGTGGTGTTTTCATGTAATACTATTCTCTTTTTACACTTTACTTTAAAATAATATGATTTAAAAAAAACTATATGCATAAAATTAGTTTTCTAATCCACTGTTTATTCTCTACAGGGAAATGCAGAGAAGGGTGGAATACTTTCCTATGTGACTGTCCAGAGCTTACTGGCGGGAAGGACTGTAGCCAAAGTAAAGATATAAAACATTGTCCTTGAAATTGTGTAATATCTGTGGTACAGTTTGAAGCGTATGTGCAGACTATAATATCTGTGGTACAGTTTGAAGCGTATGTGCAGACTATAATATCTGTGGTACAGTTTGATGCATATGTGCAGACTATAATATCTGTGGTACAGTTTGATGATATGTGCAGACTATAATATCTGTGATACAGTTTGATGATATGTGCAGACTATAATATCTGTGGTACAGTTTGATGCATATGTGCAGATTATAATATATGTGGTACAGTTTGATGCATATGTGCAGACTATAATATCTGTGGTACAGTTTGATGCATATGTGCAGACTATAATATCTGTGGTACAGTTTGATGCATATGTGCAGACTATAATATCTGTCGTACAGTTTGATGCGTATGTGCAGACTATACTAGCCTATTATCAACATCATCATCCAGTGGCTTGTCTTGTGCAGAAGTTTTCCTCTATAACAGTCAATAGTCTCTCTATCATTAGCCAGATGTCCTGTCTCTGTTGCTACCATGTGTAAATTGTCTATAATGTCATAATTTTTCCACGTAATGATCTCCAACTTCCCTGGTACACCCCCCTCCACAGTTATCTTTTCCAGACCTTCATGTTTCTTACATGTCGGAAATACTTCATTTTCTTCATTTGTGTGTGTCTTGATAACCAGTTTTCTTCAATACCTTGGCCAAGGGGGAGTAACTGTTAAGTTCCCCCACCAGGGCAATGTTGAACCATGCAAGCAGGTCGTGGATTGAGCTTGGGAGTAGAAATAGATGTTATTGGTTATGATCTCAAGTTCATGACAGTGAGAAGAAGATATCTTTATGGAGACAATGACTAAGGTCATCAACCAGTAAGGTCACTGCCAAGAAAGAAAGAGATGGCAGACTACCGTGTTTGTAGATGTCTAGAAAACTATAGCAGTCAAAGACCATGTCTGGCCTATACACCAAGTGTACAGTTTCTGTGTCCAGACTTTCTTTTGTCTTTTCTAAATATAACTTCAGTCATCAATCCACAAGCATATTCATTTTATATAGTTCAATCATTTACCACTTTGTCACTATTATCCTTATCTTGATTTTATGTAGTATATGGCTTTCTTTGTCCTTCTGCCAGATTTCAGTAATTTAGCATGGTATTGCCATTTAATCTGTTTAGCTTTGTAATATTAGTAATTGTGGCATGCTTTAAAGTTAATATAAAATTCTACCATATTTACATTTTATGAACTTAGAAAAGGGTGTGGCTTTGAAAAGTTTTAACATCACAGCTGCCATATTATTTATAGAAGTGTTTGGATTATAAGCTATAAAGATGGGAGCTAACATTCATAACCTTGATTGTGGCTAGAAGTATGTTCAGTGCAATATTTTTAAATATGTAATGTTTAACAGAATAAATTTTAAGCTCTATTATTTGAATTGCCTTTAATATTTTGTTTCTTTGTGCTTTCAGCCATTGAAAGGTCGAGACAGATTAGTGGCAGTGGGTATCTGTCTTACAACAGCCCTCCACAGCCTGTGATTCGCTACCCCTGGTTCAATGGAATAGCTTTCAGAACTAGGTCGCCCAGAGGTGTACTCATGCAAATATTGCTCAATGCCGGAGAAGTCATGATCCAGGTAAATCATCTGTACCTGTGACCGTGAGATTTTTGCTATATTTCTTTTTTTTTAAATTGCTTCAGTCGTTGTGCTTAAAATGATAAAAAAAACTCTATAGCTGATCATGCTGATTTTGATTTTCACATGTTATTTACTCAGTCATCATGAAATACAAACAAAATGTTATACATTTTATGTTTATATGCAATTTATTTCTACCTCATCAGATGCAGAACACAACTCATTTCTTTACAGTGGCAAGTCATGCTGTGTTTATAGTGTCATCTGTTGCACTCCTGCATTCATTGATAATCTGCACAGCATCAGAGGAAGATAATGTTCTTCACTGACTACAAACCTCTTCTGAAGGTAGTGGAATCACGGGAAATGAACACCTACTGTGTGAAATAAAATTAGAACTCATCAGAAGCCCTCCAGTGTCTGCCTTTCCACTGTGGAGTTATGAGTTGAAAGAGCTGACCTATTGTCTACAATTGGTGACAAAATTAAAAAGTTTAGCTACCTGCTATCATATCAGGTGGAAGAAAAAAAAAAACATCATCTGCAAACAATACATCTTTCATTAGGAGAAAAATATTGAGTCAGCAGCCTTGACTCAGTCTTTTGTCTGTGGACTGGCTACTGTGGACTGTTTAGCAATCTATACCATATCAGTCAACCATACATACAAATAGCCATCAGTGGAACTGGAGTTTAGAACCCCGAACACATTCTTCAACTTATAGAGATTTATGCTATCAGACATGGTCAGAAAGTGCAGAACTTAAGTGGAAATGATTGGGCTCCCTCTCATTGTCTGGAGGAAACTGTGATCTTCATCCTGACAACAGGGCTGCAGATATAGCATGACTGATGACCTGGATGCTGGAGGAGGAGAAGCAGCAGCAGCAGCAGCAGAAAATGGTGACGATGGTGTCAAGCACAAGATGTATTTGCTGAGAATGACAGAGATTTCATGCAAGTGTCTTAAGTGCAACATTTGTCACGTCAAACATGTGTGTAGAAGATGGAGGGACTAGGAGGACATTAAATTGTGGGAAAATAGAAGGTCTTACAAAACACCTGGGAAGGCTGGCACAATCAATAATAAACTTCCAAAGAAATTGAATGTGTCAGCTGAAAAGGACAAATATTGCAGATCTGCTGTAAAAAATGACACAAGGCAGTTATGTTCAAAACAGATAATATCAGACGAACAAACAAGAAGACAAAGTATACAATTTTCATTTGATGTTGCACACTATACTTTCTACTCTGTAAACACATAAACTTCATCAGTGTCTTGGATAAATAGAATCCTACATATCACTAGTCATCATTATACTTTAATAAAAAGCTTCACTGTTTTCTTCTCATTGCATTAGATATTTATTTTGGACTTTAAAAAAAAAAAAATTATGTATTCTAGACATAGAAGTTTGTCTGCATAGGATTTTCTGTTATGGCCCCTGAGGACTTTTGTTTATCTTAACTCTGCCTTTATGTTTTTCTTCTTTATATGATCAGAGTCTTGTATTCTTATCATATTTGTTAATCATCGTGTGGAATATTGAATAATACATGTGACCATTTTCTCCACAACCACCTGTCTTCAGTGTGTTTTATAAATTTAGCTACTGATTGCCTTCTGTACCTCTCTGACAACCCAACCTACTTTTTCAACCCATCTCTAATATCCTTAATCTTCCCAATTGCAACAATTTTCTCTAGTCACTCTCCTCTTTATAAGATAATATTATACGTAAGTCTTCTCACTAGAAATGTTATTTCACCCAGAGGAATACAATATTGCAGAGACTATACGCATTATTTCATTCATTTAGTATAATCAGTATATCACTATGTCTAAGTCATTTACTGTATTCACTTTCCAGATCATTGATGGGAGTATTCGATACAGTCACTTGAGTACAGTACTTCTGCTGGATGGCATACGAGTTGATGATGGCAAGTGGCACTATTTTGAGATTCGATGGTATCAGAACACCTTGGACATGTTTCTAGACTATGGTCAATATGGTCGGGTCAGTTACCAGATTTTTGTCATTGAAAAAGTATATAATTTTTAATAGTAGACGTGATCAGTAGAAAAATTGAGGAAATCAAAATGTTAACGAGAAATTAATGATTGGTAGATACATGTAAAAAGTAAGACATGTTAACATGATAAAGATGCTTGCAGATCTAAAAAGTGACGGGAAAGACCTTAGATTTGTAAAAAAAAAAACATATATTGGAAACATCAAGCTGCCATAAGGATTGATAATGAAGTAGGCCAGTATCAGCCTAGTAAAAGAGGTGTGAGACAGAGATGTGTAATGTCTCCAGATCTCTTTTCCTGGTACAGTGAAAATATTTTCAGAAATGTAGAAGGTATGAAAGGAATCATAATTGGAGGATGAAACATCAATAACATTAGATATGCAGATGACACAGTATTAATTGCAGACAACGAGCAGGATCTGCAGCGTATAGTAGATGCTATTGTTGCACACAGTGAACAACTGGGGTTAGAATTAAATTGTAAGAAGACACAGATTATGGTCGTCACTAGGAAGAAGGAAATACCACAACGTAATATATAAGTAAATGGGAATATTCTTAAACAAGTGAATCAGTACAATTAATTTGAAACAGTCATAACATCTGATGGGAGATACCTTAAAGACATTAGGACAAGAATCGTCATGGTGAAGGCAGCGTTATGCAAGATGGAAAACACACAGACCAATAAAAAGATGTCAATTGCACCGAGAAAAAGAGTTGATGTGCTTCATAGAACCTGTGCTTTTTGTATGGATATGAAGCGTGGACAATGAGCAAACAGCCTGAAAAGCATCTGATGGCTGCAGAAATGTGGTTTGTGAGGAAAATGCAAAGAATACCATGGACAGACAGAAAAACCAATGACCAAGTCCGTCAATAAACAAATGAAAACCGTAAACTGGTTAGAGAAATTAGACATAGTCAAAATGTTTTGGTCACCTTATGAGAAGAAATAAATTGGAGAACTTGGTGACAATTGACAAGATCGAGGGGAAGAGAACAAGGGGAAAGCAGAGAAGTAAATACCTGGATGGCTTGGCCACATGGCATGGTTGAGACAGGAATACTGAGCTGATCAAGTGAGATGGTGAAACATGACAGCCCACGCTTATTGGCATGGCACATGATGATGATGATGAGATAAATATTCACAGCACTTTTAAATAGGAATGTGGTTTAAATAAATTTATTGTAATTATAGTCTGTTTCTGTATATATTATGCTACCTGGATAAAATGTATGCCTTCTGCATAATTAGCCTGAAATAATACCTTGCAATGGTGAGATATGGGTTCGAAACCTTGGCTTGTCACTTGTCACAGTGAGAGAAAGACTGGCCGCCTCTTCCTGCTGGCTCCAGGCCTACAAAATGTGACGGCGCTATCATACCACAGACCCATAGCAGGAAACTGTTCAGGACAGTTTGTTAAATACCTGGCAACACCCCGGGAAGGTTAACCCGGTCAACAAATGCCTGCAGAAGTCGGATGTGTCGGCCTAACGGCGCAAGAACGCAGCTCTGCTGTAAACAGGCACAATGCAATCACATCCGAAAAAAAACTCCGGATGAACGCAGAAGAAGAAGAAGAAGAAGAAGAAATACCTGGCAACAACTTGAGGCTTAACTGGCAGGTGAATTTGATGCTCATGAATACAAATATGGACACCAAATGCTTCACTTTTACCAGAATTACGTAGCGTGGAACCTCACTCAGGATTGAGTCTACATTGTCTGTGTTGAAAGATTTAATTGTTGTTAACTAGACTGTCATAATCACAACAGAGAGATCTAGAGAATGATTTCACATTCACACACAAAAGCCAGTGTTCTGTTTGAATTGGTAAAGCAATGTTAGTTTTTTATTCGTTCACAGTATTACAATTTTCCTTCATCTATCCTTTATATTTTCTCATTATGTAATGGAGCATATGATAGCCTGTGCAACAAATTGCCCATTCGGATAATAGGAAACAAGGGAACCAGTTACTCATCACAGTCCACCTTCAGTGTGAAGATGGCACTGTGTATGTGCATGGGGGTGTACATGTGCCCATACACATTGAAAGTCAGTTGTAATGTTTCTCAGACACCCCATTTCCTTTGTCTTCAGGGTGCTCTCAGACAGGCTTCTTCCAATCCATCTCCCCACATGTAATGTTGTCATCTTGCAAATCTTGCTCTCAGACAGGCTTCTTCCAATCCATCTCCCCACATGTAATGTTATCATCTTGCAAATCTTGCTCTCAGACAGGCTTCTTCCAATCCATCTCCCCACATGTAATGTTATCATCTTGCAAATCTTGCTCTCCATTGTCTTCTGCACATCTTTTTAAGAAAGAACTGTACCTCGTTATGTGCCAGACATTCATTCAGAAGGATCTTATCCAGTATGATCTTATTAAGTAATCTTTATACATATATGAATAAATGCATATGCACACACAGGCTCAAGCTTGCAGAATGCATGTATGTATCTATTATTTTTCAGACATTCAATACTTCTACCTCAGTTGTGGGAAAGGTCATCACAGTGGTATATGTTGGAGCATCAAGAAATGGCAATAAAATGGAAAATAACTTCACTGGATGTGTTAAAGTAAGTTTCTTTTGTGCCATGTTGCTCAAGTCCTTCTGCCCCAAGCAATGCACCATGTGTTTATTGCCTTTTCTTCATGTCTACTAGTCAGCATCTCATGTGTGGTTGTACATCTTATGATTTAGTCAGAACATACTAAAGAAATCTGGCAATGTATTTGTGTTTTACAGGTTATGTGTATTTGGTGCTTGTAAATGTAATATGATGTTTTTATCATTTCCCCTATTGGACAGCTTTTCAAACCTTCTGGGACTTCTATTTTAGCTGTAGAAGAAGCATATATGAGCATTCATTATAAGGAATATTTGTTATTGGTTAACTGTAGCGACGTCGTGCAACTCAGGACATGCCTATAAGTGCTCCATCTCCCTCAGCAGATATTCAAGTGTATGTTTTACTAGCTACCTCAATTTCACTTTGTTGGATGCACATCAAACATGTCTTTGCTATGAACATGTAGCTTAGTTCCAGTCTGAATCTTATGTTTCTTAAGCATGAACATTTCATAGAATTAAAGATGACACCCTTACTGGTGTCAACTGACAGGATCTGCGAGAACTGAGTTTAAGGCTGTTTTTTCCCAGGCTGCTATATTACAGTGTGTAGGCTCATCATCAGAAGTATTTCAACCCATGAACTTTTCATGAAGGTACCTGATCATTCCATTCCAGTTGTCTGTCTTGTTCCACTCTTTAGTCCCACTCACGTGTTATTTTTCAGCTGTTGTCTATGTATGGTTTATTGAAGACAACTAAAATTGAGTGAAAATGTATTCAGTAGATGTAGGAAAGTTACTGAAGAAGTGCTTAATTTCGTGTGTCAGACATTTGAGAGCTGGTGTGAAGAATGTTAATGGTACTAAATTCTGTATTCACTGATGTAGCACATATAATGCTCTATATGATCATTTGTAGTAGATGTTCACAGATGTAACCTCTTTCTTATTACTGTAAACATGTCATAGTTCTTTAGTCGTATTAGACATAATTATGCTTGGCTTCTGCATAATCTGTTTGTTTAATAGGATATTCGTGTGGGCAACAGTGCACAGTCACTCCTGCTTATCCCGTCAGAGACAAACGTTGAGAGTGGTTGTGGCGGCTCAAATACGTGCCAGCCAAATCCATGTGGAGTTGGACAGTGTAGAGATGAATGGAACAATCACACTTGCAAATGTCCTCCAGGTAAGACACTTGAGTATAATATTCTTATTTAGGTCAGTTGCATTTTAAAAACCTCATTTTCTTCTTTCTCAAACTATCTTCAGAGTCCTTGTAGTTCACAGAGGATTGCTAATGTCATACTTGGTTAGTCAGATTAGACACTGCCATGAATGCTTTTTACCATGTCACCCCAAACACATGCATATGCATACACTCGCGTGTGTGAGTGTGCACACACACACAAACACAAAGAGAAAGAAAGAAAGAAAGCCAATCATGGTTACTATTCTATAGTTTACATTTGTCATCAATAATTGTGAAAATCACATTTTGAGATTTCAAGTAAGTTATGTCACATTTGTCACTGGCAGTGGGCAAACTGGCATTATAGTATTTGTGTAATGTCTATTTGCTCTTTGACTCCACCTTTTTAAAAGCCTATTTGTTGCCATTAAACTGCTGTTTTCAATTAAATTGGTGAGAAATTGGCCATGCTCAGGAAGAGGGACATTGGGATCATGTAGGGAGTTGCAAGAAGACTTTTTAGAGACACAATTCATTGGCACCTTGCCTTCCCGACAGACGATAGTTTGTTACATTGTGCTTCAAAAAAGGTATATTAACTACAACCCATTGCGGTAGCAAATGTGATTGATCAGACCACTTCTCGCCATACATGTTTCTCCACAATAGAGTCATGTAAACACATGGTCATTTCCACCATCACGCATTAACTTACGTCTCACACGCTCAGTGTGTGACCTCCTTGCCTGTATCAATCATGTCCCACTTACATACATCTTTGTATCGTAGTAGAGGCCGACCCCGAGATCTCTTACCCATCTGTAATTCACCAAAAATGTCCTTTGGTATTCTACGATCATCCATCCTCCTAACGTGTCCTATCCATCTAAATCTACAAAGACTGACCATGGAGCAAGCCGTTATACAACCTGATCTTTCCAATACTTCAGTATTTGTGATTTTGTCTTGCCACTTAATACCAAGTATTCTTCGCAGATACCACATATGAAAGCTGTTTAGACATTTCTCTTGGTGTGAGTAAGTTGACCAGACTTCACTGCCATAAAGAATAGTACTAAGGACACAGGCTTGATAGACAAGGACTTTTTGTTTTGGAAGAAAGCTTGTTCTCCCAGACTCTTTTTATTAACCTGTTCATTGTTGTTGCTGCTTTACCAATCCTGATGTTGATTTCCTGATCTATGGATAATTTGCTGTTTACCTCTGATCCTAAATATGTCAAATGGTCTACTATCTCCAGTTCAGCATCATCAATAAAGATTGATGGTACCCCAAGTGCACCTTGTGACATAATCTGTGTCTTCTTTTTGCAAATTTTTAAACCAAATTCAGAACAAGCATTGGAGATTGCAGATAGTAGACATTGTAATTCTCCCTCAGAGTGGGTCGTAATTGCAACATCATCTGCAAACAGCAACTCTCTGATCAGTACCCTCCTAATTTTGGCCTTGGCCTTCAATCTCTGAGCATTGTAGACGCTGCTATCTGAGCGTGAGTGAATATATATACCGCCATCCTAATCACAAAAGGCATATTTCAGTAGAAGTGAAAAGTATATTCCAAAGAGAGTGGGAGCTAGTACACTTAACTCCTGCTTAACTCCACTCTTGATGTCAAACTCTTCCGAAGTTGCACCATCAAACTTGATTATACCTTTGATGCCTGATTGGAACGATTCAACAATGGGGAGAAGGGTTGGTGGGCAGAAAATCTTCTTGAGTGCCTTGAAAAGACCCTCACGACTGACCAAATCAAATGCCTCTGTGAGGTCGAAGAAGGCAATAAAGAGTTATATCCCGTAACTGCTAGCTCTCGCTTTGATTCTGAGACCAGTTAAGACCAGGGATGGAGTCATACCTCTAACACAAAGCCTGGACTGATGTATAGAGACCATGTGCTGCCCATGCAGCATGATCCCTCTCTCAGCCTGCCTAGTTTACATCATAGGAAAGGTAACACCAATACATCTGGAACAAAACAAGTTGCAGAAACTGCCAGATCAGCAAAGTAGTGCTCTAACTGTCCGCCTGTTGGAGCTTTGATCCTAGACCAGCTGCCTACCAAGGCTTAGGGCCTGGCCTGCCCTGCCATGACATTTTGTCTTTAGGTTGCATTTCCTCACACTAGGATAAGGCTTGTACCCTCCCAGTTGCGCTCCTCCGCCCAAAGCCGTTGGCACAATATGATATATCGAGCTTGGTAAGTGCCACCCAGCATTCAGTGCTAACAGAAAGCAGGTAGTACCATCTACTGTCATATGGTAACTCAGTCGTATCTGACTAAGACCTGATTGGCAGAGACATAACTAGATTATTGAGTTATCAGTTTCTGCGTACTCATGGGAGCGTTATGAGTAGACACTGACCTGCCACCTCGGTGGCCAACGGTTCAAATTTGCATTAAGCAGAGTTTTTTCATTGACCTGGGCTACCAAGTGGACCCAGCTTAAAATGGGTACCAGTAACTGTCTTGGGAAGTGAAGGCGATCAGTGTAATGTTGACCACACATCCACTGAGTGCTGAGTGGTCTACACAAATATTGACCACACATCCACTGAGTGGTCTACACAAATATTGACCACACATCCACTGAGTGCTGAGTGGTCTACACAAATATTGACCACACATCCACTGAGTGGTCTACACAAATATTGACCACACATCCACTGAGTGCTGAGTGGTCTACACAAATATTGACTACACATCCACTGAGTGGTCTACACAAATATTGACCACACATCCACTGAGTGCTGAGTGGTCTACACAAATATTGACTACACATCTACTGAGTGCTGAGTGGTCTACACAAATATTGACCACACATCCACTGAGTGGTCTACACAAATATTGACCACACATCCACTGGGTGGTCTACACAAATATTGACCACACATCCACTGAGTGCTGAGTAGTCTACACAAATATTGACCACACATCCACCGAATGCAGAGTGGTTTACACAAATATTGACCACACATCCACTGAGTGGTCTACACAAATATTGACCACACATCCACTGAGTGCTGAGTGGTCTACACAAATATTGACTACACATCTACTGAGTGCTGAGTGGTCTACACAAATATTGACCACACATCCACTGAGTGGTCTACACAAATATTGACCACACATCCACTGGGTGGTCTACACAAATATTGACCACACATCCACTGAGTGCTGAGTGGTCTACACAAATATTGACCACACATCCACTGACAGGTCTACACAAATATTGACCACACATCCACTGAGCGCTGAGTAATCTACACAAATATTGACCACACATCCACCGAATGCGGAGTGGTCTACACAAATATTGACCACACATCCACTGAATGCGGAGTGGTCTACACAAATATTGACCACACATCCACTGAATGCGGAGTGGTCTACACAAATATTGACCACACATCCACCGAATGCGGAGTGGTCTACAACAATATAAGTCTATCATCAAAAGCCCAGTGTGCCTAAGGCGTGTAATAGGATCCTTTACTTTACTTTACTTTACTTTACTTATGAACTGAATGGGCCAATATCAAGTCATAATGTTTAGATATCTGTATCAATGGTTCAAGATAAAGTAGGATTTGTATGTGTGTGACAATGGCCCTATGATGGCCAGTCACTTCTCTAGTCTGCCCAACTTACAGTAATGAATATAAACATATACATACAGTGTCAACCAACTTCATTCCGTCCAAAACTATGAAAATGTCATGAACCCAAAACTGACTACTGCTTTTATTAGAGAGGTGCAGGTTTGAGTATGAATGAGAAGAATAAGAAATATAGTGTTATTGAATTTTATGCCAGTGACAGTGAGATTCTAGCCAGTGAAAATGATAACACAAAACCATAATTTATGGGACCACAGGTTTCCAAGACAGAGAAATAAAAAATACTCATAATCAAAGATAAACGTCAAGGATTGTAAACAGAACTCATTCTGAGTTTTAAAATGGGAACATAACTTTGCTGTGTGTGTTGACGAATGATGAGATAGTGGAGAAGAGAAATGGTCACTCCAATTTATAAGAATGTGACTTCAAGTAATTCTTTGTATTTCATATCCCTTGAGTAGTGGCAGCATTTAGTTGTTTAATTTACCTTTTTTTAATGTGTAAGTTAAGGACAACAGTCAACAGTTTAGTTGATTAACAGTTGGTAATCAGGAACTTTGATTTATTATTATTATTATTATTATTATTATTATTATTATTATTATTATTATCAGTCTTAAAGCGAATCACGATGTACTAGGCACTTTTAAAAAGGTAGTTTGCCGTTGCTTTCCTCTATGGCAATGACCGTACTGGTCGGAGGCCGCAGCCATTGACTCAAGAAGAGCTCCTCTGCCTGCCGTCGTGAAACTCGAGACCATGACCAACAAATATCTGTCGGCTGCCCTCAAAATTTCATCCACCACCTGCCTTCCGTGGCTTCTTTTGAAAACTTCCAATAAAAGAACACAAAGTAGCATCACATAATCCAACAACAACAATAATCTTCAACAAGTGAATCGGTACAATTATCTTGGAACAGTCATAACATCTGATGGGAGATGCCTTGAAGAGATTAGAACAAGAATCACCATGGCAAAAGTAGCCTTTAGCAAGATGAAAAACATACTGACCAATAAAAAGATGTCAATTGAAACGAGCAGTCAAGCTGAAAAACATCTGATGGCTGCAGAAATGTGGTTTCTGAGGAAAATGCAAAGAATACCATGGACAGACAGAAACACCAATGACCAAGTACTATAGGAGACAAATGAACATCGTAAACTGATTAGAAAAATTAGACGTAGACAGTCAAAATTTTTTGGACATGTTATGAGAAGAAATGGATTGGAGAACTTGGTGACAACTGGCAAGATCGAAGGGAACAGACCAAGAGGAAGACCGAGAGGAAAATACCTGGATGGCTTGGCCACATGGCATGGATGAGACAGGAACACTGAGCTGATCCACGACACCGGTGATCGAGTGAAATGGCGAGTCATGACCGCCCACGCTTTCCGGCATGGCACATGATTGATTGATTATTATTATTATTTGTTTTTCTATTGACCTGGTCATCCAGCTACTGATGGCAAAATCATAACTAAAATAAATAAATTTAGAGTAGGAACATTGAATGTTAGGACATTAAATGAGCTAGGAAAGTTGACCAATGTTCTAAGAGAGATGGATAGCATGAAAATGAATATACTAGGCGTTAGTGAGATGAGATGGAAGGGATCGGGCAAAATTATAGCTGACAATCACACAATATTTTATTCTGGAGGGGATACACATGAAAAAGGTGTAGGAATAATATTAGATGAAAAAACAGCCAAGGCAATTAATGGATACTGGTGTATTTCAGATAGAGTTATTATGGTAAAAATCAAAGGCAAACCAATAGATATAAATATTATACAAGTATATGCACCAACTACAAGCAGTAGTGATGAAGAAATACAACACTTTTATGACGAAATAGAAATGGTGATGGCTCAAATTGGATCACAAGAAATAAAAATAATACTTGGTGATTTTAATGCAAAAATAGGAAAAGGAAAAATGGAGTATGTAGTGGGGAATTATGGTTTAGGTACAAGAAATGAAAGAGGGGAAAAGCTAATAGAATGGGCAAATATCAATGATATGATAATTGGAAACACATGGTTTAAACACCATAAAAGACGACTGTACACATGGAAAAGCCCTGATAAGAAAATACGCAACCAAATTGACTACATACTAATTAATAAAAGATTTAGAAATGCTTTAATTAATGTAAAGACAATGCCTGGTGCTGACTGATGTACCACTATGTGGACAAATAAAAGTAAGATTAAAGAGAGGGAAAAAAATGGTTAAGAACATGAGACTTAATAAAGAGGTTCTGAAAATAGACAAAGAAATGCAAGAACAATACAGAGTGACTGTGAAAAATAGGTACAATGCAATAGCTAAAATACAGAGTATAAATGAACAATGGGAAATGTTAAGGGACTCCATTCATCAAACTAGCAAAGAAGTATTACCGGAGAGAGGCAAAATAGCTAAGAAAAAATGGATGAATGAAGAAATCTTAAAACTGATGGACAAAAGAAAACAGAGTAAAAATGACAAACAAGAATACGCTAAGATAAATAAGAAATAAAAGATAAATGTGGGAAGGCTAAAGAAAGTTGGTTAAACGAGCAATGCAAAAGAATTGAATTAAATTCCATTAAAGATACAAAAAATATGCACAGACAAATCAGTGAGCTTACAGGAAGAAAAATAAGAATAAATACAGGGTGTTTGAAATCAAAAACAGGAAAGATATTATTAGAGGAAGGTGCTATAATGAAGAGGTGGAATGAGTATATTATATGATGAAGAAAGGGAAGAATTAACAGAAGATAGTAGAAGGTCCACCTATTCTGAAAGAAGAAGTCGCTGACGGTATGAAACGTATGAAGAAAGGAAAAACAGCTGGACCAGATGAAATCACAATAGAAGAATTAGAAGTATTGGGAGAATTTGGAGTAGATATATTAACCAAAATGTTGAATGATATTTACAGCAGTGGATAGTTACCCAGTGATATGCTGAGATCTGTATTTATAGCTATACCAAAAAGACCAGGAGCAATTGATTGTGAAGATTTTTGTACAATTAACCTTATAAACCATATCACTAAGCTTCTACTCAGAATCATAATGAGAAGAACCATTACGGACACTAATAGAAAGGTCAATAGAGAAACAGAGAGACATATATTTGTGCTTCATAGATTATACTAAGGCATTTGATAAAGTAAAACATGATGAACTGATTAAAATGTTGGAAGATATCAACATTGATGGAAAAGATTTAAGAATAATAAAGAATGTTTACTGGAACCAAGTAGCAGCAATTAAAATGGGAAATAAAGAGGGTAGTTACGAACAGATAAAGCTAGGAGTATGACAAGGGTGTGTCTTGTCACCAGATCTTTTCTCCCTGTATAGCAAAGTAATAATGAGAGAAATCAAAGAGATGCCAGGAATACTAGTTGGAGGTTATAATATAAATAATATACGCTATGCAGATGACACAGTATTGGTGGCGGACAATTCAACAGACCTACAACAATTATTAGATGTTGTAGTAACAGAGAGTGCAAGGAAAGGACTCTCCTTGAATATCAAGAAAACAGTAACAATGGTAATATCAAAGAAAATGGTGACACCAAAATGTGACATAGAAATAGAAGGGAAAATCCTTAACCAAGTGGATAATTTTAGATACCTAGGGGCATTTATAACATCAGATGGAAGATGTACAACAGAGATTAGGAGCAGAATAGGGCAGGCAAAAGCTGCATTTCAGAAAATGAAGAGTATCTTATGCAATAAGTCGCTATCACTGAATATAAGAAAGAGAGTGCTGAAATGCTATGTAGAACCAGTTTTGCTGTATGGCAGTGAATCTTGGAATGTAAATGAACAAATTAAGAAGAAATTAGAAGCAACAGAGATGTGGTTCCTGAGACGAATGTTGCGAATTCCTTGGACTGCCAGAGTAACTAACGACAACTGCCTGAAACAGGCTAATGAAACTAGAACATTATATACAACAATAAGACAGACAAACATCTTTCTTCGGTCACGTGATGAGAAGAGAGGCATTGGAGAACATCGTAACAACTGGAAAGATCGAGGGGAAGAGAGGCAGAGGCAGACCAAGAGAAATGATGCTGGATGGATTGAGACGGTGGCATGGAGGAATATCAGCAGCAAAGTTGATCCAGAAAACCAAAGACCGAGATCTGTGGAGAGCCATGAACGCCTACGCCAGCCGGCATGGCACTTGATGATGATGATTGACCTGGTGAGCATGAAGAAAATAGTAAGAAATTTCTTGAAACCTGGCTAATAATTAGTTTGTTATTGTACCAAACAGGTCATAATTTCTTCTTCAAATAATCAGCAGTCTCCTTTGGGTGTGTGCAAAACTGGCACTCTGAAGTGTGTTGTGGTAGGATTATATCTAGATGCCTCATTTAAATTTTTGTTGTTAACTTGTAATACTTTTTCACAGGCACAACTGGACCAGAATGCCTTGATATCTGTCAGAACTACAACCCTTGCAAGAACTGGGCAGACTGCAAACAGCCAGGGGATGGACAGAACTCCTACTACTGTGAGTGTGGAGTGAGGCAGAGTGGTCAGTATTGTGAGAACCAAGCACCTTTGACCTGCCCTGTAGCATGGTGGGGCAAGCCAGTCTGTGGTCCTTGTAACTGTGCTCAGAATAAGGGATTTGAAGTGTCGTGCAACAAGGATAATGGTTCTTGCACATGCAAAGTGAGTAGTATAATGCATTAGAATGTAAAGTTACCTATATGATGATAATCTTATAGACAGCATAGTGGAGGGAACAGTTTTAGGATTAGAAATTAAGAAGATATGACTAAAATTTAACTACAGGGTTAGAAGTTAGTGATATGATTAAAAGGTAATAATATGGTTAGAAATTATAACAGATGAGAAAAATAACGGCTGCAGCAGATATGACAATAGGAAATAAAAACAGTTAGGTATGTGTAACTCCTGTGAAAAAGTGAGATTTACTAAACATAGACACAATGTACATACCTTACAATGAACTCCACTACATCAAATATAAGTCACAGGGAAAAATTAATGATGATCCATCCATCCATGATGTGCCATGCCGGAAAATGGGGGCGGTCATGACTCGCCATTTCACTCTATCACCAGTGTCGTGGATCAGCTCTGTGTTCCTGTCTCGACCATGCCATGTGGCTGAGCCATCCAGGTATTTACTTCTCGGTCTTCCCCTTGGTATGTTCCCTTCGATCTTGCCAGTTGTCACCAAGTTCTCCAATTCATTTCTTCTCACAACATGTCCAACAAATTTTGACTTGTCATCTAATTTCTCTAATCAATTTACGATTTTCATTTGTTTCCTGTAGTAGTTGGTCATTGGTTTTTCTATCTGTCCATGGAATTCTTTGCATTCTCCTCAGAAACCACAATTACAGCCATCAGATGTTTTTCAGCTTGACTGCTCATTATCCAAGTTTCACATCCTTACAAAAGTACAGGCTCTATGAAGCCCCTCAAGACTCTTTTTCTCGTTTCAATTGACATCTTTTTATTGGTCAGTATGTTTTTCATCTTGCTAAAGGCTACTTTTGCCATGGCAATTCTTGTTCTAATCTCTTCAAGGCATCTAACATCAGATGTTATGACTGTTCCGAGATATTTGTATCGATTCACTTGTTGAAGAATATTCTCATTTACTTGTATCTTACATTGTGGTGCTTCTTTCTTCCTAGCGACGACCATAACCTGTGTCTTTTTCCAATTTAATTCTAACCCCAGTTGTTCACTGTGTGCAACAACCGCATCTACTAATTGTTGCAGATCCTGCTCATTGTCTGCAGTCAATACTGTATCATCTGCATATGTAATGTTATTGATGTCCGTCCTCCAATGCTGATTCCATTTATATCTTCTACATTTCTGAAAATATTTTCACTGTATAGGGAAAAAGATCTGGAGACATTACACATCCCTGTCTCACACCTCTTTTAGTAGGCTGATATTGTCCTACTTCATTATCAATCCTTATGGCAGCTTGTTGTTTCCAATATATGTTTTTATTATGTCTAATGTCTTTCCCATCAATTTGATTATATCCACCCACAAAATTAATAAAATAAAAATAAGTTATACTACAACACAATAAATCAATGTTTTGATTATATCAATCTTCCTCAGGTACAACAGACAAAGATCTAAAGAAAAACATGAAATTATAAAATTGTATAACATTAAAGCATAAACAGAAAATGTCTACGTATGACACGTTGCTAGGCCATCATTACACATATTTCGTTGCTAGGAAGTGGGCACAGAAGTTGTGAAAGGTGCCATATAAGAAAATGTGGAACCAAAGGTGTGCAAACATTTAGATATGGATATATAGAGGGGAGTCAGCAGTTATACAGTGGCATCTACAACAGTTTGGATTCCCAGCTGGATGGATGCATCCAACATTTAGATATGGATATATAGAGGGGAGTCAGCAGTCATACAGTGGCATCTACAACAGTTTGGATTCCCAGCTGGATGGATGCATCCAACATTTAGATATGGATATATAGAGGGGAGTCAGCAGTCATACAGTGGCATCTACAACAGTTTGGATTCCTAGCTGGATGGATGCATCCAACATTTAGATATGGATATAGAGGGGAGTCAGCAGTTATACAGTGGCATCTACAACAGTTTGGATTCCCAGCTGGATGGATGCATCCAACATTTAGATATGGATATATAGAGGGGAGTCAGCAGTTATACAGTGGCATCTACAACAGTTTTGATTCCCAGCTGGATGGATGCATCCAACATTTAGATATGGATATAGAGGGGAGTCAGCAGTTATACAGTGGCATCTACAACAGTTTTGATTCCCAGCTGGATGGATGCATCCAACATTTAGATATGGATATATAGAGGGGAGTCAGCAGTCATACAGTGGCATCTACAACAGTTTGGATTCCCAGCTGGATGGATGCATCCAACATTTAGATATGGATATAGAGGGGAGTCAGCAGTCATACAGTGGCATCTACAACAGTTTGGATTCCCAGCTGGATGGATGCATCCAACATTTAGATATGGATATATAGAGGGGAGTCAGCAGTCATACAGTGGCATCTACAACAGTTTGGATTCCCAGCTGGATGGATGCATCCAACATTTAGATATGGATATAGAGGGGAGTCAGCAGTCATACAGTGGCATCTACAACAGTTTGGATTCCCAGCTGGATGGATGCATCCAACATTTAGATATGGATATATAGAGGGGAGTCAGCAGTCATACAGTGGCATCTACAACAGTTTTGATTCCCAGCTGGATGGATGCATCCAACATTTAGATATGGATATATAGAGGGGAGTCAGCAGTTATACAGTGGCATCTACAACAGTTTGGATTCCCAGCTGGATGGATGCATCCAACATTTAGATATGGATATATAGAGGGGAGTCAGCAGTCATACAGTGGCATCTACAACAGTTTGGATTCCCAGCTGGATGGATGCATCCAACATTTAGATATGGATATATAGAGGGGAGTCAGCAGTCATACAGTGGCATCTACAACAGTTTGGATTCCCAGCTGGATGGATGCATCCAACATTTAGATATGGATATATAGAGGGGAGTCAGCAGTCATACAGTGGCATCTACAACAGTTTGGATTCCCAGCTGGATGGATGCATCCAACATTTAGATATGGATATATAGAGGGGAGTCAGCAGTCATACAGTGGCATCTACAACAGTTTGGATTCCCAGCTGGATGGATGCATCCAACATTTAGATATGGATATATAGAGGGGAGTCAGCAGTCATACAGTGGCATCTACAACAGTTTGGATTCCCAGCTGGATGGATGCATCCAACATTTAGATATGGATATATAGAGGGGAGTCAGCAGTCATACAGTGGCATCTACAACAGTTTGGATTCCCAGCTGGATGGATGCATCCAACATTTAGATATGGATATATAGAGGGGAGTCAGCAGTCATACAGTGGCATCTACAACAGTTTGGATTCCCAGCTGGATGGATGCATCCAACATTTAGATATGGATATATAGAGGGGAGTCAGCAGTCATACAGTGGCATCTACAACAGTTTGGATTCCCAGCTGGATGGATGCATCCAACATTTAGATATGGATATAGAGGGGAGTCAGCAGTTATACAGTGGCATCTACAACAGTTTGGATTCCCAGCTGGATGGATGCATCCAACATTTAGATATGGATATAGAGGGGAGTCAGCAGTTATACAGTGGCATCTACAACATTTTTGATTCCCAGCTGGATGGATGCATCCAACATTTAGATATGGATATATAGAGGGGAGTCAGCAGTTATACAGTGGCATCTACAACAGTTTGGATTCCCAGCTGGATGGATGCATCCAACATTTAGATATGGATATATAGAGGGGAGTCAGCAGTTATACAGTGGCATCTACAACAGTTTGGATTCCCAGCTGGATGGATGCATCCCAAAGAATCTCATCCCATCAATTTTTAGCGTAATGAAACTATTATAATAGCATGACTTCAACATTGTGACTCATACATTGTCAACTTCATTGTGATCAGAAGAATTGAAATGGTTAGAGACAGATGTGTCAGAGATTTGTATACTATCCCTAAGATGTTTCTTAAAGCGGTAGGGAAATAATGTAACAAGAAATATATTGGACAGGCCTTGTATACACTTAGCCAACAACTTTATGGAACACTTTAAGGATATTATTATTTATTATACAGGATCAGTGCCACTTTCCTCATAAAGGAACTCCAATGTGCCTGATTTATCTTCTTTTTCACTTTATTTCTTTGCATTCTGTAACAACAAAATAATACCTGTGAATGTTTCTCATGTTATTTATCTTCACATTGTTTTAGGCATTGCATTACCTGCCACCTGGTGGTGACACCTGCTACCCCTGTGATTGCTACAAACTCGGCTCTAAAGACATGACTTGTCATCCCACTACTGGTCAGTGTAAGTGCTTCGATGGAGTTATAGGCCGGCGATGTGATAAATGTGACAGCATCTATGCTGCTGTAACTAACATGCAGAAGAAGCTTAACGACACAGCTTACATTGAAGTGGTTACCTGTCTTGGTGAGTTACTGTTACTGTATGGCTAAATCCATTCTGTACCAACCAGTTGATTACCAAAACTCTGTGATTGTTCTGTTATATGTGGGGAAATCTGACTTATTCATAAAGAAACTTAGCAGGACTATTGAGTAGGGAGTGGCAAGATATGTCATTTGTATGTTTTTTTTAATAATAGTTATGTTATCAAACTTTGCATGTATGAACATTTTGATACATTACATTTTCACTGAATAGGCCATATTTTTCCACATGTATCAGCCGAGTAGCTTCCGGTTTCAAGATGGCGACGGACAGTCGTGTTGTTTTGTGTTCGTTAACTTTTTCGCGTAGGGGATGGATTTATTCAACTCTTGCGTGTAATTGGTGTGTCAGGATGTAAAACCAGGAGTTTCTACTCAAGATCTGCGCGGGTGCTACGGAGTTTGTGCATCGAGCGAAGCCATCCTTGAGTGAATTTTCAGCAGCGTGTGTGGTTTTCTCAGTCTGTGTTTACGTTTTTTCAACATGGCGGAACAACGTGTGTTCTTTGTGCGGTCAGCAGTCAACATATCGAAGCGGCGTGGTAGCCGCGCAGGGAGAAAGAAGCAAGGTAAGCGTGGTGGTTTGAGGCGTTTTAGACTCAAGTGTCACCGTCTAGGACTCAGGAATATCCGTATTCTATATTGGAACTGTGCCAGTGTAAAACAACAGGGCTCTATTTTAGAAACCCTAGTTTACAGGAACGACATTGTAGCACTCCAGGAGACGAGACTGGGCGATCAGCTACTCCAAATTGCCGGCTTCAAATGTTTCTACAACAGACGACATCTCGGAATGGCGATTCTCGTTCGCGACAGCATGGTGGCGTCAGAGCTAGACATGTCCAGTTGGGACAGTGACGATATACAAATACAGGCGTTGAGAGTTCATTCCAGTATACCATTCGTGTTGGTTAATGTGTATGCCCGCAATGCCAGTGTGGACGCCCAGAAGTGGCAGTGCTTAAGTGGCATATTAGGCCACGAGAGAAATGTTATTTTCTGTGGTGACTTCAACGCTAAAGGCAGATCATGGGGAAACACTTCCTCCAATACACAGGGGGAAGAGCTCGAGACTGCACTGGAAACCATCGACCTGGTTTGTATCAACAGTGGCTGTGTCACCAGGACAGCAAGCCGTCCGGGCGATGAGGACAGTACTATTGATCTGGCGCTAGTTTCACCTTCACTCACTACAGTGTGTAGATGGGGTGTCCTAGGACACCATGGCAGCGACCACCACCCTTGCAGCATACTGGTGGAGAAAGGCAGAACCAGGCAGCACAAGCTAAAGGTAAAGACGTTCCAGTATGACAGTACAGGGCAAGATGTGGTGAGTAAAATAAGACGTGACAAGCGCAGAACGTTTCAGGGCAGGAAAAAAAGCTGGGAGCAGCCACCGTGGTGGAGTTTCGAGGTGGAGAAGGCTTGGGTGGATAAGCGTAGTGCTGTAAGGAGATGGCAAAATGCCAGGAAGAACAGAGCTGGTCATCCTAGTCCCTGCTTGCACTTAGAAAGAGAGATGCACACAAAAGTAAGCTACTTCAAAAAACTGGTCACGGTTGTTAAAAGCGAAAAATGGGCAGAGGTGTGTCAAAGAGTAAGCACAGACAAGTCACTGAAATTGTTCTGGCGACTACATAAAAGCATGAGTGGTGTAGTCAAGAATAAGAGCATTTCTGACTTCCAAGGTGCTGACCTCATCTGGCAGAGGACTGACGAGGACAAGGGCAAAGCCCTCTTTGAGCGCTACCTTGAGCAGAGCAACCAGACAGACATGGGAGGCCGAAATCTGGCCAAGGAGGTCACCTCAGACAGATGCAAGGCCCAGAACACTTCGGATGAAGACACAGTGACAGTGAAAGAAATCAAGGCTGTGCTTCGACGATCAAAAAACAGTGCTCCAGGTCCTGATGGCATAAGATACGACGACATAAATAGGTGTACCGACAATGAGCTAGAGAAACTAGCAGACATGTACAACAACAGTATAGGGAGTGCTAGCATCAAGGAGGAATGGTTACACAGCTATCTGATTCCCTTGCCGAAGCCTGACAAAGACCACAAAAAAATTCAGGGATATCGAATTATAACCATGCAGAATACAATAGGCAAGCTGCTGGAGAAGGTAATTGCCAGGAAAATATCAAGCCAACTAGAGAGGCAAGGTGTTTTCCCACCCACCCTGGGTGGGTACCGTCCAAAAAGAGAAACCTGGACCAATGCAGCAGTCTTTAACCAGGATGTCTATGAAGGTTTCCACTCAGGCACTGAAACCGTTGCTGCAGCGATTGATCTTGAGGATGCATACAACAGAGTACCACTGGATTTTTTAATGTTTCAGCTTCTCAAACTAAACGTAAGTCCATTCCTCCTTAGTTGGATCGCTGCAGCCCTCTTCCAACGTAAAGTAGTTTTTAGATGTGGCAGTTGGACTTCGGAACCAACAACAATATATCCTGGCCTACCACAGGGATCACCATTATCTCCGGTACTGTTCAACGCCTACACAGTGAGAATTACCAGTGAGCAGATCACTGGACCTGGCAGGATATTGTCATATGCCGATGATGTTTTAGTGTATCGTCAGGGTAAGGATAGAGATCAGGTTGCTGTGGAACTACAAACCGAACTCAATCGCATAAGTACTTGGTGTGATGAAGCTGGGGCAATGGTCAACCCAACAAAGGCAACAGTGACTTGGTTCTCGTTGAATAATCATATTGTCAACACTCCAACACCAACTGTAATGCTGTGTTCAGAGACGGTGGAAAGAACGCAGGCAATGAATTACCTGGGGATACGGTTTGATCGAAGCCTTGCTTATAATGTGCACATAGACCAGGTGATAACAAAGGCCAAGCGGGGTTTGGCAGCGATGCGGGTGATGGCGGCAGCAAACTGTGAGCAGCGCCGTCTATGTCTTCTGTACGAGGGGCTAGTCATGTCTGTTTTGGAGTATGCAATGGCAATCCTGACTCTCAGCCATAAGCAGATAGAAAGGATGGAAAGGATACAGAATGAAGCTATGCGCATTATTCTTGGATGTACAAGAGATACAGCATGCAGGGCGATGCGCTACCTTCTTGATTTTCCAACCATTGAAGAGAGAATACAAGGTTGCAGGGCACGCGCCTACCTCAGAATTAACGCAAACACACAACATCCACTGCATAGGGAAATTAGGAAGGTGAAGGGCAGCAGGTTAAAAAGAGGACGGTCGTGGATGGGTCAAGCCGAAGACATTCTTCAACAGGTGTGTTCACTTGAGGACTTAGAACCTGGCGAGGAGTGGGTGCAAGTGCAGCTCCGGCCGGAGGGAGAATTGTGAAGGAGGACTCTGGCACTTTCACTGAAACCACAAGTAGCCTGACCATGGAAGTCATAGCAGTAAGTAAAGCAATAACATGGCTCGAGACACAGACATTCACTAGGGCTTGTTTCCTCAGCGACTCAATGAACATGATCAAGAGGATAGAGGAGGGGTCGATCCGAAGAGAATGGTTGCTGCCTCTGGAGCGGTCTCGACTGGCAAAGATTAGTTTCATCTTCGTGCCAGGGCATGCGGGAGTACAAGGAAATGAGCGGGCTGACAAGCTCGCAGGTGAGGCTACTGTGGAGGGCGGACGCGCCATGGACCAGGCCGATATTCTGAATGCTCTACGAGAAGTAAGACTTTTGCGAGAACCAAGTGATGACTGTGAATCTACAACAATGGCCAGACTGCGAGAGCAGCAAATCAAAAGAGGGGTGGCCAAACAAGAACACTACGCAGGAGGCCAAAGAAGATTGATAAACCAACACAGAACTGGCGTCGTTAGCCGCTACACGTTGCGGGATTTGCTGAGGAGGGGATCCGAGCACTTAGGGACTGAATGGTTCGATGTGCAATGAGGATGATCTGTCGACTAACTAACTAACTAACTAATGTATCAGCCTATTATTACAGTAATTCTTAGAGGACAGGAGGCTAATATTTGGGACTGATAACTTTTACCAATCTTAAACACAGGCTTCATAAACAATATGAAGCGAAATATGCCTGGCAATAAATCGTGCAGCATATTCTTTGTGACTTCTGTGTTTAAATTCACTGAAAGAATACAATGTTTTGAATTTTACAAAACTATTTGTTTCATTTTCTTAATGACATGTTTAAATAGCCACATAATAATCAAGTACATCATCAACATGCTTTTCAAAACAATTGGAAATAACTTTTTCTTGGATAACCCAGAGAGAAGAAAAAATCTTACGTTAAATGAGAACATCCTCATGTTCTTTAATAGTCATTTAACTCACTGAAATTATAGATGTATTTTAATAGTCATTTAACTCACTGAAATTATAGATGTATTTTAATAGTCATTTAACTCACTGAAATTATAGATGTATTTTAATAGTCATTTAACTCACTAAAATTGTAAATGTTATTGGTGTTTTGAGAAATCATTTCAATGTGTTTAAATCTTGGAGTTTTTTTAATTTAATGTATAGTAAATGAGCTCACATGCTGTATAAGAAACTGAAATAGCATGTTTGATTTCTGTGCTTTCCTTAGTGTCCTATGATGGGTGTCCAAGAAACCATGACAACGGAATATGGTGGGATCCGATTGCTTTTGGCCTGGAAGCCAAACAAGACTGCCCTACAGATGCTACAGGTTGGTTTGTTTTTAACCATATTGCCATGAATTTAGAGATAATATATTGCTTGGATGATTTTATTTTGCTGTTTGATCAGTCATAGTTATGATTACATATAATTTTATAGATTAATCTTATATGTGGCAATATCAAATCTGTTGTGGTATTATGCTGTCTTATTACAATCACAAAAATGGGAGAAAGTTAGGGATGTCTTGTTGCATGAAAAAATTAACATCCTGTATCTCATGGCAGCTGTGGTAGCATAGTGGTTAGTGTACTTGCTGGCCAAGACAGTGAGTGGTCTGGGTTTAATCCAGATTATTTTTATGACCATTATGCATCTGGGATTAACCTTGCCTCATAAGAAAATGAATGTCAGACAATTTTCAGAATTTTGGGGGAATTGTCTGGGAAGGAAAGGTGACGAGGAAGGGAATTTGCCACCCCACCTCATATGTCATGGCCTAGAATATGTGTTGCTTTAACACTTTGTAATCCAGCAGCAAATTTTGCTATGATACCTGTAGGTTATAGGGTTTACTGGGTATATCCCTCACTGCCAGAGCCATTGGGATTTTTAACTGGTTTTACGGAACCCCATGAAAGACTTCTGCATATGTTCATGTCATACACTGTAAATAAATGGCCATCACAGAACTGAACACAACTGGCTGGAATCTCGGAGCTAGTGGACCTCCAGAGATTCAGTTACAAGAAACCACCAAGTTGCAAACTCTCTGGCGCTCGTCAGCTCACTCCCAAATCATGGATAAATATATCACAATGTCAAATGAGTGCATGTCCTACAAACTGATGAACCATTTCAAATGTCCATTGAACAGATTTCCTATTAAATGGAAAACTTAATCAAATGCCCATTATAATGTCCTATCGGCTACAACGCCGGACTCTCCTTTGGAGACCCGGGTTCAATCCCTCGGTAAGGTGTGGGATTTTTTTCTGTCGGGGGCAAAAATAAAATCCTAACCTGCACAGTTCGCGGCGACTGCATTATCCAGGTGGCCTTACTTCCTCAGGCTCAAAGACCACTCTGCCATACACCGCAAGGTACTATATTGGCAGTAAATGACAGTTTTTGACAATGTTCTATCAAATGATAATTCAGTGCAATGGGAGAAAATATTGATACTTTTAAAAATTTCTCAGAAGTGACGGGATTATCCCGATTGTCCCAAATTTGTTGCATTAAATGTCCCAAAGTATTTATGTGACAAAGAATCTGATTGGCCACCAAATAGAAACTTACTGCTCTCACAAATTTCTGAGATGGAAATGTGTCTACTCCAAGATATTGTATCTATAGCCACACCTTCCAAGAAAATGAAAAACATGTTGCTCTGCGTATACATGCAGCTTTTCATGAACACCAGTGCATAACTAACCAAAGCCATGATCCTGAAAAGCAGCATCACATTTTGCTGTCTGAGCTGCTAAGTACCATACTCAGGGATTGCACTGCTGATTATAGGAAATGCATCAGTCCCAGTTAGTCTATAACCTGGATCTAGCTGGTCTTTAAAGATAAACACAAGACCCAATATATGGAAGTGAGGCTAAGCAACTATGTGCAGGGTATGATGATTCCATGCGTGAGACCAGAATAAGAGCACCATGGATTGACTTTTAATTATTGGAATCCTCCTTGGATGGTTAGGAATGCCCATGTGTAGCACCTGCCTTCCTTTAGAGAGAGAACAGCATTGTTATATTCATTTTCATTCTTCTGCTTGTGACAGGAACTGCCACAAGAAAGTGTACACAGAAAAATAGCTGGCTAGAATCTGATCTGTTTGGTTGTACAAGTGACAGTTTCCTGAAATATGAAAGCCAGGTATGTCATCTTATTTCTAAAAGTTGTCTTGAAGATTTAACAATCTCAAAGGTGAATATTGATAAATGCTGTCATATTTAGAAACAAAATATATTCCTGACAGTTTAATTGTTTCACTGTGTTTTTCGGTGTCAGCAAAGATGTTTAGAAAAAATTAATGTTTTGTTCATTTCTGCATTACGTTATAGCAATGGGACATTATGTCTGTTATTTAATCAAACGATTATCAAATTCAGGTGCTTGCCAAGGGACAACATCCAAAAGCATTCAGCTTAAAATCCACATACTGCTTTAACTCATTCTAGACCAGGCATAAACTATTAAAAGATCAGTTACGTCATCAGAGCACTCAAAGTCACTCACTTCATGACCAAAACACTTAAATTTTTCTTAAGATATGCCTGTACTTATGTATAATCAATTAAAGTATGGTGATTTACTAAGTGTGGTTACAATCAATAAAATGTCATTTTTAGTCATTGGTCTTATTTAGCATATATCAAGCAATTAGGTTCTGTGGCTTTTAAAGAATAGTGATGGAAGACGAGGCAGATGTTGGCCGGCATGAAGATGGACATAGTAAAAATATGAATAAAATCTGGTGGAACTGCAGAAAGCTGTGAAAATGTGAACAATATAAAGTGACACAAAGTAGTGCAGCTTTACATAACGCAATTACGACACATACAGAACGTTGCGGCGATTAGCCTTCATCAGCAAACAAACACCTTCACACAACATACAGTCACAAAGATCTCCTGTGACTACATTAAAATGTGACGACAGGACGAGAAGAATAAAAAGATGAAAGCAATGAAGAGAAAATGAAAATTGCAAAAAATGTTCCTACTGACCTCAGAACTCGGAGCTGTGTATACTAAACTGGAGACTTCTCAGCAGGCTTTGATGAAAGTGTACTTGTGCAAGATGATGATGATAAAGTACACAAAGATGAACTTCCAAGTCGATGCAGATGCTTCAGATTAAACAAGAAGCCAAGCTTGAAATATTGAATGAAATCATTCAGTGCAGTATTTCCATCGAAGAACTATTAGTTGTATGTTGTTGTAGATGATTGTAATGAAGATTTTGTTGTATGAATGTGTGGAAACTTACTGGGTTTTATACCAGTAGACAAACACACTTATTCTAAGGATGCAATATAGCTTTCCATGCAGAGGGCAAGACTTTGGTGGTAAATTCTACCATCATCGTGGGAAATTACCGTGTCTCTCTAACAGTCTTCACAAAGTGCACATTTGATAGATATTGGCTGATTTCATTGTGACAGAGTTCATAGTCCATCCTTCCTTTGTAGCCAGACAGTTATCTGCTCTTAGTATGGCCCAAAGGAAGGTGAAGAGAGATCTTGGTCTTGTACATCAATAACCCTGATGCATCAGTATCTGCATCTCAAATTCAACATTTTTTTTCCCTCGCATTTCCATCCTGTTTCAGGATATTGCGGTCAACATCAGCATCTTTCAGCTGTATGTTGATTCCTAGGCTAGATTATGCTCATCAGCATGCCACGACTTTCTGAGCGACCGGCTCGAACCACTTCTAATTCTCATGCGCTCACGTCAACCACAAGAGTATTCAGGGTTAATGGAGAAAGCTGCTAACCCCTCGGCCAGGGAGCTGGCTAACATTTATTTATGGTGGAAAATATGCATGTTTTGGTCATAACAACACTGACATCAAAACAAAATTCTGAACATATTTTTTTGGGGTGTTTGCTTGCTTTGATTTCAAGCATAGTCCATACACGTGCTACTTCTCTAGTGCACTGAACTGATTTGTGCATGTGGATTAGTTTAGCCTATTACCAGTGTTCCTCGTCATCAGGTGAACCCACTCTTGACTTCAGAGGTACTTGTAATTTACATCCTTAAGTCAAGGACGAGAAGTCAACATTTTAGTCCAACTGACCAGTGTAGGGCTTGAACCTGCTACCCCCGGCATCAGCACACCAGATGTTTAAAAACTAGCACTATTATCCATTCAACCATACTGACCTCCATCCTATACATATATATGACATGCTGATAGATTCTGAAACTCCCATTACCATTTTCAGGCACAGAACATGGCATATGGCTTCACAGTATCAAGTCATGCTATGATTTGTTTATCTATAATGCATTTCCTGAAACCTTAAGCTTACTGCTGCTGTACTTGTACACTGTTGGCGTTTTGTTATTCTTGGCAGTGTTTTGCTTGGTCTGGAAGCATTTGTGTCTTGTCATGTTCAGTTTTGTACCTATTTGCTCCAGATTCTGCCTGTAATACTATTTTCAACTACAACACACTGACCTAATCTCTTCATCTCTAATAATGTTCTTATTGTGTCTGCACTGTTAGCTACTACTGGCATATTGTATTTGTAGCAGGATCATGGTAGTTACTCTGTAAAACTTATACTCTGAGGTGTTACTTCTGTATGCTTGTAGTCCACTAAATAAATTACGATCACAAAGCATTTGTGTTAAGCTTCCATATATATCAGTTCAAGCCATGGTGGCATTGTGTGTACTTCACTGGCTCACCAACACATGTCCAAATTCAGTTCTGAGTTGTGGCAGATTCCCTCCTCCCTCTCCCCCACCACCAAATCTTATGAAATGAGTACCAGAAATGTATGGAAAGTGGCAAGGAAATGAATTGGTCGCCACTCCTCAGAGTGCAATAACCCAGAATTTTTAATAGGATTAGAAGAATACAAATAAAGAAGTATTACCAAAACTGGAATTTCAGAAATCATTTCGGAATGAAATTAAGGTCAGATAATTAAGATAAAACAATCACATGCCATTTTAAAGGATGTGCTGCAAGGTAAGGGGAGGTGAAGCACACAAGAGGAAGGCACACTACAAGAGGGTGGACAACATCAAGAGATGGACTGGAGGAAGCTTATATGAGTACGTGAACATGCAGGACAGAGAGTGTTGGTGACTCATTCCAGCTGATCTTTGATGCTGATATGGCACTTCGTTTTTTTTTATCGATATATTTATACATGAGAAGCAAGTTTTCAACTCGATTTCATGTACCTTTGTCTATTGGCAGGTAAAAGACTTTGAAGCTGGTGTCATCAGTCCATACATTGCTGACTACACAATCACGCTGTTGAAGAATATATCATACACTACCAGCCCTATCTATGGTGGGGACATTATGCTGGTGTACCGGTTCACCAACGTTACACTGAACTATGAGCTCTCTCAGACTGGGCTTGGCATGATCAGCCAACAGTATCGTGACTTTGTACAGGTAATGGCAAACCAGAATAATTTATGCAGTTTTACAAAAATATTACAGTGCTTCTGGATCTCATAGGTAAAATAAATTTTACAAATATGTGAATAAGTCAGTTGTGTAACCATCCCAGGATACACCAGAGCTCAACCTGGTATATTTTTATGTAACCAGGGTGTGTTCTGCCTCACAAAATGACAGTACAGTAAATATTAAATTGTTTAACTTGCTTTATGATATTTTTCTTACATTTCATCTTCCCTAGGATTTATAAACAGCTGAGGCATGTATTAGTCAGTGTTATAATTTTACTGGTTGTAACTCTACATATTATTTTATTAGAGTAACCTACCTTACCTTTGCAGAAACTGCTCGTGGTTTTGAGCAACGTAACAGATGAAAAATACACCAAGTACTGGCAACAAGTTGGCAAGGTAACAGGCGGAGCCACACATCTTATGAACCTATTTGAAAAATTTATTACCAAGATTGTGCAACTTCTGCCACAGGCACAATCTGGCACGTTTGAAGCAGTCTCTGATGACATGGGTGAGGATTTTTGAGTTTTAAATATAAAAAGTCCACAATGCTTACGGGTGTTCTACATTTACATATTTTATAGATATTTACATGAGAAATCAACATGTAATTATTGCTAAACTAACAACATGGTTATTTAATGACAAATATTACATTTGATTAATAAATTATATTAGTTTTAAAGACCATGAGGTTTTGCATTCATTAGTTGCTTCCATTTGTTTTTGTTAAATATAAACATTTGCACGGTATGCATTTTGTTTATGAAATAGTGGGAAACCTAAAAACACATAGAGAAAATTAAAGACATATAAATAATATGGTGAGGACATAGAGGGAGCTGCAAGAGATAACAACAGATAGGATGGCTTGGAATGAGCTGTTTGAGTGGCCCCAGTGGGGGATAAAGGGCAAAAGATTAAGAATACCTTTTTTAGGTGGAAAGAAACCGGGACCTTACTTATTACCTTTCAAAGATATCTACAAAACATTGGAACACGTTTCTGGCAATATTACATATGAGTATTTTATTTGAAAGACACTCTTCAAGCTCAATAATGTTTAATCTTTGAGCTCTAATCCTTAAATTAAGAGATGAGGAATGCTAATACTTCTAGATATAACCTGATTGAAAAATCCTTTGGAAAGAAAAAGCAGAAAACAGGAGCAATCAACAGGGTTGAGATATTTTGTCAATACCTTATGTGCCAGTTTGCATACATTCCATTTGAACATTAGCTGAGGCGCTGACCACTTGTTTGGTTTGCCTAGAATGCAGCGTTGAGGAGCCATGGTGGCATAGTGGTTAGTGCACTTGCCTGCCTATACAATGGTTTGGGTTCAATCCCAGGATTGTTTCCCTACTAGCACGGCTCTGGGGTCAACCCAGGATCATAAAAATGGGTACCAGACAATTTTTTTTAAATTCTGAAATTATCTGGGTAGGAAAGGCAATAAGTAAAGAACCTGGCCACCTCACCTCATATGTATTCTAGTTCATTATTTAGTGAACAGATCATCCTCATTATTTAGTGAACAGATCATCCTCATTATTTAATCAACAGATCATTCTCATTTAATCAACAGATCATCCTCATTATTTAATCAACAGATCATCTTCATTATTTAATCAACAGATCATCCTCATTGTTTAATCAACAAGTAATCCTCATTATTTAGTCAACAGATCATCCTCATTATTTAATCAACAGATCATCCTCATTATTTAGTCAACAAATCATCCTCATTTAATCAACAGATCATCCTCATTATTTAATCAACAGATCATCCTCATTATTTAGTCAACAGATCATCCTTATTGTTTAATCAACAGATCATCCTTATTGTTTAGTCAACAGATCATCCTCATTATGTAGTCAACATATCATCATTATTTAGTCCACAGATCATCCTCATTATTTACTCCACAGATCATCCTCATTATGTAGTCAACATATCATCCTCATTATTTAGTCCACATATCATCCTCATTATTTAGTCCACAGATCATCCTCATTATTTAGTCCACAGATCATCCTCATTATTTAGTCCACAGATCATCCTCATTATTTAGTCCACAGATCATAATCATTATTTAGTCCACAGATCATCCTCATTATTTAGTCCACAGATCATCCTCATTATTTAGTGCACAGATCATCCTCATTATTTAGTCCACAGATCATCCTCATTATTTAGTCCACATATCATCCTCATTATGTAGACAACATATCATCATTATTTAGTCCACAGATCATCCTCATTATGTAGTCCACATATCATCCTCATTATTTAGTCCACATATCCTCATTATTTAGTCCACATATCATCCTCATTATATAGTCCACAGATCATCCTCATTATTTAGTCCACATATCATCCTCATTATTTGATCCACAGATCATCCTCATTATGTAGACAAGATATCATCATTATTTAGTCCACATATCATCCTCATTATGTAGTCAACATATCATCCTCATTATTTAGTCCACATATCATCCTCATTATGTAGTCAACATATCATCCTCATTATTTAGTCCACAGATCATCCTCATTATGTAGTCAACATATCATCATTATTTAGTCCACAGATCATCCTCATTATTTAGTCCACAGATCACCCTCATCATGTAGTCAACATATCATCATTATTTAGTCCACAGATCATCCTCATTATGTAGTCAACATATCTCCTCATTATTTAGTCCACAGATCATCCTCATTATTTAGTCCACAGATCATCCTCATTATTTAGTCCACAGATCATCCTCATTATGTAGTCAACATATCATGATTATTTAGTCCACAGATCATCCTAATTATTTAGTCCACAGATCATCCTCATTATGTAGTCAACATATCATCATTATTTAGTCCACAGATCATCCTCATTATTTAGTCCACAGATCATCCTCATTATTTAGTCCACAGATCATCCTCATTATGTAGTCAACATATCATCCTCATTATTTAGTCCACAGATCAACCTCATTATTTAGTCCACAGATCATCCTCATTATTTAGTCCACAGATCATCCTCATTATTTAGTCCACAGATCATCCTCATTATTTAGTCCACATATCATAATCATTATTTAGTCCACAGATCATCCTCATTATTTAGTCCAGAGATCATCCTCATTATTTAGTCCACAGATCATCCTCATTATTTAGTCCACATATCATCCTCATTATTTAGTCCACATATCATCCTCATTATGTAGACAACATATCATCATTATTTAGTCCACAGATCATGCTCATTATGTAGTCCACATATCATCCTCATTATTTAGTCCACATATCATCCTCATTATTTAGTCCACATATCATTCTCATTATTTAGTCTACAGATCATCCTCATTATGTAGTCCACAGATCATCCTCATTATTTAGTCCACAGATCATCCTCATTATTTAGTCCACAGATCATCCTCATTATTTAGTCCACATATCATCCTCATTATTTGGTCCACAGATCATCCTCATTATGTAGACAACATGTCATCATTATTTAGTCCACATATCATCCTCATTATGTAGTCAACATATCATCATCATTATTTAGTCCACATATCATCCTCATTATGTAGTCAACATATCATCCTCATTATTTAGTCCACAGATCATCCTCATTATGTAGTCAACATATCATCATTATTTAGTCCACAGATCATCCTCATTATTTAGTCCACAGATCATCCTCATCATGTAGTCAACATATCATCATTATTTAGTCCACAGATCATCCTCATTATGTAGTCAACATATCTCCTCATTATTTAGTCCACAGATCATCCTCATTATTTAGTCCACAGGTCATCCTCATTATGTAGTCAACATATCATCATTATTTAGTCCACAGATCATCCTCATTATTTAGTCCACAGATCATCCTCATTATGTAGTCAACATTCATTCATTCATTCATTCAGTAGCATGTCCTTTACAGAACCTCGCTCCCATAACAACCCTCCGGAAAACTCGATCACAAGCAAGATGTCCCGCGTCTGATACACCCATCTGGAGATCATCCGCCACATCCTGCACCCATCTTCTCTTTGGCATTCCTCTTCCTCTCTTCCCAGGCATATACCCTTCCATTATTGTTCTCTCCAAACTGTCGTGACGTTTCAAGTGACCAAAATACTTCAATTTTCTTTGTTTTATCGTCTTTAATAGCCATCCCTCCTCAATATTCAACTCTTGAAGTATGGATGCATTTGTTCTTTTCTTTACCCAAGATATTCTTAGAACTCGTCTATAACATTTATATTCAAAGGGTAGTCAACATATCATCATTATTTAGTCCACAGATCATCCTCATTATTTAGTCCACAGATCATCCTCATTATGTAGTCAACATATCATCATTATTTAGTCCACAGATCATCCTCATTATGTAGTCAACATATCATCCTCATTATGTAGTCAACATATCATCCTCATTATTTAGTCCACAGATCATCCTCATTATGTAGTCAACATATCATCATTATTTAGTCCACAGATCATCCTCATTATGTAGTCAACATATCTCCTCATTATTTAGTCCACAGATCATCCTCATTATTTAGTCCACAGATCATCCTCATTATGTAGTCAACATATCATCATTATTTAGTCCACAGATCATCCTCATTATTTAGTCCACAGATCATCCTCATTATGTAGTCAACATATCATCATTATTTAGTCCACAGATCATCCTCATTATGTAGTCAACATATCAACCTCATTATGTAGTCAACATATCATCCTCATTATTTAGTCCACAGATCATCCTCATTATTTAGTCCACAGATCATCCTCATTATTTAGTCCACAGATCATCCTCATTATTTAGTCCACAGATCATCCTCATTATTTAGTCCACAGATCATAATCATTATTTAGTCCACAGATCATCCTCATTATTTAGTTCACAGATCATCCTCATTATTTAGTGCACAGATCATCCTCATTACTTAGTCCACAGATCATCCTCATTATTTAGTCCACATATCATCCTCATTATGTAGACAACATATCATCATTATTTAGTCCACAGATCATCCTCATTATGTAGTCCACATATCATCCTCATTATTTAGTCCACATATCATCCTCATTATGTAGTCAACATATCATCCTCATTATTTAGTCCACATATCATCCTCATTATGTAGTCAACATATCATCCTCATTATTTAGTCCACAGATCATCCTCATTATGTAGTCAACATATCATCATTATTTAGTCCACAGATCATCCTCATTATTTAGTCCACAGATCATCCTCATCATGTAGTCAACATATCATCATTATTTAGTCCACAGATCATCCTCATTATGTAGTCAACATATCTCCTCATTATTTAGTCCACAGATCATCCTCATTATTTAGTCCACAGATCATCCTCATTATGTAGTCAACATATCATCATTATTTAGTCCACAGATCATCCTCATTATTTAGTCCACAGATCATCCTCATTATGTAGTCAACATATCATCATTATTTAGTCCACAGATCATCCTCATTATGTAGTCAACATATCATCCTCATTATTTAGTCCACAGATCATCCTCATTATTTAGTCCACAGATCATCCTCATTATGTAGTCAACATATCATCATTATTTAGTCCACAGATCATCCTCATTATTTAGTCAACATATCATCCTCATTATGTAGTCAACATATCATCATTATGTATTCCACAGATCATCCTCATTATGTAATTCACAGATCATCCTCATTATTTAGTCCACAGATCATCCTCATTATTTAGTTCACAGATCATCCTCATTATTTAGTGCACAGATCATCCTCATTACTTAGTCCACAGATCATCCTCATTATTTAGTCCACATATCATCCTCATTATGTAGACAACATATCATCATTATTTAGTCCACAGATCATCCTCATTATGTAGTCCACATATCATCCTCATTATTTAGTCCACATATCATCCTCATTATGTAGTCAACATATCATCCTCATTATTTAGTCCACATATCATCCTCATTATGTAGTCAACATATCATCCTCATTATTTAGTCCACAGATCATCCTCATTATGTAGTCAACATATCATCATTATTTAGTCCACAGATCATCCTCATTATTTAGTCCACAGATCATCCTCATCATGTAGTCAACATATCATCATTATTTAGTCCACAGATCATCCTCATTATGTAGTCAACATATCTCCTCATTATTTAGTCCACAGATCATCCTCATTATTTAGTCCACAGATCATCCTCATTATGTAGTCAACATATCATCATTATTTAGTCCACAGATCATCCTCATTATTTAGTCCACAGATCATCCTCATTATGTAGTCAACATATCATCATTATTTAGTCCACAGATCATCCTCATTATGTAGTCAACATATCATCCTCATTATTTAGTCCACAGATCATCCTCATTATTTAGTCCACAGATCATCCTCATTATGTAGTCAACATATCATCATTATTTAGTCCACAGATCATCCTCATTATTTAGTCAACATATCATCCTCATTATGTAGTCAACATATCATCATTATGTATTCCACAGATCATCCTCATTATGTAATTCACAGATCATCCTCATTATTTAGTCCACAGATCATCCTCATTATTTAGTCAAAAGATCATCCTCATTATGTAGTCAACATATCATCCTCATTATGTAGTCAAAATATCATCCTCATTATTTAGTCCACAGATCATCCTCATTATTTAGTCAACATATCATCCTCATTATGTAGTCAACATATCATCATTATTTAGTCCACAGATCATCCTCATTATTTAGTCAACATATCATCCTCATTATGTAGTCAACATATCATCATTATTTAGTCCACAGATCATCCTCATTATGTAGTCCACATATCATCCTCATTATTTAATCCACAGATCATCCTCATTATTTAGTCCACAGATCATCCTCATTATGTAGTCAACATATCATCCTCATTATGTAGTCAACATATCATCCTCATTATTTAGTCCACAGATCATCCTCATTATTTAGTCCACAGATCATCCTCATTATGTAGTCAACATATCATCATTATTTAGTCCACAGATCATCCTCATTATGTAATCAACATATCATCCTCATTATTTAGTCCACAGATCATCCTCATTATTTAGTCCACAGATCATCCTCATTATGTAGTCAACATATCATCCTCATTATGTAGTCAACATATCATTATTTAGTCCGCAGATCATCCTCATTATTTAGTCCACAGATCATCCTCATTATGTAGTCAACATATCATCCTCATTATGTAGTCAACATATCATCCTCATTATTTAGTCCACAGATCATCCTCATTATGTAGTCCACAGATCATCCTCATTATTTAGTCCACAGGTCATCCTCATTATTTAGTCAAAAGATCATCCTCATTATTTAGTCAACATATCATCCTCATTATGTAGTCAACATATCATCCTCATTATGTAGTCAACATATCATCCTCATTATGTAGTCAACATATCATAATTATTTATTCCGCAGATCATCCTCATTATTTAGTCCACAGATCATCCTCATTATGTAGTCAACATATCATCCTCATTATGTAGTCAACATATCATCCTCATTATGTAGTCAACATATCATCCTCATTATGTAGTCAACATATCATAATTATTTATTCCGCAGATAATCCTCATTATTTAGTCCACAGATCATCCTCATTATGTAGTCAACATATCATCCTCATTATGTAGTCAACATATCCTCATTATTTAGTCCACAGATTATCCTCATTATTTATTCCACAGATCATTCTCATTATGTAGTCAACATATCATCATTATTTAGTCCACAGATCATCCTCATTATGTAGTCAACATATCATCATTATTTAGTCCGCAGATCATCCTCATTATTTAGTCCACAGATCATCCTCATTATGTAGTCAACATATCATCCTCATTATGTAGTCAACTTATCATCCTCATTATGTAGTCAACATATCATCCTCATTATGTATTCAACATATCATCATTATTTAGTCCACAGATCATCCTCATTATGTGGTCAACATATCATCCTCATTATTTAGTCAACATATCATCCTCATTATTTAGTCCACAGATCATCCTCATTATGTAGTCAACATATCATCATTATTTAGTCCACATCTCATCCTCATTATTTGGTCCACAGATCATCCTCATTATGTAGTCAACATATCATCATTATTTAGTCCGCAGATCATCCTCATTATTTAGTCCACAGATCGTCCTCATTATTTAGTCAACATATCATCCTCATTATGTAGTCAACATATCATCCTCATTATTTAGTCCACAGATCATCCTCATTATGTAGTCAACATATCATCCTCATTATGTAGTCAACATATCATTATTTAGTCCACAGATCATCCTCATTATTTAGTCCACAGATCATCCTCATTATGTAGTCAACATATCATCCTCATTATGTAGCCAACATATCATCCTCATTATTTAGTCCTCAGATCATCCTCATTATGTAGTCAACATATCATCATTATTTAGTCCGCAGATCATCCTCATTATTTAGTCCACAGATTATGCTCATTATGTAGTACAAATATCATCCTCATTATGTAGTCAACATATCATCCTCATTATGTAGTCAACATATCATCCTCATTATGTAGTCAACATATCCTCATTATGTAGTCAACATATCATCCTCATTATGTAGTCAACATATCATCATTATGTAGTCAACATATCATCCTCATTATTTAGTCCACAGATCATCCTCATTATGTAGTCAACATATCATCATTATTTAGTCCACATCTCATCCTCATTATTTGGTCCACAGATCATCCTCCTTATGTAGTCAACATATCATCATTATTTAGTCCGCAGATCATCCTCATTATTTAGTCCACAGATCGTCCTCATTATGTAGTCAACATATCATCCTCATTATGTAGTCAACATATCATCCTCATTATTTAGTCCACAGATCATCCTCATTATGTAGTCAACATATCATCCTCATTATGTAGTCAACATATCATCCTCATTATTTAGTCCACAGATCATCCTCATTATGTAGTCAACATATCATCATTATTTAGTCCACAGATCATCCTCATTATGTAGTCAACATATTATCCTCATTATGTAGTCAACATATCATCCTTATTATTTAGTCCACAGATCATCCTCATTATTTAGTCCACAGATCATCCTCATTATGTAGTCAACATATCATCCTCATTATGTAGTCAACATATCATCCTCATTATTTAGTCCACAGATCATCCCCATTATTTAGTCCACAGATCATCATTATTTAGTCCACAGATCATCCTCATTATGTAGTCAACATATCATCCTCATTATGTAGTCAACATATCATCCTCATTATTTAGTCCACAGATCATCCTCATTATTTATTCCACAGATCATCCTCATTATGTAGTCAACATATCATCATTATTTAGTCCACAGATCATCCTCATTATGTAGTCAACATATCATACTCATTATTTAGTCCACAGATCATCCTCATTATTTATTCCACAGATCATCCTCATTATGTAGTCAACATATCATCATCATTTAGTCCGCAGATCATCCTCATTATTTAGTTCACAGATCATCCTCATTATGTAGTCAACATATCATCCTCATTATTTAGTCCACAGATCATAATCATTATTTAGTCCACAGATCATCCTCATTATGTAGTCAACATATCATCCTAATTATGTAGTCAACATATCATCCTCATTATTTAGTCCACAGATCATCCTCATGATGTAGTCAACATATCATCATTATTTAGTCCACTTCTCATCCTCATTATTTGGTCCACAGATCATCCTCATTATGTAGTCAACATATCATCATTATTTAGTCCGCAGATCATCCTCATTATTTAGTCCACAGATCGTCCTCATTATGTAGTCAACATATCATCCTCATTATTTAGTCCACAGATCGTCCTCATTATGTAGTCAACATATCATCCTCATTATGTAGTCAACATATCATCCTCATTATTTAGTCCACAGATCATCCTCATTATGTAGTCAACATATCATCCTCATTATGTAGTCAACATATCATTATTTAGTCCGCAGATCATCCTCATTATTTAGTCCACAGATCATCCTCATTATGTATTCAACATACCATCCTCATTATGTAGTCAACATATCATCCTCATTATTTAGTCCACAGATCATCCTCATTATGTAGTCAACATATAATTATTTATTCCGCAGATCATCCTCATTATTTAGTCCACAGATCATCCTCATTATGTAGTCAACATATCATCCTCATTATGTAGTCAACATATCATCCTCATTATTAAGTCCACAGATCATTATTTAGTCCACATATCATCCTCATTATGTAGTCCACAGATCGTCCTCATTATGTAGTCAACATATCATCCTCATTATGTAGTCAACATATCATTATTTAGTCCACATATCATCCTCATTATGTAGTCAACATATCATCCTCATTATGTAGTCAACATATCATCCTCATTATTTAGTCCACAGATCATCCTCATTATGTAGTCAACATATCATCCTCATTATGTAGTCAACATATCATTATTTAGTCCGCAGATCATCCTCATTATTTAGTCCACAGATCATCCTCATTATGTAGTCAACATATCATCCTCATTATGTAGTCAACATATCATCCTCATTATTTAGTCCACAGATCATCCTCATTATGGGTTCCAAATGTTGCTGTATGTAGCCGAGGCACGGTGTTGGGGTGAGCGCCCAACATTGCTCAAATACCTCAATGGCTCGTGAATACATAACCTATGCAGCAAAAGTCCAACTCCTGGCCTTCACGTGGCGGGCCCGTTTAAACTAACAGGAGAAGGGGCGACGGTGAGTCTCTGGCGCCGGAAAATAACCAGTATGCTCTAGATGTGTATGCACGTACATGCATGCGCAGACAGGCGTGTGCGCGCGTACACATCTACACTCGAGTGAGACCACAGTCTGCTCTAGCAAAGAAAGGTGCTGAAGACGGAGGCAACCAGCCAAGAGGCGCACCACAGAAATCAGGATGCCACGCAATCACGCAAAATGGAATATGTCGACTACTGCTAATCTTTATGGTGCTTGCCCTGCTCTGGACCCCCAGGCAGGTGCAGTGCCGGGCCCTATGTCTCGAAAGGGTCCAACCCCAACTACTGGAGGTCCTTCTCAGATGTCCTGTGGAGCCAGGGGACATGAGAATAGGACGACTGGCCATACTAAACGAAGACTTAAAATAATGCACTGGAATGCGGAGGGAGTCAGCAACAAAAAAATAGAATTAGAAAAAATCTTGGACCAAGAAAAAGTAAGCATATGTTGCTTGCAAGAAACTCACCTCAATGAAAATATAGCCTTCAAAATCAGAGGCTACCAGTGTTACCGATCTGACCGAAAGGACAGGCGAAAAGGTGGGATACTGACCCTTGTATGAAATAACATCATGGCTTCCCAAATCAAAGTCTACATGGAAGGGGCTGAGTATCAGACACTTAAACTTAAGACAGGTAATACAGATCTACATCTGATCAATTACTACTGTCCAAGTGACCGCCCACAGGCACTGGACACTCTACCACTAAAAGAAAAAATGATTGTGTGTGGCGATTTCAACAGCCACTCGCAGAGCTGGGGCTATGATCACATGGACCAGAGAGGAGAGAGACTGGAAGACTGGCAGGATGAGAATAGATTCATGTTGATTAACAAGCCGTCCGACCCACATACTTTCTACTCGAGATCATGGCACTCTACAACTACACCTGACCTGGCTTTTCATTCACCAGACCTGGAGTGGAACATTACACGAATTGTTGGGAAACAACTTGGTGGCAGTGACCATCGGCCAGTCTTTCTAACCGTAGAAAATGAGCTTGTAAGTGAAAGCAGCACCCTCTCGAGGTGGAACTACAAGAAAGCAGACTGGGCAATGTACAAGCATCGCACCAGCATACTGGTTAGAAACCTGAACACTGAGAAAGACATAAATAAAGCAGTTGAAGAGTTTGGGAAATGCATACTACAGGCAGCGCGAGAAACAGTACCAAGAGGAGCCCGTAAACAATATAAACCCTACTGGAGTAGTAAACTGGAACAGTTGCATAATGATGTTGAAGTGTGTAGAAAGCAAGCAGAGGCCACACCCAGCCAAGAGCACCACAATAAATTCCAGCATGCAAAAGCCAAATTTCAAAGGGCCAAGCTGCAGGCTAGACGGAAAAGCTGGCAGGAGAAAACAGAGTGTCTGAACTTTGAAAGAGACACAAGGAAATTGTGAAGCTAATAAAACAGCTTAATGACGAGGGCACAGGGAGAAACTCAAAAATTGCACTACATAAAGATGGAAAAATCTTAACAAGAAAGCAAGCAGCTGACCATTTTGCGGACTCGTTCGCACAAGATAGCAATATCAAAATTAGTCCAGAGAAACAACAAGAGATTCGAGAGAAACGACAACATACAGGACAGAAGGAAATAGTACATGAGGTTCTGGAGGCACCCATCACAATCAGCGAACTGGAGCTAGCCATATCAAAACTGAAAATGAGAAAGTCATCAGGAGCTGATGGTATCTCCAATGAAATGATCAGGAACCTAGGAACAGAGGCCAAAACAAAGCTGTTGCAGATCTTCAATAACAGCTGGACCTTAGGCAGTGTTCCACAAGCCTGGAGAGAAGCAATCATGATACCCCTCCTAAAATCAGGGAAAGATGGTTCCATTGCCTCTAGCTACAGACCAATTAGCCTCACCAGCTGTCTCTGCAAAACACTGGAGCGCATCATCAATCACAGACTGCAGTGGTACATTGAAAGTAAAAACATCCTTGTGCCACAGCAGGCTGGCTTTAGGCAGTGCTACTCTACGGAAGATCAGACAACCTACCTCTCTCAAGAAATTGAGGATGCATTCCAAGAGAAGAAGCTGGTGCTTGCGGCATGGATAGATCTGAAGAAAGCCTTTGACAAAGTCTGGAAAGAAGGTCTGATGAAGAAACTGAGAAACTGCAAAGTCAATGGAAGAATGTACAAATGGGTGAAAGCATACTTGCACAACAGAAGAGCCTGAGTACAGATAGACGGACTCAAGAGCAAGACAGTACTACTGCGTCACGGTGTCCCCCAGGGCGGAGTCTTGTCCCCCACACTTTTTCTAATCTTCATCAATGATCTTGTTGCTCACCTACCGCATGGAATTAAAGCGGCAATGTACGCCGATGACCTGGTTCTATGGAGCACAAATGAATATGCATCAGTGGCCACCAGATTGCTACAAAGAGCTGTAGATACATTTGCTGCATGGGCAAATAGATGGTGTGTCAGCATAAACACTGACAAGTGCAGCACCACCCTATTTACCCTCTCTCCAAAACAAAAGGCAGGGATCATCCAGATAAATGGAACACCCCTAAGAGAAGATAAAGAACCAACATACCTTGGAGTAACATTTGATGGCAAGCTGACATGGAGAAAGCACATCAACAAAGCAGTAGCAAAAGCCAGAAGGAAAATAGCCATCCTGAGAAAGCTAAGTGGAACCACATGGGGAGCCAGTACGAAAATACTTAGCAAAGTTTACCAACAGAGCATACGACCACACCTGGAATACGGGTCAACTGCGTGGTGTTCAGCATCAAATACCACACTACAAGAGCTGGACAAGGTGCAAAATCAAGCACTTAGAGTCACCACAGGAGGGATGAGATCAACCCCTATAGTGGAAATGGAGAAGATGGGGAGGACACAGGCACTGAGTGAGCGCAGAGATACGAAAACGCTAATACAAGCAGAAAAGTTCCTCAGCTTGCCAGGCCACCCTATGAAGAACAGATTTGAAAACCTAGCTATGGGGCGGTTGAAAAGAAGTAGTTTTATCCACCAGGCCAAACGACTCTGCAGAGAAACCACTGATCTGCCCACAGTTGGTATCCCCCTAACAACTATTCCAGAGCGAACTCCATGGAAAGATGAGCATAGACTATCGTTACAAATCCAGACAAAAGTGAGAGGAATATTTGACAAGGAAGAACAGAACAGTGTGCAGCGCAGAACAGCCACTCTCAGCTTCCTTGATGAAGAATACCCACAGGACCTCTGGATCCGAGTATACACAGATGGGTCAGCACAAAATGCTGTTCGAAATGGAGGAGCGGGAGTGTACATAGAATACCCAAATAATACTAGGGACACAGCCAGAGTACCGACAGGAAAGTACTGCCATAACTATGATGCCGAAATTGAGGCAATCAAGATAGCAACAGAGAAATTACTAAATAACAGCAATGGTACACAACCTGTGGTGCTACTAACAGATGCAAAATCAGTACTCGAGGCGCTCCTCTCTGGGAAATTGCCAGTACTAAGGACACTACTTTCTGAACTTAGCAGTCAACATAAAGTCACCATACAGTGGATACCATCCCACTGTGAAGTACCCGGAAATGACAGAGCTGATCAATTGGCTAAGGAAGGAGCCAAAGAGGAACAGCCTGATGTACCCGTTACATACCACCAAATGAAAAGAATGATCAAATCAGTCAGAAAGCCACCAAAACCTGCTCAAGATGACTACCACATTATGGACAGACCAGAACAAGTCATTATTCTGCGCCTCAGAACAGGACACAATAGATTACGCAACCACATGTATACAAAATTCAAGATTGGTGAAACAGCCATGTGCACATGTGGATTGGCGTCGCAGACAGCAGAGCACATACTCCAAGACTGCCCAAAATATAACATATCTAGGCAAACCTTCTGGCCTAGAGAGACGACAGTGGAAGATAAACTCTATGGACCACTGTGTGAACTGAAAAAAACAGTTCAATTCATGCAAGAGACGACATTGCAGATATAGACATATTTCAAGCGAACGAAAGAAGAAGAAAATCCTCATTATGTAGTCAACATATAATTATTTATTCCGCAGATCATCCTCATTATTTAGTCCACAGATCATCCTCATTATGTAGTCAACATATCATCCTCATTATGTAGACAACATATCATCCTCATTATTTTGTCCACAGATCATCCTCATTATGTAGTCAACATATCATTATTTAGTCCACATATCATCCTCATTATGTAGTCAACATATCATCATTATTTAGTCCACAGATCATCCTCATTATGTAGTCAACATATCATCATTATTTAGTCCACATATCATCCTCATGTAGTCAACATATCATCCTCATTATGTATTCAACATATCATCCTCATTATTTAGTCCACAGATCATCCTCATTATGTAGTCAACATATCATCATTATTTAGTCCGCAGATCATCCTCATTATGTAGTTAACATATCATCCTCATTATGTAGTTAACATATCATCCTCATTATTTAGTCCACAGATATCCTCATTATTTAGTCAAAAGATCATCCTCATTATTTAGTCAACAGATCATCCTCATTATTTAGTCCACAGATCATCCTCATTATTTAGTCCACAGATCATCCTCATTATTTAGTCCACAGATCATCCTCATTAGGTAGTCAACATATCATCCTCATTATTTAGATCATCCTCATTATTTAGTCCACAGATCATCCTCATTATGTAGTCAACATATCATCCTCATTATGTAGTCAACATATCATCCTCATTATTTAGTCCACAGATCATCCTCATTAGTTAGTCAACATATAATTATTTATTCCGCAGATCATCCTCATTATTTAGTCCACAGATCATCCTCATTATGTAGTCAACATATCATCCTCATTATGTAGTCAACATATCATCCTCATTATTTAGTCCACAGATCATCCTCATTATGTAGTCAACATATCATTATTTAGTCCACATATCATCCTCATTATGTAGTCAACATATCATCATTATTTAGTCCACAGATCATCCTCATTATGTAGTCAACATATCATCATTATTTAGTCCACATATCATCCTCATGTAGTCAACATATCATCCTCATTATGTAGTCAACATATCATCCTCATTATTTAGTCCACAGATCATCCTCATTATGTAGTCAACATATCATCATTATTTAGTCCGCAGATCATCCTCATTATGTAGTCAACATATCATCCTCATTATGTAGTCAACATATCATCCTCATTATTTAGTCCGCAGATATCCTCAGTATTTAGTCAAAAGATCATCCTCATTATTTAGTCAACAGATCATCCTCATTATTTAGTCCACAGATCATCCTCATTATTTAGTCCACAGATCATCCTCATTATTTAGTCCACAGATCATCCTCATTATTTAGTCAACAGATCATCCTCATTATTTAGTCAAAAGATCATCCTCATTGCACTTCAAACTAGCAGTCTGTCAGTGTGGATATCTTCCACAGCTTGTAGTGACTGGCAACACCAGTTCTGTGTTGGTAGACTATTCATCTTTGGCTTCTTGTGTAGTGCTAGAATGTGTGAATACCTAACACTTCACACCCTAATGGTGGTGTCTACTGTGGGACTACCTCTAGAGTGGAACAGTTTTGGTTTGAGGAAATCATGATAAAACATAACCTGTTTGCTGTTGAACACATACTGTATCTCTGACTAAGTCTGTGTCATGTTTGACTATGTTTCTGTTGAGCAGTTTTGGGAGCAGACTGGATCAACATTTACAACTTTACTGGAGCAACTATCCCCAAGTATGACAACAACGTCAAGAAAGGATCTGTAGACAAGGAGGCCGCTGTAACATTGCCACCATCACTGTTTCACCAACCTGCTGCTGGTACAGTTATTTTATCCTAGTGTTTTATACAGGAGTATGTGCATTTAGTTCTGCAGTTATTTACTAAAAAGGGCAGAAAATTCCTGGAATAACAGTGTATATTGCATTTACTCATTTGTTTACTCTGAGTGAAAGAAGAGCACCAGTAATAGAGTGGGTAGTGCAATTCCTCCTTCTGTTGTTTAGTGGGGGGGGGGGGGGCTAACTAGCCAAGCAGCCTGGGCTTAGAGCCCACTGAGAAGGGATGATTGCCTACTACATATAGCCTTGTAAAATATGAATCTGAGATTTCTGTGTGCAGAGGAGGATGGTGAGCAAGTGAATTAGTCACCCCATAAGTATGTGACCTTATATAATTTAGGTCCTATTCACATACTTGTGGGAGTATCTGCCTTGGGATAACTTTTTAACTTTTCACGGGGAAAGATGAGAGGTGACTGTAACATGCAAGTTTGCTGTTCATAGTTATGTCTTTGTTAGTTGTACATACACCTTTTATATACCTTATGCAGGCTAGATTTTGTCTGCAAACTAAAACAAATTAACAAGCAGGGCATTAGATGCAAATGTTATCTTTATTTCTGAATTGAAGAAGATATGTAAAGCAAAATCCATCCTGACTTGTACTTTTATCATAGAATAGTTTTATGATTAGAGAACCGTATCCTTTACTCCTGATAACCTTGTAGCATACGCTGCCATTTTTAAATACTGTTTTGTGGATTTTCTTTGCCAGGTTATTATAATATGAAATTGAGTGGGCAGTTTTTTTCCTCTCTACCTCCAAGAAAAGTCAGGCAGGTAGCTATTTGAAGACTAAGTTCAATATAGTATCACTATGGCCTGCTTTATAACTCGTCATAATAAGCTCATAACTGACTTTTACAAATCTAATGGGAACAACCATCTTGCAAGGTGTTGTTGATAAAGACCAATCCTAGCATGTGGCAGTAGATCATTGCAGCACAACCGGTGTGCATGATGAGACCTGGTGAACCATCATTGTCTCCCATTCACCAATCACTAATTATGTTGTAATGTATTTATTCATCAGCAGAACTCAAGATATTAAATATTTATAGGACTGGCACAAATGAGAGCTGCATATGCATTTCATTGTCATTTTAATGTAACTACTCTGTAGAAGAAGCAGCATTGATATAGGAGTTAGTGTGCTTGCCTACAAAGACTACAACGGTAACAGTAAAGGACCAGCTTTATATCTCCATGCCTTGAGCTATCTTGGGCATATGGTGTTAGCCCCATTTGTTTATTGACCAATAGGCATTTCATGGGTAATGTGTTGATGTGGCCACCTTTACTTTCTCAGAACATTTCCTGGTACCCATTTCACTACACAAATTTAGAACTAAAACTTGTTGCACATTACTTTCCTTGAAGATGATTAGCAGACATGAAAATGAAACAACATACAAGTTTCTCTGTTTATAACTGAAAAGTTTGACATTTTTAAGATGCAAGTTAGATATCATAGAAGTAATCAGTGGACAGTTTTTGAAAAAAAATTAATTTCTAATATTGTTCTGTTAAATTATGCCTCCATTTTTATCCTGACATATTTTTCTCAGGTTCTCAAAATAATCCAGATTTGAACAGGGCATATTTTAGCTACGTGGTCTACAGAGATTTTGGCAAGCATGTTTCTATGAACACGGATTCCACAATCAGGTACTTATTTATTTAAAGGGTGTTAATTATAAGTGTTTCATTCAAATTATATTTGTAAGATTTCTAAACTTCAGTGATGTTGGAAGTTGTAATAATCATTTTCAGTTTTTGAAATAAAATGTTAGTTGTAACAATTAGTTTCACATTTGTGATGTTTTAAATATTGCCATAGTCTATAAATCTTTGGTTTTAGTGTAGTCATTTTCATTTCTGTAATATGTTTGCAATTTAACATTCAACTTCATCAGTTTATCATATAGTTTTATGATTTTGACTAATCAGACAATAACTAATTCTTACTAACTCTAGAAATCTGAACTCAACTCACCCACAACTGCTATCATCTGTAGCAACAAAGATACCAAAAACTTAGCTACAACAGTGTAATGTGACTGATTACAACATCAGCAAAACATGCTTTCCCCCACTGCTCGACATAAATCACAATACCACCAACAAACAAATGTGTAATCACAACAACACTAACAAAAGGCATGTAATTATAACAACACCTACAAAAAATGTGTAATTATAATGACACCAAAACAGATGTGTCATTATAAAAACACCAACAGATATGTAATTATAAAACACAAACAAATGTGTAATTATAACAACACCAACAACTGATGTGTCATTATAACAACACCAACAACAGATGTGTTGTTATAACAAAACAAACACAGATATATAATTATAACAATACTAAAAACAGTTATGTAATTATAACAACACCAACAACAACAGCTGCTGATGCCCTCATGTTTGTTAATTATCTTCACCAAAGTATGTCAATGAACATTTTATTTCTGTTCACATAAACGGAACTAAAATTTTTTATTTACAGACGTACAAGTCGTTCAATGACCGTAAACAGCGCCATTTTTTCACTGGTTGTGTCTGACAATGACAGTATAATTGAAGGATCTATTACTGAACCAATAACCTTGACTTTGAGACTGCAGCTGCCAAACAACAGGACCAATATGTATTGTGCTAGATGGGTTCCTAGCCCAAACAATGACAAGTGAGGGGAATCTTTTTTTCTCTTATTATTATTGATATAGTAACAGTACAAATATTAACATGCTTTGAGTAAATAGTGAAAAGTTTACATTTATAATTTTGTGTTCCAATTTTACAAATACTTTATGATTAAAGGCTGTATTATGAGTGTCACTTACTGATGGTAATTACCCTGAATATTTCCACTTATCCACCTGTCCCAGGGTTCTTCTACATAGGGCTTTGCTGGGGTATATTTCTCTTCCAACGGAAAGTAGTTTTTAGATGTGGTAGTTGGACTTCGGAACCAACAACAATATATCCTGGCCTACCACAGGGATCACCATTATCTCCGGTACTGTTCAACGCCTACACAGTGAGAATCACCAGTGAGCAGATCACTGGACCTGGCAGGACATTGTCATATGCCGATGATGTTTTAGTGTATCGTCAGGGTAAGGATAGAGAGGAGGTTGCTGGGGAACTACAAACCGAACTCAATCGCATAAGTACTTGGTGTGATGAAGCTGGGGCAATGGTCAACCCAACAAAGGCAACAGTGACTTGGTTCTCGTTGAATAATCATATTGTCAACAATCCAACACCAACTGTAATGCTGTGTTCAGAGACGGTGGAAAGAACGCAGGCAATGAATTACCTGGGGATACGGTTTGATCGAAGCCTTGCTTATAATGTGCACATAGACCAGGTGATAACAAAGGCCAAGCGGGGTTTGGCAGCAATGCGGGTGATGGCGGCAGCAAACTGTGAGCAGCGCCATCTATGTCTTCTGTACGAGGGGCTGGTCATGTCTGTTTTGGAGTATGCAATGGCAATCTTGACTCTCAGCCATAAGCAGATAGAAAGGATGGAAAGGATACAGAATGAAGCTATGCGCATTATTCTTGGATGTACAAGAGATACAGCATGCAGGGCGATGCGCTACCTTCTTGATTTTCCAACCATTGAAGAGAGAATACAAGTTTGCAGGGCACGCGCCTACCTCAGAATTAACGCAAACACACAACATCCACTGCATAGTGAAATTAGGAAGGTGAAGGGCAGCAGGTTAAAAAGAGGACGGTCGTGGATGGGTCAAGCCGAAGACATTCTTCAACAGGTGTGTTCACTTGAGGACTTAGAACCTGGCGAGGAGTGGGTGCAAGTGCCAACAGACTTCTGCACATCCTTTTCAGTTTGCATCCAACTAGATAGAAAATGCAGACAAGAAAATCCGGCTGCTGTTGAGGCTGAAGTACAAGCGTTGATTTTCGAGAATTCGCTAGACGGTGACGCGGTCATCTACACAGATGGGTCGGTCGTCCGACATGTGAGAAGCTCATGGGCCTTTACAGCTCGGGCCGGAGGGAGAATTGTGAAGGAGGACTCTGGTGCTTTCACTGAAACCACAAGTAGCCTGACCATGGAAGTCATGGCAGTAAGTAAAGCAATAACATGGCTCGAGGCACAGACATTCACCAGTTTCCTTAGCGACTCAATGAACATGATCAAGAGGATAGAGGAGGGGTCGATCCGAAGAGAATGGTTGCTGCTTCTGAAGCGGTCTCGGCTGGCAAAGATTAGTTTCATCTTCGTGCCAAGGCATGCGGGAGTACAAGGAAATGAGCGGGCTGACAAGCTCGCAGGTGAGGCTACTGTGGAGGGCGGACGCGCCATGGACCAGGCTGACATTCTGAATGCTCTACGTGATGTGAGACTTTTGCGAGAACCAAGTGATGACTGTGAATCTACAACAATGGTCAGACTGCTAGAGCAGCAAATTAAAAGAGGGGTGGCCAAACAAGAACACTACGCAGGAAGCCAAAGAAGATTGATAAACCAACACAGAACTGGCGTCGTTAGCCGCTACACGCTGCGGGATTTGCTGAGGAGGGGATCCGAGCACTTATGGACTGAATGGTTCGATGTGCAACGAGGATGATCTGTCGACTAACTAACTAACTAACTGGGGTATATTTATTTAAATGAATTGACTGATAAAGTAGAATTAGTGAGAACAGGAAAGTAACTTACCCCCACTCTGACTACAGAAATGTGGAAGCCATTAATTACCCTCTGCAAGTAGATTCGCTAACAAGGGTATCAGTGGCAAAAACTTTGCTGTGGAGCAAGCACAACAGAAGGCTTCTGATCATCACAAGCAGTCCCCCCACCCCACCCCCTCACTGAATGCCTTCACCTTCTTGACACTCTCAAGCTCTTCTTGCCTTTTGTATTCTTACTTTAATCTCTTTTTCTCTTCTTTGTCTCAATTGCTACCTAAATAGGTTTATGACTTCACCGCCTGAAGTGAGGCATCACCAAGGAAGATTGGATTATCATGTGCCTGATTTATTCTCATTACGCTGGTCTTCCCCCCATGCATTTTTAGACCCAATTGTTGTAACCTCCCATTAAGTGTGTTTTTTAAATCGTGCATCTGATTTTGTGTGTGGGACAGGGGAGCAATGTTGTCAGTGAAATTCAGATCATCTCTGCTGGAGTCCATTGAAATCTATTTCTGGTAACAGTTATTGTTGTCTTAATGATACAGTCCGTAGTTAGTAAGAATAATAATAGTGACAAAAGGCATCCCTGTTGCACTCCTGTTCTTATTTCAATTTCATCTGTTAGCTTTCCCTCTTGAAGAACTCTGCAGTTTATGTCTTTATATGATACCTTTTTTCAGTTAATGATTTCATTGGAATCTTATAGTACCTCAGTGGGCACGTTGGTGTAATGGTTTGGAAGTTCCAGTGACATGAGAGCAGTCAGACTGTCACATGTCTTTCACTATGGGAAGGAGAGGCACCTATGCCTCCATGTGATGGTCCTTATACTTCACATATTCACAGCAGGTTACTGCTATGAGACTTGTTTAAAGTAATCCCAAATCAGTTTCCACAGGTATTTCCTATAAATGCTGCCAAATACCTTTTTAGTCCACAAATCCAGTATTCTGTTGGTGGTCAATGAATGGCCATAAATACATGTCTCTTATTTATGTGATGCCCTTGCAGGTTTCCCCAGTGTTCTTTATATCATGTCAGCTTGTTCAGTCCCAAAATTGGTATGAAGTGTTTTGAATGTGTCCACAATGGAATGAGGTTTTGTAATTTCTTCCCCCCAGGACTGGTACGTGGACGACCTCTGGCTGCAAGATAAAGGATACTGTTTGTAGAGTCAGCATTACGTCTGACCACTGTGAGGAGTACTATGTTACCTGTGAATGCAACCATATGTCTACTTACGCTGTCATCATTGACATAGCAGATGGAACGGTAGGTCGTATGTAGCGTGTTCCATCATGCCATTATCCCAAATTAAAACGGAAGTCATGTACGGAGTCATTCCGCCATTATTCACCTTGTCCCGGAAAACGCTATCTAATTTACCATGCATTCTTTCGACGTCATTCATTCATTTAAATCTCACGTGACAATAACACACGTCATCCTAGGTTTTCCAGGAAAGGTTTGCCTAATATTCCGTGCACAGCTATTGGTTGAAATCATCGTGACCTTTTATATAAATACAAATATATTTCATACTTACCATAATTAATTTTTTTTGGGGTGTTGTTGATAGAATTGCATCAATTATAGATGCATTTTTGAATTCTGCACACAATTTTAAATATATCTGGAAAGTTTCATCACTGTACTAGCTTTAATTGTGGATGAAAAACAACATTTTCTGTGAAGGCGTGTTTTTGTTCTTTGAGCATATCGATCCGACTGGTATGTGCACTTTGTAACACTATTCTGGCGTTGTTGATAGAATCGCATCAATTATAGATGTATTTTTCAATTCTGCATACATATTTAAATATATCTGGAAAGTTTCATACCTGTACTAGCTTTAATTGTGGATGAAAAAGAACATTTTCTGTGAAGTGTGTCTTTGTGGGGAAATGCATGGCCATGTGCCATGGTGACTGCGCATGCACGTAGCGATCGGAATGGCAAGTACACTTCCACTTTTCAACACTCAAAACATGCAATTTGACCTACTAAAGTTGAAGAGAACACAAGTTTAAAGATTATTAATAACTTATTTGTATACTTGTACTATTTTTAATCAATTAACATGACGGAACATATTTTTGAAGTCAGTTTTCATAATCCGCCTATGACCCATTTGGTTGAGGCAACCTCACATGCGGAGAAAAATGGAAGAAATGGCACAATGAACGGTAATTAAGTTTATTTCTGGCGCTGTCAATAGAATTTCAATTGTAGATGGATCTTCTAATTCTGCATCAAATTTTTCAGACATGTGGAAAGTTTCATCGCTAAACTTGCTTTAATTGTGGTTGAAAAACAGGCTAAGATAGTACGATCATGATGCGTGCCTATGTGAATGGGGAAACCCAAAACGGCAGCTTTACTATATTATTAATCTTTGATGCAAAAATCATCATGTCCTCGCTAGCGTAGTTGTAAGCATTCAGCCTGTCACGCAGGAGACCGCGGTTCTATTCCCGGCTGGTTTTTTTTTTTTTTTTTTTTAAATCTTTTTCACAAAATTATTAGGTGATATAATAGAAACTTTTAAACATTACGAACTAAAATATTATATAGAACTAAGAAACTGGAAGTTTGTGAATAAAGTGTGCTCTATGGATCTGTGCAAGCTGCCGACTGGCGGGGAGCACATCCCACTGAGGCAGTGGAATGATCGCGTATCGGAATCGATGGATCCAATAGATGTCTTTGTTTAATGTGAATTTTAATTGCCATATAAAATATTGCCCCTGAATCAGTATAGTTTCATCACTAAACTTGCTCGAATTGTGGTTTAAAAACAGATTTTCTGCGAAGATGTGACTTTGTGAATTGGAAACCCATGGGTCATGATGGCCGTGCATATCGATTGCGCCACACTTTGTAACACTCAAAACGTGTAATTTGAACTGCTAAAGTTAAAGTGAATACAATTTTAAAGATTAATAATAATTTATTTGTATACTTGTACTATTTTGTAATCATTTAACATGACGGAACATATTTTTGAAGTCAGTTTTCATATGATCATTTGAGACAATCTCGCACGCACAGACGTGCACAGACTGCTGGTGAAGGTAATGGACACACTGGAGAGCGACAATATCGGGTAAGGAGTATGAGAAATTGCAACTCGTCTCAACTTCACAAAAATGTGAATATCATCACTTAGAAGTGAGATTGCAAGACTGCACATGAAACCATTGACCTGGTTTGTATCAACAGTGGCTGTGTCATCAGGACAGCAAGTCCGTCCAGGTGACGAGGACAATGTTATTGATCTGGCGCTGGTTTCTCCTTCACTCACTAGTGTATAGATGGGGTGTCCTAGTGTACCATGGCAGCGACCACCACCCTTGCAGCATATTGGTGGAGAAAGGCAGAACCGGGCAGCACAAGTCAATGGTCAAGACTTTCCAGTATGACAGTACAGGGCAAAATGTGAGTAAAATAAGGCGTGACAAGTGCAGAAAGCTTCATGGCAGAAAAAAAAGCTGGGAGCAGCCACCACGGTGGAATTTTGAGGTGCAAAAGGCCTGGGTGGATAAGCATAGTGCTGTAAGGAAATGGCAAAACGCCAAGAAAGAACAGAGTTGCCCGTCCTAGTCCCTGCATGCAATTAGAAAGAGAGATACACACAAAAGTAAGCTATTTCAAAAAACTCCTTAAGGTGGTTAAAAGTGAAAAATGGGCAGAGATATGTCAAAGAGTAAGCACAGACAAGTCACTAAAATTGTTCTGGCGACTACATAAAAGCATGAGTGGGGAAGTCAAAAATAAGAGTGCTCCTGACTTCCAAGGTGCCGACCTCATCTGGTAGCGGACTGACGAGAACAAGGGCAAAGCTGTGGAGGGGATCAGTGTATTTATGGACTGAATGGTTCGATGTGCAGTGAGGATGATCTGTCGACTAACTAACCAACCAACTAACTAATTAAGTAAGTTTCAATCCATAGCATGGTTTTGTCTATAGCATACGGCTCAGAGGTCAATCCAACCTTGTAAAGTGGTTACTAGAAATGTCCATGGGATTGAAAGGTGGCAAGAGAGGAGGGGAAGAGAATGTGACCTGATCTACAAGTTGTTAATTAACAAGATTTCATTCACTAGGCGGGATTAAAAGTGAAAACAGGAGGCTACAGAATACACAAAATGGGATAACCTAGCAGTCCACACAATGAAGTCTCCTTCAGGTATCACCATTTTCATTTCTTGCACCATATAGGAACTGACATGATGTTGTACAGGGAAACTGTTTGAACTCAACAAAGTCCTTGTGAAATCCTTTCAATCTACACCTCGTTGGGGGTGTCTGCTATGGGATTACTGTTAGCATATCTTTTTGTTTTTGTTGTAAATCACAACTTTGTTGTTTATATCTTCCCAGACATTACTGCCCCCTATTATTGATATGGAGGCAGTTACATATGTCCTGACAGCAATGTCGCTGTTTCTGATGCTGCTGTCATTCTTCGTGCTCTTCACATTCAAGAGATTGCAGTGTAACTGGAACAGCATTCACATCAACCTCATCTTCACCATCTTTTTGGTTGATCTGGCTTATGTGATTGGAATTAATAAAACGTCACCTGAGGTTTGTAAGACTAATGTGTCAGTTCTTGTTGCATGAAGAAGAAATGTACGCACTGAAAACGGACACACTATTGTTGATTACAACAGTTCTGTAACTGTTCCATTTTATGTGTGGGGAAAGTCTGGTCTTGTAAGTTACAATAAAATAAATAACATTCTAACATTATTTTATGGTCACTATTTAGGCTAGATACATTCTCTGTTTCTCTCTCTCTCTCTCTCTCTCTCTCTCTCTCTCTCTCTCTCTCTCTCTCTCTCTCTCTCTCTCTCTCTCTCTCTCTCTCTCTCTCTCTCTCTCTCTCTCTTCCCCCCTCCCCCCACAGAGCTAGGGATTGGGGAAAGGAGAAGAGAAATACACATACAAACCCTGATGTTGGATTCATTTACATATTTATTTATGAATCAAATTGATACATTTTTAATACTTTTTTGTTGATCAGATTTACATTACTACTAACCATGTCTTTAGTTTAGTAATTATTTCTCTTAAATGCAAAGGTTGGAAGCCTAGTAGAATATAATATAACTGGCATGGTATAAAAGTTATATTGCAAATATTTGCTGTAAGCTTTTAGTTTAGTTTAGTTGACGGATCAACATCATGGGTGTAACCCATAAGTGCTCCATTCTACTCCTAACTCAAGCCTGAGTCCGGAGAATCTCAGCCCAGTGCACGAACTCCATAGCACCGGCGAGGATCCAGAAATACTTTGGGTAGATTTTTAACTCAAAATTTTGCCCGGGCAGCGCCTTAGGCTACTCTTTTGATTTCCAACTGCCAAGGGATTTTTTATGTGTGCAACAATACATACGGGCGTCCAATCTTACTACCCAGAAACCAGGGTAAGTATTTTTTTACTAGAAGTCCACGTGAAAAAATCCCGGGGCTTGAAGCCGGGACCTCCAGCACTCTAGGCAGACACCATACCTCGAGACCACTCAATCCCCACCCTGATTTACAATAATTAGGTCACAATAATTAAGTCTGAAAATACACAGGTGTCAGACAAAAATAATGAGAATAGATTAAGCAAATGATAACCCTAATCTCCTTTTGTGAAGAGCATTTGCTGTAAGCTCTATTAACATTCAAAACAATGCTATAATATTGTGCTATGAACTTAAACAATCAAGCACTCATCTCATCTCATTTTGTTCCTCTTGTACCTTGTGGTATCAAGGTGAAGTATAAACAGCAGGAGAGTTCCTATTTATGGGCTTCATGTATTGAGATAATCGCATGGACTCTGCTACTCCCTCTCTCCATGGTTTATGTGGTTGGTCTTTACATCATTGCTTGTTGTGGTATGTTGTTAGTTGGTAACCTAGTTACGTGGCCAAACCATTTGACTTGCTACCTTCTAATAATTACAATTAAGCACTTGACGTAAATAATGATCTATTGATCTGCTTAGGCATAAACATGCACACATTGAATGTGCTGGGGTTACAAACACTTATTATCTGGGAAACAGTATGGGCAAGAATGGTGTATGAGGTTACAGTGTTTAATATGTATTGCCAGATTTGCTATCACTGGCTTTTGATCAGTATACAATTTTCTAGCTTTTCCCCAGAGATAACAAAATGAATGTTCTAAGACAAAACATAAAGTGCATCATATTATGAATGGTTGCACAATATGCAACGATCCTAAAAATACTGGCATCAGGAACTTGTTAATGCTTTTCTTTGTTGAGTGGATTGAATTAGCAGTCACGTAGAAAATAGTATCATGAGGAGGACAAGAGGAGTTCATGGGACCTCATATGTCTTAACAAGTAGAAAAGATAACCAGAATGCCTTGAACTGGCATGGTATTTTTGCTTGTCTCAATGTTGTTGCTTGCCCTTTGTTGCGGAAGAAGCTCATATTGTCATCAGCTCTAAATGACATACTTCCTTTAGTCCCTCTAAAGAGGGTGATTAGAATCATCTGAGCTTGAAAATGCTACTGTAAAGGCAGAGATAGATCAATCTGAGGATGGAAATATCTCTTACAATAAGTGCAGAGAAGCATAGACTGATCAGACAGAGGTAACTTGACTGTTCAGTTTCTAATGCTGCCGAGTTGTCTACTCCTGACAGCCCACTGGCATCCATGCAAAAGCTTAGGTTTGCTCTAGTTGGTCAGGGACTATTCAGTTATCCATTGTTTAACGTGAATTTGTGTTTAAAAGTGAAGAGCATTTGATGAGAAGATGGTTGATTGTTTCCTTTGGGTGATAGTAATGTCTGCACAAAGAATGCATGATGAGGTTTGATATAGACTTAATGCCTATTGACTAGTGTGATCTGTTCATATCTGGAACATGAGACTAGCTTATAATATCCTGTTGAGAGCCATTTAAAGGTAAAGCTGGGAGGCAAATTTGTCAGATTTAGTTTAAAAGGGATTGAATCAACAAATGGGTAAAGAGCATGTTATACTTCACCATCTTGACAACTGACAGAGTATACTGAAGATAAATTGCAGTTAACTTTTGATGCAGAGATGGCAGGCCAAGGTGGAATGCCATTAATCAAGAAAAAAAGATGCTGACATTCTGCAAGATATTAACATCAGCAACTAGCTCCTAAACAGTATGTCTCAGAAACAAAAATACTTTGTCCCCCATCAAATGTCATAATGGTTTTAGAAAGAGCAGTAATAGAATGCATGGTTTCTGGAAAGTTAAACAGAATCATTCACACAAAAAAACATCCCTGACACATTTACACTTAGTAGGAGAAAGTTATAACTGACCCTTACCTTCTCCCACTAATTGTGTAAATCGACAGGGATGTCTTTTGTTACTCAGTGGACTCTGACACAGTGGCTTAATTATCTGGATTTTGTTGATAAAATTGCTATCCCGTCCCACATACAGAATCAGATGTAAGATAAACTTAACATACTTGATAGGAGGTCACAATAATTAAGTCTGAAAATTCACAGGGGGCAGACAAAAATAATGAGCATAAATTAAGCAAATGATAACCCTAATCTCCTTTTGTGTGAAACCTCATTGCAAGAGGTGGAATCACTTAGGGAGTAGTGTAGGCAAAGATTGGGGAACACATAGACATATTAAAATAAGAAAACAAAATGTAATATAAGGCTTTCATAGCAATAGGAAACTTGTGAAAGACAACATAAATGTAATTTAGTAAATCAGTACTGCTGTATGGCATAATGACATGTTGAGTTTAAGGAGAGAACTAGACTCTTCCAGCAAACAAGGGGTGAGGGAAAGATGTGGCACTCTGTGGGACTCCTGCTTCCAACAAACAAGGGGTGAGGGAAAGATGTGGCACTCTGTGAGACTCTTTCCAACAAACAAGGGGTGAGTGAAAGATGTGGCACACACGCTGAGAAAACCTGATAATAGTATGACTAGAAAGTCCCTACTCTGGAACCCATAGGGCAAACAAAACATGAGACCTGACAACACATGAAGACAAGAACTAGAGACAGATCATTAATATGGTAATGGCATGGCATTGTTGGAGATAGCAAAAGATAAGACAGCTTGGTGTGAGTTGTTTGAGCATCTATGCTCCAATAGTGGAGAAAGGGCAGCAGAAGAAGAAATACAAGTTTAACAAACCTAATATGCCAATCTATATAACACCAACATGTACACTGTGTATTAAATATTTATACCCCATTATACTCTTTTCTTTATGCCTATCTGTTTTTTGTTTCTTTATGCATGTCATAGCAAGCTGTAGAGTTGAAAAGTATATTCAAGTTCGTTAAATTTGTTTTAAGAAAAACATCAGTGTGTTCATAGCTCGCCTTGTTTTTCTACAGTTATTCTGTCGGCTGATTGCAATATCACTGCACTACTTCTACATGGCGTGTTTTGCCTGGATGTTTGTAGAGATGCTGCACATCTATCGAATGCTTACAGAGAAGCAGACAATTAATTACGGTGCCATGAAGTTCTACTATCTCCTGGGTTATGGTATGTTACAGATTTCTTGACTTCATTCTGTTAACAGTGTAAACTGTGCAAAGACAAAACTTTTTGTAGTCCAAGTAACTTTGACTCAAGGTAAACAAAAATGAAACTTATAAGCTAAACAGAAAATATGGACAAAAAGTCAGCAACAAATTTTGAGTACATAATAAATAGAAAGATTGATTAGAGAATTGAATAATAATTAGCTTAATTCATTTCCTTTTTTTTTCTGAAAAGTTTGCTTTCATTTATTTTATGGACATGATTAAAGACAATTGTGTGTAGTCAGGGTAAAAATAAAACAGAATAGGCCAAGCAAAAATTATGTTTTGTAATCTGAATAACAATAAACCTGTATCTTGAAAGCCAGAACAGGAAATTAATTTAAGAAGTAAATAATATACAATAAACATCCATAGATCCTTTTTGAAGCCACGATGGCATAGTAGTTATTGTGCTTGTCTACCAGGACAAAGGTCCAGGTTCAATTCAGGTTCAGTTACTCTTCATATTGACTTCTCCATGTCCACTGAGTTACTCTTTATATTGTCATATAATTTCAGTTATACCTGGCATAATAGTTGGACTTGCAGTGGGATTGTATACCAGTGCCTATGGAAATGCCAGCTTGTAAGTTTTTTTTTTAATTTTATTTTGGGTGAAAATTATAGCCACATACAAACAAATTTAACATTATGTCATCATTGCTAATATCATACTTGCTACTACCCAGCCAAGAGTACCACAATAAATTCCAGCATGCAAAAGCCAAATTTAAAAGGGCCAAGCTGCAGGCTAGACGGAAAAGCTGGCAGGAGAAAACAGAGTCTCTCAACTTTGAAAAAGACACAAGGAAATTGTGGAAGCTAGTAAAACAACTTAATGATGAGGGCACAGGGAGAAACTCAAAACTTGCACTACATAAAGATGGAAACATCTTAACAAGAAAGCAAGCAGCTGACCATTTTGCAGACTCATTCGCACAAGATAACAATATCAAAATTAGTCCAGAGAAACAACAAGAGATTCGAGAGAAATGACAACATACAGGACAGAAGGAAATAGTACATGAGGTTCTGGAGGCACCCATCACAATCAGCGAACTGGAGCTAGCCATATCAAAACTGAAAATGAGAAAGTCACCAGGACCTGATGGTATCTCCAATGAAATGATCAGGAACATAGGAACAGAGGCCAAAGCAAAGCTGTTGCAGATCTTCAATAACAGCTGGACCTTAGGCAGTGTTCCACAAACCTGGAGAGAAGCAATCATGATACCCCTCCTACTGCGTCACAGTGTTCCTCAGGGCGGAGTCTTGTCCCCCACACTTTTTCTAATCTTCATCAATGATCTTGTTGCTAATCTACCGCATGGAATTAAAGCGACAATGTACGCTGATGACCTGGTTTTATGGAGCACAAATAAACATGCATCAGTGGCCACCAAATTGCTACAAAGAGCTGTAGATACATTTGCTGCATGGGCAAATAGATGGTGTGTCAGCATAAACACTGACAAGTGCAGCACCACTCTATTTACCCTCTCTTCAAAACAAAAGGCAGGGATCATCCAGATAAATGGAACACCCCTAAGAGAAGATAAAGAACCAACATACCTTAGAGTAACATTTGATGGCAGGCTGACATGGAGAAAGCACAACAAAGCAGTAGCAAAAGCCAGAAGGAAAATAGCCACCCTGAGAAAGCTAAGTGGAACCACATGGGGAGCCAGTGGGAAAATAGCAAAGTTTACCAACAGAGCATACGACCACACCTGGAATATGGGTCAACTGCGTGGTGTTCAGCATCAAAAACCACACTACAAGGGCTGGACAAGGTGCAAAATCAAGCACTTAGAGCCACCACAGGAGGGATGAGATCAATCTCTATAGTGGAAATGGAGAAGATGGGGAGAACACAAGCACTGAGTGAGCGCAGAGATACGAAAACGCTAATACAAGCAGAAAAGTTCCTCAGCTTGCCAGGCCACCCTATGAAGAAAAGATTTGAAAACCTAGCCATGGGGCGGTTGAAAAGTAGTTTTATCCACCAGGCCAAACGACTCTGCAGAGAAACCACCGATCTGCCCACAGTTGGTATTCCCCTAACAACCATTCCAGAGCGAACTCCATGGAAAGATGAGCATAGACTATCATTACAAATCCAGACAAAAGTTAGAGGAATATTTGACAAGGAAGAACAGAACAGTGTGCAGCGCAGAACAGCCACTCTCAGCTTCCTTAATGAAGATTACCCACAGGACCTCTGGATCCGAGTCTACACAGATGGGTCGGCACAAAATGCTGTTCGAAATGGAGGAGCGGGAGTGTACATAGAATACCCAAATAATACTAGGGGCACAGCCAAAGTACCGACAGGAAAGTAATTCCATAACTATGATGTTGAAATTGAGGCAATCAAGATAGCAACGGAGAAATTATTAAATACCAGCAATGGTACACAACCTGTGGTGCTACTGACAGATGCAAAATCAGTACTCGAGGCGCTCCTGTCTGGGTTAGTACTAAGGACTTGCTAGTACTAAGGACACTACTTTCTGAACTTAGCAGTCAGCATAAGGTCACCATACAGTGGATACCATCCCACTGTGGAGTACCCGGAAACGACAGAGTTGATCAATTGGCTAAGGAAGGAGCCAAAGAAGAACAGCCTGATGTGCCCGTTACATACCACCAAAAGAAAAGAATGATCAAATCAGTCAGAAAGAGCCACCAAAACCTGCTCAAGATGACTACCACATTATGGACAGACCAGAACAAGTCATTATTCTGCACCTCAGAACAAGACACAATAGATTATGCAACCACATGTATACAAAATTCAAGATTGGTGAAACAGCCATGTGCACATGTGGACTGGCGTCGCAGACAGCAGAGCACATACTCCAAGACTGCCCAAAATATAACATATCTAGGCAAACCTTCTGGCCTAGAGAGACGACAGTGGAAGATAAACTCTGTGGACCACTGTGTGAACTGAAAAAGACAGTTAAATTCATACAAGAGACAACATTGCAGATATAGACATATTTCAAGCGAATGAAAGAAGAAGAAGAAGAGGAATACTTGCTACTGCATGCAATAAATAACATTGATATATTCAAAGACCATTTTCACTCTCAAATAGTGATTTTGCATATTTGTTTTCAGGAGTTTCATGCAAATGTACTTTAAATTTGTATTAATTAATTATGTACCATGGAAATCACAAGGTGTTTTTCAGTTAACTATATCATCATCATCATGCACCATGCCGATAAGCACAGGCAATTATTATTCACCATTTCACACAATTACCAGAATCTTAGATCAGGTCTCTGTTCTTGTCCTGATAATTGCATTTGACCAAGTCATCAAGGTTTCTCTTGTTCTTTTCCAGTGAAGTTTTCCTTTTGTCACTAAGTTTTCAAGTATGTCTCTCCTCATTAGATATTTGTTTTAATCTGCACTGTCTACATATGATTTTTCAAATTTTGCAGTGTTCATCTGATTAATACAGGACTGCTTCGTTTATTTTTCTATCCATCCATGATAGTTTGTGCAGTTTCTTAGGAAACTACAGGGTGTATTTTTAATGACTGCAGTGTTTGAAAATATTGCCGATCCAAGTTTTGTATTTACCCATTATGTTGCATGAACTTTACAGAGGGTGAATACAAAACTTGGACCAGAAATATTTTGCAAACACTGCACAGTCATTAAAAATACACCTTATATATTTCTGCTGACATCAGATGTTTCTGAGTCTGTCTGCTTGGGTCAGGTGGCTGTCACACTGAGCAAATCTACTACACACATCCACTGGGTAGTACGAGGGGGCTGCTAACTTTATAAATACTTCAAAACTCTGTTAAATCTATCAGCAGGTCAACCTTGCTGCCTTGCAGTTTGTCTCTTTAGACAAAGGCTAACAGAGTCAACCACAGATTGGCCAAAGTCAAAGGGAAATCACCATTGTGCATCATGATTTGACAACCACAATATTTTCATTTACTGTCTGCATGATGCAAACAGTTTCTGTTTTTTTTTATGTGATGTATGGGGTGATCAATGAACCTATCATGAATTTCTGGGTTTAGAACCAAGAAAATGTAAAAAAAAAAAAAAAATGGTTGCAGTCATTGTTTAACATTAATGATGTGCTTGGCACAGATTCCTGTTTTGATTAAATGCTTTCAGTTTCTATATATATATTTCTTTGCCTCTGTGCTTTAAATAAAAAGACTAATATGGCTGAGATCAAAGTATAGTATTGACATCCATAATTATATATTTTTAAAAATATTTTAAGAACGTTTCTCTGCCTTTTGGCTAAGATCAAAGTGTAGTATCTGCGCTTGATCTTGCCAGGGCCACATGCAGAGGCAGTCTTCTGAATGACACATGGGGACCTAATGGGGCGGCTCTGGTCCCTGGGGGAACCGCAAGCCCTTATTAAAATAAAAAATTTCAGAATAATAAGTTCCTCTATTTTACTCCACATTATATGTGGTGTGAGCCATGGGAGCACACTTGCCAACTAGTTCAGTGGTCATGGGTTCAAATTCATTTTAAAATGACTTGGGCTGCCAGATTGGCCCAGTCAAAAATAGATACCAGAAAATGTCCTGGAAAATACAGGCGACCTCCATGATATTAACCACATGACCTATCAATTGTTCTGTAAAAATATGAGGCTAGCGTGATATGCACAAGATTCCTCGAGACAGGTAAAAAGAGACCTTTACTGACTTTTTACAAACTATATAGTACTGAGTCATGCTATATGAGCAGACAATTGGAAGGCTGCTGAATATCATGAGAAGACTAACAAATAAAGAAGTCCTAATTAGACAGGCATGAAAATATCATTACTAAATGAAGTGATTGTGTGACAGATTATTTGGGAGACATGAAAAGACATAATGTCCTACCGAAAACCATCCTTGGGGGAACAGTGGTATCTGATCATCTAATAAAGTTATTAGAAATAAAATCATGTAGCAGGCATTTCATTGCTTCACTATCATTGTTGTCTTCATCATGAATCTGTATTCTATATGAAGATTATTTAATCCTTAATGTTTCTAAATAAACGTTATGGCAAAGGAGAGGAGAAGAACCATTATTAGCTTTGCATGTGCACATAGACTCTCTCTCACTGCAGGAAATCCTCCTCCAGAAACGTCAAGCATTCTTTGCCCACATTGTCAAAGAACATTTCGAGCCAAAATAGGCCTTATCAGCCATCTTAGAACCCACGGATCTATACCTTCAACCCCACTTGATGAAATGAATGATCATCATCATTCTTGATGGACAAACAACAGACTCTCTCTCTGTCTGTCTGTCTGTCTGTCTGTCTGTCTCTCTCTCTCTCTCTCTCTCTGTCTCTCTCTCTCTCTCTCTCTCTCTCTCTCTCTCTCTCTCTCTCTCTCTCTCTCTCTCTCTCTCTCACACAGACAGACATAGAGACACAGACAGATATGACAGACATATACAACACAGACAGACATGACACAGGCAGATATGACACAACACAGACATGACACAGACAGACATGACACAGACACAGACAGACACAAGACACCGACAGACACAAGACACCGACAGACACAACACACCGACAGACATGACACACAGACAGACATGACACACAGACAGACATGACACAGACAGACATGACACAGACAGACACGACACACTGGCACAGTTCTTTAGTGACTAAACAAGTGGATAAAATACTACAGTATGCATGTGTTCATTCCAATTTTGTTTTCAGTTGTTGGCTGTCTACATCAGAATCTTTTATATGGAGCTTCGCTGGACCAGTAGCTTTGATTATTGTGGTATGTTTGCTGTTTAAATTCTATTTCCAATAAAATGATCCAACATATTTTGAAAAATTTCTTGTAAAGTTTATCATTTTGTACAAGTAAAATGACAGTGCTATGATAAACTGAAAAAGTATCTCTTACTCCTCCTTCAGCTTCTTCTTGCTTCCTTTTTCTTCTCTTGATGGTGGTGATCTTGGTTTTGAATGAATAGTCATAATACCAAAATGTGGATTGTTGTGACTCTTGATGTCTGTTCAAAGACAGCTTAGCTCTTTCTGCCCCAACTAATGCTTCATGTGTGATCAGCTACTGTTCAAATTTATCCATCAGTGCATGAGATGTTTATTATATCTTCATTTGGCCTGACCCTACAAAAGAAATCCAGCTAGATATTCTAACATGCAGCATAGTGTATGTTTTATACAAGGGGTATGGTTTCTGAGACAATGTTGGATGGCCAGAGTGATTTGCAAAGATTCCTTGAAAGAACAGAACATTATACGCTACTATAACAAGGAAATGAAAGGTGTTGTTTGGTCATATAATGAGAAGAGAAGCATTGGAGAACACTGTGATGACTGGAAAGACCAGCTGTAGCAAAAGCAGAGACAGATCAAGGGACATTATGCTTGATGGTCAAAACATAAGATCATCATCAATAGGATTTATCCAACACCAAGGACCGAGGTCTGTGGAGAGACATAAATGCCTGCACCACTTGCAGTGCACATGAAGGTGATAATGTGTTTATATTACCTGTTTGAAAGTAAAATACTCATGCTTTTTTTTTGGGGGGGGGGGGAGGGGTAGTTATTGTCCTCCTTGGATATTTGTTGTGAAATAGTTAAAATTACTTGTGTTCCTTTACCAGAGTTATAAAGTAGCTGCCTGCATGGTTCAAAGTTTGCACAAATACCATGCACACATCCTGTTATAGTCATTATGATTAAGACACTGCATCTGTTATTCAATCCCACTTAAAATGACTTAGCTATTAATGAGAAGTCTTCTGGTTTTTGGTCATATTTGTTATCTTCTTCATCAGTTTTTTTTTTCCATTATTAACAAATTGATTTTACTCTTCTGTGATTTTAAGTTTCTGCTCAATACTTACTGCTTTCTTTTATACTGATTCCTTGGCCTTTTTTTTTTAGCAAGGGCGCTTTGCATTTTAAAAATAAAGGTTACCAAATGGTTTATTGATTGATTACCTAAAATCAGTGTCACTGCATTCTTCATCTTCTTCTGCATCCACCAGGAATGTTGTTTTTGACGTAATTCCATTGTGCCTGTTTACAGCAGGGCTGAGATATTTGCACCTTTCGGCCATCATATCCGACTTCTGTCGGCATTTGTTGACAGGGTTATCTTCCCAGGTGTTTCGTAGGATGTTCGTCTCTCACTGTTGGGGTGTTATCTCCATCCCAGCTGGCCCATTTAGAACAGCTGAAGACATCCCGGTCAGCACTCAAGGGAAGGCAGGGGCAGACCATGGGCACTCCCTGCCATCCAAGGAGACTTCCATAATTACAGAGCTGACACATAGTGCTCTGGTACTGGGCTCACCCAAGGAATCGTCATGTGCTACACAAAGGCTGCTTAGCTTCACTTCCATATATTGGGTCTTCTGTTCACCATAGGCTGTTCCTCTGGTAACCAGAAGAATGTATTCTGCTGATGACATCCACACAGTGGGCTTTCAATTCAAACTTTTCATGAAATGGATGTGCTATCCAAGCAATGTTTCATTTTGTGTCACAAGGACGCTTTTTCCACCTTTGATGCCGGCCACTCACTGCATTCAGGGCACATCTGCATATGCTCTGACTCTGTCAGCAGATATCAGAATGTCAGTAAAAGTAAAGGACCTGCTTCCACTCCCTGGGGAACATTGGGTATGCGGTAGCAGTCTCATATTTGTATAGACCAACCAACACTCAATGAGTGATCTGGTCAAAATTGTATCAGTCACCTTTGCTTCCCAGGATATTTCCTGACAGACATTTTAAACTGGGTCAACCTGGGAACATTGAAGAAAAAAAAATCTGCCTTGATGGGGGTTCAAACACCTGACCACTGGGCCAGCAGGCAAACTGCTAGCTACTGCCCTACTGCACCTTCCATGTAAGAGTATGGGCATTGAATGTTTCCAACACGCTGTGATTGCACATGTCTATTTCATCCTTGCCTGTGATCACACTTGCTACTATATTGTGCCTGTTATATATCAGTTACATTAAAACTGATTTGCATTATAAAAGTATGTGGTTTAGGAGAACTGTCTCTGCTTGTCCAGTATGTTAGATAAGCCATTATATAAGATAATTCATTAGACAAATTATTCAGATGATTGTTAGAACTAGAAAACATGTCTTTAGTCACGAGATAAATGGGTGCAGAACAAGAAATGTGTTCTTTTATCAACAGGTAAACATATTCACTTTCCTATTGGCTGCCAAAACCAGTTGTGCAGAAAAGATCCCCGTTTCAGATGTCAGCACTGTCAGGTATGGGTTTTTTAATATCCTACATTATTTACACTTACAACATTAGAATGTTCACAATAAACAGCGGTTCATGCATGGGCCCTCTTCATCTTTCCACACAGTGTACTTTAGTAAGCTGATAGTCACCAGATATTTAAATAGATTATGGGCATAGAAGTACGATATTTATAGCAAAGCTTTGAAGACATTTCTTTTTATTTGGGCATCTTTGTAATATTGATGGTTTTATGTAGTATATTTCTAAACCACGTACATTGAAGAGTGAATGTAGAAGTTACATACCGTAGTAAGACATGGCAGTGTTTTTAATACATGTATGAAATAATATAAAGCTGTAAAGTGTTATTTTCTGACATGTATGTGAGCTGGTTATCACATAGATCGTCAGAGAAGACATATGTAAGAAAAAGAGAGAGAGACTGTTTGTTTTTATAACACATGAATTATCTACACATTTTTAATTATGCATCCATTTTAGTGTCAACAGTATGCTAAATATTATCAAATACAAATACTTTTTTGCAGGTTTGGACTTGTGGCAGCCATTTTCCTGCTGCCTCTCCTGAGCGCCACCTGGGTTCTAGGTCTTCTGTCTGTGAACTTTGGAAATTTGGCCCTACATTATATTCATGCTGTGTTAATATTCCTAGAGGGGATCTTCATCTTTTTAGTATACATTGTTTTTAACAAAAAGGTAGGAAACTTGTGTTTTGTTTGTCTTTTAGTTTCCATTGCTTATATTGTTTTTAAATTGACTCAATAAACATTTTTTTAGAGATGTTACTGGTTGTTCAAAGTCACAGAAACAGATTTTAATTGAACTGCTGGAATGTGGTGTTTTCTTTTTTACCTTACCTTTCTTTTTTCCTAGTAAAGTATTTTATTTTTCTGCTGTGAATCATTTTTTTTAATGTTTGTATCATCTGATTGCTTCTTGGTTACAAAACAAATATAAATATAATTTTTATTGATAAGGCCGAAATTTATAGCATATATTATTACGCAAGAGTGTAGTCACAATCTGGCTGACACTCAGTTCTCTGAGGAAAGACCAGAGGGGCACATTATCAGATTGCAACTGTTCTATTAGTATTGGGACTCTTCACTGGTTGTTGAAGATAAGAATAAAGTGCGTATGGAAACGTCCCAAGTGCTGTGATGCCGGTCACCATTACCTTCCAAGATGTTTCCTAGTACTCATTTTAGGCTGGGTCAACCTAGGAGGCCAGATCGGTTTTTAAATTTTGAATCCACTCAAAAGTGGATGGAACCCCTGACCATAGGGGCAGCAAGTGAGTGTCTAGCCACCATGTGACTGCACCTCCCTTGTAATGCAGTTGGGTACTGAAAATACAGTTTGTCCAAAAATTATTTGTACAACTTAGGTTAATTAGATTAAATGTTTGCATATCCCTGAGCTTTCTATGCTAAACTACAAAAGTTACACCCAACATATAACAGAGACAAACTACAAGAAATTACAGTCAAAGAGAAATTTGCAGATGAAATAAAATGTAAACTTGAAATTCTACAAAACCCGTTGGAGGAAAGCGTTGACCAAACTTGGTTGAACATCAAGAATACAATTCAAACTACCGCAGAAGAATGTCTCGGTGTGTTAACCACGCATAGAAAGAATGGATGGATCAATCAAAAATGTGAAGAAGCAGTCATTGATTGATTGATTGATTTAGGAATCGACATCACAGCATTCGGGGCATTCCCATAAGTGCTCCGTCCCCATCCTCAGCAGCCAGCGAAGAGTTCCAACACTAATAGTACCAGTTGCAATCTGATTATAAGTCCATCTCACCTTTCCTTTGAGCGTTGAGCATTGGCCAGATTCCTTCGTCACTCCTCGTTGTCTCATTCTTGCCAGACCATGGTAATCCATTTGCTCCTCCGAGGTGTGCACGTGCTCCCACAAGGCCGCAACCACGTCTGCCTTGTCATGTATCAATACTCCACCAAGTTCTGCAGAGCCAGCCAATCTGTCCGCCTGTTCATTTCCCAGCACACCGGCATGCCCCGGAGAAAAGATCCAGGCGATGCTTGTCACCCGTGACCTCCGAAGCAAAGCAAGCCACTCCGCACGAAGTCTGCCCGTCCTCACCCTCGTCAGCATGCTTTCTGAGTCAGTTACAATCACGATGTGTGTGTGTGTCGTGTTCTCCATCCAGCGGAGAGCCGCAGTGACTGCCTCCACTTCCATTCTTAAGCTGGATGTTGTGGTATCATATGCCAGGCTCTCCTGCCCCAAACATCGACCATTAGCTTTGGCTATGAACCCCCAGCCACTTCTCTCACCTCTTGACACCGAACCATCTGTGTAGATAATCACATCACTCGAGTGAGCATTGTCCTGAATTAGTTGCTGGATTTCCACTTCCGTGGCCCCTGCTGGCCACTCCCTGCACTCCCGGCTTAATGTGATTATAACTCTGCACAAGTCTGACTGCTCTGCTGGCACTCTGACCCACTCCTCTCCACGCCTAATGTTCTCCAGGGGGCACACCTGTCTGATCGTATCCTCCGCCTGAGCCATCCATGATTTCCCTCTTATCAGTCGCTGACCCTTAACTACGTCCAGCACCTCATGCAGTGGGTGGTCTGTGTCTGCAGCTACTCTGAGGTATGCCTTGGCCTGCATCACCTTGAGTCTACCAGCAACAGTCGGCAGACCAAGAATGTAACGCATACACACTCCTGGGGTGTCTCTAGTGCATCCCAGAATGACCCGCATAGCTTCGTTCTGTATGCGCTCTAACTTCACCAGCTGACTCTCTGAGACAGTGAGCAGACCTAATTCATAATCAATTACTGAGAGGATCAAGTGCTGGTATAGTGTGAAAAGCATTCTCTGCTCTATGTCCATTGCAGCCATAGTTTTAAGTGCATTGAGTCCCTTCTGAGTTCTTGTCACGACCGTCTCCACATGGTCCTTGAAGGATAGGCTCCTGTCAAATGTGATCCCCAGATACTTCAGTTTGTTCTCTCTGCTGACATTTCTACCATCTATCGTGAGGCTTGGGACATCAGCGAAGAAGCAGTCATTAGGAAAAAGAATGCCAGACAGCTATGGCTAAATGACATCAACAACATCCAAAAGGAAGAGCAATATAGAAATGAATGTAAAGAGGCTAAAAAAAATAGTTCGACAGCAGAAGCGAGAAAATATGAGTAATATAATCAAAGATATGGAAACTAATCACCAGAAAAACGAATCCAGAAAGTTTTGTAAAGAACTGAAGTCAATGAAAAGAGGGTACCAACACAACACATATGGTTTAAAAGACAAAAATGAGAATATGATAAATACCAATGAGGAAATGTGCAACACATGGAAATAATATTTTGTTGAATTACTAAATTGTGAAGCTCCAAGTAACACTTTCCCACAGGAAGAGGTTCTAATGTGTGAACCACAAATTGAAGAACCTGCATTTGAAGAAATCCTATATGTAATCACACGACTTAAAAACAATAAGGTAACTGGGGCTGATGGAATTGCTGCTGAATTTATAAAGGCGGGTGGCCATGCATTACATCTAAAGCTATACGAACTAATAATAAAAATCTGGAGGACAGAAGAATTACTCCATTATTTATCCCTATCATTAAAGAGTCATTATTTATACCTATCTTTAAGAAAGGAGACAAGTTCCAGTGTGAAAATTATAGAGGAATAACACTACTGTCCACAAGCTATAGATACTATCCGCAGTATTACTAAATAGACTAAAACCATATTCAGAATACATATTAGGTGACTACCAGGCGGGTTTTAGACAAAACAGATCAACAATAGATCAGATATTTATCTTACGACAAATAGCCGAGAAAAATTGGGAATATAAAAGAGATCTCCATAACATTTTTGTGGATTTTAAATAGGCTTATGATAGTGTCCATAGGATTAGTCTATGGAATGCTATGCATTCATTGGCACCTTGCCGTCTTGACAGACGATAGTTTGTGCTTTAAAAAGGCATAATAACTTTTAACTATGGCGGTAGCGAGTGTGACTGATAAGGCCAATTTGCGCTGTAAATGTCCGTTCACAGTGGGTGCATGTGAACACGTGGTCATTTCCACCATCATGCACCATCTTACGTCTCAAACGCTTGGCGTGTGACTTTTCTGCAATAATTTTCTCCTTTGACTTTATTCCATTTCTGATATTTGCCCTCCATGCAACACGTTCAGCGGCGACTTGCTCCCAATGTGCATTATCAATGCCTGTATCAATCATGTCCCGCTTACACACATCTTTGTATCGTAGTAGAGGCCGACCCTGAGATCTCTTACCCATCTGTAATTCACCAAAAAAGATATCCTTTGGTATTCTACCATCATCCATCCGCCTAAGATGTCCTATCCATCTAAGTCTACGAAGACTGAGCATGGAATAAACTGTCACACAACCTGATCTTTCCAATACTTCAGTATTTGTGATTTTGTCTTGCCACTTAATACCAAGAATTCTTCGCAGACACCGCATATGAAAGCTGTTTAAATTGTTCTCTTGGTGTGAGTAAGTTGTCCAGGTTTCACTGCCATAGAGAAGAGTACTAAGGACACAGGCTTGATAGACAAGGACTTTTGTTTTGGCAGTAAGCTTCCTGTTCTCCCAGACTCTTTTTCTTAACCTGTTCATTGTTGTTGCTGCCTTTCCAATCCGGATGTTGATTTCCTGATCTAGGGATAATTTACTATTTACCACCGATCCCAGATATGTAAAATGGTCTACTATCTCTAGTTCGGCGTCGTCAATAAAGATTGATGGTACCCCATGTGCACCTTGTGACATAATCTGTGTCTTCTTTTTGCTAATTGTTAAACCAAATTCAGAACAAGCATTGGAGAATGCAGATAGTAGACATTGCAATTCTTCCTCAGAGTGGGTCGTAACTGCAGCATCATCTGCAAAAAGCAACTCTCTGATCAGTACCCTCCTAATTTTGGTCTTAGCCTTCAATCTCTGAGCATTGTAGAGGCCGCCATCTGAGCGTGAGTGAATGTATATACCACCATCCTGATCGCGAAATGCATATTTCAGTAGAAGTGAAAAGTATATTCCAAAGAGGGTGGGAGCTAGTACACAACCTTGCTTAACTCCACTCTTGATTTCAAATTCTTCAGAAGTTGCACCATCAAACTTGATTATACCCTTCATGCCTGTGTGGAACGATTCCACAATGGACAGAAGAGTTGGTAATGCTATGCAGGAATTTGGAATACCAAGGAAGTTAATCAACATGACCAGACTATGCATGGAAGATACTTATAATATAGTAACATATAAAGGCAGGAAATCAGACCCTTTCCAAATAACATCTGGCTTGAAACAGGGTGATGTACTATTGCTGCTACTCTTCAATCTGGCTCTAGAGAAAGTTGCAAGGAGGGTAAAGGAGGAATGTAATATTGGAGGAACATCCAAGCTGCTTGGTTATGCAAATGATATAGATATTATAGAGGAAAATGAACAAAAGACATTGGAAATATTGACTGACTTAAAAGAAAAAGCCCAACAGATGGGCCTGGTTATCAACCAAGATAAGACAGAATATATGGTAATTTCAAGAGAAGGAATGGCTAAAAACTCTGGCCACATACAAATAGATAATATGACCATTAAAAGAACGGAAACACAAATATCTGGGTACAATCTTCAACTGCTCCAACATAATAAGGGAAGAAATATAAACTAGAATCAATTCTGGAAATAAGATATACTATGCACTACAACATCTACTAAAATCAAATGCGCTATCTCGTAACACCAAGATCACAATATACAAAACACTGATCAGACCAGTTGTGCTGTATGGCTCTGAAACCTGGAGTACAACGAAAGGAGACGAAGCCTTGCTACAAACCTTTGAGAATAAAGTTTTAAGACGCATCTTTGGACCCATTAGGGATACACAAATTGGAGAGTGAAAAAGAAGAAGTAACAAAGACATTTATGATCTGTTTAAGTCCCCGCTAATCACTGGTATCATGAATGCTAATAGACTACAATGGCTGGGGCATATAGAAAGAATGGAAGATAATAGGGAAACAAAACTCGCTTACACTCAGGAAATAAATGACCGTAGACCCTGAGGTAGACCAAGAAGACGGTGGAGAGATAATATATATACAGACCTACAAGCACTTGGAATCAACGACTGGCAAGAGAAGGTCAACCAGAGAGATGAATGGAGATGGGTTGTATTTGCAGCAAAGAACCTCAATGGCTCGGAACGCTGAAGAAGAAGATATCCTTTACAGGACATCGCTGTCAACATCAGCATCTTTCAGCTGATTGTTGATTTCTTGGCAAGATTACACTCAGTAGTTTGCCATTGCTTTCTGAGACAACTTAGGTGCAGAATGAAATATTTACTAACATATGCATAATTAAAAATCAAGGAAATATCATACAATTACAAATCAATGAAATGTCATTTAATTACAAATCAAGGAAATGTCATGTCATTACAAATCAAGGAAATGTCATATAATTACACAGAAAACCCAATAGATGCTTTTTTTAACATAAAGTTTTAAACGAAGACTCAAAAATTAGATTGCACGATTTATTGCCTGGCATATGCTGCATCTCTTCAGGTACATACTGCAGAAATCACACAACATAATCTAAAATAATTAGATAAATCCTTCAACCTGACATATACAGTAATTTCAGTATGCAATATACAGTATATCTCTGTATATTTGAGCTTGAAGGATTTACCTAATTATTTTAGTTTATGTTTGTGTGATCTCTGCAGTTTGTACCTGACGAGATACCGCAAAATATGCCAGGCAATAAATAATGCAATCTATTGTTTGTCTATTCATTGTTCTCAGTTTTAAACATTCACTCCCAGCAGCATTAGTGACTCACAAAATGTCCAACTCATAATCCTAATGCTGCTAAGTACACAGCAAACTGTCCACAATAAGATCTGTTTTTATTCTTGCTTCAGATCATGTGTGAGTCACGTGTGTTTAGTAAACGTGATCTTGAACCCTGGGAAAGGAATCACATGTTGTTATGTTAGATGGTCATGTTGACTTTTTTTAATAGAAAAATTGTAAAGACAATGTTAGATTCATCTCTGTTTAATGTGTGCTGTTCTCAACTAACAGGTTCGTTGGTGCATCAGAAGATTCTACTTCAGACTCAGGGGAAAGAAGGTCGAATTTGATGAAAATATGGCAGGGATTAGGAGCTCTTTCCACTCAGTATGGGTTTTTTGATTTTCCTGATGATAATATTTTTGTACTATATATATATATATATATATATATATATATACATTGGCACCTTGCCGTCTTGACAGACGATAGTTTGTGCTTTAAAAAGGCATAATAACTTTTAACTATGGCGGTAGCGAGTGTGACTGATAAGGCCAATTTGCGCTGTAAATGTCCGTTCACAGTGGGTGCATGTGAACACGTGGTCATTTCCACCATCATGCACCATCTTACGTCTCAAACGCTTGGTGTGTGACTTTTCTGCAATAATTTTCTCCTTTGACTTTATTCCATTTCTGATATTTGCCCTCCATGCAACACGTTCAGCGGCGACTTGCTCCCAATGTGCATTATCAATGCCTGTATCAATCATGTCCCGCTTACACACATCTTTGTATCGTAGTAGAGGCCGACCCTGAGATCTCTTACCCATCTGTAATTCACCAAAAAAGATATCCTTTGGTATTCTACCATCATCCATCCGCCTAAGATGTCCTATCCATCTAAGTCTACGAAGACTGAGCATGGAATAAACTGTCACACAACCTGATCTTTCCAATACTTCAGTATTTGTGATTTTGTCTTGCCACTTAATACCAAGAATTCTTCGCAGACACCGCATATGAAAGCTGTTTAAATTGTTCTCTTGGTGTGAGTAAGTTGTCCAGGTTTCACTGCCATAGAGAAGAGTACTAAGGACACAGGCTTGATAGACAAGGACTTTTGTTTTGGCAGTAAGCTTCCTGTTCTCCCAGACTCTTTTTCTTAACCTGTTCATTGTTGTTGCTGCCTTTCCAATCCGGATGTTGATTTCCTGATCTAGGGATAATTTGCTATTTACCACCGATCCCAGATATGTAAAATGGTCTACTATCTCTAGTTCGGCGTCGTCAATAAAGATTGATGGTACCCCATGTGCACCTTGTGACATAATCTGTGTCTTTTTTTTGCTAATTGTTAAACCAAATTCAGAACAAGCATTGGAGAATGCAGATAGTAGACATTGCAATTCTTCCTCAGAGTGGGTCGTAACTGCAGCATCATCTGCAAAAAGCAACTCTCTGATCAGTACCCTCCTAATTTTGGTCTTAGCCTTCAATCTCTGAGCATTGTAGAGGCCGCCATCTGAGCGTGAGTGAATGTATATACCACCATCCTGATCACGAAATGCATATTTCAGTAGAAGTGAAAAGTATATTCCAAAGAGGGTGGGAGCTAGTACACAACCTTGCTTAACTCCACTCTTGATTTCAAATTCTTCAGAAGTTGCACCATCAAACTTGATTATACCCTTCATGCCTGTGTGGAACGATTCCACAATGGACAGAAGAGTTGGTGGGCAGCCAATCTTCTTTAGTGCCTTGAACAGACCCTCACGACTGACCAAATCAAATGCCTTTGTGAGGTCGATGAAGGCAATAAACAGTGGTTGATTCTGTTCACGGCATTTTTCTTGCATTTGTCGCAATGAGAATATCATATCAGTGGTAGACCGGTTCTGTCGAAAGCCACACTGTGATTCGGGGTAGACTTGATCTCCTAGGACTTGAAGTCTGCGCAGAACAATTCTGGAAAATACTTTTCCAACAATACACAGAAGTGAGATACCCCTATAGTTGTTGCAGTCGCTCCGATCACCCTTGTTCTTGTACAGTGTTATGATGCTTGAATCTTTGAAATCCTGTGGGACTTGTCCTTCACGCCAGCATAGCTCTATTAGCTGGTGGATCTGTATAGTGAGTGTGTCTTGCCCACTCCTGATAACCTCTATTGGAATCCCATCCTTACCTGGAGCCTTGCCAGATGCAAGTTCATTTATAGCACACTTAACTTCTGTTATGGTGGGAAGTGTGTCCAGGTGGTCAAGAGTTGGTAGAGCCTCTATGGCGTTGAGGGCATTATCCGCTAGTTTGGTCTCACTTGAGTAAAGCTCCAAATAGTGCTCTACCCATCTGTCCATCTGCTGTTTCTTATCAGTGATGACTTCTCCAGTCAAGGTTTTCAATGGTGCACTTCTTTTGATCACTGGACCACAGGCTTTCTTTATTCCTTCATACATACTTCTTATGTCTCCCTTATCACTTGCGATTTGAATGGACTCACATAACTTGATCCAATAATCATTTGCACACTGCCTGGCAGCCTTTTGCACATCCTTCCTAGCTTGCCTTAGCTCACTCAGAGTGTTACGCGTTGGTCTTTCCTTGTTTCTTAAGAGAGCTTTCTTCTTCTTATCAATCAAGGGCTGCAGAGTCTCGCTGTTGGCCGCAAACCAGTCCTGCCTCTTATGATCCACAGTGCCGTAAACCTTTACGGCAGTTTTACAAAGAGTTTCCTTAAGTTTATTCCATTTATCATTTACTGTACAATTTTCTGGTGTATCAGTGAAAGCGTCTTCAAGTTGCTGTTGAAACTGAAAGCACTTTTCAGGATCATGAGTGTTAATAATATTAATCCTGGGGCTAGATTTGTGTTTAGCTGTGTAGATTCTCTTTGGTCTCAGTCTAACCCTTGCAACAACCAAAGAATGATCCGTATCACAGTCAGCACTGTGGTAACTACGAGTCAATGATATATGGTTCAAATGTTGTCTCCGTGTGATGATGAAGTCCAGCTGGTGCCAATGGCCGGATCTTGGATGTTTCCATGTGACCTTATGCATCTCTTTTGTTTTAAAAAAAGAGTTTGTAATACATAGGTCATTACTGGTGCAATGCTCCAGCAGCCTTTGCCCATTTTCATTCATGCGACCGATGTTGTATTTTCCAAGGCACACTGGCCATGAACTCGAGTCCTTGCCCACACGAGCATTGAAATCACCGAGCATATAAATGTAGTCGGATTTTGGAACTGCCTTGATCACAGAGTCTAACTCCTCATAGAACAAATCCTTCACATCATCAGAGGAATCGAGTGTCGGTGCATATGCAGTAATAATGGTGGCAAACCCACAAGAGGTTGCCAAGCGCAGGGATAATAGTCTTTCATTTCCTCCTGCTGGAATTTCAATCATTCCCAGTAGCGAATTCTTCACTGCAAAGCCCACACCGTGTTGCCTTTTTTCTGCCTGCCCTTTACCCTTCCAGAAAAAGGTGTAGTTGTTTTCCCTGAGTGACCCTTCCTCAGCGAGGCGAGTCTCCTGCAGGCCAGCAATATCAATGTTAAGACGATTGAGTTCGGCATCAATCACAGCCGTTTTTCTCACATCGTCAATATTGGTCAAGTCAGTGGAAAATCCTGGACACATGGTTCTCACGTTCCAGGTTGCAAGCCGTAGCTTGAGGTTTCTATTTATATTTTTGTTTGTACCTGGTGCATTGGTTTTACAGCCTGCGATTTAGATTTTGTCCTAGCCCCAAGCACCCATTGAAGCAGGCAGGCTGTGGCGGATCAGCACCCAATTGGCTGGGGGCTGCCCAGCTTGAGGCGGGCGGTAGCTGATCAGTGACACCTATAGGTGTCTCCCACCGTCAGAGGCAACGCGTGGCGCCCCATGTCTACGCCAACTGACAAGGACTTATAACCCGTAACAGTTGCCTCTCGCTTTGATTCCGAGACCAGTTAAGACCAGGGATGGAGTTATTGCCTCTCCATAGCACAAAGCCTGGGCTAAAATATAGAGATCATGTGTTGCCCATGCAGCATGATCCCTCTCTCGGCCTGCCTAGTTCACTCCAGAGGAAAGGTAACACCCCTACATCTGGAACAAGACAAGCTGCAGAAGCTGCCGGATCAGCAAAGCAATGCTCTAACTGTCCGCCTGTCGGAGCTTCGATCCTAGACCAGTCGCCAACCAAGGCTTAGGGCCTGGTCTGCCCTGCCATGACAATTTTGTCTTTAGCTTGCATTTCCTCGCACCAGGGTAAGGCTTGTACCCTCCCAATTGCGCTCTTCCGCCCGAAGCCGTTGGCACAATGTGGGGTGTCGGGTTTAGTAAGCGCCGCCCAACGTTCGGCGCTAACAGAAACCAGGTAGTACCGTCTACTGTTATACGGTAGCTCAGTCATATCTGACTAAGACCTGACTGAGATATATATATATATATATATATATATATATATATATATATATATATATATATATATATATATATATATATATATATATATATATATATATGTGTGTGTGTGTGTGTGTGTGTGTGCAAATTTAGCTCAGATGGACTAATCATATTTGTTGTATGTAAAATGAACAGTTTGAAAAGAGAATATTCAATGGCAGAAACCTGGTGTTAGTTTACTTCAGTTGCAATGTTTGCAGTCAAATACTTGTTATTTCAGCCAGTTAGATGCTTGTTCTCTGTTGAAGTCACTGAAGGTGATGGCAGCAGTTGACATTGAACAACATCTGTTTTGCTTCTATACCAGGGGCTTGTGCGAAGCATCATAAACTAGTCTGGGCCTCCTCACTGTCAGCAAGATCCAGCTAGAAAGATTGTACAGGGTGCAAAATGAAGCCATAAAAAACATTTGGCTGCACAAAAGACACCTCATATCCAGGCATGCGATACTTCTTTCATGTACTGCCATGGGACGCAGAGGTGTTTCCAAGGCACCAGGGCCGGGTTATATACTGGTCAAGACCTATTGACGCGTCCTCGCCGAGCGTCCTGGGCAACAGGTCCCTTCGGGGTCCTGGCTGAAGTCAATAGGATCGCCGATTCCTCCGAAGTCAGAGAGTGTCTGCCTGTATGGCGAGGAACCACCAGTCTGCACACCAATAAGCCAGACATGGGACAACGGATACTCACGCAAACCTCAGGTCCTGTATGACATCACACTGATGTTGGACAACAGGATGCCTTTCATCCGACATACAGGACTTTGCGTTGGAGCTCAAGCCAATGAACACAAGCAAGCAAGCATGTACTGCCATTGGGTGCGAAGTTGCACAGGTTAAGACATACACGAGAATGTCAGCAGATAAAAAAACACCCCCTGTACAACATTATCATCAGCAGAATGGAAATTCACCTCAAAAGAGGTCACTCATGGATGGCTGAAGCTGGAGAGATAATCAAGCAAATCTTTGACCTGGACCAGCTCTAGCACAGAGGAATGGTCTGATATACACATAGTCATAAACGCTCTCAGGTTGTCATGCTAGGGAGATACCTCAATGGTAAGCTGCCTGCATTGATCATCACTGAAATAAGTAGAATGCTCATTTACATCCAGGAATATCATCTACACAGATGGGTCCATATAGCGCAGTTCAAGGCCAGTGTGGGTAAACACAGCACAAGGGATAGAAAACAATCAAAGAGGATAGCAGCACTTTCCAAATAACTATATCAGGCATGACTATGGAAATCATCGCCGCCTCCAGAGCCACTCATGGGCAGCAGAACAAGCAGCCATCACACATAGTAATCATATTAGACACCATGAAGATCCTATAGAAAATAACAACCATCAGTTTCCGCTCTACTTGAATAGACAGTATTCGGAAGTCGTGCTTCACATCACTCACCCGGGTGTATGTTTCCGGACATGTCAGAGTGAAAGGTAATGACTGCGCAGACCAGCTGGCAAATAATACACCAATACAAACTGGAAGAAGCATCGACAGGGCAGATACAGTGAATACAGTACAGACTCGACTTTTGGATACTGAGAGTCTGACACTAGCCTCATTTCATAACCTGGGAGTGAAGCCTGGCCAAGCATGTAGATGTCATCTTTGAGGTCAAGAGTGGAGATATAACCAATGCCTCATGGGAACAGTGCCCAACAATACTTTGGTGTGTCTGCTGTGTTAGAGGACTGAGCACTTATGAGTGTGGCCAGTGTATAATGATGTCATTTAACATAACAATCATGTTTAAGATATTACTGTAAGCATGTACAATGCAAAGGAATTCACATGTACTAGAATATGCCATTATAGGGTGAGATGGCCAGTTTTCGTCCTTGTTGCCTTTTCACGTCCCACTGACAGAAAAAGCTGCAACTAATCCAGTGCATCAAAACATGCTGGAACCTGGTTTCAGTTTCATCGTGTTGTATCATCTGCAGTCAAGTACTTGTTTGTTTGACCAGTTAGATGCTCGATTTCTGTTGAAGTCAGTATATTGCATGTTGGACAAGTTATTGTGTAGTGGTTAGAGTGCTCACCTATCAGCACAGCACAGTGGTTTGAGGTTAAAGCACCAGTGTTGGCAGGATTGGAAGTGTTTTTTTTTTTCTCATTCATTTAACCCTGAGATTGAACATGAACGTCTCATAAAATAGGTAACAAAGAATGTTCTGGAAAGAAAAGGTGGGAAGGAAAGGAACTAATCATCCAACCTCATGCTCCGCTGGAGTCTAAAGTCTACAGCTAATGTATGTGAAGGCCAACGTTACTCACATCAGTTTCTGCCATGGCATTATGTTTCTTATGTACTCTTTAATATTACACTTTTACAATTTTCAAGTTTACAATGTTCTTATTGTTAACAAATCTAATGTTGTTTCTTTGTTAATAACATAGTTCTTTAGACTTCAGTTTGAACTTAAATGCTACAGAAAAGCTTTTAGAATATTGTGGACCAAGAAAACGAAAAATATTGACATTCTATAAGATTTGAACATTGAAAAAAAAAAACTGGCTCATAAACATCATGTCTCAGAAACTGAAATACTTAGGCTATATTAAATGTCAACAGGAGCTTGGAAATAACAGTGATGAAAGGCATGGTTCTAGGGAGAGCAGATAGGGTTGACCAGAATCAAGATAACACAGGACATTGCATGACCAGAGTGAAGATGGACAGGACATTGCAGTCTTGGACATAGGATGCATGAGGCAGGAGAACTGATAAGGGATTGAGAAACATTTCAGTGGGCTGTGATAAGGGCGATGTTCTGTAAAGAACCTGCTACATGGTAATGCTTATTTAGACACATTTTCAGATGCCCATTTAACAATTTTTTTAAATTTGAAAATGTTCATTCATTTCTGTGTGTTCCCATCAGCGCTCTGCTCTTGCATACCACCATGACTCCACGAGTGAGAGAGGGGTCAGGGTCAACAGTATTGGTATTTCCACTACCTCAACCACATCTCAGTCCAGTAAAAACAGTGCTCCTGGCAAGGGAGACAAGTACCTGCAGAGCACAAGCAGCTCCACATCCACTGGCCCAGGCCATAATATACCTTATGGCTTTGAGTCACCGTTTCAAGAAAATATTAAAGAAGGTACATAGTTTGATGATGATGTAGTAACATATGTACATATATGATCAGAATATGTAATCAGTTTAACGTGTGAAGGTTGCATAAGTTATCATTGTGATAACTAGAATTGTGTCTGTTCTTTGTTTGAAAGATGTTGTCATTGTGGTTACACTTATACCACATTCTCTATGCTCTTTGCTCCCTGTACCACATTAGACTACCAACTCCAGCAGTCCAGTCTTCAGCTTTGTTGTATCATGTTCTGTCATAATTGTCAAGCACGTCTTGTTGTTCAACTTTTGTGTTAAACTATATGTTTTTATTATATATGGTTTAAAGCCTACTGTTAGCGCACCTTGTTTATTTGTACTTGCAATTTGGTATCAAAATCTTAAAGGAGCAGCTAAAAGTACTGATATTTTCCATGTTAGCAAAAATTAAATGTCTTTAACTATAATACTGTTTCTATTTGTGTTAAAAATATTGTACCTGGAAATGCAAAATTAATGTATCTGTGGTGATTTTTATAAGTAATTGGCACCACTTAGATTTCAGTCTATGTACGACACAGCAAAGGCATCACTACTAGTGTGAAGAAAATATCCCCAAGAGTCCACAGGCACCTTCAAAATCACAAGAATCTGCCTGGAAAATCAATATTCAGGAGACAGAGTTTCAAAAGAATAGACTCATACCAAATGAATATCTGTTATCGAGGTTCATGCAGATGCATTAATAAATAATTTGAGTAAATTGATTTATTCATACTCAGTCACATAACTGCATGTTCCATAAAGAAAAGAATACTTCTCCATACTGTCATATTTTTAAAATAAAAAGAACAATACTAACTATTGGCATGAAAATTAAGAGCCATTCACTTCATTCAATGATTTCATTCTAGAACCTGGTGGACTGGGTAAGGATGGGAATGATTCTGACTCTGACAGTGATGCTAGCATGGACAGAAATAGCTTGGAACTGGCTTCGAGTCATTCCTCAGACGACGATGAAGATGACTTTGATATTGGTCAGAGATGGGAAAATCAAGTTCCAAAAAGCAAAGCTGTTGGTAAGTGATGCTCAAATATGAATATCTTGAACACTTTTGATATCTTTTCATTGTCCTTGGTTTCTTCTGACTATTTGGACATTTATCTTGTCTAATTCCAGTCTATTCTTCAGTACAGTGGTTGTCAGCCTGTGGGTTGCGACTAGGATGGTTGTCACAGTAATGTTTAGTTACAAGCATATTTTGTTATAGAAAATGTCAGATGTCACCACAACGGTTTCCAATACTTGTTTATTTCAATATGGCTACACTGCAATGTTCTAGTACCACTTGTAACACACATTTTGATCAGTAAAAGGAGTCTTCTTATATTTTGGAGCATAATTCCTGTCCTAGTCATGAAGTATATGCAGGAATGATAAATTTTATATTCTAGTTTTAAAATATGCAAGGACATTTTAAGTGGATGTGGGTGAGATACTATGATTGATATGTAATTATCTTTTACTACTATTAATAAATAACTATCAGAGGTAAAAAGAACCTGCAGCTGGCAGTTTCCTTGTCACATAGGGAAACAACCCTTAGTCAGATATGACTGAAGGTGACCATCATGGTTCCTTTAAGAATGTAAATCAGGTTTATTTATATCATGTATTTTTCTAGTTATTCCAGCATTACATACCATTGCTGATGTCTGCTGGGAGGCTCTGACTGAGGCTTGTCAAATTTTAGTCCAGCTAACCAGTGTAGGGGTTGAACCCACTGCCTCGGCATCAGCACACCGGATGTTTAAGAAAAAGTGCTCTTATCCATTCGGCCATGCTGATCTCCAATGTTAGTGATAATAAACAGGTCAGTGGCACTGGCTTCAAGCCCTGTGCTCATGTGTTCAAATCCCACCTAGGTGGGGATGATGTTTTAACACTGACCTGGGCTTCCGGATTGAACCAGCCTAAACTGGGTGCCAGAAAATGTTCTGGAAAGTAATATGGCCGCCATTATACTGACCACATGAGCCCATTGAGTGCCGTTTGAATGTTGTTTTTTATGAACAATTTTTATTGTGACATTCAACTTGAGTTAACAAATTAACTTTTAACCCTTTAGAGCTGGCAATGGAGCAGCTTGAAAAGATGAAAAAGGAAAAAGAAAGAGAACGCCTTGGCAATCATGATGAGGAGGAAGGTAATGTACTACTAGGACTCTGGTTATTAAAAATGTTCTATTTTCTATGGATAAAATAAACACCATGGAAGATTGAAAGGAGTGAGAGAACTGTGGAGAGAAATTGTATGTCAGACCTGGATAGAGCATATTTAACAACCTCAGGCTTGTGGCAGGTTTTCTACATGCATTAGTAAGTCTTTTTTTTTTTCTTTCTTATGTTGCATATCCATTACAGGACATTGCAGTCAACACCAGCATCTTTCAGCTGCTGTTGATGTACTAGGCAAGATTACACTCAGTAGTTTGCCATTGCTTTCTGAGCGATAGGCTCACATACCCCATAAGTTACCAATGTGGCATGATCCACTACCGAATCTTGCGCAGCTGCATTACTCACGGGAATATACAGGATTACGGAGAAAGACGTTAACTCCTACGCCAGAGAGACAAGCTTAGTAAGTCTACAACATATTAACAAGTTTAGAATACAGTATAGGCAGAGAATTCCCATTTAGTTTGTTTAAATGTATCACAATATGATACTTTCACACATTAAATTTCAAAGCAAGAGTTTAAAGAAGACATTGGTATTCAAGCCATATGCCACAGGATCCTTTGATTTGTGATAACAGAACAGGACATAGTTGCTTAACTAAACAATAAATCATGTGTAAGCTACTACTCTTTACTGATTCTGATTATGAAGGTTGTGGTTGTGATAATTGTAATTGTAATGGAAGGCAGTTCTCATAAACCTACTTCATCATGGATTTGCAAGTGATGTAGTCAAGATAATGATTCAGAAAATTACTGCCAAATAATATTTGTGTCTTTTTCTGTCTTCTTCTTCTTCTTCTTCTTCTTCTTCTTCTTCTTCTTCTTTTTTTTTACCTTTCATCTCCCAATGGATCACACACCCTCCAGCAACTCACACCAAGCCTTTGTAGACTTGTGCTGACGTTCATAAATTGTAGGCTGTTGCAGCTCAGTTTTCTATGAGCTGAAACTGCTAGTCTCAGGCCAACCCCACTTAGTCACCTCTTGTGACTGCATAAGTTACATAGTTACTATTTTTTTGTTTTTTTATATGAGCCCTGGTAACATATGGGTGATCTTACAACTGTATTAATAGGTAATTAGTAGTAGATACATAGTTCTAATGCTAGTTTATTTTGTGCTGTTATGATGACACAGATACAGATGACAATCCAGTATTTAGTTTGCATGGCTACTCTTATTATTTTTAAAGTATACGTTAGCGCATAAGACAGGAGAGCTGGGAGATCAGCATGCACAGACATATATAGACCAGTGCATGCACACACATGCCCCTTCATACATACAACATGCGTGTACACACATGTACCAAACAGTTATTTTATTGAAAACTCAGACTATTGATAACTAAACCTGCTTGATGAGAAAATGCAACAATGTTAGCTGATCTTTACTAATTTCATACATTCATATTTGAACATTTGAGTGACTCATAAGTTTAATTAACTCTAGTTGGCTAGGCACTCTAAAAATAATACACTAATAATAATACACAACTTTACACATTACACATGCAATAATTAAGAAACCTATTTTTTATTAGCATTAACATTATTTGACATATTTTTGTTTCTGTAAATGAAATGGAAGCATTAATATCACCTTTAGGTGTACATTTAAAAGATGCATATTTTTATAAATTTTTTTTTATGGCAAATATTGCAGTATGTATTCATGTGAAAAAAAACATGTAATATCCTGTTAGTTGTGTGGTAATTCTGATCACAGTTATGGGTGAAAGTGGGCCAAGTCGTTGCAACTGTTCATTGAAAGCTTAGCCGGGGCACCCATCAGCCCTCTGCCAAATCAAGGGTGCTGATGTCCATTAAATTAATGTCCTGCTAATTGACAAGTTGTTGCAACTGTCCCTTGAAATCTTAGCCGGGGCACCCATTAGCCCTCTGCCAAATCAAGGGTTAAAGTTAGTTGCATATCCTTTATGGATGTAGCAGTCCACCCCAGCATTTTTTGGCTGTTCTTGGCAAGTTTACATTCAGTAGTTTGCCATTGCTTTCTGAATGACTGGCACCCACACCATTTCATAAAAAACCAACACAGCTGTGTTTCAAACATGGTATGCAGGATCGCGAACTGCGTCCGTAACCCCTTCGCATCAGATATGATAGGGTGATGATCAAGGGTGCTGACCTCCATTAAATTAATGTCCTGCTAATGGACAAGCCATTGCAACTGTCCATTGAAAGCTTAGCCTACTAGAATGACGAACCATTGCTATGAGATAAAATCTTACCGCATGTGCACATTTCTCTAAATTATAGGAAAGACTTTGTCTGTCACAAAAGTACTCCCTTACCATATGTTTGTAAAATAAATGTTCAGGAAGGAGGGAGACACACCACACCAAAAAGCAGAGAAAATATATGGCTGCAAGAGGATACAAAGACTGACCTTGCAAGCTTCAACTGAAATTGCAGCTGTGTTCACAGGAGGTAGCATAGTTAAAAATACTTATTTACATATTTAAAAAGAAACTGTTCATGAAATGCAATCTTTCAAATTTGTCATAAAGTGGTTTCTTCAATTTCAGAGCAAGCATTAGAAAGAGAGTATAGTCCTGATATGAGGATAATAGGACCTCAGTCTCATATAATGTTAAACCCACCTGATGTCACCCTGTCCGCTATACAGCAACCCAGTAAGTCTGTGTATGCAATTATATAGTTTTATGTCTGTTAGTTCTACAGCAATACAGTAAGTCTGTGTATGTAATTATAGTTTTATCTCTGTCAGTTGTGCAGCAACACAATAAGTCTGCGAATGCAATTATATACTACATTCTATCTCTGTGAGCTCTACAGTTACATACCAAATTCTACCTCTGTCAGCTCAACAGTTACATACTACATTATATCTCTGTCAGCTCAACAGTTACATTCTATATTCTATCTATGTCAACAGCTACATACCAAATTCTACCTCTGTTAGCTCAACAGTTACATACCAAATTCTACCTCTGTAAGCTCAACAGTTACATTCTACATTATATCTCTGTCAGCTCAACAGTTACATTCTATATTCTATCTATGTCAACTCTACAGTTACATACCAAATTCTACCTCTGTTAGCTCAACAGTTACATACCAGATTCTATCTCTGTCAGCTCTGCAGCAGTGCAGTAAGTCTGTGTATGAAATCACATAGTTTTATCTCTCTCAGCTTTACAGAAACCCAACCATTGTACTTATTGTTTAAGCCATCAATCAAGTACTGTCTCCACATTGAAGGTTGACTGCAATGGACCTCCAACAATTTCTGTCTCTTGCTCCGGTTGCATGTTATGAAAGGCTCCTGTTCCTTCATCTTTTGCTTTTATCTTCCCACTTGTATCATTGATTACCTCTTGCTCACCTGCTTTTAACTTTTCCCTCCAGTATGTTTTATATAAATGCTTCGTATCTTTTAATGTGGCTAAAATATTGTATGTATCTCGCTTGTATTTCTTCCATCAGTTCTCTTTTCATGTCATGCTGTTCTAGGACCAGTTTATGTTTGCTTTTTGTTCCCATAAAATACAACCTGTTCTTCTGTACACCCATGTTTGTTGAGCACTTGCTCTTAATACTTGGTTGTATCTTTGTCTGCTTTACAGCAACCTCTTCAGAATGCCTGTTGTTTCTTCTTGGTTTATCTTTGTCAGATTTATAAGTCATATGTGCAAGGGGACTTCAAATGAAAGCCTTAACAGTATGATAGAACTTACAATAACCAGGCCATTGTGATAGAACTTACAATAACCATGCCATTGTGATAGAAATTACAATAACCATGCCATTGTGATAGAAATTACAATAACCAGGCCATTGTGATAGAAATTACAATAACCAGGCCATTGTGATAGAAATTACCATAACCATGCCATTGTGATAGAAATTACCATAACCAGGCCATTGTGATAGAAATTACAATAACCAGGCCATTGTGATAGAAATTACAATAACCATGTCATTGTGATAGAAATTACAATAACCAGGCCATTGTGATAGAAATTACAATAACCAGACCATTGTGATAGAAATTACAATAACCATGCCATTGTGATAGAAATTACAATAACCAGGCCATTGTGATAGAAATTACAATAACCAGGCCATTGTGGTAGAAATTACAATAACCATGCCATTGTGATAGAAATTACAATAATCAGGCCATTGTGATGGAAATTACAATAACCATGCCATTGTGATAGAAATTACAATAACCAGGCCATTGTGATAGAAATTACAATAACCAGGCCATTGTGATAGAAATTACAATAACCAGGCCATTGTGATAGAAATTACAGTAACCAGGCCATTGTGATAGAAATTACAATAACCAGGCCATTGTGATAGAAATTACAATAACCAGGCCATTGGGATAGAAATTACAATAACCAGGCCATTGTGATAGAAATTACAATAACCAGGCCATTGTGATAGAAATTACAATAACCATGCCATTGTGATAGAAATTACAATAACCAGGCCATTGTGATAGAAATTACAATAACCATGCTATTGTGATAGAAATTACAATAACCAGGCCATTGTGATAGAAATTACAATAACCATGCCATTGTGATAGAAATTACAATAACCAGGCCATTGTGATAGAAATTACAATAACCATGCCATTGTGATAGAAATTACAATAACCATGCCATTGTGATAGAAATTACAATAACCAGGCCATTGTCTTGTAACCTGTCAATGTTAAGACTGTTCATGACCAGGTCAGGCAGCAAGTAGTGACCCCAGAGAATTTTTTTCTACAGGAATCCAAACACTTTATCGGCATTGGAGAACTTGCATAGTACGCAGTGGTGACTACATTGAAAAATATTACATTTGTTCTTTACATTTTTAGAATATATTCACACACACACACACACACACACACACACACACACAAAACATTTAAGGTTTTCATTTGAAGCCCTCTCATATATTTGTGTTTACATTAATTCTGTATGATTTTTCTATTTTGCACTAGCATGTTTCCACATACAATTCATTGTTTGCACACAACACAACACAAAACCAATGGCAGACTCTTTCCTCCATCCGACTCCCATAAGTACATCAAAATATGTAATGTATTGGGCACACATCAAATTTAATATATATTATTTCACAGATACAGTTTTATATCATAAATCTTGTTAAACATCCCTCTTTGATGATATCTTCTCTCCATCTGCAATTCCTGTATGAGTATATTGTGAACCCACTTCTACACCTTGAGACATGTGGCTCTGTGGTGCCAGCCCCATGTTTGTATCCACCAATCAGCACGAGATGGGTGATGTCATCAATATCTCAATGGGCACTTTTACTTCCCAGGACATTTCCTGGTACACATTTTAGACTGGGTCAGTGTTTTTTTAATTATTAAATCCCAGCATGATAGGAATTTGAATATATGAATATCAAATCAGCAGGTAATTGTGCTAGCCACTGAACTGCTGTGGCTCCCTAAGCTGGATATGCCTTGCCTTGTGCTAAAAAAAACCAACTCATTTTTAATATGACCCGACTTTTGTCAAATCATCAGTAAACTATCTGAGCAGCTCTAATATGGAGCCTCATAATATGCCATGATGTGCCACAAATGAATACATAATCAGTGTTCTTTGCATTATTACAGGTCGAGCAGTTGTACCCCCTCCAAGGTCTGATAGCCTTCCATTCAATCCAAGTAACCCAAGACAACCTGCAAACACAGTGCAAGTCTTGACACACAACGGCAGCATTTCATCAGACTCCGAGTGAACTGTCAAATTTCACCTTCATCTTCATCTTTTGACATGCGAACCAAGTGCATGATTCATTTCACATTTGCCCTCATACAAGATTTTATTAATATTGCTGTCTTTTACTTGTGTCCAAAAATGATGACGACAGCTGCATTTGAGCCATAATGTATACCTAAAGCAAAATTTTGAGCCATAATTTATCTCTGAGGCAGAAGTCTGCTACCATCGTTTGTATATATAGCTTTGTGTATGCTGTGGACACTTTTAAAGAACGTGAGAGTTTTTCCAAGTTTTGTGTAGAATTATTCTGTCTCTTTTGTACTGTTAGAGTATCAGGACAAGGTAGTCCCATAGAAGACATTGCTGTTGCGATGTGAAGTATTAGACCTTCACATATTCTAGGCCATGACATACGAGGCAGGGAGGCAGTCCCATTTTTCATCACCTTTCCTTCCCTTCATAATTTAGTAAGTTGCGTTACACTGTTTTGTCAAGCCTGTGGTTCAGTACATTCAATGTCAACAAACTTTTTCAGGTTTGATTTTCCTAGTCTATGACTATCACCAGTCTACCTACAAATGAGCAGGGTTGTGAATCTCTTTGTCTAATCCCCACCCCATAACTTGTCAGACATGGGAGACCCTACCACTAACATCGGCATAGCTCTTAAAGTCATTGTAACACGCCAGCCCCTCTACCACTACAAGGCGGATATCCAGCAGACGGGTTCTTCCCAGACAATTGCCTGACACTCATTTTATGAGACTGCATAAACTCCAGAGCTGTACTGGTCATCCTACAACTGTTAAAGTGTAAAGGTTTGTTATTTCCAAGTCCTTATTTATAAATGATGTTGATATGACTATCAGACTATAAAAAAAATATTTTAAAATTATAAACACAACAGAAATAAACAGTTAGCAGCCATAGATACTGGTCTCCCATCACAAACACTTGGAAATATCAGCTCCCCATACAGGTCTATGGCTCAGGGGATAGTGAAATGTGCAGTTTCACAAATCCCTGACACACCAAGTTGATGGTTAGAAATCGGCCCCAAGTGATTTGGAAGCAGACTGCTTTGCATCTGTATCGTTGGTATGAGACGTCGGCTGTTCAGAAAGCAGTGGCAAACTACTGAGCTAAGAAACTGTAGCAAATCACAGTCAATAAATGCTGAGGTTGATTGCACTGTCTTGTAAAGGACATGGAACTAACTTTAATACTAGGCTCCCATCACAATCACTTGTAAATATCCACCCACCCTCCTTCATAAGGGTCTCAAATCACAAACACTTGGAAATGTCAGCTCCCAGTTCTGACCTCTTGTCCTTTGCAAGTTAAATTACACGTGTGGAGAAAAGTAAACATTATGATAAGAGAATTATACTACTGATTGCCATTGTGCAGCAGCATGTCAAGTAGTAATGAAGAATATAGAGTAGTTTTGTGCCTGGCTGATGTGGAATGTCATTTTGCAAGTTCTATCAAGAATTGTCCCACTCAATTGTTATGCAATACTTGCACATTGTAGAATTTGCTTTGAGAAACTGCACAAACGTGAATTGTCCTATTTTTTTTTTTTTTTTTATTAAAGCTATAATGGGCATACAATGTCACCTTAACAAGCACTTTGGTACCTGTAAGCACTATTCAATATACATGATGTGTATTGTGACAACACAACAAATACTTCTGTTGCCATGTTTATAAACAGTTCATATACTTTATCATTTCATAAATCTCAGTGAAATTGACTTAAGTATTTCATATGTTGTGATAAATATTTTATATGCTATTTCATGTACAATGCTATAAGTCTATAACTGAATTCCATATATGTATTTTTCACAAAGCTGATTTTTGCCCCAAGCACTTCTTGTGTTAATGTAAATTTGTCAAACTTTAGCTCAAAGGTTCCACTTTATCAATTTATCTAAACACTGGTGTTCGAAATTGCAGCTTACTAGAGAGAATGTTTGCAAGTGCGTACAGACTCAACCAGATAATGTTTTGTTATCAAGGCCTGTGTGTTGTCTGAAAATTGTCTACTAACAATAATATATTATTACTTCTTTCTCACCTTCTAAACCAGTGACGCTCTTTTGCTGCAACTGCCTATTCTTCTTTGTCCTCAAGTCATATGGCTTTAATTTTCAATGCTCATATTTTTCAGGTTTCATTCTGAATTGTCTGTCCATTTATATTTTGTTTGCCACTTTGGTCTTAAGCCTTAAATTTACTAAATATATCTTTTTTTTCCCCCTGTCTCCTAGTCTCCTCTTATTTTACACGTCTAGTCTTCATAATTTCAAATGTCTTTGTTAGTCAATTCTAGTTATTTCATATCAGATGGAAAACTTGTATTCCTGGTCATATACTGTTTTAATAACTATTTTGTGCATTAAGTCTATTGTTAACATACACAAAATACATGTCAATGTTTTATCCATTCAGTGATAATAAATGTCTTTGATCTAACCCATTAAGAAAACATGGGTAATCTATTTTTGTAAACAGGCTGGCTAATATATACATTGTGTATTATGTAATCATAATCACACAATGTGTATGGCCCAAATGTTTGGTAATTTTCTAATAGATGAGGAAACTAAGTCCACATAAAGCTAAATCCAGTATAGGTATTAAATAATGTCCTATTTATTGAGTAGATAAGTGAGTATAATTATTGTGAGTACAGAAAATTTTGAGCTATTGGTTATAACAATAAAATTAATTATATATATATATTTATATTTTATTTTATCATGTATCACAACAACCAATAGACTGTGACCTACAAAAAGCAATATCATTGAAATAAAAGAGAGAAAAAAACAACAAAATGTTACCTTCTCAAGTGATCAAGAAAAGATATAACTGAGGCCCAAAAAAACCCCACAAAGTTAGTTCTGGAACTGTATTTATCCTGATGCAACAAAGCAAACAGGAAACAAGAAGATAGAGCAGATTTCTACAAATGTTTCTAGAATTCAGAGTTGAACAGTCTATTTCAGCATTAGCTATATATAATTTTTTTTTTTTAATAAATAAATAAAAAGTTGAAATACATACAAAGAATCAAAGTTTATGTAAATACATCATGTTACATTGGTTGATATAAGTAATTATTTTGTTAACTTGAATAGTAGATCAGTTTTATGGTAGCAGTAATTATTTTTTTTTACCTTGAATAGTAATGTTTTCACTTGAAAAATAAAAATAGAATCTACACACAGTAAAAAAAAATCTAGTCTCCAAACACCAGCCAAAAGTATAGTTTCTTTTATCTCTTGAATGTATGTGTTTCACTGTTGACATAAGATATGTATACTTTACATGACGATGGTATGACCCTACAGGCACTTGTTAAGCTATTTATGACAGAATATTCCCATCATATGTTTGGTTGAAGAATAAATGTATACCATCTATAAGCTTGCAATTTCTGAACACCTTGCAGTTTCAGATAATTATGTGCATTACTTATGCAGTTGTGAATAAATCTGACCAATGGTGGCTTTTCTATTCCCCATTTCTTTTTGTCTTTTCTTGATCAGGGAGGGTGTTAAGTGTCTTATATTGTCAGAAATGGTGCCTTCATTTGTGTGCTTATATGCCTGATTTTATTAACGCTTTGTAGGTTGTCTCTAGCAGCCTGAGAAATGTTAGCAGCGGAGATTGATTTAGCCATGCTTGCTGCATATTATTGTGAAAGTATAACTTTAATTCTGTTATTTAACTTAAGTTGCATTGTTAACACTGGAATAGTCAGTCATCTTAGTTATATATTTTCATCTATTGTGTGTCTTTTCTTGTTTGTACATTTTGGTATAACTTTTGTGTCTCAATTTAATGTATAGCTTATATTGCCATTGGAACTTACTGTAATTTAGTTAATATGTAGTTTAGTTCCTTTTCTTTTCCGCGTCTACATGTAAATGTTCTTGTACTTTTAGATTACCTGAAACCAAAGCATGGCTAGTGTATTGAAAACAGTTGTAACACTTCATTGTTCATGTTTCTCCAAAACTGCTGACTCATGCTTATATTAAATTTGGCTTAGATGTCCACCATCAGTTCAACCAGTGATGTAACTTCCAGTGATAACACAAAGCCTCACATAATCATCATCATCATCATGTGCCCTGCCAAACAGTGTTGTCATTCATCACCTCCACAAATCTTAGTCCTTGGTGTTCTGGATCAGTTCTGTCAATGATATCTCTCCTGTGCCAGTTTTAGGACATCCAGCATCATCTCTATTGGTCTGTTTCTGATGTTTCCAGTCATCACAATATTTTCTAGTGCTCCTACTCTCATTTTTTTATTTTGTTGCATATCCCTTACAGGACGTTGCAGTCAACACCAGCATTTTTCAGTTGCTGTTGATGTACTAGGCAAGATTACGCTCAGTAGTTTGCCATTGCTTTCTGAGCGACCAGCTCACATACCCCGTAAATTATCAACACAGCAAGAACCGCTACCGATTCTCGCGCAGGTTACATTCATCACGTGGATATACAGGATTACGGAGAAAGACGTTAACCCCTGGACCAGGGAGACTCCTCTCATAACATGACAAAATAACATTGTCTCTTTCTTACAATTGTGTATAATGTTCTACTGTCATTGGCCTCTTCCAGATAGTCATTGTTAGTTCTCTGACAGTCCAAGGTGTTCTCAACATTTGACTCAGAAACCAAGCCTCCAAGCTCTTCCTAACATATTTATTCACATTTTAAGATTCATTGTCAATTGGCAGAATAACATTTTAGTACTCTTTTTGACATTTAAGGTAAGTGACTTATTTGATAAGATACTTTTCATCTTCTGAATATGAAGCCTTTACCTGGCAGATCCTACTCTTTGTTATGCATCTTCCATCTGACTGCCCCGAGATATTTAAACGGATCGACTTGGTTAAGCATTTTGCCATCTATCGTAATGTCAAATTTTGGTCTATAATATAACCATTGTGTCCATTTTCCTGATATTCAGTTAAGTCCTTTCTTGCATACTCTGTATCTAGAATGTCCAGCAGTCTTATTCTTTCATTCGCTTGAAATATGTCTGTAACTGCAATGTTGTCTCTTGTATGAATTTAACTGTCTTTTTTAGTTCACTCAGTGGTCCATATAGTGTATCTTCCAGTCCAGCAGTCAATCATTGCAGTCCTTGTATATTTAGAGCTACATATTACCGGCTCTGTGGTGAAGGAGTTACGGACACAATTCGTAATCCCGCATACCATGCTCAAAACACAGCTGCACGCTTCCAAACAATGGTGTTAGTGCTGGTTGTTCAAAAAGAAATGGCAAACTACTGAACATAAACATGGCAAGAAATCACAAACCACCAAAATATTCTGGGATTGACTGTCACATCCGGTAAAGGATATGCAACATATTAACACACAACCGTTTTGTTTTAGTTTTGTCAGTGAACTGTGTAAACCGCCATAGGTTCTTGTTTCCCTCAGCATGTAGAGGTTGTGTATGTTGACTGGTCCTGTAGCACACATTGCAGAGCTAACATTCTGACTAACATTGAGGGTGCAGAGAATGCAAGACTTTCTTGTTTCTGTGTTCAACATTCCCTATTTACTGGAGTAAGACTTTCATATGAATACACCTGGATGCCAGTCTGTGTGATTATCAAGAAAACCGTAGACAAGTGACCTCATATATAACCTAAGGAACAACAGCCAGTTGAACAAGGTCAGAGTATTATTTTCTACAAGTGAATTGAAGTCAAGAATGTGTGGGAAAAGAGTTTTTAAAATACAAATAAAAACATCAAATTCAAGGTTATTAAAAAAAAACCTTAGTTATAAACTTGAAATTGATTCAGAGTGACGAACATAGTGAACATCTTTCAGGCTCCATAGTTAATAAATTTTGTCTTCTGTATTTCAATATCATATTTCATTTACATAAAATTAGCACATATTAGAATATTAGTATGAATGCCTCTAAACTTTAATTTATTGTGAATGTTCAGGAAAAGGAGTTGTGGTGGCATAGCAGTTAGTGAGTTTACTTATCCAGACAGTGGTCCAGATATTCAGCTGCCAGCAGTGGCAGGATTCTCATGTCCAAGGCTGTGGTGTGTTGACCCAATCTCATCAAGTGTCTAATGGATCATTTTTTAGCATTGTTTGGGAAGGAAAAACACATAAGAAGGGAACTGGCCATGTTCCATTACTTTGTGACACAAAATATGTGAAGTCCTAACATCTCAGGCTACAGTGGTAGAACCCGCCAGACAGGACTACCATGTTCAGGAAAATGATCCTCCGTTGTTATGTCCACTAAATCCATTATATCTCCATTTTAGCAGTCAGTGTCTGAACACAAGTAAATCTCTACTTCATTTATGATAGTCGTTACTAGCCATTGTCCATTTGAGTCATTGTTGTATGTATGTTATGTTGTTTTTAGTTTTAACAATCATCAGTAACCATTTGAATCATTGCTGTAGTTGTTCCATTGTTTGTAGTTTTAACAATATCATTTGATTTGTGCTTGCAATGTTAAACTTCATTTCATCCATGCAATAACAATACATGCAAATAACCAGCATTCAATTTTGTGCATTTACTTTGTTTTATACATTAGTTAAATGCTTACATGCAATATTTAGTATCCTTCCATTTGTCATAGTTACATGTTTTTGATAAAACTTCTACAATTCAAGTTAAGAAAATTTAGAAAATGTTACAAGTCTACAGTGTTTTTTTTTGTTCATAAAATTGTATACAAATATAAAATTACATTGAGCCACTGACAATATCAAACTTAACACACATCAAATCATAATTAAAAATAAGGTGTCACTCATTCAACATGTTCAGGTTGTGGTTCAACTACAGGAAGAAAATCATGTGTTTGGCAGTTAAGAAACTACAGCTGAAATTTCAAACGCATTCAGGTTAAAAATACAAATAAATCTGCCATGGCATTTTTTTAAAAATCCAGTAGTTAATTAGTTAAGCTTTGTTTTCTTTACAAGTAAACCTGGCATTCTCAATGTTGACGAAGAACTCATTTTATGACTCTTTAACTCTTTCTGTCCTAAACAGTTGATGAACAGTGTTCTATCAGAGAGAGTTATTCACTCTTTGTGACCCAGTTTTATTAATGTAAACTAACAAAAGTGCAGGACAGGAATAATTTGGAAAAGTATGTGATGTTAGAAGTAACAAATGAACCCATGCTGAGCTATTTGGCATATAAAGAAAGAGTCAAAGAAGGGGTAGTTTTAAAAATAAAATAATAACAGCGCCAGATTTGTTTTGGCATTTCAGAGTTCAGAATGTGCTTAAAATTGAAAGAAAAATAAAAGTTCATAATAACCATTAGGGTTTATAATGGTTTATAAACTTTAAAAGCTTCACATGCAAATTTAGGAGTTGAACATGAAATCACTTTTCCAGAACTTTTATGCTCTATCGTTGTTTCAGTCTGCTTTTCAAATTCCAAAATGTATTCATGATTGTATAAACTGTTCTGTTGTTCCATGACCTCATATGACAGTTGCTAAGCAGAGTTCAGTGATCACAGCTCCTGCTTTTCTTATTAACTCAATTTCTGATGCACTGTGGGATAATTTATTTGCATATTGCATGTGATGTGAATAGTCTGAACATTTTTTGCAGTATATTTGTGACTATGTGTGACTTAAATATCCCGGGATTCTTCAGTCCCTTTTTGTATATAGAAACTTAAATTGTACATATTGATTGAGCTGAAGTTATCTGCAGCTTAATGAAAATAGAATTGTTTAGTGAATCTTTGTGGTATATGTGCAAACTCAGTGTCACAAGTAAATTTTCATATGCATCATGTTTATGTATATTTATTGCAGCAGTAGAAATGATAGTCTTCTTTGTTGACTAAATTGTGCAGCATATTCAACCACATCAACGCAAGCTTTTGAGTCTTCAATGGCCTCTGTACCTGTCAATACTGGGGTTTAATCTGCCACATCTTCATTCTCAGCATCACGGCTTTAGTCTGATCTCTTTGTGTGTGTGTGTTCAGTGTGCTTCCATTTCCCATCCTGGCTTCCTGTTTTTATTTTGTTTATTTGGTTTTGAAGTTTCATAAACCACTTCATGTGCCCTAATATAACATTTACTTTATATAATTTCTACACTCATGAATATGTATATATTTTTGTTAAGTCTTCAAGTGTTGGAAACAAAACGTGTTAAATCTGGGTTCAAAAACTTCCTATGTGAGACAAGCATACCCCATACAGGTGACCTATACCTTTGTTGTGCTGTTCCTAACCTAATTGTCTACTTTTGGCAGCCCGGTGCTATTATTATGAAGGTGATAATTTGCTGTATCACTACATTTGTAGCTTCTGCTGAAGATAAGATACAATGGAAGAAGACATTGAAACCTAATGATCAGACAGTCAATAGTAAAATTGTCCCTGTATTTGAATTCAGAGGTCACATTCTTTTGCTTGTTAACTTATTTGTATGTGTAGTAGTTTTGTCTGTTAAATGTTCTGCATGTTAGTTTCCAACTTGTGGCTGGATTTCAGAAAGTTTTTGTTTGATAAAAAATTAATGTTAAGCTCAGAGGTGTGTGTGTGTTTTTGTTTATTTTAATTTTCCAGAATGTTTATTTTGAAAGCCAGATAAATCTCTTTATTTCACTAGCTGGTCTGTACATGCACATACAGACAAATAAATGTAGAACTGTTTCCAATTTCTTAAATGTGGCAGCATAATTTTTATTTTGACTTCAATGTTGTTGGCAGTGGAGAAATACCGCATTCCTTTCTTTCTTTTTTTTTTTTTAAAACCTGTGAATTCCAACTAATTTTATTATTAATAATATTTACTGACAGCAGGTAACAATATATGACACTTGAATCCTGTTTAGAAGACCACCTAATTTATAATATCAGAGACTTTGCAAATCAGTCACCTTCATGTAATATTTCAATTGATTTCTGGTAGTGGGATTCAATGATTCTAGATTCTACAATAAAACGGTAGCAGTGGGTAGCAGACATGCCTGCTGGCCCAGCAGTCATGTGTTTGAACCCCCCAGTGAGGCCGGGATGTTCATCACCGACCTGGACTCCCAGGTTTGACCCAGCTCAAAATATGTACCAAGAAATCTTCTGGGAAGTAAAGGTGGACAATGTGATACTGGCCGTTGATCCATTGAGCACCTTTATGTAGAAATATGGGGGATAACACCACATACCCACTATGCCTCCTGGAGTGAACTGGGGGTCCTTTTTTTTCTTCTGACTTTGTACTTACTATGATCAAACTACACCGTACATGGTACCTCTACAAAGATAGCCATGATGTTTTATTCAATCAATACTTTATTTTGGTACATCATTTATATTTTACAGATGTTTTTGCAAAGACCTTTATACCAGTTATGTCGTGCAAGCAGTACCTGCTGCATGCATGATTACATACATTCATGAATGTTTTATGACTGTAATGAGGCTGTTTCAAAATGGCTATTATTAAAATGTGAATGCGCTTGTTTATTCTTTCTTTGTGTAGTCTGTCAGTGATCATGCAGTAGGTCAGATCTGGAGCCACCGTAGCACGCAGTGGCTACTCTCGCCTGCCAGTCCTGTAGTGTGTTTGAATCCCCATTGAGGTGGGAATTGTTTTTACTTTCTTAATTATAAGATGCCGGTCTTCATGGTGAAAGGCTACCCGGGTGCGGTTCATAATTCCCGTGTTACAATTTGGCAGCAGACTGCGTTGCGTTGGTATCGGTGCCGGTCATTCAGAAAGCAATGGCAAACTACTGAACGTAAACTTGCCAGGAGATCAGTGCCAGAAATGCTGGTGTTGACTGCGATGTCCTGTAGAAAAGGACATGCACAAAAAAAAATTATAAGATCTTCATTAGCAAATAAAACAATTTTTGTTTAAAAAAAAATGAAAAATAACCAAATGTTCTCTCAAAAATTCTTTAATGCAACACATACATAGTTTGAACAACATTTAAACAGAACTTGCACTCAAGGGGAGAAAACAAAACCCACTGATTATATACATCAAACTTGCAAAATCCTCACACACTAAATAATTTCTGAAAATTGTAGGGAGGCTCCCCTAGGTCATCACATAAATACAATTTATGAAATAAATGGATGAAATTTTCACAGCTGTAAAATTAGACAGAATCCACTTATGTTCTCAGCCAGTACATGCCAGCTCGTAATCTGTTGTAATCCGTCAGCGCCTCAATGGGACCTGCAAATATAGCAGATATGTGTATTTAAATTCTCTCATGAAAACTTGGTGAACAGGAAGCAGACATGGGCTCATAAAACTAACCTTGCAAATGTGAAGGTTTCTTTTTTGTTATATCATGTGTATTCCACGCGGGACTGATTTTTGCATGCTTACACAGTGCAGTAACTGCTATTCAGTTGTGTACTTCCACATACATAAGAGATTACTATAAAATTACCAGTTAAGTTTACTGAGCCAAATGTGATGCATGAAAGTGAATTAGACAATCAGCAGATTAGTGAGAAATTACTTACTGGATGCAGTACTATGCTGAGGACACACTGGATAGATAGAGTAATGAAGATATCTTGAGAGAAACCAATTCACAAAGAGAAATGGTTACTTACATTAGGAGATAAAGCACATTCATGAGGAGTATCCTGGAAAATGCAGTGATGCAGAGAAAATGCTATACAGCTTCAATCGATGGCTGGAGAGGGGCGGGCGGAGAGAAGTGTGTGTCTGTATCTAGTATCTGCTTCTGAGAGTAAACGGACTTGAGTTTGAAACATAAGTTTTGTCATAAAGGCAACTAAGCAACAGAAGAAAGCTGTGATGCCGTTTTTGTTAATTCGGTAATGGCTCTATAACCCAATTCAAGGGGAGTTCTATACTTGCTATATTAATATAAGAATAATTTCCTTTTTTTTTGGGGGGGGGGGGGGGGGGGGGGGGGGTTTAAACACATTCATGTTACCACACATTTCTTACAAAAATATTACTGACTTCTTCCGGACAACATTAAGAATCCAATTTATTTGCAAATTTAATACAGATTTTTAATTTTTATAAATATTAAAAATTGTATACAGCTTTTAGAAATGGGGAAACAATTTTTTTTTAAATGGGTGCTCTATTTCCATACCTTCTACACATACAAGTTGAATGCCATATTTATGAACCTTCTGATAAAATATATGTGATGTAAATCTCCATATCTTCTACACAAAACTGGAATTGATCTACCTCCACCCTTTTTGTGGAGAAATGTGTGGTGTCCAATCTCTACATCTTCCACACACAAACTATTGATCTTTTTTTTTTTTTTAAGTTGCATATCCTTTAAAGGACATTGCAGTCAACACCAGCATTTTACTGCTGTTGATGTCTTGACAAGTTTTTACGTTCAGTAGTTTGTCATTGCTTTCTGAACGACCGGCTCCCATACCAACACATTAAAACCAGCATGACACAGTCTGCTGCCAAATTGGTTGCTGTGTTTCGAACGTGGGTAAGTGGCATTATGAATCGCGTCTGCACTGCCATTGCCACGGAGACCGACCTTGATCTACTGCAGCAATTTTCATGGAGAAATGTGTGTGATGTCCGATCTCTTACATCTTCCGTACACAAACTGCATTGATCTTCTACTGCAATTTTCATGAAGCAATGACTATTTCTACAGAAAACTTATATAATGCTGTAGCATCAAACTTTCCACAGAAAAAAAACTTGGATTGAGTCATTAAATGGCCATGTCTATATAATATATTTTTACAGCTCTTTAACAATGGCAATCTAGCTTCTAGACACTAGTCTAACAAAAGTTTGAGCAGATAAAGGTAACTTACCAATTCCCACCACAGCTGGACACTTGTCGTAGATATATCTAGTACACACATCTTTCAGAGTCTCAGAAGTGATGGCCTGGAATGTGATTTATAGAATGAACTGATCTGATGGTGAATAAACTATCTTTAGAGCTTCAAAGTGTGCGTGGGTTAGAAAAAGGGGAATACTTTCAAGTTTAGCAAGGCAGTTATTGTAAAACAAATAAATGAGTTTAAATGGAACATTATGTGGGTTGTCAAAGGTCTTTGATACACAAGGGTAACTGAGTTGTAAATAGAACGTGCGTTGTCAAAGGTCTTTGATACACAAGGGTAACTGAGTTGTAAAAAGAACATTATGTGGGTTGTCAAAGCCCTCTGATACACAAGGGTAACTGAGTTGTAAAGAGAACATTATGTGGGTTGTTAAAGGTCTTTGATACACAAGGGGAACTGAGTTGTACAGAGAACATTATGTGGGTTGTTAAAGGTCTTTGATACACAAGGGTAACTGAGTGTTAAGAGAACATTATGTGGGTTGTTAAAGGTCTTTGATACACAAGGGTAACTGAGTTGTAAAGAGAACATTATGTGGGTTGTCAAAGGTCTTTGATACATAAGGGTAACTATAAAGGAATGAAGGTTTTTGTAATAAAAGAAAAGGGGACAATTGATCAATATTCTTTCAGAATAATATCACCATTGATATTATTCATCTCTAGAGAGCAATCTGACATCTGATAAAACTCATCCCATATGTAAACAAAATGGTCTTGCATGCGCCATCTGTATCTAACTAACAAGTTTATCATTCATTTTTATGTTTAATTATTTACAAAATGTAATTCTTCTTCTGCGTTCATCCGGATTTTTTTTTCCCGGATGTGACTGCGTTGTGCCTGTTTACAGCAGAGCTGCGTTCTTGCGCCGTTAGGCCGACACATCCGACTTCTGTGGGCATTTGTTGACCGGGTTAACCTTCCCGGGGCAAAATGTAATTTATTCACATCATCCTCCTGTCCTGTGTAGAATATCACCCCCATTAAAATTGGTGCATGACCTTTGCAGGACATTGTGATCAACCCCAGGTCAATTTTTTAGGCAATTTTACCTTCAGTAGCAAGTCCAAACCATAGATATCCTACTCTTTACAAATTCCAACTACTAAGAGATCTTAAGCATGTGCAATATGCACATGGGACTTCTTTATTTTCATTTCCTTTATCTGAAAAAGCTAGCCATCTACTTCACTATTCCAGGATCAGGAGGAAGTATACTTCGTCAGTTTCCTTAATTTGTAAAATACTGCCAAATATGGATCCAATTAAATATGCTCCAGGGTCAGTCAATTGTGTTCTTCCTCTACAGGTATGGCTGTGCAGCCAACCCAGCCTCCTATACAGATGCTAGATATATTAAATGGAAAGTCAGAGTGGCCACTGTTGCATTAACCACATCAGTGTGCCATTTGATAACAGAAAATATAACACCCCAGCATCACCATCACATAATCATAACACTACATCCTGACTGTTGCACTATTCCCTCACGTTACATCATACTCTCACCATAATATGACATCACCATCACATAATCATAACACTACATCCTGACTGTTGCACTATTCCTTCACGTTACATCATACTCTCACCATAATGTGACATCACCATCACATAATCATAACACTACATCCTGACTGTTGCACTATTCCTTCACGTTACATCATACTCTCACCATAATATGACATCACCATCACATAATCATAACACTACATCCTGACTGTTGCACTATTCCCTCACGTTACATCATACTCTCACCATAATGTGACATCACATAATCATAACACTACATCCTGACTGTTGCACTATTCCTTCACGTTACATCATACTCTCACCATAATATGACATCACCATCACATAATCATAACACTACATCCTGACTGTTGCACTATTCCCTCACGTTACATCATACTCTCACCATAATATGACATCACCATCACATAATCATAACACTACATCCTGACTGTTTCACTATTCTCTCACGTTACATCATACTCTCACCATAATATGACATCACCATCACATAATCATACCACTACATCCTGACTGTTGCACTATTCCTTCACGTTACATCATACTCTCACCATAATATGACATCACCATCACATAATCATAACACTACATCCTGACTGTTGCACTATTCCTTCACGTTACATCATACTCTCACCATAATATGACATTACCATCACATAATCATAACACTACATCCTGACTGTTGCACTATTCCTTCACATTACATCATACTCTCACCATAATATGACATCACCACCACATAATCATAACACTACATCCTGACTGTTGCACTATTCCTTCACGTTCCATCATACTCTCACCATAATATGACATCACCATCACATAATCATAACACTACATCCTGACTGTTGCACTATTCCCTCAGGTTACATCATACTCTCACCATAATATGACATCACCATCACATAATCATAACACTACATCCTGACTGTTGCACTATTCCTTCACGTTCCATCACTCTCACCATAATATGACATCACCATCACATAATCATAACACTACATCCTGACTGTTGCACTATTCCTTCACGTTACATCATACTCTCACCATAATATGACATCACCATCACATAATCATAACACTACATCTTGACTGTTGCACTATTCTCTCACGTTACATCATACTCTCACCATAATGTGACATCACATAATCATAACACTACATCCTGACTGTTGCACTATTCCTTCACGTTACATCATACTCTCACCATAATATGACATCACCATCACATAATCATAACACTACATCCTGACTGTTGCACTATTCCCTCACGTTACATCATACTCTCACCATAATATGACATCACATAATCATAACACTACATCCTGACTGTTGCACTATTCCTTCACGTTACATCATACTCTCACCATAATGTGACATCACCATAACATAATCATAACACTACATCCTGACTGTTGCACTATTCCTTCACGTTCCATCATACTCTCACCATAATATGACATCACCATCACATAATCATAACACTACATCCTGACTGTTGCACTATTCCTTCACGTTCCATCATACTCTCACCATAACATGACATCACCATCACATAATCATAACACTACATCCTGACTGTTGCACTATTCCCTCACGTTACATCATACTCTCACCATAATATGACATCACATAATCATAACACTACATCCTGACTGTTGCACTATTCCTTCACGTTACATCATACTCTCACCATAATGTGACATCACCATAACATAATCATAACACTACATCCTGACTGTTGCACTATTCCTTCACGTTCCATCATACTCTCACCATAATATGACATCACCATCACATAATCATAACACTACATCCTGACTGTTGCACTATTCCATCACGTTACATCATACTCTCACCATAACATGACATCACCATCACATAATCATAACACTACATCCTGACTGTTGCACTATTCCCTCACGTTACATCATGCTCTCACCATAATATGACATCACATAATCATAACACTACATCCTGACTGTTGCACTATTCCTTCACGTTACATCATACTCTCACCATGTGACATCACCATCACATAATCATAACACTACATCCTGACTGTTGCACTATTCCATCACGTTACATCATACTCTCACCATAACATGACATCACCATCACATAATCATAACACTACATCCTGACTTGCACTATTCCCTCACGTTACATCATACTCTTACCATAATATGACATCACATAATCATAACACTACATCCTGACTGTTGCACTATTCCTTCACGTTACATCATACTCTCACCATAATATGACATCACCATCACATAATCATAACACTACATCCTGACTGTTGCACTATTCCTTCACGTTCCATCATACTCTCACCATAATATGACATCACCATCACATAATCATAACAGTACATCCTGACTGTTGCACTATTCCTTCACGTTACATCATACTCTCACCATAATATGACATCACCATCAAATGCCTTGCCAACTGGCATGGGTGATCATGCTCCCTTATAGTCTCAGTTGTATGTATCAGATGCTGATACTTCTCCATGCCTTGAGGAAAAGCTGTCAAGAATCTTCTTCCATTGTCTTCCTCTATCTCTTTTTTCCAAAGACCTTTCCAGCTGTTACAATATGTCATAGTTTTTTTTATTTAAAAATTAATGTACGACAATGTAAATTAACTTACATTTAGCCTAATTTCCATTTCATCTACTGGAATTCTTCGTCCATAACACAGTAGTTGTCTGAGGATAAGAACATTGTTTATTTTGTGAAAAATCTAACTCACTGCACAAAGAAATTCATACATGGAACAATGGCTAGAACTAAACATCGTACTGAGTCTTAGTGTGCTAGCCCTCAAGCATCCGAGATCTGTAAGACCAAAATGATACACTGTAATGTATTTACATTCTGTAAGGAAAACTGAACCCAGTATCAGCACACCACTACAGCAATCTACTACACACACCAGACAGGACAGGATGGGGATGGGGTGGGCGTGTACATGCACACATACATAGATATAAAACTGAACCCAGTATCAGCACACCACTACAGCAATCTACTACACACACCAGACAGGACAGGATGGGGATGGGATGGGTGTGCACATGTACATGTAGATGGATATTAGTCACAAGTAGTAAATGATCCCTTGTTTCATGCCGTGAGGCGTACTGGTCACATGGTGCTGACCCCATATTTGTTATATACCAATCGATGAGTGATGTCAATATCACACAGGCCATCTTTACTTCCCATAATATTTTCTGGTACCCATTTTAGGCTGGCCTGACCTGGAAGCCTGGGTCCATTTTTTTAAATTCTCACCTCAAAAAGGATTCCAACACAAAACCACTGGGGAGATAGGCAAGCATGCTAGCCACTGTACTGTCTCAGCTTTCATACATGTAACATGGAACAAATAGGTGTGTGTAGCTTCTTCAAGAGAGAGGCAAGTGCATGTGTCTGTTGCCTCTCTTTCACATCTACACATAACTGTTGCCACTGTAGTCATGATTCTTCTTATCTGTTATAATTCCTATACATGAATCAACTATATTAACAAGAGAACATAAATTATCAAAGGTGTAGTAGAATAATGCATTAAATCAGATATAAATGCATCAAAGTAAAAAAGGAATGGTGCAACATGAACAGAAACTACACAATGTCATATTTCCATACAGAAAAATATCAACATTGTGCAATTAGCCAATATCTATTAAAGCAATCAGGTATAGCGTCCCAGGGTTACACAAAAATGGCAGTCATCATCATCAAATGGCAGTAAACATGGACAATACACACACGAAGACATGTTTAAATTATGCTGTAGCAAATTACTGTCACCAAAAAAGTGAGAATACTATGAACAGCTAAATAATCTTCTTCTTCTGCGTTCATCTGGAGTCTTTTTTCGGATGTGATTGCATTGTGCCTATTTGCAGCGGAGCTGCGATACTGCGCCTTTAGGCTGACACATCCGATTTCTGCAGGCGTTTGTTGACCGGGCTAACCTTTCCGGGTTTTTTGACGGACATTCGACTCTCACTTTTGTGGTGTCACCTACATCCCAACTGGTCAAGTTAAAACGGCCGGGGACATCCTAGTCATACCTCAAGGGAAGGCAGGGGCAGACCATGGGGATTCCCACCATCACAAGTAGGCTTCCATAATTGCAGAGCCGACACATTTGAGCTCACCCAAGGAATCATCACGTCCTGCACATGGCTGTTTAGTCTCACATCCGTATATTGGGCATTTTGTTTGCCACAGGCCGCTCCCCACGTAAACCAGGAGAGGTCAGTCTGCAGATGACATCCACTTATCGAGCTTTTTGGTTCGGACTTTACACAAAATGGAATATTGCTAGCCAAGCAATATTCCATTTTGTGCCACTGGGACGCTTTTCCATAATTAATGCCCACATAGTAGTGGCACCTTGCCATCTTTACAGACAAAAGGAACAAGGTAGGCTGTAGATGCTGCCGGCTCAGCATCTCCCCTCCATGCAGCAGAGGGTGAGTAATGGCCAGGCCCTCACATCTAGGGAATTTTGATTTAGAGGCATTCAGCCATATCCCTCAGCTAAGAGCTGCAGAACAAGTGTCTGGACCAAACTTGTAGTGGCACCTTGCAAATGATTCGGACTATGCAATGAATTTGCTAGCCAAGGTATGTTCTATTTTGCTTCACTTTGCCACTGGTGTTGCTAGTCGGCATCATTTATGGTCAGAACTATGGTGGTATCTGATCGTCTTCACCCCTCTGACTTCTTTAATAATGAAAAGCAGTAGCTCGTCTTGCAGTGATCTAAGAATTTTACCTCAAATGCCGCAATACAAATGCCCCCGTTTGTCACCGTTAATCATTACCTCCATTTCCTAAAACAAACAAAACAGAACCGAGGTCCTATTTCATTATTCCATGCACCATTATTCAGGCAGCCGAGGCCTGCTTTGAACACACTAATTTTTTCAAAGTAAACGCGCCGGTCACCCGACGGGGAATCAGGGTTTAATTCCGGAGAGGGAGCATGAGAAACGGCTATCAGCTGAGATTCAACTATGACCTTTTTAACTGCAACAACTTTAATATATGCTGTTGTAGCTAGAATTACCCCGGCTGCAGGCACCAGACTTGCCCTCCAATAGATCCTTGTTAAAGGGTTTAAAGTGTACTCATTCCAATTATGGGAGTCCTATCACTACACCCCCATGCCGGGAGTGGGTAAGTTGCGTGCCTGCTGCCTTCCTTGGATGTGGTAGCCGTTTCTCATGCTCCCTCTCCGGAATCGAACCCTGATTCCCCGTTACCCGTTACAAACATGGTAGGCATGTCATGTACCATCGACATTTGATAGGGCAGACATTTGAAAGATGCGTCGCCGGCACGTAAGGCCATGCGATCAGCATAAAGTTATCCAGAGTCACCAGTGGGAACGCTGCGCCCTGCGAAGGGCAATGACAATTGGTTTTGAACTAATAAAAGCGCTCTTTCCGTGATTGTCAGAGCTTGGTAACCACATATAAGCTCCAGAATTGCCACAGTTATCCAAGTAGGATCGTGTCATCTAAGGAACCTCGACTGATTTAATGAGCCATTCATGGTTTCACTGTGAGACTGTGTGAACTGAGACATGCATGGCTTAATCTTTGAGACAAGCATATGACTACAGGCAGGATCAACCAGATATATATCGCACAGACGAACTATTCACGCCCACGTAGACCAAGAGTAGCAATCGCTCAGCATATTCCCTTGGTACCTGGTGATATATGCAAAACCACTGGATGCCTACCGAGCTTTCAAGCTATGCCAGCTTACTGACTGCAGGCCCACTACTCATTGAGAGAGTAAGCACTTATCGAGACCTGGTCGAACAATCGTACAAAAATTGCTCAAACCATGACTTCGGCTTTGCGCTGCGGCCACATTCTTGAAACGCCTGCCTCGCTAACTTGTGACGGCTGGGAAGTTCCTGATTGGGTGCACCTCACACAGCCATCCGAGACAATAAATGCCAGACGTGGGACTGATCTTGCGAACCAGACCAGCTCTCATGCTAAACAATCTAATAATGGCACCATAAAAGAATTCATATCTATCATTTCATGAAGTGACCAGCTCCCTTCCTCATTGTCTTTCATACATCATATAATGAAATGACCAGCTCCCTTCATTTTCTTGCATCTATCATGTCATGAAGTGACCAGCTTCCTTCTTCATTTTCTTGCATCTATCATGTCATGAAGTGACCAGCTCTTTTCCTTGCTACCTGTCCTTTTCCCATTAAATTTCTGGTGTGCATGTTATGAATTTGGGTTGACCACAGGACCATACTGGTCTATAAAAATGTGGCTCTAGCACCATATGTCCAATGTGGTCTAAGTTATGTAAAGGGGTCCTTGCCTTGACTACTGACTTGAACAGAACATATGAGGCTAGGAAGAAGATCCCTCTCAAATGGACACTGAATTTAGACCACCGTGTTGGTAAGCGAGCACACCATGCACTACGCATATGAACATAGATGTAAATGTTTGTGTCAGAGTGATATACATGTCTGGATCTCTCTCTGTGTGTGTGTGTGTGTGTGTGTGTGTGTGTGTGAGAGAGAGAGAGAGAGAGAGAAAAGAGAACAAGATATATGAGTAACTAGCTGTTTGAAGAAAAATAATGTTCTACACATATTATTTTATTTAACTACCATGTATGATGATTAAATCAAGCAAATTGTCCACTCTTGAATATAGATAACTGGAAATAAACTAGATATAAACCCCTTAGCACTCCTTGGGGACTGACTTGGGATCTGCCGGTAATGAAATACCTAAACCTTGCGGAGGAAACACTAACCTGATCCTAACGTGAGCTAGTCCGTATGTGAGGTGCACAATTATAACTTGGTCACATCATTATAGGCCTCTCAGCAGATGTGAAGTTTCTGTACCTGCATTGCAACCCTGCTGGATTCTGAGCTTGGAAAGGGGAAGAGAAGCTCTCACACAGTCTGTGTGGTGATGGTACTTTGGTATCAGGTTGGATGGAAGAAGTCTACAACAACCTCACATTGATAGATACAAGAGGAACTCTGCACACAGTCTGTGTGGTGATGGTACTTTGGTACCAGGTTGGATGGAAGAAGTCTACAACCTCACTTTGATACATACAAGAGGAACTCTGCACACAGTCTGTGTGGTGATGGTACTTTGGTATCAGGTTGGATGGAAGAAGTCTACAACAACCTCACTTTGATAGATACAAGAGGAACTCTGCACAGTCTGTGTGGTGATGGTACTTTAGTACCAGGTTGGATGGAAGAAGTCTAAAACCTCACTTTGATACATACAAGAGGAACTCTGCACACAGTCTGTGTGGTGATGGTACTTTGGTACCAGGTTGGATGGAAGAAGTCTACAACCTCACTTTGATACATACAAGAGGAACTCTGCACACAGTCTGTGTGGTGATGGTACTTTGGTATCAGGTTGGATGGAAGAAGTCTACAACAACCTCACATTGATAGATACAAGAGGAACTCTGCACAGTCTGTGTGGTGATGGTACTTTGGTACCAGGTTGGATGGAAGAAGTCTACAACAACCTCACTTTGATAGATACAAGAGGAACTCTGCACAGTCTGTGTGGTGATGGTACTTTAGTACCAGGTTGGATGGAAGAAGTCTAAAACCTCACTTTGATACATACAAGAGGAACTCTGCACACAGTCTGTGTGGTGATGGTACTTTGGTACCAGGTTGGATGGAAGAAGTCTACAACAACCTCACATTGATACATACAAGAGGAACTCTGCACACAGTCTGTGTGGTGATGGTACTTTGGTACCAGGTTGGATGGAAGAAGTCTACAACAACCTCACTTTGATAGATACAAGCCCTTTTTATGCTCAAGACAACCTGACCATCAATGCACGAGACTTAAAAGTCAAAACTCAGTCTTCTAGAAGGCTTACAACCAACTAAGCCCTAAACACAAGACAAAATATTCTATAGAACCATCTTCAAGTCTCACCTGCCAATATCTTCACAAATTGGGGTTGATCCATCAAGCTGCAGCAGCATGTTGGTCATGAGAAGGTTCTTGGCTCTCTCAACCTCGGACTCCTTCACACCACCACATAACCTCATCCTGGATAATGGTAGAAAAGTTAACATTGTTGCATGACATTTCTTGGCATCTTATGCTCTGGCAAGCACACTTTCAATGCTATTTATGTGTGAAAAGAGTTGAGAAAATTCTCAACATTATTCATTAAAAACTTGATATGGCTGCAATGTTATAGCAATGCTAGCCCATGTAACAACAAAGAAAACAATAAATGGAACAATGTTTCATGAAGTGTCCTATTCTCATCTTCACTTTCTGACAGAAAACATGAACAATATTGGGAAACAAAATTGAGGCACAGTACATCAAAGACACATGTTTTTCAGGTGCAAACACTTCAGGATGAAATCATTATTGGTAGAGATTATCAGAAATGCTAATTACTGATGTTCTCATCAACTTACCCACATGTCTTAAATCTGTCAGTACCTGAGGGCCATAGTTGCTATATCTTTGTTTACATAAATGGGTGTGACTGTTCCATTACATGTGTAATGACTACGTGGTCATGATGAAAACAGTAAACATTTACAACATATGAAATGTACTGGGAAACCTGCCAGAACATAATCATCATTACATGCCCTGCCGAAGGGTGCAGGCATAAATTATCTCCACAGATCTCCTCCATCTTTGGTGTTCTGCATCAATTCTATTGATGATATTCCCCCGTGCCACAGTTTTAGATCATCAAGCATCATATCTCTCTGTCTGCGTGCACCTTTTGTACAGTTAACTGATCCAGTTGTCATATTTTCCAATGCTTACCTTCTTATTATATAACCGAAGAGCATTGTTTGTCACTTTCTTATGATTGTAATGTTGTACTTTCATTAGCCTTTCCCAGGCAATCATTGTTAGTTATTCTGGCGGTCAAGGCGTTGCAACATTCATCTCAGAAACCACACCTCTGTTGACTCCAAGCTCTTTTTCATTTGTTCACATTTGAATACATCAAGTTTATGCTTAACAAAAAAAACCTGTGTTCTTTTTGTCTTCATGTATATCGCTATTAATCTTTTCCTAGTATGTTTTGTATTTCATGTCACAGTATAAAGACAAGTAAGAATGTGAAGGACCCTTTTCACACACATTGAGGCATACTGGCCATATAGAGCTGGCCCCATATTTGTATGGACCAATCAGCACTTGACGGCTGATGTGGTCAGTATCATACTGGTGACCTTTACTTTCCAAGACATTTCCTGGTTAGACTTGACTGACCTGGGAGTCCAGGTCAATTAAAACAATTCACCTCTATGCAAATTTGAACCCATTGCACCAGGTTGGCAAGCAAGCATGCTAGCCACTGTGCTACTGTGGCTTAGTAAGCAAATTTGTAGACAAGAATAGGTCAATTCTCAAAATGTCGCTATATATGTGACTATATTTAACAAAACCTTCTTTACTTATGTGATAGAACAGCTGTTGAGTTGCTGGATTGACTGGAAACCATCCAATCTTGCCACTACTCAGACCTGAACTCAGAATGACTGTGTTAGTAAGCAACATACGCATCATTACACTTCCATGGTAATCACATATTCTAAGGCATGGCATCATGACATGTGGCGATTACATCCTTTCATCATCTAAAATTCAGAGGAAAGCCAGTAACCTATGCCATATCAAGGTGTGTCGAGTTAATGCTGTCTCGTGGTCTCCAATGGTCAATATAATATAACAACTCAAACTGTGACAATCACAAAGCAAATTTGGAAATACATAACGATAGCTTGACATCTTTAATAAGTACTTCATTAATAAGAGTAAACTAACTAAAATTTAAATTTGCACACATATTTACACACACACAAATAAAATACTACCCATGATGTCTCATGGTCTCATACAGTCAATATAATATAACAACTCAAACTGTGACAATCACAAAGCAAATTTAGAAATACATAATATCTTGACATCTTTAATAAGTACTTCATTAATAAGAGTAAACTAACTAAAATTTAAATGTGCACACATATCTATATACACACACACACAAATAAAATACTACCCTATCTGTCTTCAATATAACTAACAAAGCCAATGTAAACACTCACCACTCTTGTTGAACATTGTAAATGAAGTCGTCTATTGATTGCCTGTCACACACGAAGTAGATACCCCTGTTTATTGGGATAGATAAAAAACAAAATATATCCTCATGTGGTTTCCATAGTGCATGCTTACTAACTTATATTTCAATTAAAAATAGGTCAGAGATTCTGTTCATGTGCTATCATGATACACTAGGGATATATGGAGCTAGATGTGTTAATAAAAGGTCGGAGATTCTGTTCCCATGTAAACATCATGACGTATTGGAGATATGGCACTAGACCCATATGCTTTATTGTGTTGTTTGTCCATCAAGAATGATGATGACCATTCATTTCATCCAGTGGGGTTGAAGGTGTGGAGCCGTGGGTTCTAAGATGGCTGATAAGGTCTATTTTGGCTCGAAATGTTCTTTGACAATGTGGGCAAAGAATGCTTGACGTCTCTGGAGGAGGATTTCCTGCAGTGGTTTTTCTGTCCTGCCTTTTCTTCACAACTCTTGCAGTCCTGGTTGCCTCACATATGACTGCACCCTTGCGTAATGATGCACGCCACGAATTTCGGTCTCTGGCTGCAGCCTCCCAGGTGTCATGATGAATTCCAAAAGCATTCAGTGAAATTTTCAGAGTGTCTTTAAAATGTTTCCTCTGGCCACCTTGGGAGCGTTTACCACAACGCAGTTCGCTGTAGAAAATTCGTTTAGGGAGCCTGTGATCTGGCATGCGGGTCAAGTGACCAGCCCAGCGAATCTGATTCTTCATCAGTAGAGTGTGGATACTGGGCATGGATGCTCTTTCTAGGACTTCAGTGTCTGGAATCTTGTCTTGCCATTTAATCTTCAGTAGCTTCCTTAGGCAGACTGTGTGGAAGTGGTTTAATTTCCTAGCGTGTCGCTGATAAACAGTCCAGGTTTCACAAGCATATAGCAGTGTGGATAATACAACTGCTTTGTAGACTTTTAGCTTTGTTTGCAGGCTTATTCCAGTTCTGTCCCATACATTCTTGTAGTCTGCCAAAGGCTGCACTGGCCTTGGAGATTCTTGCATTCACTTCGTCATCGATTGTGGTAGCTTGTGACACAGTGCTGCCAAGATAGGTGAATTTGTCCACAACACTTAGTCTATGATCATTCACTTTGATATTCGGCACAGTGTGATTATTCCCTGGAGCTGGCTGGTACATAACTACAGTCTTCTCCAAGTTGATATTGAGCCCAAAGTTGGCACAGGCATGTGAGAAAGCTGAAACATTATGTTGCATGTCCGCCTCTGAGTTGGCGTATAGAGCGCAATCATCAGCAAACAGCAGCTCTCTGACGGTGCCGCTGTCAATTTTGGTTTTAGCTTTCAGCCTTCTGAGATTGAATAACTTTCCATCCATACGGTAGTTGATTCTATTCCAATGTCGTCGTTCTCGAAGGCATTCATCAACATGGCTGAAAACATGAGGCTGAACAGTGTTGGTGCCAGGACACATCCTTGCTTCACTCCATTGGTTACAGGAAAGGGTTCAGACAGTTCACCATTTTCCTGTACTCTTGCCTGCATGCCGTCATGAAATAGCCGCACTATTTGGACAAACTTTCGTGGACAGCCATATTTTGCCATAATCTTCCACAGTCCTTCTCTGCTGACTGTATCAAAAGCCTTGGTAAGGTCAATGAAAGTGGAGAACATTTCGCAGTTCTGTTCCTGACATTTCTCTTGCAGCTGCCTTGCAGCGAAAATCATGTCAACAGTTCCACGTTCTTTTCTGAAGCCACATTGACTCTCAGGAAGAAGACCTTGATCGAGATGGGCTGTGAGGCGATTGAGAAGAATTCGGGCGAGTATCTTCCCTGCAATTGAAAGCAAGGAGATGCCTCGGTGGTTGTCACAGGATTGGCGGTTTCCTTTACGTTTGTAAAGGTGGACTATTGACGCGTCCTTAAAATCTTGTCGCATGGTCTTGTTCATCCATATGTTTGTGAAGACTTTGTGAAGCTGCTCTGTTAGGACCGGCCCACCTGCCTTGTATATCTCTGCTGGGATGGAGTCAGGACCAGGTGCCTTGCCGCTGGAGAGTTGCTGGATGGCTTTGTTTATTTCCACTATGGTTGGCAGGTCACCAAGTGTCTCATTGGTGGGAACTTGAGGAAGGCAGTTGATGGTTTCATCATCGAAGAAGGAAGTTGCATTTAAGATTTTGCTGAAATGCTCTGCCCAGCGTTGGAGGATTTCTTTCTTATCGGTGACCAATGTTCCCCCGTCTGCACTGAGGAGGGGAACTATGTCTGGTGATGAAGGACCATAGACCGCTTTCAGTGAGTCGTAGAAGTTTTTCTGAATTTCATCAGCTTTGCTGCTCAGCCAGGAGTCCTGCATGTGCCGAAGTTTCTGTTGCACTACTCTCTGAATGTTCTTGAAAGCATTTTTTTTTAATGTTGACTTTGTGTCATTCAAATGTGCCTTGAGGAGAAGATGTTTCTTGGCCAGCAATTGGTTGATGTCTTCGGAATTTTCATCAAACCAGTCTTTATGCTTTCGGGGGGCTGGACCCAGGATTTCCATAGCAGTGTTGTAAATTGTGTCCTTTAGGGCTCTCCATTCTGTTTCTGTATCCTGTTTAGCTTCAGCATTGGGCTTGAGGCGGTCTTCCAGCATATTTTCAAACGACTGCTGCATTTTCTTGCTGTTTAGGCGGGTGACATTTAGCTTTGTTTGCATTTTCGCCCCTTGAGGACGCCGTGGTGGCCTGATGTGGATGTTCATTTTCGAGACAATGAGACGATGGTCTGTCCAACATTCGGCCCCACACATGGATTTTGTCACTCGAACGTCTTGTCTGTCACTCCTCCTGACGATGACATAGTCAATGAGGTGCCAGTGTTTCGAGCGAGGGTGCATCCACGATGTCCTATTTCTCATGGGGAGACGGAAAATTGTGTTCGTAATCACGAGATCATGTTCGGCACATGTCTGAAGGAGGCGGAGTCCATTGCTGTTACAATTTCCGACTCCATGCTTTCCAATAATGCCACTCCAAGAGGTGGTGTCCGTGCCTACTCTGGCATTGAAATCCCCAAGGAGTATAAGTTTGTCTCCTTTGGGAACAGATGTTAATACACTGTGCAGGTCCTCATAGAACTTGTTCTTGACATCATCTTCGTTGGTCATAGTTGGTGCGTAGACACTCACAATGGTTGCGTGCTTCCTTCCATTCAGCAGAGGCAACTTCATGGTCATGAGCCTGTCGTTTATAGCCTTTGAAAATCCAGCTAATTTGCCGACCAGGGCCGACTTAATGGCAAATCCCAAACCGGATTGGCGTCTTTCCTCGCTTTTCCTTCCACTCCAGAAAAATGTGTAGCCGGCACCAATTTCACAGATTTGGCCTTCTTCTGCAAGTCGTGTCTCGCTCAAGGCTGCAATGTCGATGTTGTACCTGCCCAGCTCTCTCCCAATCAGTGCTGTTCGTCTCTCTGGACCCGACGCGCCGTCTCTGTCAAGTAGGGTGCGTACATTCCAAGTTCCAATTGTTAAGGGAATATGGTTTACTCTTTTAGCTTTGCTTGTTTTATCTTTCTTTGTATGTCGACCGCAGTTAAGGGTACCCACCAACCGCGGCTAGCTGGTTAGGTAGTGATGAAGCAGACAATGTTTAGGGCACCTTTTCTAGCCCCTTCCTCATGCTGTGGAGGTGAGCAGTGTGTTCCTATAGAGGGCTGCTCAGTCGCTCAGGGGGCTGCCGAATCCCACTGCTGCTCCGGTCAGTAGAAGATGACCATATGGCCTGAGCCGCCTGTGTGCAGGTCTGCGACTACGGCTGCCAGCGTACCCACGCCTGCCGCTTTGCCGCTCGCCCATCGCCACAGGGCTTGAATGTGATATGTGACGTTGGATGAAGAATGACTTGCGCAATGACTTGGATTAAAGTGAGGAAGAGTTGCGCAATTCGTCGACCTCACTCTCTCGCCTGAGTCCATCTGAGTCCAGTGGCAAGACAAGTCGAGACGATTGGAGACGAATACAGGTGCAGTGGATGACCAGGGCGCTCTACGTGCCTTGCCGTGCTCATTACGTTCCACAATGCTTTGCAGGTAAACGCCGTCTTGCCCGTTGAATCAGGAATGATTTCTTCCGCGCAGTCTGCCGAATCCTGTCTTCACATGCTGGGTAGGCATACCCTAGTTTACCTCTTGGTTTGACACCAAATCGGATACCCATGCCTGGTTTAGCCAGCCTCTCACAGCTGTTGCCCGGGGGTGGCCGCTGTCGCATGCTGACAGCTACTAGGAGCCACAGGCACGAGCTGGGTGTCAGACTTGGACCAGTGGGGGATGGGTCCTAAAAGGACATGAGAGCCATCCTTACCAAAGGTGCTACCAATGCCTGACACCCCGTACCCCCCTATGCTTTATTATCAGACAGCTGACTGCTTACATCCCAGAAAATATGTCTGATACCCATCTAATGAGGTTGCGGTCCATAGAGTTTATCTTCCACTGTTGTCTCTAGGCCAGAAGGTTTGCCTAGACGTGTTGTAATTTGGGCAGTCTTGGAGTATGTGCTCTGCTGTCTGTGACGCCAATCCACATATGCACATGGCTGATTCACCAATCTTGAATTTTGTATACATGTGGATGCGTAATCTATTATGTCCTGTTCTGAGGCGCAGAATAATGACTCTTTCTGGTCTGTCCATAATGTGGTAGTCATCTTGAGCAGGTTTTGGTGGCTTTAGACCAGCGACAATATTTATCCATTCATAACGGGTGGGGACTGAACTTCAGAACCCAGATGTGCAAATGACATGGTCTTCCTCTTTAACAATGGTAAAGAATTAGAAGAGTTAATCCAGTCTTTCAAAAGACACAATAAAGATCACAATTTTTTAACTAATAAAAATTATGTCCACAGATAAAACTTTATGTCAATGAAAAATCACAATCAAAAATGAAGAAATTGAAAATGTGCAAACTATGAATAGCTTGGCTCCATAACCAGCAACATTGGGGACTGTTGAACTGATGTCAGATGTAGACTGGACTAAACAATGCAGAGGTTAAACAGTATACAGAGCCTAGGGCACAACACCAGCCTACAAATTAAAGTATCATTTTCAAGAACATGCATCCTTCCTGCGGCAACGTATGGATGTGTGTCATGTACCATTTTGCAATCACTAAAGATGAAAATAGAAGCTTGTGGATGTAAATGTTGCAAACAAAAATCTAACAATTTCATGGAGCAACAAGCAGGAAAATACAAACATTCTACAAGATGTGAAAATCCAAGAAAGCTGACTAATAAACAGCGTCAAGTCTCAGAAACTGACAGACTTTGGCCATATGAAACATCACAATGGTATAGAAAGAACAATGATGTAGGGCATCGTTTCTGGGATGAAAGGCTGAGGTCTATCACTACAAAGATGGATATAAGACACTTTTTGTCACCATGGGTATGAAAATGTATAAATGCATGAGGCAGAGGAACTGACAAAGGATCAAGAATCTTTCTGCCAGATAATTATGTTTTTCAAAGTGGAAATAAATGTGATATAAGACTTACCATAAACCAGTGTCTGAGTAGCATGTGTTGAAGGACTGGAAGCTGTGAGCTAAGTTCAGCTGAGCTGTGTGCTGGGCAAGTTGACTGGGGAGGTTAGTGCCGCCACCATGAGACCTATCCCAGCTGCCAATCAAAGTGTTGGCAACCATGAGGGCTATATTGTCTGGATTCTGCCAACCGCAGCCCTCTACTGCAATAGCCACATGAGCCAGTGGCATCTGGTCATCTCTCAACCTCAACTGAGGAATGAAAATGAAAATAAGATTATAGTCAAAGACAAATCAGAAATAACATTTATTACTGAGGACACTGAAATGAAATGTAATCTGTAAAAAGATAGTTTCTTCTTCTTCTTTCGTTCGCTTTAAATATGTCTATAACTGCAATGTTGTCTCTTGTATGAATCTAACAATCTTTTTTAGTTCACTCAGCGGTTAGAAAGATAGTAAAAGAACCAGTTTTGATAACAAGAAAAGACGAGCCCCCTAGAAGGAACCTGCTACACGTCTATGAAGTGTTAGCACCATCACACTTTGCAGGGCTGAATGCACACAGGAACAGGTGGCCAGTCTTTCCCTCACTTAGTGGGTGAAGAGCGCAGCATCAAACTCTTGTCTGACCACCTCATAACAGCTCAATCTCCCAACCATGCGCCCACTAAAACCTATTTTTATATTTGTTCAAAATTACAGCCCACCTAATAAATCTGGCAAGATAAGCACAAAGGATCACTGAGAGAAAAACAAAACAAATATGAAAAGTATTAAACACATCGAGAATAACTAAAAAATGCAATAACATCAGGCAATATAGTTTTCTTCATTTCCTAACATCTAACATGTCCTTAAGTATCTATTTTGTTCACGTTTTAGACATGTTGATCTTTTACACTTTGGCCACCAGAGTTTGTGCAACCAATCCTCATATCTTTGCACAATCAAATCAGATGACAGTTTTGCACCAATGAATACCTGCCATAGATCTCCAGCAACCTCCATCTGTCATCTCCTACCACTACACTAGAAGCTATATCCTCCCACTATACTAGAAGCTATATCCTCCCACTATACTAGAAGCTTATACCTCCCACTATACTAGAAGCTATATCCTCCCACTTACTAGAAGCTTATACCTCCCACTATACTAGAAGCTTATACCTCCCACTTACTAGAAGCTTATACCTCCCACTATACTAGAAGCTATATCCTCCCACTATACTAGAAGCTTATACCTACCACTACACTAGAAGCTATATCCTCCCACTTACTAGAAGCTTATACCTCCCACTATACTAGAAGCTTATACCTCCCACTTACTAGAAGCTATATCCTCCCACTATACTAGAAGCTATATCCTCCCACTTACTAGAAGCTTATACCTCCCACTATACTAGAAGCTATATCCTCCCACTATACTAGAAGCTTATACCTCCCACTTACTAGAAGCTATATCCTCCCACTATACTAGAAGCTATATCCTCCCACTTACTAGAAGCTATATCCTCCCACTTACTAGAAGCTATATCCTCCCACTATACTAGAAGCTATATCCTACCACTATACTAGAAGCTATATCCTCCCACTATACTAGAAGCTATATCCTCCCACTTACTAGAAGCTATATCCTCCCACTATACTAGAAGCTATATCCTCCCACTATACTAGAAGCTTATACCTCCCACTTACTAGAAGCTATATCCTCCCACTATACTAGAAGCTATATCCTCCCACTTACTAGAAGCTATATCCTCCCACTTACTAGAAGCTATATCCTCCCACTATACTAGAAGCTATATCCTCCCACTATACTAGAAGCTATATCCTCCCACTATACTAGAAGCTATATCCTCCCACTTACTAGAAGCTATATCCTCCCACTTACTAGAAGCTATATCCTCCCACTTACTAGAAGCTATATCCTCCCACTATACTAGAAGCTATATCCTCCCACTATACTAGAAGCTATATCCTCCCACTATACTAGAAGCTATATCCTACCACTATACTAGAAGCTATATCCTCCCACTATACTAGAAGCTATATCCTCCCACTATACTAGAAGCTATATCCTCCCACTATACTAGAAGCTATATCCTCCCACTTACTAGAAGCTATATCCTCCCACTATACTAGAAGCTATATCCTCCCACTTACTAGAAGCTATATCCTCCCACTATACTAGAAGCTATATCCTCCCACTATACTAGAAGCTATATCCTCCCACTATACTAGAAGCTATATCCTCCCACTATACTAGAAGCTATATCCTCCCACTATACTAGAAGCTATATCCTCCCACTATACTAGAAGCTATATCCTCCCACTTACTAGAAGCTATATCCTCCCACTTACTAGAAGCTTATACCTCCCACTATACTAGAAGCTATATCCTCCCACTTACTAGAAGCTATATCCTCCCACTTACTAGAAGCTATATCCTCCCACTATACTAGAAGCTTATACCTCCCACTATACTAGAAGCTATATCCTCCCACTATACTAGAAGCTATATCCTCCCACTATACTAGAAGCTATATCCTCCCACTTACTAGAAGCTATATCCTCCCACTTACTAAAAGCTATATCCTCCCACTTGACAAGTTATCTTCCTTGCATACTCCCAAGTTTAACCTTTATTTTCGTTGTAGCTTTAGCCAGTGTGTCTTTCATGTGACCAAACTGCTTAATATGTGTTAATTGTTATCTCATTTATTAACTCTCCTTCCACTCCTAGTTTGTTAATGACTTCATTTTTTATCCATGCTTGTGCAGCACGTGCAACAAGAAATGTTCAGAATACACTTCTGGGTAGTAACAAATTATACACAAAATAACAAACATGTAACTATTTTGAAACTATCACTTTTCAATCATTACTGTTATCCCTGCAACTGAAATTACATGAGACACTGATATTATTTTTAATGCTGTGATATATTATACATGATGAAAAACTAAAATGATGACTTGTGACGTACCTCACTTCCTGTAAACCGTGCTTGAGGCAAGACTGGAACCCCTGTATTATGTTCAACTGCCAACTTGCCAAAATGTTGCTCAGCAAGCTGGCACAACTCCTCATGGTTCACGCCTAACAAAGACAGAATATGGTGGTTATAAATGTATATGTAGAATTTATGTTGACAAAAATTAATATCCAGAACATTTTCTGAACAAACTTGACCAAATAGCATTGCATTAACATATAGGAGCATATTCTTTGTACATCTAGGATAATCTATGGGAGAACATTCTCTGACCATGTAGGATAATATATAGAACATTCTCTAAACATCTTGGATAATATATAGGAGAACATGCTCTAAACATCTTGGATAATATATAGGAGAACATGCTCTAAACATCTCGGATAATCTATGGGAGAACATGCTCTAAACATCTAGGATAATATAGGGGAGAACATTCTCTAAACATCTAGAATAATATATAGAATATTCTCTAAACATCTAGGATAAACAGGATAACATGCTCTAAACATCTAGGATAATATAAGGGAGATCATGTTCTAAACATCTAGGATAATATAAGGGAAAACATGTTCTAAACATCTAGGATAATATAAAGGAGAACATTCTCTAAACATCAGAATAATATATAGAACATTCTCTAAACTTCTTCTTCTTCAGCGTTCCGAGCCATTGAGGTTCTTTGCTCATCTCTAAACATCTAGGATAAATAGGATAACATGCTCTAAACATTTAGGTTAATATAAGGAAGAACATTCTCTAAATATCTAGGATAAGGGAAAACATTTTCTAAACATCTAGGATAATATATATATAACATGCTCTAAACATCTTGGATAATATAAGGGAGAACATGCTCTAAACATCTAGGATAATATAAGGAAGAACATGCTCTAATCATCTAGGATAATATAAGGGAGAACATTCTCTAAACATTTAGGACCAAGGAAAGATGGACACATAATAAGACAGCTACAAGTACCAAGTGTCCTGTAGTTTTTCTCCCAATTTACAGTAAGCAATCTATTCTAGGAAAGTGCCAGCATGCATAGTTAATCTCTGTGTTTGTAATAAACTAAATTGACAAATCTGTTATTTAACAAGAAGTCAAAATGTTCTAGATGTTCTCTGGAGCAGTCTTAGAACATTTCTTGAATGAACAAGTGGGCACAGTGGTACAGCGGTTAGGAAGTTATCCTGATAATGACATGAGTGTGGTTGGACGAGGGTTCAATGACTGCACTCGCTCTTGCTATGGTGAAGACTGGCCATGTGATAGTCCCAATACTTCACATATCCACAGCCGATTCCCTCTAAAAGATTTTTTTCCAGAAAATTCCTTAAACATCTAGCTCATTCCCTGAACATTCATTCAGAGCTTTCCAGTAACATATTTTTGTCAACAAAGAGGAAATAACTATTACTATTTTTAGTTTATTATGCTAACAAATGTTACCTCCAGCAGCAGCCAAAACAATACGAGGACCTTTATAATGTGTGTTTATGTATTCCAAAAGGTCATTGCGTGTGATGGACCTGTTAAATAAACAACGATACATTTTAAAACAACAAGTTAATATCAGGTTAATATATTAATTCTTCAGGATTGACAATATGACATTCTTCAGGAATTACAAAATGTGAAAAAGGCATAAGGTGACTGGACTTTTGTGACATAACTAATACCATGCTGAAAAAACTGTTCCAGTGCCTTCAGATGTAAAAATAGATAAATCCATCACTGGAGAAGCTTTGTGGCCACTGAAACAAAACAAGAAATCTACATCTTTTCCTTGTCTACCATGAATGCCAATCAATGATCGCTTCTTGAGTTATTTAAATGTAAAACTTATACCTGACATTGCACTGAATGAGGATCAAAAAGACAGTGATGAATGAAGTTATTACATCGTCTCTTAAAGCTGTGACTACAGATGGGTGGCTTGATGGATGATATAACATTAACCACTTTTACTTCCCAGAACATCCATTATAGGTTGGGTTGAAAGACAAAACCAATATTTTGACCACATTAAAATAAAATTGTGATCTTATTGAAATCATACTGGAGGGAAAGGTCAAAGGAAGATGTTCAACAGACAGGGCAATAATACAAGTGGAAAGATATCATCAATAGATGAACAAACAGCAGTCTGTTTGTTATTACAATCAAAGCAAGAAACAGAAGGTGTTGGAGATCCACTGATGCCAACCTTTATTGTGGTGCTTATGTGAACTAATTTTACAAGCAATGAACATTACATAACACATTAAAGTGAAAGTTTTAAATTTTTGCTGTAACTGAGACATGTGCATTAAAAATATTTGAAAATATCTGTTTGTGTGTCACTACAGTCTGTTGATACTCACTTGATGTTTTCTGTGGGGCCAAGAATGGTTTGCCCCAAGGAAGTTCCCTGGTATGCTATTGCATGCAGATGATCAAACACTACTTCCTGAAGATTGGTTTCTATTTCCTGTAAATACGATAACAAAATATTATATATTTTATACACTGGTTTGTATTTCCATGATGAAATATTAACAATTTTATACAATCGTGTATGTTTTCAAAGAATAGACTGGTACTGAAACTTCATATATATGGAGAGGCATATTAGTATGTAACCAGGTCAAGATTGTTCACAGCATGTACGGCCTGGAACAGATTAGGCCTAGATTGGTAATGTTTCCCCACAGGTTTTAGGTACCTCATTGTCAACAGGTTACAACTCAATACCCAGAGAGCATGTCAATAGGTATCAAGACAGTTCTAGCCATAGGTATGCGACGAAGCATTTGGACAGATAAAGATGTTTCAATATTTCTGAGAAATCTGCATGAGCAACTAGATTTCCCTGACAGGAGTCAACTGTCATGTAGTGGAACACATATTCGATAGGCTAGTAGTATTCCATTAGGGGTTAGTGAAACACTGTTTCACAATACCCAACATACAGAATCAAGGGATTGAAATCAGCCACGAGCCATTAGAAGCAGGTCGCTGTACAATGCTATTGTATGAGGCGTTGCCCATTCAGAAAACAATAGCAAACTATTGAACGTAAAATTGCCTAGAAGTCACAAACAGCCAATACATGCTGGGGCTGATTGCAGCATTCCCAAAAGAACATGCAAGTAACTGGATTTATTTAGTAGTGTTCAATAGGCATTTGGCAACCATTTGTCAATTAGTAGGATAGCACTCAGCTATGGACTGTCATTGTCAGGACTCTCTTGTCACCAATAATTTAGGAATGAGCTGATGAGTGCCTTGAACTATTTCACTTCATGGTTTCCTGTCATATCTGGGGGTCCACTAACTTAAAGGTTCTCTGCCAGTTCAGTTCAGGCCTGTGGTAGCCATTATCTATTGTGGACGTATGGCAGAAATCTTGCACAGGCCTTCGTAAAACCAGCTGACACCAGAAGTGATGTACATGGTATCCCTTTATATGCACCATAATGGCCTTTGAGTTTCCCCATGCCTTTGATCAGAATCACCACACCACTGGCATTCAGTCTGAGGATTCAGAGGCTATAATAGCATCCTTGAATGGCTATCGGAGATTACATGGTGTGTTTTTATGTGTGGATAACTTTCAGTGTATGTTTAGCAAAGTTCAAACGAGTTAATCAGGGCACTAATGGCTGACATCTGTAGGAATCCTAAATCTTAAGGAGCGTAAAGTGACTTCACTGCCCTGTCACACTTGGGTACAAAGCAAGAAGACAACACAAGTGTCTGCAAGTATCCTTGCCTGACATCTCTGTTGCATTCTTCCAAGAGTTCACATATTAACCAAATTGGTGACAATGTCAAGGTCTCTTGACATGAACATGACCAATCACACTGCCTGTTGTAATAGTGTTCATTTCTACTAGACCTTTACTACCTGGAGAGAATGATGTATCGGGGAGTGGCCAGAGGATCTGGTCGACACTCAGCACTATGAAAAAAGGCCAGACAGAAACATAATTAGACTGCAACGGTTACCATTAGTATTGGGACTCTTCACTTGTTGTTGAAGCACAGGATGGATTGCATATGGGAATGTCCTGCCTGTTATATTGGTTCTTAACTTAACTAATTTTGACTAGACTGCTCTGTGTAAGCAATCTTTGTTACTAATGTCTGACCAGAAAGTTTATGCTTGATCAATAAATATAATTAACCACTAGACAGATTGCAACTTATGATCAAACTAATGATCGTAACAAGCATTACAAATTAAATGATAGGCCAGATTTGTAAAACAATTACAATGTATGCCTTAAAATTATATTAACCTGCATCTCTCGTAAGATGACACCTCTCTCTCTTTCTATCTCCTGTTCTCCTAGCAGACTGTTTTGTGTGATATCTGCCAAAATCTCCACAGCTGCAATGAGATCATGACATGAAATATAGACATCATATTGCTACAACTAGCCAAAACTGGGTTTTTAAATTATAGTTCAGGTTATATTTCAGAAAAGCAAATTACTTCATTTGAACATAAAACCACAATAGTGTTTAAACTATTCTTTATGCTTCTATAATTACTTTGGCTTCTATATTTATTGTCAAAGGTCCTACATTATTAAGTTACCGTCTCCTTCGCTCTACAAATTGGTTGTGACCCAGTCTATATTTGAAAGTGTTATGTGCCAATTTTACTATGCAAAACTGCTGTATTTGTCTGTCTGGCATATTTTAAAATGTTTAAGTGAAGGCATAATAAACACACAGACATTCCTCTACATCCAAGGTTTCCACTTGTAAAGAGCTAACACATGATTGTTCATGGCCTCCCCAAAGAGTCACAGTAATGGGATCATTCAATGGATCTTGTTAAAGTCATTATGAAACACAATGATACAAATGCTCTTTCTAACTCTCCCTCTGTCACTGTGGTAATTAATAACTTGTCAAACCTCTGACCCGCATGCACGCACACACACAGACACAGTGAGAAAGAGAGGGAGGGAGAGAGAGAGAGCAATCATACATGTCCCTATGCAAGTCTACTATTGAGTGCCTTCAGTCCACTGTTGAGATTTAGTACTACATCTCTTGTGTTCAGGCAAACCTGCTAAACACATGGAAGTGCTAACCTTTCTTCCTAGCTGGACACAAAACCCCCATGAGAATCACACAGACTAGTATTCTAAATAGTCACATTAACTCACAGACACACAGCGACAATACACTACCTCTGATACACACACTAATAATGTTTTGCATATCCTTTACAGGACATCACTATCAACATCAGCATCTTTCAGCTGATTGTTGATGCCTTGGCAAGATTACGCTCAGTAGTTTGCCATTGCTTTCTGAGCGACCGGCTCCATACTCTCATAAGTCACTGGCGCGACTCAAACCGCTTCCAATTCTCTTGCGCTCACGTCAACCTTGAGAGTATTCGGGGTTACAGAGAAAGCTGCTAATTCCTAGGCCAAGGAGACCGGCACACTAATAATACATGACCTGAAATAGGACATTCTACTCAAACACATCAAGTGACCTATGATCTTATGTTTGGTTGCACTATATCAAATTCTGTCAAAGGTGTTGTCTGGAACAAATGGATGTTACAGTTTGTCACCTCTTGCCCTGCTACTATATTATTTATAGCCAAATTTACAACATCCTAATATAAAGCAATGCATATGCAGACACACACTCTGAAATGCACTGTTAATTAACCCTTTACCGGGTGTAGCGGCTGAAAGCGGCTTTACCCGTGGACGGGCAAAGCATCCAAAAGCATCTGTGAATACTGAGCATTTTAAAAGCGCGATCTCGCGGCTTTCCGGGACTTCAGATTGTCTACTTTTGGTTTCGCCGATAGCTTAACAACATGGCCACCATTTGCAAGTGATTACTTTGAATTTGAAAGGATTATTAAATAGTTTTGGGGGGTTTTACGCTTTGTATTTCAAAATGGATTTAGATGATTCTTCAAGTGATAGCGGAGATTTCGCTGGGTTAAATTTAAGTACACGAAGATGACTGAATTGCAGCTAGATATCAGTGATACCAGTGTGGGCAGTGTACATACACACTTTGAAGACTGAAGAAAGTGATTCTAATTCTGAAATTTTTTTTTTTTTTTTTTTAAAGCATATCCTTTACAGGACATCGCTGTCAACACCAGCATCTTTCAGCTGTATGTCGATTTCTTGGCAAGATTACGCTCAGTAGTTTGCCATTGCTTTCTGAGCGGCCGGCTCACATACCCCACTAGTCACCAATGCGATTCGAACCACTGCTGATTCTTACCGTCATCACGTTAACCGACGAGAGTATACGAGATTACGGAGAAAAGTCTCTAAGCCACGAAGCCGGCAATTCTGAAAATAGTGTTTTTAAATGACAATCACAAATAATATGTTGTATTTTGTAAATATTTGTGTTCATGTGTGGATTAGCGGCAACATTCACATGAGTAAAATATTCTGCATGCTTTTTCCTTCGTTTTGTTTTTTATTTGACTAACATCTGTTGACTAAAAACTTATATGTGATCTTTTTTTACTAACATAATCCAAGATTTTACCGAATCTGAAAAAATCTTGCCCGTTCAGAGCTAACAAACGGACAAACTTCTGCCCTGTAAAGGGTTTACAACATTGAGCCTGAGTTTCCAGGTCAACTTAGCCTGAAATTGGTACCAGGAAATGTCTTGGGAATTTAAGGTGGCTGACATGACATTTATATATATGACATTTATAGGGGCATTTATAACATCAGATGGCAGATGCACAACAGAGATTAATAACAAAATAGGGTAAGCAAAAGCTGCATTTAAGAAAATGAAGAGTATCTTATGCAATAAGTCACTATCACTGAATGTAAGAAAGAGAGTGCTAAAGTGCTATATAGAACCTGATTTGCTGTATGGTAGTGAATCTTGGAATGTAAATGAACAGATTAGAAAGAAACTGGAAGCAATAGAGATGTGGTTCCTGAGATGAATGTTGAGAATTCCTTGGACTGCCAAAGTAACTAACAACGACATGACATTGACCACATCACCCCTCAAGTGCTGATTGGTTCACAAAAATATGGAGCTAGGGCCACACACCCAAATCACCTCAAGATGTATCTTCTTCTTCTTTCGTTCGCTTGAAATATGTCTATATCTGCAATGTCGTCTCTTGCATGAATTGAACTGTTTTTTTCAGTTCACACAGTGGTCCATAGAGTTTATCTTCCACTGTCGTCTCTCTAGGCCAGAAGGTTTGCCTAGATATGTTATATTTTGGGCAGTCTTGGAGTATGTGCTCTGCTGTCTGCGACGCCAATCCACATGTGCACATGGCTGTTTCACCAATCTTGAATTTTGTATACATGTGGTTGCGTAATCTATTGTGTCCTGTTCTGAGGCGCAGAATAATGACTTGTTCTGGTCTGTCCATAATGTGGTAGTCATCTTGAGCAGGTTTTGGTGGCTTTCTGGCTGATTTGATCATTCTTTTCTTTTGGTGGTATGTAACGGGCACATCAGGCTGTTCCTCTTTGGCTCCTTCCTTAGCCAATTGATCAGCTCTGTCGTTTCCGGGTACTCCACAGTGGGATGGTATCCACTGTATGGTGACTTTATGCTGACTGCTAAGTTCAGAAAGTAGTGTCCTTAGTACTGGCAATTTCCCAGAGAGGAGCGCCTCGAGTACTGATTTTGCATCTGTTAGTAGCACCACAGGTTGTGTACCATTGCTGTTATTTAGTAATTTCTCTGTTGCTATCTTGATTGCCTCAATTTCGGCATCATAGTTATGGCAGTACTTTCCTGTCGGTACTCTGGCTGTGTCCCTAGTATTATTTGGGTATTCTATGTACACTCCCGCTCCTCCATTTCGAACAGCATTTTGTGCTGACCCATCTGTGTAGACTCGGATCCAGAGGTCCTGTGGGTATTCTTCATCAAGGAAGCTGAGAGTGGCTGTTCTGCGCTGCACACTGTTCTGTTCTTCCTTGTCAAATATTCCTCTCACTTTTGTCTGGATTTGTAACGATAGTCTATGCTCATCTTTCCATGGAGTTCGCTCTGGAATAGTTGTTAGGGGGATACCAACTGTGGGCAGATCAGTGGTTTCTCTGCAGAGTCGTTTGGCCTGGTGGATAAAACTACTTCTTTTCAACCGCCCCATAGCTAGGTTTTCAAATCTGTTCTTCATAGGGTGGCCTGGCAAGCTGAGGAACTTTTCTGCTTGTATTAGCGTTTTCGTATCTCTGCGCTCACTCAGTGCCTGTGTCCTTCCCATCTTCTCCATTTCCACTATAGGGGTTGATCTCATCCCTCCTGTGGTGACTCTAAGTGCTTGATTTTGCACCTTGTCCAGCTCTTGTAGTGTGGTATTTGATGCTGAACACCACGCAGTTGACCCATATTCCAGGTGTGGTCGTATGCTCTGTTGGTAAACTTTGATAAGTATTTTCGTACTGGCTCCCCATGTGGTTCCACTTAGCTTTCTCAGGATGGCTGTTTTCCTTCTGGCTTTTGCTACTGCTTTGTTGATGTGCTTTCTCCATGTCAGCTTGCCATCAAATGTTACTCCAAGGTATGTTGGTTCTTTATCTTCTCTTAGGGGTGTTCCATTTATCTGGATGATCCCTGCCTTTTGTTTTGGAGAGAGGGTAAATAGGGTGGTGCTGCACTTGTCAGTATTTATGCTGACACACCATCTATTTGCCCATGCAGCAAATGTATCTACAGCTCTTTGTAGCAATCTGGTGGCCACTGATGCATATTCATTTGTGCTCCATAGAACCAGGTCATCGGCGTACATTGCCGCTTTAATTCCATGCGGTAGGTGAGCAACAAGATCATTGATGAAGATTAGAAAAAGTGTGGGGGACAAGACTCCGCCCTGGGGGACACCGTGACGCAGTAGTACTTTCTTGCTCTTGAGTCCGTCTATCTGTACTCGGGCTCTTCTGTTGTGCAAGTATGCTTTCACCCATTTGTACATTCTTCCATTGCAGTTTCTCAGTTTCTTCATCAGACCTTCTTTCCAGACTTTGTCAAAGGCTTTCTCCAGATCTATCCATGCCGCAAGCACCAGCTTCTTCTCTTGGAATGCATCCTCAATTTCTTGAGAGAGGTAGGTTGTCTGATCTTCCGTAGAGTAGCACTGCCTAAAGCCAGCCTGCTGTGGCACAAGGATGTTTTTACTTTCAATGTACCACTGCAGTCTGTGATTGATGATGCGCTCCAGTGTTTTGCAGAGACAGCTGGTGAGGCTAATTGGTCTGTAGCTAGAAGCAATGGAACCATCTTTCCCTGATTTTAGGAGGGGTATCATGATTGCTTCTCTCCAGGCTTGTGGAACACTGCCTAAGGTCCAGCTGTTATTGAAGATCTGCAACAGCTTTGTTTTGGCCTCTGTTCCTAGGTTCCTGATCATTTCATTGGAGATACCATCAGCTCCTGGTGACTTTCTCATTTTCAGTTTTAATATGGCTAACTCCAGTTCGCTGATTGTGATGGGTGCCTCCAGAACCTCATGTACTATTTCCTTCTGTCCTGTATGTTGTCGTTTCTCTCGAATCTCTTGTTGTTTCTCTGGACTAATTTTGATATTGCTATCTTGTGCGAACGAGTCCGCAAAATGGTCAGCTGCTTGCTTTCTTGTTAAGATTTTTCCATCTTTATGTAGTGCAATTTTTGAGTTTTTCCCTGTGCCCTCGTCATTAAGCTGTTTTATTAGCTTCCACAATTTCCTTGTGTCTCTTTCAAAGTTCAGAGACTCCGTTTTCTCCTGCCAGCTTTTCCGTCTAGCCTGCAGCTTGGCCCTTTGAAATTTGGCTTTTGCATGCTGGAATTTATTGTGGTGCTCTTGGCTGGGTGTGGCCTCTGCTTGCTTTCTACACACTTCAACATCATTATGCAACTGTTCCAGTTCACTACTCCAGTAGGGTTTATATTGTTTACGGGCTCCTCTTGGTACTGTTTCTCGCGCTGCCTGTAGTATGCATTTCCCAAACTCTTCAACTGCTTTATTTATGTCTTTCTCAGTGTTCAGGTTTCTAACCAGTATGCTGGTGCGATGCTTATACATTGCCCAGTCTGCTTTCTTGTAGTTCCACCTCGAGAGGGTGTTGCTTTCACTTACAAGCTCATTTTCTACGGTTAGAAAGACTGGCCGATGGTCACTGCCACCAAGTTGTTTCCCAACAATTCGTGTAATGTTCCACTCCAGGTCTGGTGAATGAAAAGCCAGGTCAGGTGTAGTTGTAGAGTGCCATGGTCTCGAGTAGAAATTATGTGGGTCGGACGGCTTGTTAATCAACATGAATCTATTCTCATCCTGCCAGTCTTCCAGTCTCTCTCCTCTCTGGTCCATGTGATCATAGCCCCAGCTCTGCGAGTGGCTGTTGAAATCGCCACACACAATCATTTTTTCTTTTAGTGGTAGAGTGTCCAGTGCCTGTGGGCGGTCACTTGGACAGTAGTAATTGATCAGATGTAGATCTGTATTACCTGTCTTAAGTTTAAGTGTCTGATACTCAGCCCCTTCCATGTAGACTTTGATTTGGGAAGCCATGATGTTATTTCTTACAAGGGTCAGTATCCCACCTTTTCGCCTGTCCTTTCGGTCAGATCGGTAACACTGGTAGCCTCTGATTTTGAAGGCTATATTTTCATTGAGGTGAGTTTCTTGCAAGCAACATATGCTTACTTTTTCTTGGTCCAAGATATTTTCTAATTCTATTTTTTTGTTGCTGACTCCCTCCGCATTCCAGTGCATTATTTTGAGTCTTCGTTTAGTATGGCCAGTCGTCCTATTCTCATGTCCCCTGGCTCCACAGGACATCTGAGAAGGACCTCCAGTAGTTGGGGTTGGACCCTTTCGAGACATAGGGCCCGGCACTGCACCTGCCTGGGGGTCCAGAGCAGGGCAAGCACCATAACGATTAGCAGTAGTCGACATATTCCATTTTGCGTGATTGCGTGGCATCCTGATTTCTGTGGTGCGCCTCTTGGCTGGTTGCCTCCGTCTTCAGCACCTTTCTTTGCTAGAGCAGACTGTGGTCTCACTCGAGTGTAGATGTGTACGCGCGCACACGCCTGTCTGCGCATGCATGTACGTGCATACACATCTAGAGCATACTGGTTATTTTCCGGCGCCAGAGACTCGCCGTCGCCCCTTCTCCTGTTAGTTTAAACGGGCCCGCCACGTGAAGGCCAGGAGTTGGACTTTTGCTGCATAGGTTATGTATTCACGAGCCATTGAGGTATTTGAGCAATGTTGGGCGCTCACCCCACCACCGCACCTCGGCTACATACAGCAACATTTGGAACCCTCAAGATGTATAAAATAGATCCTTTACTTTATTTAACCATCCATTGACCAAATATTACCACGAGCAACAGTGTTATCTACAAGTTACAATACTATTCATTCATTAACAAGGCTGGCAATTCTGAAGAGAATAAAAACTCAGCGATACGCATATGGCAACTTGTGAAGTAAAATTATTTAAAATAAGCAGGTAATGTTGGACACAAATAATAATCTTTACTCCTAGTTCATCACTAGCATAAGAAAAGAAAACAAGTAGCTTTTAACCAACAAAAACACCAAATTAATAATCAATGATTAGCTTCAACTGTACATAAAGTATATATGACAACAACCAAAATACAGTTTTCAACAACCAGAAATTGATCAATGCTTTCTTGATGTATATTCAAAGTGGTATGCAAGTATTTACATAAGAATGACAAATAAACAAAAGATAGTATATACACAATACCTTTAGGCAGATCCCTCTGAAAACACTTGGCATAGTACACAGTCTGTTCTCTAGAGGTGTAGGCATTCAGATGACCACCCATGTTTTCAATCTCCAATTCTAGACCTGTCTGATTCCTTTTCTTTGTGCCCTGAATAACATTTAACATACAATTTTAACAAGAATGACCACACATGTGTACATATTACATGTAATTACATCTAGAGCTAGCAGATACTTGGGAATGGAGGTTGTGCAGTTGCTATCATCCTTTCCTGCTCATCCGGTAATTGTCTTTTTGAATCCCCATCAAGGTGGGGATATGTTTTATATTCATCTAGACTCCCAGGTCAACCCAACCCAGCCTAAAATGGATACCCGGAAGTTCTGGGAAGTAAAGGCAGCTGGCGAGATACTGACCACATCACCAATTGGTCTATAACAATATGAGGTTAACACCATTTACCCAGTTTGTCTCTAGGTCTTTCACATTTTAATTGACGATACTTTTGTTGTCAGATAGCAGTTATTTTGTGCTTTTGTGAAGAAACTTCTTTGACTTTAAAACTGTTGGCTGCTCCAAAGTCTTTGATATATTTCATTTTGGTTTCTCTGCACCGAGAATAAACAAGCATACTGTATGTGACTCCCTTTATTGTTACTAGGGTTTAAAAAACTATAGATACAATGCAAACAAGCCATACTTTCTCCATTTATTTAACAAATGTATCTTACCATCTGACTTTCATCTGTCAGTGTCAAATTTTTAATCTTGCAAAAATCAAAACTGCTTGTTACTAAGATGCATACTAACCTTGAATGCCATGTGTTCCAAAAAGTGAGCCACACCATTGTTCTCTGCATTTTCATATCTACTTCCTGCATCTATCCAGAGACCAACCTGCAATTAATTACAAGAAAAATCACACACACATTACATTTGTTTAATAAGAAACTAACAATCACTTTAATTATTAACAGATAATCTAGGCAACTAGTTAACTCTGTCTCAAACAGTTATTACTTTAAAACAATAACTATCCAGTTAAAGAGTTACAGTAATAACCAGGACTGTTTTGGACAGAAGCAGTTAGAGAAACTAGAACAGATCAAAATGATCAAGGTAATTCTATGGTGTGGATACTGGTGAAGTGCTGTGATGTGCTTTGTTAAGCCTTCACATAAACATAATATATTCAGGTAGAGGTGACCAGTTGCCTTTCTTGCCACCTTAACTTACCAGACAAAATGCTGGCACCCATTTTACAAGGTTCCATCAACTCTGCAGATATCATCAGAAAAATTAAAAGACTGTCAAAGGTGGTGGGTTGAACTCTGGACCATTATGTGGGAAAGCCAGCACACTATTCCCTATGCAACCACACCCGAAGGAATGAGTAGAATCAAGCATTAACAGCTTAAGACACATATATGCAACATGTACATGAGGCATCTCTGTGTCTTGGTCTGGAACCATTTGTTTAAGCTGCCCAAGTCAAATTATAGACTTGGTATGCACTCTGAGATATTACAATAGCAAGTAGTGGTAGATATTGCGATGAAGCAAATAATAGATGGTCGTGTGTTATTCACACTTTGTCAAACTAGAGCAACGGTAGATGCTAAAATGGCAGTTGTCTTAAACATTCAAAGCAGCCACGTGAGCAACAAAATTTAAACATGTCATCAAAATTAAAAATTAAGCAACTTTCAAAAATACTACAATTTCCAAGGGATTGGTTGGTTGGAGAATCCTCTGGGATTGAGATTTAAAGCCTGATGTTATCTGAGCTCTGAAAAAAAAGCTTGCACCTCTCAGAGTGAAGTTGGTGCAAAAACTTTCCTCCTGGCCCGGTATTGAAATACCGTCTCCACAGGGACTGTTCAGATGTTTTCCTTACAGAGCTGATATCTGGCCAAGGTTGATGATCTTTCTTCCACAGGTTTCTTTGTCAATAGACTCGACATAACATGGAGTGACATTTAATGACAGGCTGACGTTGAGAAAGCATGTCAACAAAGCAGCAACAAAAGCCTGAAGGAAGACAGCCATCCGGAAAAAACTACTTGGGGAGCAGTAGGAAAATACTTTGCAGTCTATCAACAGAGCATATGACCACACCTGAAATATGGGTCAACTGCATGCTGTGCAGCATCAAAAACCACACCACAAGAGCTGGTCAAGGTGAATCAGCCATGTGCACATATGGACTGATGTCACAGAAAGCAGATAACATATTCCAAGACTGTCTGAAATACGATATATCTAGGCAAACCTTCTAGCTGAGAGAAATAACAGTAGAAGATAACTCTTTGAACCACTGAGTGAACGAAAAAAACAGTGAAGTTCATACAAGAGACAACATCGCAGATATAGACAAATTTCAAGTGAATGAAAGGAGAAATCATGATGTTGTCTAATGTCTTGTTTCTAATTATATGATCAAAGAATGCTGTTTGTCTCTTTCTTATAGTTGTAAATAATATTCTACTTTCAGTAGCCTCATCCGAACAATCACTAGTTACTCCAGCAGTCCAAGGTATTTGCAACATTCATCTCAGATGCAATATTTCTGTTGTTTCCAAACCCTTCCTAATTTGTTCATTCATGTTCCATGATTTACTGCCATACAGCAAAATAGGTTCTGTAAAACATTTCAGTACTCTTTCTTTAACATTTAATTATTGTAACCTGGCCTAGTGGTTAATGTCTTTCTCCATAATCCCGTACATTCTGGTGAGTAACGTAACCTGTGCAAGGATCGGTAGCGGTTCTCGTCGCGTTGGTAACTTAGGGTTATGTGAGCCGGCCGCTCAGAAAGCAATGGCAAACTACTGAGCGTAATCTTGCCTAGTACATCAACAGCAGCTGAAAAATGCTGATGTTGACTGTAACATCCTGTAAGGGATATGCAAAAAAAAAAAGCATAATATACTTTTCATTTCCTGAAATTCAGCTTTCATATTACCTATTCTGTTCTAAATCTCTGTCATGTATTTTCCATCTAATGTTATGGTTGCCTCTATGTATTTAAATGTATCAATACTGTGAAGCATTTTTCCTTGTATTGTTATCTCACATTTTAGTGTTATCTTTTTTTTCTGATAAAACCACTGTTTCTGTTTTCTTTATGTTCAAGAAAGTCCTTTCTTTGAACTCTCTATTAATACAATGTGCACAAGTTGTACAATCTTTAGCTTTCAGCTATCAATACTGTGTCATCTGCATAATGTACATTGTTGCTTGCTTGTGTTCGTTGGCTTGAGCTCCAACCCGAAGTCCTGTATGTCGGATGAAGACATCCTGTTGTCCAACATCAGTGTGATGTCATACAGGACCTGAGGTTTGCATGAGTATCCGTTGTCCCATGTCTGGCTTATTGGTGTGCAGACTGGTGGTTCCTCGCCGTACAGGCAGACACTCTCTGACTTCGGAGGAATCGGCGATCCTATTGACTTTAGCCAGGACCCCAAAGGGACCTGTTGCCCAGGACGCTCGACGAGGACGCGTCAATAGGTCTTGGCCAGTATATAACCCGGCCCTGGTGCCTTGGAAACACCTCTGCGTCCCATGTAAATTTTTTATATTATAGGGTGTTTTTAAAGTCTTACTACACTTTGTATGTAAAACGAATTTGAAAAATTAAGTACATGTCATACAAAATGTAATCCACAGTCCATCATGAAGCAATATGCAGTGAATGGCTGTCGTCTGCTGGATTAATTCATTGCATTCCAAACAGAATGGTGTTAAGAGAAGAAAGAATTATTTTGGTTGAATGTTCTACATATAAAGTGTAGTGAGACCCTGTATAACCTCCAACTCATATTCCTGATCTCTCTCGTTATTACTTCACTGCACAGAGAGAAGAGATCAGATGGCAAAACATACCCATGCCTTACTCAACAACACATTAAATATATGCTAAAGAAAATAAAAAACCACCTACTGTGCTCGTTATGATTCCTGAATCTTCAGTGGCCACTCTGAGTCCATTACCGAGTGTAGTTACTCTAGTTTCAGGCATGTTTAATACTGCTCGCTCGTAAGTAGCCATTTTTGTTGACCGCCATCGCCTGCTGCCAAAAGCTGACACATACGGGATCTAGAGTGAGAAAATGTACTAGTTTCCTGTCTGACAAACTCAGGATGACCCACTGGTATACATTCACGTGTCATTCATAACTATTATCACCAAACTTTTAGGGCAATGACTATATGTACTCAGGAATCTTCAGATCCTATATAATTATGAATGCATTGTATGCATATAACACATATAACTATAAGATATCAAAACAATTAATGTCTGCTTTCATTCCAAAGCTCAGTAACAATGTAATATTATTATATCGGCTGACATAGGTAGCTACAGAAGACAGTGAAAGATATGACTAAGACTGCTTATCGTGAGTTGCTTGAGGACCTATGTTCCAATCAATGGGAGATCAAGGGAAGAAGAAGGTTCATGCAATGCATGATGATGTACTAACGACTAGACTTTAATTTTCATAATAAATAAAAATGCACAATCCCTTTCTTTAGAGTGGGCGCTGAGGCTTGAATGAGGTACTGTGTTATAATTTATATTACTGTTTTCAAGATTTATCCAACTATGCAGTCTGATATGATATTTTATGTTTATTTTTGTTCTAAATTTTCTACAGTACCTAGCAAGAAGTGTGAAGTCATTTTAGCGAAGTTTCAAACTTAATGAATATGAACTTCACTCAAACTGAATTCTTCATGGGAGACTTTAGTATCAAACGTTTGGTAATAATGAGAGATTTAATTATCAAACGTTTGGTAATAATGAGAGATTTTATTATCAAACGTTTGGTAATAATTCCGTACATTATTCCCAAATGGCTGGTCACGTGACATTTACTACCGCCGTCTGCTAGTCTGTCTTTTGTTTTCAAGCTCTTTTTGAACTTCAACTGCATACATTAGTTTATTCCATAAAACTTTAATGTTCATATCTCAGTTAAAGCCTAGATACGTTACTTACTTCTTAACGTTGAATTTGCGTACGCATGAGATGAAAGTAAGCCTGTAGATGACACTGCAACATTTGTTTTTTATGAACTCCGAAGTGAGGGTTCAAAGGTGACAAAGTTCACACAGGGTTAAATTTACATATCACGTTAAATAGTTAATCCTAATTGTTTGTTGAGTACTCTTCTTTTTTTAGGACATTGCAGTCAACACCAGCATTTTTCAGCTGCTGTTGCAGCAAGTTTTACGTTCAGTAGTTTGCCATTGCTTTCTGAACGACCGGCTCCCATACCTCCGTAAGTAACCAGCACAACATGATCCGCTGCCAATCTCGCCCAGGTATTTACTTCTCGGTCTTCCCCTTGGTCTCCTCCCCTCAATCTTGCCAGTTGTCACCAATAATTCATTTCTTTTCATAACATGTCCAAAAATGTTTGACTGTCTACGTCTAATGACTCTAATCAGTTTACGGTCTACATTTGTTTCTTGAAGGACTTGTGCATTGGTTTTTCTGTCTGTCCATGGTATTCTTTGCATTTTCCTCAGAAACCCCATTTCTGCAGCCATCAGATGTTTTTCAGCTTGACTGCACATTGTCCAAGTTTCACATCCATACAAAAGAACAGGCTCTATGTAGGACCTCAACACTCTTTTTCTTATTTCTATTGACATCTTTTTATTGGTCAGTATGTTTTTCATCTTGCTAAAGGCTACTTTTGCCATGGCGATTCTTGTTCAAGCTTCGAGTTTCTCAGTTCTCTGTTGTAGTTCGTAATGTTTAATATTTTGTTTATTAAAAATAAAATTTAAAAAATTGCCGGCAGAGAGACGAACCCCAATCTCCATCGTAACAGGTGTATACACTAACCACTACACCACCGAGGACACAATAATATTTCCACAAACATTAATAATGTAGTCAAACCTACGTCACGTGACCACACGTGACCGCGAATAATCATGTGACCAACCGTTTGGGAATAATGAGAGATTTTATTACCAAACGTTTGGTAATAATCACTTCGATTCTTCACTGAACTCAGTTCAGGCAGGACTGATTGAAAATGAATGATCTCGAGGTATGGTGTCCACCTCGAGTGCTGCAGGTCCCGGGTTCAGGCCCCGGTGAGGACCGGGATTTTTGCACGTGGACTTCTAGTAATTTAAGTAATAAAATTTCCCCTGGTCTCTGGGTAGTGAGATCCGACGCCCGTGTGTATTGTTGCGCACATAAAAAATCCCTTGGCAGTTGGAAATTGAAAAAGAGTAGCCTGAGCAAAATTTCGAGTTAAAAATCTACCCAAAGTATTTAAGGATCCTTGCTTGTGCTACGGAGTTCGTGCACTGAGCTGAGTTTCTCCGGACTCAGGCTTTAGTTAAGAGAAGAACGGAGCACTTATGGGTTACATCCGTGTGCCGTGGCGTTGATCCGTCGACTAAACTAAACTAAACTAAACTGATTGATGAATTGATTGATCAGATTTGAGTGTGTTGATGAACTAAGCCTAAATAAAACTAACTTTACTTTTCTTTTACTAACCAATGCGGCGGCGGCTGTATTTTGCTTGACATATAAGTCAGACAGAAGTCATGATAGTGTTCAGAATAAACGGCCAAAAAAAGACAAATTATTGTCTCTATTGAATCATTAACATAACATATACTTATTATTACCTTAGAGGATATGTTTAACAAGCCCGCAACTCTCCCAGTCACCTTTAGTAGTGACGAAGCCATGTTTTCAGTTTTCAGTAGTCACCCTTCGCAAACAGATGAACACACTTGCATCACATTGACTGTTGTAGACTTCAGCACCGTAAAAAGTTGTTCCGGGGGAGATTAAACGAAACACGAATGTTTCGTGTATATGGTCAACGTAGCTGCAGGAAGGGTTATAAATATATAAATTATATGTTACACTATTTGTTTAACCTGTACGCCAAAAATATAATGAGAAATGTCTGAGATGATATAACCAGGGAGCAATATGATGCCCTAAATATCGGTGGTCACGAAATACTAGAGATGTGATATACTGTATACATTACTATCCACATCACCAAAACTAAAAGCGACACCGTCAGAGAGCTCCTGTTTGCTGATGATTGCGCTCTATATGCCAACTCAGAGGCAGACATGCAACACAATGTTTCAGCTTTCTCATATGCCTATGCCAAATTTGGGCTCAATATCAACTTGGAGAAGACTATAGTTATGTACCAGCCAGCTTAGGGGAATAATCACACCGTGCCGAATATCAAAGTGAATGGTCATAGACTAAGTGTTGTGGACAAATTCACCAATCTTGGCAGCACTATGTCACAAGCTGCCACAATTTATGACGAAGTTAATGCAATACCAGCGAAAAGCTGAAAGTCTACAAAGCAGTTGTATTATCCACACTGCTATATGCTTATGAATACTGGACTTTTTATCACGACACCTAGGAAATTAAACCACTTCCACAGTCTGCCCCAGGAAGCTATTGAAGATTAAATGGCAAGACAAGATCTCAGACACTGAAGTCATAGAAAGGATGTCCATGTCCAATATCCGCACTCTACTAATGAAGAATCAGATTCGTTAGGCCGGTCACTTAACTGGCATGCCAGATCACAGGCTCCCTAAATTAATTTTTTTACGGCGAGCTGGTAAACGCGGTACTTTTGCCTTAATTCATCCCAAATAAACGTCACCAGGGTCACCAGCTATATTTAGCACTGACGGTGATCTCCTCTGTGTTGGAGTACAGTTCGTGTCAGTGCGTTTCAATTGCCCCACAGTGTTTCTTTGGGCTTTGGCGGCCGTTTCTCTGTCTGTCTCTGTCTGTCTCTGTCTCTCTCTGTCTCTCTCTCTGTCTCTCTCTCTCTCTCTCTCTCTCTCTCTCTCTCTCTCTCTCTCTCTCTCTCATCATGAGTTTTCTGGAACTGGCAGCAGCAGCAGCTGTCCACGACAAGCCAGAGTAGCGTTGCCTTTTCTGCAGCAGCATCATGGCATCTGACATTCTGCTAGACATTGTTCTCATAATCATGTCATCATGGTGCTATCGCTGACTGAGCGTCAGGACAGATGGGAGGTGCCGACGACGACGACATTCACCATGTATGTCGGCAGGACATCCTCCCGCTGAGACAAGGCGCACATGGCTGCAAGGCCTCGAGTCTCCTGTACAGACAGGTCATCATCATTCTTTTCGTATACTGCTGGTCTCAAGAGTTGACAAGCATTTCATTTTGCCAGTTACAGTTGGGGGGATGTCGCCGAGAGCAACTGTTGCACACCGATAAAATTGCGCACCGAGCTATGGCGCAACACAGGGAACCCCTGGATGTGACGTCATACCCTGGGATTCCGTTTGCATGGGGTGAATTAAGGCAAAAGTATCGTAAACGCTCCCAAGGCGGCCAGAGGAAACACTTTAAAGACACTCTGACAATCTCACTGAAAGCTTTTGGAATTCATCTTGACACCTGGGAGACTGCTGCCAAAGACCGAAATTCGTTGCGTACATCATTGTGCAAGGGTGCAGCCACTTGTGAAGCAACCAGGACTGCAAGAACTGTGAAGAAAAGGCTGGACAGAAAAACCACTGCAGGAGATCCTCATCTTGGAACGTCAAGCATTCTTTGCCCACATTGTCAAAGAACATTTCGAGCCAAATTATGCCTTATCAGCCATTTAGAACTCACGGCTCCATACTTTCAACCCCACTGCATGAAATGAATAATTCCCCTCTGCTGTGTGTCCACCGTGACGAGGTAGAGGGGCTTGAGCGTCCCAATGACCCCAAGAGCTTTGCCGACGGTAGCACAGCTACTGGTAGGGCCACCCATGTCGGACAGGTCAAGGGAGAGGGACCAGTCGAAGAGACACACAAACCTGCTGCCTTGTAGGTAGATTGGGGACAGTCAAAGGCTAGGGAAAGCATCCCGAATAAATGCTTGTCGAAATCGGATGTACTGAGCCACAGGCTTGACAAAGCAGTGCAACGTAACTTAATTCATGATGTCACAAATCCAAATTAATCGTTATGGTGCTAATCCCGCGAAGTCCCATCAGGCGGCGATAGTGCCGGGCCACCTGCCTCGAGGGGGTCCACCCATGACTACTGGTGGTCACCTTCCCCTGTGCTGTGGAGTCAAGGCACAGAGGAGTAGGTTAAGAGCTATTGACCAAATACCCCGGACACTCAACATACTACAGTGGAATGCCGAAGGAGTTTACAAGAAGAAAGAGTCCCTAACACAGCGTCTTCATAAAGATAAAATAGATGTGGCATGCATTCAAGAGACACACCTCAACGCCAAGCGCAAATTCTCAGTCAGAGGATATCAGGCCACACGTTTCGACCGCGAAGGACACAAAGGAGGAGTTCTAATCCTTACACGAAATACAATACCTTGCAGCAAAGTATCTGTGATCTCTGACAACCAAACGGAAATTATAGGTGTTGATATAATGATAAAGGACGTGAAAATAAGAATCTACAATCTGTATAGCCCAGCAGATAAGGACCTTACACTCTCAAACATGAAAATAACTGACACAAACTGCATTATTGTCGGAGACTTTAATAGCCGTTCAGATAGATGGGGATACCCAGATACTGACAAAAGAGGAGATGAATTGGAGGACTGGGAAATAGACTCAAATCTCCATCTACTCAACAAAGCGGATGACACACCGAGCTTCTACTCCAGAAGATGGCTTACCACTTCTACTCCAGACTTAGCTTTCTGCGCAGGAGACATCCTCCACAAAATCGATCGCCATGTGCTGGACCAATTAGCAGGTAGTGACCACAGACCAATCAAGCTTGTAATGAATATGGAGTATGTTCTACAGGAGCAAAAGCCCTTGCCCCGCTGGAATTACAAACGAGCAGACTGGGACAGATTTGCCATACTAACAGACAAATATTGTGAAAACATAAATACACGATATGGCAACATAAAGCAAATGGTGGAAAGTCTAAACAGAGCGATAATACAGGCAGCCACTGAGTCCATTCCAAGAGGAGCGAGGAAAAATTACAAACCATACTGGACTGAAGAACTACAAAGTTTGGAGGACAAAGTTGAAGATGCCAGGAAGACAGCAGAGAGAGAACAAACAATTGAAGCGAACATCTCTCTCAAAGCCATCTCAGCAAAATATAAAAGAACAGTAAATCAAACAACAAGAGATTGTTGGAGGGAAAAATCCGAAAACCTGAATTTTGACAGGGATGGAAACAAACTATGGAAACTAGTGAAAGCCGTGAACAATGAAGGACCTAGAAACAAACAAATAACAATTAAACAAGGAAATGCCTTGCTTACAGGAAAAAAGGCTGCAAATGCACTAATGGAACACTATGCAAATGCAAACCACATTGATATTACAACCGAACAGAAGAAAGCAATCAAAGACAGATACATCATAGAAATACAGAGACAGCAGCAGAATATATGATGGCAAATCTAACAATGGAAGAAATGGAACAGGCAATGAATACCAGGAAAGGATGGAATCACAAATGAAATGCTAATAGGACTAGGCACCAAGGCAAAGAAGAAACTACTAGCAGTCCTAAATAACAGCTGGAAGAGAGGAATAGTCCCACAGGCATGGAAGGAAGCTATACTAATACCAATCCCAAAGAAAGGAAAAGACCTGGAAGAACCAAATGGCTATCGACCTATCAGTCTACTTAGCTGTGTAGGAAAATTAATGGAACGCATTATCAATGGCAGTCTAACATGGCATCTGGAAGAAAACAAACTCTTAACACCACACCAAGCAGGATTCAGAAAGTACAGATCCACTGAAGATCAAATAACCTATATAGCTCAGGAAATAGAGGATGCCTTCCAAGAGAAAAAGCACACACTAGCAGTCTGGATAGATTTAGAAAAAACATTTGATAAAGTATGGAAGGAAGGACTGAAAGTAAAACTGCAAAAAATGCATGTTTGTGGAGAAAATGTATAAATGGATCAGCCACTACCTTGAGAACAGAACTGCCAGGACAAAAATACAAGGACAAACAAGCAAAATGATGCTGTTGGAGCAAGGTGTCCCCCAAGGAGGAGTTCTTTCACCAACATTATTCCTAGCATATATAAATGACATCACGGAAAATTTTCCAGCCAGAGTACACACATCCTCCTTTGCAGATGACCTAGCCATATGGACATCTGAAGAATATATTAGTACAGCTAACAGCAGAATACAGCAAGCCTTATTAGCGCTAGAGGACTGGTCAAAATCATGGCTAGTGAAGATAAGTGAGGAGAAAACAACATGCACAGTGTTCTCCCTCTCAAATAAAACTCAGCAACCTAAGCTGGTATTGAATGGAAAAATATTGCGCCATGAAGAAAATCCAAACTATCTAGGAGTCACCTTTGATCGTCGCCTGACATGGAAGACACAGGTTGAGAACAATCGAACAAGAGCAAGGCAGAGAATGGCAATCATGAAAAAGCTTGGGACGCAGAGGTGTTTCCAAGGCACCAGGGCCGGGTTATATACTGGCCAAGACCTATTGACGCGTCCTCGTCGAGCGTCCTGGGCAACAGGTCCCTTCGGGGTCCTGGCTAAGGTCAGTAGGATCGCCGATTCCTCCGAAGTCGGAGAGTGTCTGCCTGTACGGCGAGGAACCACCAGTCTGCACACCAATAAGCCAGACATGGGACAACGGATACTCACGCAAAACTCAGGTCCTGTATGACATCACACTGATGTTGGACAACAGGATGCCTTCATCCGACATACAGGACTTCGCGTTGGAGCTCAAGCCAACGAACACAAGCAAGCAAGCAAAGCAAGCATGAAAAAGCTTGCTGGTACAACGTGGGGAGCAGATGAGAAAGTTCTCAAGAAGTTATATACTGGACGGGTGAGGCCAGTACTGGAATATGGCATTGCAGCTTGGGCAACAGCAGCTAAGTCAAACTTTAACAAAATAAGTAGAGTCCAAAACCAAGGAATGCGAATCATAACTGGAAGCCTGAAGACAACGCCTATTAATGAACTAGAAAAGATCACTTGTTTACAACCAATGCAGGATAGAAGAGATAGCAGAGCCCAGCAACAAGCAGAAAAATTTAGAAGATTGACAGACCACCCTATGTATAAAAGGTTTAGTGGTTTTGGAAAGGGAAGACTGAAGCGTAGCAACTTTGTAGAAACTGCAAAACGAAAGATTAGGGCAGATCCTATACTTAACATATCAACAATCAAACCCATTTACAATGCACACAAGTTCCCAGCTTGGAGACAGCAGCAACTGCCTGAGATGATAGAAAACATTCCTGGTATTGAGAAAAAGAACACTCAGCATGAAACCGAAAGAAGATAAATAACCCTAAACTACATAAAAGAACATTACCCAAGCAGCAATTGGATCCATGCATATACAGATGGATCAGCCAAAAATTCAATAGAGAATGGAGGAGGAGGAATTCTCCTAAATTTAAAAAATGGAGTGAAAAAAAAACACATTCAATGGCAACTGGAAAGTTTTCAAGTAACTTCAAAGCGGAGGTAGAGGCTCTGAAAACTGCAGCAGAAATGCTCTTGATGGAGGAAAATAAAGAGAAGCAAATAGCTATCTTCACAGATGCAAAGTCAGCTGTCTCAATACTGGAGAACAATAATAGCACAGAAATAGCTGACCTAAGAGCAGCACCCCATGGTCTATGCCAGAAATCCAAAAAAGTTGTAATACAGTGGATCCCATCACATTGCAGTATACCTGGAAATGAAGAGGCTGACAGACTGGCAAAAGAGGGCGGACGACTACCACAGCCTGACATAGACATAACCTATAACGAGGCAAAGAGGTTGATAAAAAGCACCTATAGAACCAAATGGGAATCAGAGCATCCAGGTCACCAGAAGGATGATGCATATTACAAACTCGACCGAAGAGAACAAGTAGCAATCTTCAGACTCCGCACAGGACATAACAGGCTGAAATACCACTTGTTCAATAAACTAAAGATAAGAGATACCGATGAGTGCAATTGTGGAACTGGTAAAATGACAGCTAAACATTTGCTGCAGGAGTGCCCAATATATGCAGAACAGAGAAAGATATTTTGGCCCACACCTGCTTCATTTGAGGACAAGCTCTATGGAGATATCAACAAGCTCAAGTTGACTGCAGCTTACCTTAACTACATTCAGGTTGACATTTAAAGGTGCATGAAGAAGTATTTAGACTGCCGCACTTCATACCACAGGTATGTCGGTTACAAAAGCGCCCCAGAGGCATGAAATGGAATATTGCTTGGATAGCACATCCATTACGTGGAAAGTCCGAACCAAAAGCTCACTGTGTAGGCTTCATAACAGATGGGAAAAGTGTCCTAGTGGCACGAAATGGAATATTGCTTGGATAGCAAATCCATTATGTGGAAAGTCCGAACTGAAAGCTCACTGTGTGGATGTCATCTGCAGACTGCATACTTCTGGTTTCCGGAAGAACAGCCTATGGTGAATGGAAGGCCCAATATACGGAAGTGAGGCTAAGCAGCCATGTGCAGGACGTGACGATTCCTTGGGTGAGCCCAGTACCAGAGCGCTGTGTGTCGGCTCTGCAAGTATGGAAGCCTCCATGGATGGCGGGGAATGCCCATGGTCTGCCCCTGCCTTCCCTTGAGGGCTGACCAGGATGTCTTTGGCTGTTCTATATGGGCCAGCTAGGATGGGGGATAACACCACAACAGTGAGAGCCAGACGTCCTAAGAAACCCCCGGGAAGGTTAACCCGGTCAACAAATGCCCGCAGAAGTCGGATGTGTCGGCCTAACGGCGCAAGAACGCAGCTCTGCTGTAAACAGGCACAACGCAATCACGTCCGAAAAAAAACTCCGGATGAACGAAGAAGAAGAAGAAGAAGAAATGAATAATTTTTTTTAATATGAATGGTCGTCATCATTCTTGATGGACAAACAACACCAGGGGTATCTGCTGAACCTTTCAACCAGTCCTAACTCTCTCTGCTTACGCAAAATTCCCCATTTGGAACTCTTCGCTGGCTGCTGGGGATGGTGACGGAGCGCTTATGGGAATGCCCCGAATGCTGTGATGTCGGTTCCTTAATTCAATCAATCAATCCTCACTTACATATATATTTATTACTATTAGGTTCCAGCTGTATCTTCCGATTTTAATCTGCACCCCCAGCACTCTTTACTTTCATGACACCATCCACTCATATCCAGTTAGTATTCGATTCGATTCCAGGTTGTTTTCATTTTGTCCACCAACCGCTGGATGAAATGAATGGTCATCATCATTCTTGATGGACAAGCAAACAAAAAATATATTCACCGATCTAAGCTGCCACAATTTAGACCTATAGCATTACGAATGTTATTGACTGCAGATCTAATATGTATCGTTGTTGCTAGGTAACGGCTATAAACTGTGGGGGAACTTCCTGTGTAATGCCAATGAGTTGGTCACCGTGTTTGACAGTTTACTGCTTGCTACGATGGCCGCAAAATTGCTCCTGCCTACAATTCCTTTCTTATCAGGGTGAGCTGATAATCGATATTTTAGAGTAATTTTCATAATAAAATTAAAACCGTGGACAATAATAAAAGCTTTGTTTAACAGCTGTTCTATAGCTAGACAATTAAAATTTAATAATTAATGATTGAACATCTTTAAAAAAATGTTTTTCTTAGTAATACTTTTTTTTTCCATATCGGATATCTCGGAACAGTAATAACATCTGATGGGAGATGCCTTGAAGAGATTAGAACAAGAATCGTCATGGCAAAAGTAGCCTTTAGCAAGATGAAAAACATACTGACCAATAAAATTAAAAAGATGTCAATTGTTGAAACGAGAAAAAGAGTGTTGAGGTGCTACATAGAACCTGTACTTTTATATCCTTTACTGGCTTTACAGGACATCGCTGTCAACACCAGCATCTTTCAGCTGTATGTTGATTTCTTGGCAAGATTACGCTCAGTAGTTTGCCATTGCTTTCTGAACGGCCGGCTTACATACCCCGCAAGTTACCGATGTGATTCGAACCACTGCTGATTCTCACCGTCATCACGTTACCGACGAGAGTATACGAGATTACAGAAAAAAGTCATAACCTCTAAGCCATGAAGCCGGCTAGTAATACTTACTGTTTTAAAATTTTAAAAAATAGTTACATTTCCTTTACAGGATATGTCGCAGTCAACCTCAGCATGTTTTGCTGTTTGTGATTTGTGATCTCTTGGCAAGTTTACGCTCAGTAGTAGTTTGCCCTTTATGAATGACCGGCACCCAGTGTAAAGCGACTCTGCTGCCAAATCGCCCGTAGCTGTGCTTCGAGCGTGGTGTGAACTGTGTCCGTAACGCCTTCGCCACGGAGCCCGTACTCTCTTCGCCTTGGAGCCCGTACTGTTATTAATAGAGAGGCAGGAGAAGTGCCCGGGGGTTCTTAGCAAAAGCTAATGGTCGCCGTTTGGTGCAGGAGAGCCTGGCATATGATACAACATCTAGCTTAAGAATGGAGGTGGGGGCAGTCAGTGCAGCTTTCCGCTGGATGGAGAATACGACACACACACACATCATGATTGTAACTGACTCAGAAAGCATGCTGAGTAGAGTGAGGACAGGCAAGCTTCGTGCAGAGTGGCTTGCTTCACTTTGGAAGTCACGGGTGACAAGCATCATCTGGATCTTTTCTCCGGGGCATGCTGGTGTGCTGGGGAATGAACAGGCGGACACAGAGGAAGGCTAACCTCACTAAAAAATGCCCGCCGGAAGCCGGAAGTGTCGTCCTACGGGTGGCAAACTAAAAATTGACACTACGCATTTACGTCCGAGTGAAATGTCTCGTCCGAATGTCTCCCGTGCTAGGAACAGCTCTGACTACCTAGTTTCCGAATGCCGCTCTTGTTCGGAACAGCTCTGACTAGGTAGTTTTCCGAATGTCCGCCGTGCCTGGAACAGCTCTGATGGGTACAGGGACAAGCACATGTCCGAAAACTCGCTTAGTGGAAACCAACCGCAGAGCTGACTGGTTTGTGCAGGAACGGCCCAGGGCGAGCGAAATGCCCAATATATTGAAGTGAGGAATTAAAACAGCCATGAGCAGGACGTGACGATTCCCTCGGTAAACCCAGCACCAGAGCGTTATGTGCCGGCTCTGCAATTATGGAAGCCACCCAGGATGGCGGAAAATGCTATGGACTGTCCCTGCCTTCACTTGAGGGATGACCGTGTAGTCTTCGACTGTTCCAACTAGACCAGCTGAGATGTGGACGGTACCACAAAAGTGAGAGTCTCCCAGGATTGCTAACCTGGTCAAAAATGCACGCTAAAAGTCGGATGTGTTGGCCTGAGGGTTTCGACCCGAGGGTGCCTAACCAGACACACCGCAATCACATCTGAAAAAATCACTCCGGATGAACGCAAAGAAGAAGAACAGGCGGACAGATTGGCTGGCTCTGCAAAACTTGGTGGAGTATTGATGCATGATAAGGCAGACGTGGTTGTGGAAGCTCCTTGTGGGAGCACGTGTATACCTCGGAGGAGCAAATGGATCACCATGGTCTGGCAAGAATGCGACAGCGAGGGGTGACGAGGGGATCTGGCTGAAGATCGACGCTCAGAGGAAAGGCGAGACGGACATATAATCAGATTGCCACTGGTACTATTAGTGTTGGAACTCTTCGCTGGCTGCTGAGGATGGGGACGGAGTGCTTATGGGAATGCCCCGAATGCTGTGATGTCGGTTCCTAAATCAATCAATCAATCAATCAATCTATAATTAATAGTATTAATAATACTATTATAATAGTAATGTAGTAGTGTATTTTTTACTCATTTGAATATCGAAGTGTCTATTTACAATCCAAGTGCTAATAAACAAACTGTCTATTCGTAATCAAAGGCTAGTTACGTGACATACATGACGTCATCGGGACATGTGTTTGACATTTTTGTTAAACATTCATCATGTCCTCAGTAGCACAGCGGTAAGTATCTCCACCTGTAACACAGGAGACTGTGGTCCAATTCCCCGGTAGCAAATTTTTTTTTTTTTTTAATTTTTCAGAAATTAATTAAGTGAAAGCAACAAGATAACTATGTACAAAAACAGTTATTCAGCATTTTAACAAAATTAGCTAACTTACTGGTATCTGATAGTAATTGTTTATTAAAGTAAGCCATTGCTATCTTATATGAGTTGAGTTAAGAACCAACATCACTGCACTCAGGACATTCCCATACGTGCTCCGTCACCTCGTTCAACAGCCAGCAAAGAGTCATACTACTAATCATTCCCACCGCTATCTGATTAAAAGTTCTCCTGGTCTTCCCTTTCAGTTTTGAGATTCTTCCAGAACCCCTGCCGATCCCCTGCAATCTCATTCTTTCCACATATGGGTTCTCAATCTGTTCCTCTGCCTTCTCCACCTGGTCCCACAAGCGCACGACCACCTCCCCCTTGTCCATAGGCAAGCTGCCACCAAGAAGTGCATTCCCTGCTAGCCTGTCAGCCTGTTCATTCTCCCGTACACCCGCATGGCCAGGGCAAAATATCCATACAGTTCTCACAATCTGTGACCTCTGAAGCGACGAGAGCCATTCCACACGAAACATTCTTTTCTCCACCTTACTAGGCATACTCTTTGAATCTGTAATGAATACAAGGTGTGTTGCAGTAGTCTCCTCTAGCCACCGAAATGCCGCTGTTACTGCCTCCACCTCCATTCTCATGCTTGATGTCATAGTTTCATATGCCAGACTCTCCTTTTTCAAGACTCTTCCATTAGCCTTTACAATAAAGCCCCAGCCACTACGTCTGTTTCTCACCACTGACCCATCGGTGTAGATGACTATGTCACCTTTATGTGTGTTACTCTGGATCAGCTGTTGCACTTCAAACTCAGTGTGGCCTGCTGCCCATTCTCTGCACTCACGACCCAGTGTTATTATTACATTGTGCCAGGCCGTCATGTCTTCTGGACCTTCAACCCACTCCCTTTCACGATTGATGGTCTCTAGATCACACACCTGACAGTTCTGCCTGTGCCATCCAGGACCTGCCTCGTCTTAGTCTATGACCATATGCGGTCTTATATTAGGTAAGGAACTATGACGGGTCTAGCAAACCGGTAGGAAACTGGAGGAAAGGCGTTAGTCACAGGCGCTGGAGCTTCAATGAACCTTCTCCACGACGCCTAACGGCATAAGTGGAAGGCAACAACAACACCAACTTCTGGAATAAATGCCGTGGTTGATTTTGATGTCCTGTAAAAGACATCCAACTAACTGTACCTTCTGAAACAAACATGAATAGTCACCTGGTCTGTAGTGAAGTGGTTATGAATGCATTTCGTAATCCTGCATACCGCGTTCAAAATCTAGCTTCGGTGATTTGGAAGCAGACCGCCTTGCGCTGATTTTCATACAAAGGTATGAGTGTCGGTGGTTCAGAAAGAAATGGCAAACTACTGAACGTAAATATGCCCGGGAATAAACAAAACACATTCTGTTGATTTGCCAAACCAAGCCATACATCACAGTGTCAGGATTAATTCACGGAAATATCAAATATGTCATGATAGGTTTATAGGATATCTGAATTTGTTGTTGTTGTTTGTTTGTTCGCTTTGAACGCAAGCGTAGCCAATATAGTACTACTACTAATAGCGGCCACTATTGGAGAGTGCACTGGACTGATATATGATTGTCGATTATTTTTCCTATTACCATTGTCCCTCGCTATCAGGTAAACCCACTCAGACAGGGGCAGGGGTAGACTTGGGCAAACCCCCCACACATGGCTGCTTAATTGTATAAGCTTCTACATTGGTTTGTTAGATGTGTACTCACTCCAAATTGTTTAAGGGTTTTTCACAGCTTGCTTGTACCTACTCTTGATTGCGAATAGAGACTTTGTTTATTCGCTCCCTATGAATATTGCAATGAAACGTCTCAAATATTTTACAAATGACGAAAAAAGTCTGCTGGATAGCGTTGACAAAATGAAAACGAAAGGGTACCTCGTATCATTTGTTTCACAAGGGTATTTTTGTTTATCTGATCAACTGGGTTTTTGCTAATGAGACCACCACAGCTGGATAGGTCTTGAAAAAATGGAATGCAATGGTATCTCATTGAAGTCTGTATTCAGTTCTAAGAGGATATTTGACATACTCATATTTTAGTGTCATGATCAATGTTTTTAAAAAAATGCTCAGGAATCTCATCTGTCTAGCTGAGCAGGTTTGCTTGCAACACAGTAAACATGAAATTATCAAAATCTGGCTATAATATGATATCTAAATATCCCGTTTAACCGTTCTGGGGGAGGCGATCAACATGTCACGTTTCTGCAATGTTGGAATAAGAAATGAGCTTCATTACTATGTGTCCTGCCAACTGGTTTAGACGTTCATGTCTCTCCAAGATGTTGTTCCTGATGTTCTGGATCAACCCCACTCATGATATTCATCCATGCCACCGCCTCAGTGGATCCATTATAAATTATTTCTACTCTTAATCTCTGTCAAGCATCTTCCATCTTATGTTATTTTTTAAAAATTTCAATTTGATTTGTAGAAAAAGAAATTTGACCTCATTCAACCTACTTCTACAGCATCAGTTATAATTGAGATAAGTTGTTTTTGTGGTTTTAGTTCTTTCCTTTTGTGTCGGTAACACTTTGTTTTCCCATTTAACAAATGTTATGCCTGTGCTGTCAACTCATTGGACAAATGGCACCAATACTAAAGAACAAACATGTATCAATAACTACAAAGAAAGCCCTTTACAACACAATCTTCCTGCCAACTCTATGCTACCAATGCCAAACCTGGACAGTGACAGAAAAAGAGAAAAGAAAAATCACAACAACAGAAATGAGGTTCCTGAGAGGAATACTCAACGTATCAAGAAGAGATAAGATCAGAAATGAAGAAATCAGGACTAAAGTGGTTGTTAAAGCAGCCCTAGATTTTATCAGAAAGCAGCAAGTCAAATGGTTTGGCCATGCAAGTAGGTTACCAGTCAACAGCATACCACAACAAGCAATCAGGTACAGACCAGATGGAAACAGAGGCCGACCACGTAAACGTTGGATGGAGGGAATAGCAGAGTCCATGGGAATATCGATATACGAAGCCCATAATCGGGCACTCTCACGAAGTTTATACTTCACCTCAACACCGCAAGGTACAAGAGGAACATGATGAGAGAGAGAGAGAGTTGTCAGCTGATGTGGTTTTCTTTGTGCTGTCTTCAGTCTGTCAGTTGAGGCTCCTTGCACGTCTTCTTCCAGACTTACTCCTTAGAAGGACTAGTTCTCAGATGAACTTATCCATTGAGTTTGTTTCTTTGCCTTTCTTTCTGCACCCATCTCTAGAAGCATCTTTCCTATTTCTGCAATCAGTTTTCTTCCCGCATCCGGCTTCTTTTTTCTGTGTCAAAATTGACTTTCCTTGAAACTCGTTGAACATTGCAAACGGACCGCTGGCTTCAGCTTGCGATGTATCAGTAGGCTTTGGTGTGGCATCTGCTGGATGATTTTTGTTTCCTCCCTCTCATTCTTTAGGTGTTCCATTTTGGTTTGTATAGCTTTTAATATTTCTTCATTCTCTTTCCTTATTTGAGCCATGCTTGCCACCTCTTGCTGGATGCTGCGTTGTATTTCTTTAATTTCATCCAAAAGCTGGCGTTGCTGCGGGTGTCTTGTTCCTGGATTTCTTTAGTTGGCTTCTCTGTTGATTGACTTGTTCCTTCAATTCTGATATCTGGTCTTGAAGTTGGGTCTTTTCAACTTGTGACACTCCTTTGGCTGTCCCCCATGCCTCCTTGAATGGTGTATTTGTAGTTATGGCTATTTTCATGGCATCACTGTGATTTTGGAGTTACAGGTAGCCCAGGTATCTGGTTCTGTGTTTGCCTAGGCAGTTGATCCATTTTCTGTTGTCTTTAGGCTTCCGGAAGTCCTTGCCTTGTTTGACCAGACATTCAATGAAGGCATGATCTTTTGAGCAGTAACGTCAGATTTCTGTCTTGCTGAAACACACCGTTCTACTGTATTTGGCCCTTTGTCACTGAGGGCATTGGATAACTCTGGGTATGAAGTATTCTGACTGTTGTGGTCTCTTGCCCATCATCACTTTGGCAGGTGTCTTGTTCCCTTCTGTTGTCACTGTTGGGATCTTGGTGTGTGTCAGCAACCTCTCTACCTTTATGACTCAAATGTGAGGGTTCTCCTGCTGCAGCTGCTTGTGCAGCTGGATTTTGTTTGCCGCACGGTGTTGTCTTTCTTGCTTGTGATCGTGTCACTTGTGGTTTCTGGTGTAGTTTTGCTTCTTTCGGTTGCGGTGGTAGCACTTTTTTACAGCCTATGCAGGCTCTCTTCCCCCCATCGTTTTGACACAAGTGGTATCAGTAGCGGCTTCCTCACGTCTCTTCTTGAACATTGGGTGTTTCTTCATTCTGGCCACTCTCCTCTCCATATGTTATATGTGGTATCTTGAGCTATCAGGTGACTTATTCTCTATAAGGTTTCTGTAGATATAAATTGGTCTGACTGATGTTATAATTGCCCCGGGTATTTAAATGTATTAGCTTGGTTAAGAATTTTTGCTTCTATTGTTATATTACATTTTGGTATCTTTCTTTTGGATATAACTATTGTTTCTATTTTTTTTTATATTTAAGAAAAGTCTTTTGTATGCACTGTCTATTACTACATATCTAAAATTTGTTGTAGATCTTTTGCATTTTAAGCTATCAATACAATCTTGCATTGAGTCTGGAAACTAAAATTCAGAGCTTTAGCAGTTGGGGAAAAAAAGAAACCCCTCCACTACTGGAGAATGAACTCTCACCAGTGCCATTAAGCTAGTGAGCTAACTACTTGGTTATCATATCTCAGATTGATAGTGTAGGGTCACATTTTGTTTCTCTAGAATGTATGTTCCTTGGCAGAAATGTTACTGCAAATGTTCCTTACTATATACATATTCTGTTCTTTATTTATATATATAATACTTTACTATTAAACCATCAGTATGTGTATTTCATTTTATTAGTTTTATATAAATTATAATGAACAATTTCGTTATGACATTCGTTTTGTTTTTTAAATTGATTCTTGCAGTTGCTAAGGAAATGTTTTTCTTCTGTGATGGCCATGTCATTAAGAGTGATTTCAGTCAGCAAACCTAAATCCATGATGCGACCAACTCAGTGGGATGAAGCAGTAGAAGAGGCTTATCGATTTCAGTTAGCTGGATACAGGGATGAAATTGAGTACAGAGAAGTTCAAAGAACTGACCATGTAAGTGTATTGTTTGGTTCAGCTACAAAACTGGTGCACGCGTGTTGATATCTTCAATTGCTGTGACATACCATGTAAGTGTATTGTTTGGTTCAGCTACAAAACTGGTGCACGCGTGTTGATATCTTCAATTGCTGTGACATACCATGTAAGTGTATTGTTTGGTTCAGCTACAAAACTGGTGCAAGCGTGTTGATATCTTCAATTGCTGTGACATACCATGTAAGTGTATTGTTTGGTTCAGCTACAAAACTGGTGCAAGCGTGTTGATATCTTCAATTGCTGTGACATACCATGTAAGTGTATTGTTTGGTTCAGCTACAAAACTGGTGCACGCGTGTTAATATCTTCAATTGCTGTGACATACCATGTAAGTGTATTGTTTGGTTCAGCTACAAAACTGGTGCACGCGTGTTGATATCTTCAATTGCTGTGACATACCACGTAAGTGTATTGTTTGGTTCAGCTACAAAACTGGTGCACGCGTGTTGATATCTTCAATTGCTGTGACATACCATGTAAGTGTATTGTTTGGTTCAGCTACAAAACTGGTGCAAGCGTGTTGATATCTTCAATTGTTGTGACATACCATGTAAGTGTATTGTTTGGTTCAGCTACAAAACTGGTGCACGCGTGTTGATATCTTCAATTGCTGTGACATACCATGTAAGTGTATTGTTTGGTTCAGCTACAAAACTGGTGCAAGCGTGTTGATATCTTCAATTGCTGTGACATACCATGTAAGTGTATTGTTTGGTTCAGCTACAAAACTGGTGCACGCGTGTTGATATCTTCAATTGCTGTGACATACCATGTAAGTGTATTGTTTGGTTCAGCTACAAAACTGGTGCACGCGTGTTGATATCTTCAATTGCTGTGACATACCATGTAAGTGTATTGTTTGGTTCAGCTACAAAACTGGTGCAAGCGTGTTGATATCTTCAATTGCTGTGACATACCATGTAAGTGTATTGTTTGGTTCAGCTACAAAACTGGTGCACGCGTGTTGATATCTTCAATTGCTGTGACATACCATGTAAGTGTATTGTTTGGTTCAGCTACAAAACTGGTGCACGCGTGTTGATATCTTCAATTGCTGTGACATACCATGTAAGTGTATTGTTTGGTTCAGCTACAAAACTGGTGCAAGCGTGTTGATATCTTCAATTGCTGTGACATACCATGTAAGTGTATTGTTTGGTTCAGCTACAAAACTGGTGCAAGCGTGTTGATATCTTCAATTGCTGTGACATACCATGTAAGTGTATTGTTTGGTTCAGCTACAAAACTGGTGCAAGCGTGTTGATATCTTCAATTGCTGTGACATACCATGTAAGTGTATTGTTTGGTTCAGCTACAAAACTGGTGCAAGCGTGTTGATATCTTCAATTGCTGTGACATACCATGTAAGTGTATTGTTTGGTTCAGCTACAAAACTGGTGCAAGCGTGTTGATATCTTCAATTGCTGTGACATACCATGTAAGTGTATTGTTTGGTTCAGCTACAAAACTGGTGCAAGCGTGTTGATATCTTCAATTGCTGTGACATACCATGTAAGTGTATTGTTTGGTTCAGCTACAAAACTGGTGCAAGCGTGTTGATATCTTCAATTGCTGTGACATACCATGTAAGTGTATTGTTTGGTTCAGCTACAAAACTGGTGCAAGCGTGTTGATATCTTCAATTGCTGTGACATACCATGTAAGTGTATTGTTTGGTTCAGCTACAAAACTGGTGCAAGCGTGTGTTGATATCTTCAATTGCTGTGACATACCATGTAAGTGTATTGTTTGGTTCAGCTACAAAACTGGTGCACGCGTGTTGATATCTTCAATTGTTGTGACATACCATGTAAGTGTATTGTTTGGTTCAGCTACAAAACTGGTGCACACGTGTTGATATCTTCAATTGCTGTGACATACCATGTAAGTGTATTGTTTGGTTCAGCTACAAAACTGGTGCACGCGTGTTGATATCTTCAATTGCTGTGACATACCATGTAAGTGTATTGTTTGGTTCAGCTACAAAACTGGTGCACGCGTGTTGATATCTTCAATTGCTGTGACATCTTGTAAATGTTTAGATAATGGATCATGGCTAAATGTGGTACTGTGACTAGCTACCTTCATCATGGACTGTAACTCTAAGCTGAATATTATAATTTTATCAAAGCAAAGTGTGATAGCACATAGCATTGTGGTCTGCAATAGTAGATTTGAGCAGCTCTTCTGTAGGAAAAATGCAAATAGTAGCTTGCCCATGTCCGTCTATCACACAAACCAGCCACCCCTTTTGAGCAGACTGGGAAACCATGATGTTCAAGGCAAATGCGATTTAGTCACCTAGAGAAGGCTGTGCTCTGACAGGCTTGAAATTGCTGATGATAAACCATAACAGTTCTACAATAAATGCTGAAGAAGAGCAGAACTAAAAGCAAGAAACTCACAAACAGCAGCAATTCTAGGCTGGCTGAAAAGAATAACAAATGATAAATGCATTGCTAAAAAGTTCAGATTGTTGCAAACCTTGGTCACCTCCATATATCTGTATCTGTGTAAAGCGTGGTCACCAAATACTGAAATAGAACATTTAAGCAATGAAGATGAAGTGCTCCAGACACGTCCACTTTTTCGTAAACTAAAAACAAGTAACACAGAGTGCAGTAGGAGCAGGTGCCTCAACAACCTCCTAGATTATGGGAGAAGACAAGGCATTAAAGCACCATCATGATTTATTAGCAAACTGATTAATTTAGCCTCTCCATCCCTCTAACAAATGTTGAATAATAATAGATAAGAGAAGTAACGACTGCAGCAGGATGTAACAATACAAAATGAAAGAAGTCAGGCATGTGTGACTCTTGCAAAAAAGTGAGAGATAATAAACACAGACACAGTGTACAAACCTTACAATGAAGGCAAATTCAGCAAACGGAACTCACAGTGGGAAAAATAACAATGATAATAATAATGTAAAAATAAGTTACACCACAACACAACGAATTGATGTTTCAATCATAATGATCTTCATCAGGAACAAAACAAACAGATTTAAAGAAAAACTTGAAATTACAAAATGTAATAACAAATTAAAACATAAACAGAACATGTATTGGTATCAAACGATATTAGGCCATTGCACGTGCTCCGTTTCTAGGAAGACTGTGCAGAGATTCAGCTGTGAAAGGTGCCAAATAAGAAAATGTGAAGCTGAAGGTGTGCAAACAGATAGATTTGGATATATATAGAAGGAAGTCAGCAGAGTTATACAGTGCCATCTATAACAGTAGTGATTCCCTCTGGATAGATGCATCCTAAAGAGTTTATTAATTGACTCTTGATTTTAAGCCTAATTAAGTTGTTAGAGTAACATGGCTTCAATGATGTGACCAATACATTACCGACACCATTGTGATCAGAAGATTTGAAATAGTTAGAGGCAGGTTTGTCGAAGTGTTGTGTAATATCCCTAAAGTTTCCCTAAAACGATCGGCTAGACATGCTCATATGTTATTCAGACAGAGGTGATCACATTCTTCTTAGGCACCTTTGCCTGGAAAGACTCATTTACATGTGTATCCCGCAACCTAATATATGTTATTATTTGCAAACAATGTAACATGAGATATAATGAACAGATCAGTAATAGCTGAAGGCTTTAGCTTCATGTATCGATACGTGGTCTGCCTCTTTCTCTGCTTCCATCTGGTCTGTACATCATTGCTTGTTGTGGTATACTGTTAGTTGGTAACCTACTTGCATGGCTCAACCATTTGACTTGCTGCCTTCTAATAATCTAGCGCAGCTATAACCCCCACTGTAGTCCTGATTTCTTCATTTCTGATCTTATCTCTTCTTGATACATTGAGTATTCTTCTCAGGGATCTCATTTCTGTTGTTGTGATTTTTCTTTTTTCTTTTGTTTATACTTCTTAGTTTTTCTACGAGCAGTATGAAGATCCCCTGCCAGCTTGCTAGGCCAGTCGCAGGTTTAGGACAAAAATCTGACCATAGGGAGTCCATCCCCTATGGCGAGCCATAGCCCCGTTAGCCCATGACCTTGCAGTTATGGTTTCCCAGTCTACACCTTTACACCTCAAGACATGTAAAATGGGTCTTTACTTACTGAACTTTCTATTCTCATAGTGGATATTTGGCAATAAAAACACAGTTAATCATATTTTCTTGTTGAATTTACTTTTGCTCATTCCTCTTCTAGGTTGACAGATGGCCACACAATGGATTTGTGAAGAAACTTATTCGTCGGGACGGATATTTCTACTACTATAACAAAACACGTGAATGTCCAGACAAGCAGATCAATAGAACCAAGTTATATGCTTATTGACATTGACTTCTAGTCAAGAGGAAGTAAATCACCTGATGTTATAAGGTGTCTTTTGCATCTCTTTGAATAGTTTTGTGCAGCTGTACCATGTATATGCTGGTTGCTATGGCTGGTTGCAGTTTTGCTTACTATTTCCTCTTTTACGCTGATTATCTCATGGATTTTTTACTTTTATGTCTGGCACGGGCGTCTGAACTTAGCTTACCAGTTATTGATTTAGACTATTCTGAATATTTTAAATATTTTGAACAGAAAATAGTATAGATGGGGGTCATGATAGCGTAGTGACTAGATGCTTGCCTCCTGAACTAGTGGTCACAGGCTCGCATCCGCATCAAGGCACATTTTAGATTGACTTGGGCTCATTTATTTTTTAGCTCGCCCGCTTTGAACTCAAGTGTATTAGCTGTTTGTGACTTACTAGAAAATTTTACAATCAATAGTTTCCCCTTGCTTTCTGAGCGGTCAATGTCTCATACCAATGATATCAACTCATGGATCTGCTTTCGTAGTTAGTTTTATTAGTTTGGTCACAATTTATAACTTACATAATTCACTTTTTAAATAAGGCTGGTTGGTGGGGTGGCATAGTAGTTTCAGTCAGCCTGCCTCCCGAGACTGGTCCAGTTTCAATCTTCAGTAGAGGCAGTATTATTTTGCCCCAACCAGTACAGCTCAGGGGTCGACCAGGCCTCATCAGAATGGGTGCCAGGCAATTTTCTGAGATTTCTTGGAATTATCTGGGCAGGAAAGTCAGTGAGGAAAGGAACTGGCCACCCCAGCTAATGAGTTGTGACCCACAATACGAAGGTCTAACACTTCACACCCCAACAACTGCAGTACCTGCTATGGAAATACCTGAACCTGTTATGAACACTAAATCAAGGATGAAAGAACATACCTGACTATAGCTTGTTGATTAATGTATTTTTTTTAAAATTGCATATCCCTTACAGGACATTGCAGTCAACACCAGCATTTTTCAGCTGTCATCAATGTTCTTGGCAAGATTACGCTCAGTAGTTCGCCAGTAAACAATGCGACGAGATCCGCTGCCGAATCTCATGCAGCTGTGTTCCTCATTCATGTGGATACATGGGATTATGGAGAAAGTCGTTAACCCCTTCGCCAGGGTTTCACAGACTTAATGTATTTATGTCTAATAAAACTATCATTACAGCATACATACCACTGTTGTCTGCTAGAAGGGTTTACCCAACTCAGGAATGATTCATGGCCGCAGCAGTGCACAGGATAGGATTGGTATTTCATCAATTGGGAACTGCAGTAGCTCTGTGACTAGCAAGCCTACCTGCTGGCCCGGTGGTCAAGCGTTCAAATCCCCAATGAGGAGGCAAATTTCTAAACACTGATTTGGTCTAAGATGGGTCCCAGGATATACTCTGAGTAGTAAAGGCATCCAGCATGATACTGGCCCCACCATCCACAGTGTGCTGATGTGTCTATACAACTATGGGGGTAGCACCATATACCCCATAACCTCAAGGTGTGGAACAGGGTCCTCCATTACTTCACTTTTACTATTCTTGTACTAATATTGTTTTATTAAATGTGTATGTCTGGCTTTGTTATTATTCTAGTTGTGTATAATTTATTCATAAACAGATATTATTATTCCCACATTATACGTTATTGTTAGTCTCTTGATGTTCATGTGACTTATTCATGCACAAAAGCAGAACAGTACTATTTGTATAAGTAGTGGGGCACAACTGCCTTGTTTTGTCTTTTCTATATACTGAAGGTTTGAAGGCAACAGTACAGATTGCCTTCTTGTCTTAGCTTGCCGTTAAGCGATGTCAGAAGTTTCATTTTCTCTCTAGTGCCAGGAGTGTCACTCTGGCCATCTAGAACTCTAGCAGCCACTACAGAATATATCTAATGATGTCAACATTCCATCTGCATCTAGGTCTTCCTTTAAAACCAGACATTACAGTAAGAAAGAGAAAACAGCGCTAGTTGGTCATATAATGAGAATAAAGGCATTGGGAAACATTGTGATGACTTAAAAGATCAGTGAGAGGAGAGGCAGAGGCAGACCGAGACAAATGATGCTGAATGGACTGAGACGGTGGCATGTAGTAATATCAACAGACTTGATCCAGAACACCGGGACCAAGGTCTGTGGAGAGACATGAATGCCTAAGCAAGTTGGCCAGGCACAAGATGACAGTAATGAGATGATGAGGTGAATGAGCAGCTGGCCAGGTTATCTACAAGGTGGTATTTGTTGTCTCTACTATTCCACTTTTCAGCTGAAATAAATTGTCTACATCTGCAATGTTATCTCTTGTATACATTTCCCGGGAAGGTTAACCCGGTCAACAAATGCCCGCAGAAGTCGGATGTGTCGGCCTAATGGCGCAAGAATGCAGCTCTGCTGTAAACAGGCACAACGCAATCACATCCGGAAAAAAACTCCGGGTGAACGAAGAAGAAGAAGAAGAAGTATACATTTCAGTCTTTTCTTTAGTTCAGCTTTTCCACTAAACCATTGCTTGTGGGATCTACTTTTTGCTCTGGTTTCGTCGTATGTTAAATGGCGATGCTTCTTGCGGCATTCTGTTTGGGAACCTTCTTGTTTCATGGCTAAACCATAGGACTGAGTCTTTTGATCAAATCTGTTGCTGACATTGTGCCCACTTGCTTCATGTATCTAAATCATATTTGAAAATATAGCTCAGAACAATACACAAGTCATACAACAGCAATGTCTTGTAACGTGGAGATTGGCTGGAGACATTGGATTCTACACAAGACTAATAATTGTCACAGACTAATATCATACTTCTTCATTCGCTTGCTTGATATTTATTATCTGTATCTGCAATATGCTGGTCTCTCTGGCCGAGGGGTTACAACACTTTCACCATAATCCCGTTTATCACACAGTCTCGTAGCGGGCGAGAGCTGGGAGCAGTTTGACCCCCGCTGGTGACTTGCGGGATAACTGAGCCGGCCGCTCGGAAAGCAATGGCAAACTACTGAGCGTAATCTTGCCAAGAGATCAACAGACAGCTGAAAGATGCTGCTGTTGACAGCGATGTCCTGTAAAAGATTTGCGAATAATAAAAAAAAAAAATCTGCAATATGCTGGGGTCATGGCGAAGGTCTTACGAATGTGATTCGTAATCCCCCGGGAAGGTTAACCCGGTCAACAAATGCCCGCAGAAGTCGGATGTGTCGGCCTAACGGCGCAAGAACGCAGCTCTGCTGTAAACAGGCACAACGCAATCACATATGAAAAACAACAAACTCCGGATGAACGAAGAAGAAGAAGAAGATTCGTAATCTGCATACCGTGTTTGAAACACAGCTGCGGGCTATTTTGCAGCAGACCGCCTTGCACTGGTTTTAATTCAGTGGTACGAGTGCAGACTGTTCAGAAAGCAATGGCAAACTACTGAACGCAAACTTGCCAGGAAATCATAAACGGCAAAAAAAAAAATACTGAGGTTGACTGACATCCTGTAAAGGATATATTTCCGCAATGTTGTCTCTTGTATAAACTTCACTGACTTTTTTTAGTTCACCCAGTGGTCCTCCAAAATGTCATACTCTCTAAGGTATGCTTAATAACGAGGGCTTAGGGAGAAACTCAAAGATTGCACTAAATAAGGACGGAAACATTAAGGTTGCAGAAACATACAATAATATTGCTTGATACTCAGATTTAAAAAAAAATTACTACTACCCAAATTTCTTGATATGTCAAAACCTCTTCATGTATAGATATCACTGTGCATTTCTGTAGAGTCATTGATAATCTGGTGTCCGTCGATTATTTTTTGTAAAAAAACAACCACATTGTTTATTAATGTTCACCATTGTATAGTTTGCCACATATTCCATCACTTTAGCAGGCAGAAGAATTTACTTTAACTGACAATAAATAAGCTTAAATTAAACAGAACAAACCCCCGGGAAGGTTAACCCAGTCAACAAATGCCCGCAGAAGTCGGATGTGTCGGCCTAACGGCGCAAGAACGCAGCTCTGCTGTAAACAGGCACAACACAGTCACATCCGGAAAAAAAATCCGGATGAACGTAGCAGAAGAAGAAGAAACAGAACAAATTAATAACAAATTCTGTTAATAAACCAAAACAATCTTAAGATTCTGTAACAAACTAAAACATATCAATTTCTGTTTTTCTGTTTTTTATTTTATTAAATCAGTCTCTAAGTGCGGAGATAAGATTCACTTCTGACACTGTTAGTGAAGATGGCGCACTTCTAAATGACTACATTTTTACTACTACCTGAAGCAAAACACAATACAAAATCCAGGAGCTAACAGGTCAATATCAATACCAACAATCAATCACAGTCTCATGAACATAGAAATATAAAATATCGAACTATCACAGAAAGTACAATGAAGTAGTACAAAAATATAATAAAAATTGAACACAGTTGGTAAAATTTAAAACTAAAATGTAGGAAAACTAAAACAAGCAAGGCTTAAGTTGCACATTCATTGACAACAGATAGGTCAAGCCTTCACCATCACACCAAATTGACAACACATTTTCACAACAGCATAACATAGCAATTGGAAACAGTCTGTAATATCATTGATTTCTAAAAGCACTTTGCTGTTTCATAATCTGAGCAGTACCACATTCTCTGAATACTGATAAGCTTGTCAATGGCATACTTCAGATTTCGTACAGGTAAACAATTTTGATGCATTATTTCAGATTCTAGACTTAAAACATTCTATAACGCAGCAAGGACACTACTCAAATGTGCACAATGTGTTACTAATGTGTAACATAGCTTCTGATAGTGTTTTGCTGTTTGTATCTTTGTTCCACGTATTCTATATGTAAGACTAGTATACCAAGTAAAACAAACAGTCTGCGCAGTATACTGAGACTATAATGGTGTGACAGAATCACCAATGTGGATGGAGCTCATGGAGAGAACTATACACATTCTGGTGAATCGAGAAGTGAGTAGAAGATGCTGGCGCTGGATAGGACACACATTCAGGAAACCTGATGATAGTATAACTAGACACTCCTTTGTCTGGACCCCACAAGACAAATGAAGTAGTGGGAGACCTAAAAACATAGAAGATAATTCATAACAGAGATGAACTATGGAGGAAACTGCAGCAGATAGCAAAAGATAGGACAGTCTGGTTTGGGTAGGTCGAAGGCCTATGCCCAAAAGGGGGAATAAAGGGATAAAGAAAAGAAGAATACCAAGTGATCATCTTAAGAAAATGCAGGCCTTGTTTTACTGCTTTTCTATGGTAACTGCCAACCTCCTGTTCCTGGTTCACACATTGCATTATCTGTAGAAGTTTCTAATACATTGGCAGTATGAAAATGAATTATTGACCAACGTGTTATGTAACTGAGTAATCATTGGCAAATAGGTCATCTATCATGTTTTATTCTATATGAATGTAAATGGTAAATGGATTATTAATTAAACTGTAAAGATCAGTATCATTTGTAAAGTTGAAAATAAGCCATTTGTAAGCAAACTTCATTATACCTTGTAGTAACATAAATGACTAGATAGCAAAAGTAATTTCTGGTTCTAATGTAACAGCAATTCTTTCTTGTAACTCTTATGTTGTACAATTATCCCAACATTTTTGGAGTGCATAACTTTGATAATGTAACTAGTAAATAGACTAAAGGATAATGATGATAGCAAGAAAAGTATGGATAATTTAAATTTATAAAAGTAAACCAATTGAATATTAGCAACACTAAATGTAAGCTTGAATAGAATTCCCTATTCACTTATACTTTAATCTTAAAAGAATCCACATTCTTGCCAATAAAATTATCCTGCCTGAATTGCTTTAAAACTGCAGGGACAATTTTTTTATATCCTTCAGTAATTATTACGAGGAGACTTCAAATGAAAACCTTAAATGTCTCAATGACTCTTTCAGTCGTCCAAACAGGTGGAAATCACTTGGGACCAGGTCTGGCGTGTATGGGGAATGTGGTACATACTGAAAGTGGAGGTCTTAGATGATTTTAACCGTTGTACAGGCAGTATGGGGGTTAAGCATTGTCATGTTGCGAAAGGACAAAGTTACGCAGAAGTCCATATTGTATGGGTTTGATTGTGGGTTGAAACATCCTACTCCACTTATACACTTGCTGGACTGACAGGGTTACATCACCATACTGGACATTCATTTGCCGATGAATTTCTATAGGTTTCACCCCTTCACTGATAAAAAAACTGATAATAGATTGCTGCTTCTCTTTGGAGCACGTCAAAAGTGGGACAGCCATCTTTAAACTGTCATGATGTGAAGCCCCCTTGTATTATTGGAAGCTGTGTTTAGTCTCTTAACAGAAAGAGAGAAAGCAAGCAAGTAACAATATCAACATTAAATGCACAATCTTTTGAATATCACGTTGTAAGATCATGTGCACACTTCATTAGTATATGTAAGTAGTTGTCAATTAACATAACAAATTAAATTGTCTCCCAAGCAGTTTCCTGCCATGAGTCTATTTTGTGATAGCACCATCACATTTTGTAGGCCTAGTGCAGAATGTGGCTTAGATATTAATATCCAAAAACACAAACTATGATAATTAGCAGTGGAAAGGAGAGGCCATCAATGAACATCACAGTAAATGATGAGATACTAGAACAAGTAACAAGTTTATCCTATCTTGGATATGTAATAACAGATGATGGTAGAAGTGAAACAGAAATAAAAAAGAGAACAGGAATGGCCAAAAATGTTTTCAACAAAATGAAATAAGTAGTAACAGCTAGAAAGATGTATATTCAACACTATCATATGGCATGGAAACCTGAATAATGAACAAGCAAGTAAAAAGTTGAATAGAGGCCCTGGAGATGTGGATATACAGAAGAATATGTTGCATTTCATGGAAACAAAAACAATCAAATACAGAGGTTCCAGAAAAACTTGGAATGAAAAGAGAGTTGATGAAAGAAATAAAAAAAGAGACAAGTGAAATATTTTGGCCATGTTAAAAGACATAACACTCTTATAAAAACCATACTGAAGGGTAAGGTTGAAGGCAGGCGAGCAAGAGGTAGACAACGATACAAGTGAGAAGATAACATCAAGAGATGGATGTACAGTAGTCTGACAAAATGTACAAGTAAGGCATGAGATAGTGTCGAAGATCCATTGCAGCCTATCTTTGTTGTGGAGATGGAAATTTACTGAATGCACACATATGCATGAACATGCGCATGATTCAATCTAATTTATTTACAAATTATTAGATAATGCAAGGGGTGTGCATGTAATGTGTATTAAATAACAGAAGAAATGCATATGTAATTTCATGCTGAATACAGCAGAAGATTAAGGGAAGTTTGTATGGATGGACTCGCAGTGTTATGTAAAATTAAATCTCTTATACAAAAGAAAAAGACAAAATAAACTCAGAGTACAATATAGCACCGGGATTACAATTTGTCAGTCCATAATAGTGGTCAATTAATCACATATTTTTAAATACAACATGGTGTTATATGATGTCACAGTTGTCAAAATGTACTTCTAAATAAGAACTGTAGCAAACCTTTTAAAATATATTTTCTAAGCTAAATGAAATTAAGAAAGTGTCCTCTATGCACAAGCAAGACACATAAGTGCATATCAAGATTTAAATAAACCTAGAAGTATGTTCATTGTGGAAAAGGAGTTAATGTGATAAATATTCACAACATGATTCAGGGAATCTAAACTGAATTTTGTTTTCAATGTCATGTCCATATATATTCCATCAGAAGGAGGCAGTAATTGTTTTTGGGCGGCCATGTTATGAGAAGACAAAAACTGGAACATGTGACAGCCGGAAAGATTTGAGGAAAGAGAGATAGAGGAAGACAGTGCGAGAAGATTCTTGACAGTCTTGTGTCATGGGACGGAAGGGAGTCAACACACGAATTGATCCATGACGTCAGAGATCATATTTGTGGAGAAGCATGATCGTCCATACCAGCTGGCTAGCCAATGGATGATGATGAGATATTCCATGTTCATGTTAGTGATTACTACTGTACCCTGATCAAGTATGAACAGCTACATTTTTTTTTTACCACAGCCTCTCTGAACCAACAAAATACACTCACTGACTGCCCAAAACTACTGTGGAGACATGTTCTAAACACAATCTATAAGCCAGTTACACAAGTTAAGTAGTGTGAGATGTCAAGGCAAACCAAGTGTTCTTTGCACAGCTGTGACAATATTTTTGATCTGTGGTATCGCAAGTTCTTCCAGTGATTTAGCATAGGGCATTGGAACATCTGCTACTGTTACCCTCCGAACTGGAGCATCTAGGTAGTTAAACGCTGGACCTGAAGGAAAAGAAACCAATAGTTAACAATTAGCAAGTACCCAGTATCAAGAGATTTTAAAATATACAAAATACAGCAGTTGCAGAAACAAACAAATGGTCACCATATGTTTTGCTCGGTTTTTGCTTTTACAAAGAGCGCCCTGTTCAACACTGAAAACAGATCTATTCAATATTATTGAAAGTGTAAGTTGATATTATTTTAAAACATGGACATTAAGCAGACAAGATGAGAAACATCTAATGGCTGAGGAAATGTCATTTCTGAGGAAAGGGACAAGATTTTCTTGCAGGGACATAAAAACTAATGGGACAATCCTTTAAGAAACAAATGAAAACAGGAAACTCATTAGAGAATAAGACATAGACAGTCAAGAAAAATCACATATGCAACACACTATAGGTGTGTGTGTATTTACAGCATATGGAAAAAAAAAAAACCACACACACGCATGTACGCGCACACACATATATATTCATACACATACATTAATCCCATGACCAATGCATCCTTGAAAAAGACTAAATTATCTTGAGAAAGCCTTGGAAAAAGTTGGTCAATTTTACTGACCCCTGCACCCAAGAATGGCATAACAATGCTCAGAAAATCAGTGGATTACACAGATAGCAATGAAGGCTAGCTTGTGTTTGTAAAGGACTATCTTCATTGCACACATCCCCTTCAGTCTCCTTCCATAGATTATATAATTCACAAACTCTAACATACAAACAAGGAGACAAACATGCATACGTCTAAACCTGTACAAATTGCAAATATAGGTTTTTCTAATTTTGTCAGAGCAGCAGCCGACATTGCTTACTCTTTATCATTTCTCCACACAGAAGATTTGTTAACCATGCAACAAGCCGACATGACACCCGATGAACTAGCCACAAGTGACATTCTCATCTCATCTGCACAAGACAAAATTCTTTTTTTTTTAAAAACAATCAAAAAGAAACGTACAAGAAGCAGAGATACATCACAGAGAAAATATTCAGGCTGGTAGAAGAAAACAGAAAATTAAAGCAAACGGGGACAGACATACATTTTCTGACAAAATAACAACACAAAATCAGAAATACAAGAATCAGTTTATAATGAATATTAGTTAGTTATTTGCGTATCCTTTACAGAACGTAACAGTCAACTCCAGCATTTTTTGGCTGTTTGTGATTCCTGGGCAAGTTTACGTTCAGTAGTTTACCGTTGCTTACTGAACGACCGGCACTCATACCAGTGTATGTAAACCAATGCAAGGCGATCATCTTCCAAATTGCCCGCAGCTGTGATTCGCACGTGATATGTGGGATTACGAACTGTATTCATAATTCCTTTGCTACAGAGCCGTATATGTGGTAGTAATAGAACAGAAAATCCCCCTGTTGTGTCCCCACCTTGAAGTGGTAGAGGGGTTTGTGTTTTCCAATGACCTCAAGAACTAAGTCGACTAGTAGTGTAGCTATTGGTAGGGTCTACTGGTATGCATCGTTTATATGGCAGCTTATGGATGTGAGTCATGGACCATTTCACAATCACCAAAGAAGAAAATTTGGGCTCCTGAACTGAAATGTTACAGATAAATTGTTAGAATAGCCAACAAGATGAAACATGCTGACATTCTACAAGATTTGAACACTGAAGAAAACTGGCTCAAAAATCTCATCATGACTTGGAAATTAAAATACGCTGGATATATTAAATGTGATTTTAGAAAAAAACAGCAGTGGAAGGCATAGTTCCTAAAAGAAAAATTATAGACTGACCAGCATGAAGGTAGACAAAAGATATTACAGACATCTTGGGCTCGAAAATGCATGAGGCGGGATAGTTAGCAACAAATCCAGAGTTTTTCCAGTGAGCCATGATGAGAGCAAAGGACATGATACATAAAACATCTAAGGAAGCTAGGCTTATGATCTACTGTCATGTGATCAGTTGGGATTATATAATCCTTCAGTTCTTGATTTGTAAAAACCACCCACAGCTGAATGTGAACTTGTGTTAGAATTAGACTGCATCTTTAAGCCATGCCATCCGCTTAATTAAGGATATATTCTCATGTAAGAAAGTCAATAATAAATGATATTATACCTTCTATAACCCTTGCTGCAACATCTGATCCAATCCCACACTGGGGCCATCCATCTTCTACAATCACCAAGTGATTGGTCTTCATCACAGACTGGAAGATTGTTTCATCATCCAGAGGTCTCAATGTACGAAGGTTGATTACCTGCAATATTTCAAATGAGAACATTCTCTCAGAATGTATCTACTGCTGAATGTTTAGTTGTGAAATATTTTTAAAATGTCAGCTTAGATTGCAAATGTGGACCAAATTCTTATCTCATCCACATGGGGTATAGATATGATGTTGATTAACTATTAACTGATTCAATGCTAAACAAACAGTAGGTTTAGACCAAAGACAAATGGATGGCAGAAAATGGAAAGCAGAGGTATGTGACAGTAAGGGCTTACAAATTGTTAATATGGTAGCAGACATGTTGTATTATAAATCAAAGGGGTTTGCATAGGGAAAACATTATATTGATATTTTAACCAAAGTTTGAAAAACTTCATTTAAATAATGTTAAATTGTTTAATGTGTATTTTAAAAATGGGAGAAAATTATTCAAATTTTTCACTCACTAAGGCAAATTTCCTCCATTTTGTGACAACAATCCAATTACATGTAGTGAGTAATGATAAACACACCACTTTTCTTGAAAAATATCACAAGACAAGAGCTGCTACTAAATACCATCAGAACATCATATTTCAAAGTATATAATTTTCACACAAAATTTAAAAAAACCTGGAAAAAAAACGGGCAGATCTGTACTCAACAGAATGAGAACCAATATATACATTATTTTCTATTTAGTTATAATTCTTCTTCTTCTTCTGCGTTCATCCGGAGAGTTTTTTCGGACATGATTGTGTTGTGCCTGTTTACAGTAGAGCTGCGTTCTTGCGCCATTAGTCTGACACATCCAACTTCTGCGGGCATTTGTTGACCGGGTTAGCCTTCCTGGGATTTAGTTCTAATTATTTACAATACTGCTAAGCTTATATGTGATAGACAAAGCAAACTTAGGGGCACAAGTGTGGCCCATTAGAGCAAACATAATTTGACATGTGCCATCTCATGGCGACATACATTAAGTCAGTTTTGTATTCCCTATCACCACTTTTAATTTACCTGAATAACCAAATTACCGCCTGTGCTATCAGAATATTTCAAAAAGTCCTTTAAATCAGAATCACTATCATTTAAAACTGTTTCAAATAATAATCTGATGTACTCAGAAGACATATTTTCAGGACCTTCTCTAAAAAGAAGGCATGAAACACCTAAGTCAGACCATCACTCTGACTTCTTAGAATGTATTTATGCCTGATGAAATATATATGAATGTGTAAGTGTTATTGACAGATTCTGCCTAAATGTGCATTTAAAATAAAGGATATCATTTTTGGGCAAGTGCAGAAATTCAGATATCTAGACACATGGATATCATCAGATGGAAGATGTATCACTGAGATAAAGAACAAAATAGGACAAGCAAAAACTGAATTCTATCAAATGAGTGTTTTGTGCAATAAGTCACTGTCCTTGAAAGTTAGAAACACAGTTCTTGCATGTTACATAGAACCAGTTTTAATATATGGCTGCGAATCCTGGACAATTAGTAAATAGGCAAAAAAATCCTTGAAAACCTTGGAGGTGTGGTTTTATAGAAGAATGCCGAAAATTAATTGGACAACCAAAATGAGCAATCGGGATGTTTTAAGGGAAGCTGAGTCATAAAGACAAATTATTACAAACATCAGAAAGAGGCAGTCCTCATTTTTTTTGGCCACGTTATGAGAAGATAAAAACTGGAACATGTTGTGATAACCGGAAAGATTTGCGGAAAGAGATGTAGAGGAAAACAGTGTGAGAAGATTCTTGACAGTCTTGTGTCGTGGCATGGAAGAGAGTCAACACACGAATTGATCCTTGACATCGGAGATCGTAGTTTGTGGAGAGGTATGCTTGCACAGGCCAGCCGGTAAGGCATGGATGATAATGATGTGTAACTGGTTTTGAAACAGCTAAAGTCAATCCCAATACAGTTAACATTGTCCTAGACTACTTACCTCACACTCAATTCCCTGAATGGCTACTTACCTCACACTCAATTCCCTGAATGGCTACTTACCTCACACTCAATTCCCTGAATGGCTACTTACCTCACACTCAATTCCCTGAATGGCTACTTACCTCACACTCAATTCCCTGAATGGCTACTTACCTCACACTCAATTCCCTGAATGGCTACTTACCTCACACTCAATTCCCTGAATGGCTACTTACCTCACACTCAATTCCCTGAATGGCTACTTACCTCACACTCAATTCCCTTGGTGGCTACTTACCTCACACTCAATTCCCTTGGTGGCTAACTCTTTTGCTGCTTCTAAACACGTGCCCACAGGTTTCGAGTGTGCAACTAAGGTGACATGCTTTCCTGAAATATGCAGCAGTATTGTCAGAGTCGTTTAGACCACCAAAAGACATGTCTATGTATAAACAGATTTTACAGGTGCTCAGGATTAGAAAGTTTGTAGATTAGATTTTTTGCATATTGCAATAAAATATATGTTTTTAAAATACAAAATTAAAAAAAAACAAAGATGCTGCCTATTAGTGTACAGTATGTATGTGTGTATGTGTATATACGTTGTGTATGTATGAATGTGTGTGTGCTTATATATATATATATATATATATATATATATATGCCGGTCTCTCTGGCTGTGGGGTTACAACACTTTCTCTCTGTAATCCCGTTTATCACGCAGAGTCTCGCAGCGGAGCGAGAACTGAGGTGGTTCGACCCCCGCTCGTGACTTGCGGATACTGAGCCGGCCGCTCAGAAAGCAATGGCAAACTACTGAGCGTAATCTTGCCAAGAGATCAACAGACAGCTGAAAGATGCTGCTGTTGACAGCTAAGTCCTGTAAAAGGATACGCAAAACATATATATATATATATTCAGAAAGAATACAACCTTCAATTCTAAACGAAATTACCAATTAAAATACACTGTCTATTTACATAAATAGAAGAAATAAAAGGAAAAATTACAAAATATAAATCACAGGAAAAGCTATAGAAAAATAAAAGCAACAGACAAATATATTTACCTGCTCTCTCTATTTTGCATTTTCCAATAGGAACCAGAAAATCTTTAGACAAGACTTCGTCGCCGACCTCAAAACTTACACCATACATAAGTTCATGTTCTAAAAACACAACTGTTAAAAAGATAAATATGCTTGTTCATTCAAAAGTTATCAAAGAACCAAACAAATGAAGCACATTATATAAGAATCAATGTCACAGATTAACAGCCCATGAGCATATCAAGAATACACAGTGCATTGTGGACGACAGAGGACTGCCATCATATATGCTTTCCTACAGAACATGTGAAAAAAGAGTGACCTCATCTATTTGCCATTTGGGGCTTTGTCATTTGTTTCATGGATACAATTTTCTTAAATTCGTGGCGTACATCATTAGGCAAGGGTGTAGTCACTTGTGGAGCAAACATGACTGCAAGAACTGTGAAAAAAAAGGCTGGACAGAAAAACCACCGCAGGAGATCCTCTTCCTGGAACATCAAGCATTCTTTGCCCACATTGTCAAAGAACATTTCGAGCCAAAATAGGCCTTACCGGCCATCTGAGAACTCACGGCCCCATACTTTCAACCCCACTGGATGAAATGAATGGTAATTGTCAGACTTGATGGACAAACACCACAATTTTCTTGGAGACTCCTAGGGTGTCATGAATGGAGGTATGGAGCTATGGAACCTAGATGCTGTACCATGAGCTGCACACATGTCACTGCTTATTTGTGACTTTTTGGAAAAGTATGAAATGACTGTTGTTCCACAGCTGATCTGCTCTCTAGATTTAGCCCCTGCAGATTTTTTCTTGCTCCTAAAGTTGAAATCCACCCATTAAGGTCATCAATTTCAGAGTATAGAAGACATCATGGAAGCCGTGTGTCTGAAATGTTAATAATGCTCAATCTTAAACTTCTGATACAAAAATGGCGGGGAAGTGAGTTCTTTCCCTACACCAGTCAGCTGGACTGAAACGTTGACTTCTCATCCTTGACTTAGGGATGTAAATTACACGTACCTCAGAAGTCAGAGTGGATTCGTCTGATAGCATGGAACATGGGTGATAGGGAAAGCAGGCCCACATACACAAATCAATTTAGTGTGGACTATGCTCAAGTTCAAATCGAGCAAACAAAAAAACAAAAAGGAGATCATAGAAAATGTATGACAACACAAGCATGTTATCCCAGAAACATTATTTCCAGGAGGTATTCAAGATTGAAAAACACATTAGGAGCGAATTATCAGCAGTGGAGGGAACTATTCCGAAGGCGTCAAGTGTGACTAAGTTGTAAGTTAAAAGTTAGTTGCATATTCTTAACAGGACATAGCAGTCAGCCCCAGCATTTTTTGTCTGTTTGTGATCTCTTGGCAAGTTTATCTTCAGTAGTTTACCATTTCTTTCTGAATGACTGGCACACCTTTTTATAAAAACCCAACGCAAGGCAGTCTGCTGCCAAATTGTCCGCAGCTGTGTTTTGAATGCGGTATGTGAAATTACGAACTGTGTCCGTAACCCCTTCGCCATAGTTGTAAATAGCAAACATAAATATTTTACAAGTCCAATTTCTTTTCGTCCTTCAAGAAACAAATGAAGATCATAAACTGATTAGAGTCATTAGAAGTAGACAGTCAACATTTTTTCATAAACTGATTAGAGTCATTAGACGTAGACAGTCAACATTTTTTGGGCATGTTATGAGATGAAATGACTTGGAGAACTTGGTGACGACTGGCAAGATCGATGGGAAGAGATAAAGGGGAAGACCGAGAAGTAAATACATGGATGGCTTGGCCACATGGCATGGCTGAGACAGGAACACAGAGCTGATCCACGACTCTGGTGATCAAGTGAGATGGCAAAACATGACCGCCCACGCTTATCGGCATGGCTCATGATGGATGGATGGAATTTCTTCTTTAACTGCTCTCATATATATCAGTATCAGTACCACAGCGGTGACTAACACATTTTGTTAAATATAATCTCTATCACCCAGATTGAAAGCATATTTTATGTCATCAACCATGTCCCACATAAAATGTATAGACGTACCTGGATCTGAGTCTCTAATGGCAGACTTCAGCAGCCCTCTGCTGTCTTCTGCTGAGTAGGGTGACAAGACCTTCAGGCCAGGTATCTGGCTGTACCAGGCACCAAAACACTGTGAATGCTGAGCACCCACACCTGCTGAAGTACCATTAGGCCCACGAAATACAATAGGCACTGTCACCTGAGACGATACGGAAAGGCTTCAGTGGATGTCGAAGCAGAAAACATGTGTTTAGTGACTAATTACTTTACCTTCTTCTTTGTTCATCATGAGAAGGTTATTAGCAGAAATGTGTGTGTTTGCAGCATAGCAGCAATTTTTGTGACGTGAGGCTGACACTAGCTCTGCATATTCTTCTTCTTCTTCTTCTGCTTTCATCCGGAGTTTTTTTTCCTGGACGTGATTGCGTTGTGCGTTTACAGCAGAGCTGCGTTCTTGCGCCGTTAGGCCGACACATTCGACTTCTGCGGGCATTTGTTGACCGGGTTAACCTTCCCGGGGGTCTGCATATTCTGTAACTGGGTTTGTATTCACTCTCTGATATCTGATTCACGAAGTGAGGCTGACACTAGCTCTGTATATTCTATAACTGGGTTTGTATTCGCTCTCTGACTACTGCTTTCTTGGGTAGTCTGCAGTGACGCAGCCTGTTTTCTGGACCACCACTTGAAGATGGAGTAGGTTCTTGATCAGCTTTGGTTTGCTGATTCTGATGCAAGAACACAAGTTATGATTCATTCACCGCATTCACTTCTGTTGCTGAATCTTCGACCCCCTGCTGCAAACTAGGACATGGAGAAAACTAGTTACACACGAAAAAAAAAAAAAAAAAAAAAAGGGGTGGGGTGGTGGTAGTGTGAAAGGTGAGAGGATCAAGTTCATTGCACTGGAATTGTATCCCATATAGTTCGGCCTGTCTCCAAGGGGCAGCTAACGAACAAACGAACGAACAAACTTTATTTTCAAAGGGTAACAAACTGGGCATGCAGGCCCGTCTTACATTCGGCCCTTTCAACTAGGCTAACTGATTATCGAGAGTGTCACACGGAGCACGAACTCCATAACTCCAACAATTACCCCAAGGGGTCTAATAAACTGCACTCAAGAACCAAATAATCAAGTGGAAGCGAACCCACGACCTTCTGTGCATGAGACAAATGGATTAATCACTTTGAAGTGGAGATTCCTGGAGAAAACTAATAAATAAAATAAGATACACAACTGTATGAAAATTAACCAAAATAAAGAGATGAAATGAATACATAAGAGAGTTATGTGATGGAGAAATTGCAGAATTAACAGAAAAAAGCAACTTAAAAGATTCATGTATACTAAAAGAAGTCACTGATGATATCATACATATGATGAAAGAAAACAAGAAGTGTTGGATGGATTCACAATAGAGGAATTAGAAGTACTGGGAGAATTTGAAGTAAACATTTTAACTAAAATGTTGAATAATATTTATAATTGATATTTACTAATTGATATGCTGAAATCTGTATTTATAGCTCTACTCAAAAGACCAGGAACAACCGAATTAAAAGAATTTCATACAATCAACCTCATAAACCATATTGCCAAACTTCTACTCAGGAATATAATGAGAAGAACAAGAAAGTAAATAAAAAAAGGAAACTTGTGAAGAACACTATGGATATGTAGAAAGGAAAAGTTCTGTTGTTTGTCCATCAAGAATGATGATGACCATTCATTTCATCCAGTGGGGTTGAAAGTATGGAGCCGTGAGTTCTAAGATGGCTGATAAGGCCTATTTTGGCTCGAAATGTTCTTTGACAATGTGGACAAAGAATGCTTGACGTTTCTGGAGGAGGATTTTCTGCATTGGTTTTTCTGTTCTGTCTTTTCTTCACAGCTCTTGCAGTCCTGGTTGCCTCACAAGTGACTGCACCCTTGCGTAATGATGCACCCCACGAATTTCGGTCTCTGGCTGCAGTCTCCCAGGTGTCATGATGAATACCAAAAGCATTCAGTGAGATTTTCAGCGTGTCTTTAAAGCGTTTCCTCTGGCCGCCTTGGGAGCGTTTACCACAACGCAACTCGCCTTTGAATGAAGAATGACTTGCGCGATGAATTGGATTAAAGTGAGGAAGAGTTGCGCAATTCGTTGACCTCACAATATACACATTATAAACACTAACAGAGAGACCAAAAGAGATACAGAAAGACACATACTTGTGTTTTATAGATTATGCCAAGGCATTTTATAAAGTGAAAGACGATGACATATCAAAATGTTGGAAGATTAACACTGATGGAAAATATTTCAGAATATTTACTGGAATAAAATAGAAGCAATTAAAATGGAAAATAAAGATGGCAATTATGAACAGATAAAGGAAGGAGTAAGACAAGCATGTGCTTTGTCACTGGATCTCTTAACCATCCACATTTTAAATGAAACTGAAAAATGTGAATATGTTTCTTGAAAGTATGTATTGTAAAGAAGGAGTATATTGCTTCCTCTTTTGCCCTCTTCCCCATTGGAAAATAAGTCCTCAGCCTACAAACTTCAACCCCCCCCCCCCATTTTTAGCTATCCCATACAGCTCTGTCCATGTCCTTCCCATATTTTATTGTTCATTTCTGGTTCTACTTCTCTTCCCCGTGAGTTTTTATGTCTTGCTCAATTTCTTTTGCCTTGTCGGTTTTAGACTAAGACTTTTCTAGTTATACTATTCTTGGGTTTTCTAAATCTATGGCCTTATCCATCACCAGTATCTTTTCTTCACCTCTTGGTTCATTGGTATTTGTCTGAATGAGAGGAGGATAATGCCCATGTGTTACCGGCACCCTTTAGGGAAGCAAAGAATACTATCACACTGTAATCTACCATGCGGGTTGTAAGAGGCGACGAAGGAGGGTTGGGCTTGGGGCTGGCTTCCTCATCCTGTAGAAAAGCTTCAGTCACAAAATCCAACCAATCATGGACAAGTATATAACATGAACACATTCTGCACTGTACCTTGCCATCGGACATGTAGAACGTTTTTGCTGCCGAGTTAACAACGTGATCAATGGCTTGCATGGAGAAGTTGAAGGTCATGAACTCACAAACAGGTCTAAGCCCAGCCTGCAGAAACAAATATGGCACTACAGCATTTCAGATTATTTCATTATTTCATGGAGAAAAGAGCAAAGAGATTAATAAAAAACATCAGCAGCTGAAAATTAAAAAGATGGTAGTCCTGTCAGGTTATTCAATCAGAAGACTTGCATGAAGTTCCTGAACATTCACTTCTCCATAAACCCATTCTTGGGAAGATGGTGTGTTGGTTTCCCCTTAATATCCAGATCCACTTGGGTGGTTTGTAACCTCTTCTTTTGTCAGCAATATCCGGCAGTCAGGAAAACGGACAGAGTTGCCCACTTATTGAAAAAAAAATCTTAATAATTTAAATGCATTTAACTGTTAAAATCAATTAGCTGATCTTCCATCCCATATTATATAATTATATCTGAGGTCATAAGTGCTCATGTGTATTAGTTATGTCAAGTCAGGAGATTTGGTAACACATTGGCTAGTGTACCAAAGGTACACAATACAAGCGAGTGGCTTAGGTTTGAGGTATACAATACAAGTGATTGGTTCGAACTGTACGTATACAATACAAGTGATTGGCTTAGGTTTTAGGTATACAATACAAGTGATTGGTTCAAACTGTAGGTATAAAATACAAGTGATCGGCTTAGGTTTTAGGTATACAATACAAGCGACTGGTTCAAGCTGTAGGTATACAATACAAGGATTGGCTCAGGCATTAGGTTTACACTATACCATAATTCATCAATTGCACAGTGTAGCATGATCCTAGTTACTACCAGTATATAAGTCTATCAGCTTCATGTTGTACCATGTGACCACCTGTAACAAATATTTTTATTACCACTACCAAACACTCAAGCACTCTATTGTCTATTCTATCAAACATTAGTGAAAACCTACTGTAGTCCTCTCTAACAATCATCAACACCTGCAGCAAATCAATGCCTTTCTAAGAATGGCAAGGGCTGCCAAAAGCAGACAACTCAGCAGCTTTAAAGATAGTAATTACAAAAAATTAAAAATAAACTTGTTGCTAGGCTGAAAATGAAAGGAGAAACCATTACAGAAAAGTTCAAATGTCTTTAGGTATTTTTTGTTTCATTTGATCTCTTTTCTGTCCAATGAACTTGCAACCTACGATAATGATACATCTCTAAAGCTTCCAAGTTCTTTTCATCTCTTTAGTTTAGAGTTCATGAATCCGGGAAGGTTAACCCGGTCAACAAATGCCCGCAGAAGTCGGATGTGTCGGCCTAACGGCGCAAGAATGCAGCTCTGCTGTAAACAGGCACAACGCAATCACGTCCGAAAAAAAACTCCGGATGAACGAAGAAGAAGAAGAGTTCATGAATTAGAGGGACACTGGCGATAGGGAAAGCTGATCCAGACATAAAGTTCAGTCCAGCACTACTAGAAGTAGTGTATTATATGGACTACGCTTGAGTTCAAAGCGAGCGAGCGCCAAAACAAAAATATGTCAGTTTCACAATGAGCATCCTCTGTAATGTCTACCACAGACAATTATTATTTTAATTCCACTGAGTCCCAGTTATTACAGAAACTCCTCCTCTTCTAGATGCCTTTAACTCTTTCTTACACTGGCTGTATAACTTCACAGTAACAAATACTTGGGACTGGAAAAGTTTAAACAAATGAGAGAGAAGTGTGAATTAAATGACTACCTCTTAAACCTTACTTAATGCTTCTTACCATTGCTGCACCAACAGCGATACCAGCAAAACCCATCTGTAAACAGAACAAATAAACACATCCTAAGAGTAATGTAAAAATATATTCGATTAAAATATGTTTTCCTTGATCACATTCCAAACAATTTACCTGTCTGTGTAATACATATGTAATATCATTATACACAAATAAGTAGAGACAATACAAGGAATGGAAACATATATCAGGTCTTATAGATCAAGCTTTAATTCATTTTGCACCAAGAAACTGTTCTAAGAGGATTCTTCTTCTGCCCTTTATCGCTCAATGAAGGTTAGACCCTCAAGCAAATCAAGCCAGCTGTCCCACAATTCACTATCTCCTGCAGCTCCCTCCATGCCCTTCAATCTCTGTCTCTAATTCTCATACGCATGTGTTTTTAGGTCTCCCTCATTTTCTTTTAATTTGTGGGTTCCAGAAAAAAGGGCATTTTAATTATGCTATTATTGGATTTTCATAATGTTTTTCTATCCAGGGCCAGCATCTTTCCCTTGTCTCTTCATTCACTGGAATGTATCTAGCAGTTTCCATAAGCTACGCTTGAGTGATTCTGTCATATCATTTTAGTCCTATTCCACACAGGCACAAGTCAATGAATGTTTGTAGTTTATTAGTCATTGTTTTAGTCATTTCCCATGCTTCTGCCCCGTACAGCCATCCTAATTTAACATTAGAGTGAAAAAAAAAAATTATATTTGGTACTAGGTTTAATTTCTTTTGACTTCCCTACATTTTCTGGTGCTATGAAAGCTCCTCTTCCTTCTGTATTCTTATTTTAAAGTAACCATTTGTTCCCCTATAATTATTTACATTGCTACATAAACAGGCTTAGGATTCTATCTCTTGAAGTGATGTTTCACCAAGGGATATAAAGTTATCATTTGCTTGACTTATTCTCATTATCTCTGACTTTTCCCTGTGAAATTTCTTTACCTAATTGTTGTGATTTCGTATCAAGTGTGTTTAATTTATCATATATTTAATTTCATGCATGGGACAGGAGGACAATGTCGTCAGCGAAGTCTAGGTCATCAAACTGCTCCGTCAGAGTCCATTCAATTCCACTTATAGTGGTAGTTATTGCCTTCTTAATCCGGTCTATGGTCAGAAAGAATAATAAAGATGACACACTTTAGATCTAACTTAAAATGTTTCTGTTAGTTTTCCCTCAGGAAGAACTCTGAATTTCATGTCTTTATATGCTGCCTTTATTAAGTTGTTCTGTAGGGTGGGATCCCATAGTGCCTGATCAATTTCAAAAACATTTGCTATTAATGCTATCAAAGGCTTTTTCAAAGTCCACAAATCCAATATAGAGTGGCACATTCAGTCATACATTTATGACATCCAGCACGCCTTAAGATTGGTCTACATACATCACACACATCCACAAGGACAAGCCAGCATACATTTATGACATCCAGCACGCCTTAATATTGGTCTACACACATCACACACATCCACAAGGACAAGCCAGCATACATTTATGACATCCAGCACGCCTTAAGATTGGTCTACACACATCACACACACCCACAAGGACAAGCCAGCATACATTTATGACATCCAGCACGCCTTAAGATTGGTCTACACACATCTCACACACACCCACAAGGACAAGCCAGCATACATTTATGACATCCAGCACGGCATGTAAAAGGGTCGTTTAGCTTACGTAAGTTGAAGTCCTGATAGTGTTGATGTTTTAAAATAATAAATGTCAGGAATGGAAAGTACTATGATTATGCTAGTTCACAGTAATTTGTTTAAATTGCTCATGTTGTACTTTCCAATGTATTATTAATTCTACAAAGGAGTAAAATAGATGCATACAACAACCATGAAAATTTGTAGTCAATATATTTTCAAAGATGCTTGAATTTATCCTCTTGTCATCTGCCAGAAAATGTATCTGTTGCATAATCCTAATATATCATCAGAATAATAAAGTTTGTGCTGGTTCATCAAGCCTGTGACCTAGCACATTCAATTTTTATAAGAATTGCTATTGTGTTTGCTTTCCCTAGCCTTTGACTGTTCCCATTCTACATACAAGGCAGCATTTTTGTGCATCTCTGTATGATCATTACCCATTGGCCTGCCTGTAGGTAGACTAAAGGTAAAGGTTGTCCCATATGAAATATTGCTGTTGGAGATGTAAAGTGTGAGGCTTTCACATATTCTAGGCCATGACAATAGAGATGTAGTGGCCAATTTCCTTCTTCATCACCTTTCCTTTCTAGACAATTCCCAAATTCTGAAAACTTTCTGGTATCCATTTTTTCAGACTGGGCTGACCACAGGGCTGTACTGGTAAAAAAATAATCCTGCTACTGCCAGAACCTGGACGACTGACTTGGAAAGTAAGTTCACTAACCACCCTGCCATATTGCCTCTAGTAGCTATGCAACTGTGACACTAATTCTTCTGCGTTCATCCGGAGTTTTTTTTTTCCGGACGTGATTGTGTTGTGCCTGTTTACAGCAGAGCTGCGTTCTTGCGCCGTTAGGCCGACACATCCAACTTCTGTGGGCATTTGTTGACAGGGTTAACCTTCCCGGGCAACTGTGACGCAACTTTTGTGATCATTGGGGCATGCAAGGCCCTTTACCAATTCAAAATGGAAAGACAAAAGAGCACTAATCCTATTAAATACTTACCTCTGTTATAGGTGTGTCTATGACTCTTCTGTCTCCCCATTTTTTCCACAGCCCTCTGGTGACCTGAAAGAAAGTGACAATCCACCATTAATTCTTGGCATCTACAGCTGTAGCTAATGAAAGTGGAAAATTATATACAACTATAAGAAAGAGACAAACAATGTTCTTTGGTCAAGGAATGAGAAGAGAGGTACCGGAAAACATTGTATTGACTGGAAAGATCAGCGGTAGATAAATCAGAGGCAGTCACAGAGAAATGATGCTGGACAGGTCATGGAGGAATATCATCAAATGAATTCATCCAAAACACCAGGGACCAAGATCTGTGGAGATACATGAAAGCCTGCATCATCTGATACTGCACATAATGACCATCTTGAGTGTCAAGTGTCAGAATTGTAGATCATCAATGGGCACTGTCAGATGATGTAAGCTTTTACAACAGTATATACTGAGTCAAAAATACTCTGGCTGATACCAGCCCAAACCCCATCCATGAGTTAAATGTATTTCATAACTTTCTGTTACTCAACTATCACTCTTGCTTGTCTATTCCTTCCTATACAGAAAGGATCCCTAGAAGGTAATAAAGCTGTTACTATATTCTTGAAATGACTGTAGGAAAACTTAGTCAAATGTTTTTTAATATAAGTTGTTATAAAACAATCATGTACCTTATAAGCACCATCATACTGTGCAACTTCCTCCCCAAGAATAAATACAGTGTCATCTCGCTCTAATTCGTCGTCTAATGCAGAATTTAAGGCATCACGAACTGTCAACTGAAAAATAAAGCATGCCATGTTAATTGTTTTCTAACAAAGAGATAAATACCTGGATGGTTCAGACACATTGATAACTGGGACAAGAATGCAGACCTCATCCAAGATTCTGTTTATCAAGTGAGATGACGAACTATGACCTATCAGTACAGTACATGATGATGATGATGAATCAATATGGACAAAGGATTGGAGTGTTGACAATAAAATACCCAACACCTGTTGAGAAAAATTACCAATCTGGCCTAAAGACCAGTCCTCCTGTGCTGTACTGAGTCATGATCTGGTTACATCCTAACATTTCTTTCTGCAGATGTGATGTTCCGGTGCCAGTCATGCACACCATGCTAGTTTCTGAGCTTGGAGAAGGAAAAGAGAACTGCAACAATATTTGCGTTCACGTGATTTAATCATGTTATGCCGAGCTTCAAAAATTAATTGGCACCATTTTTTATTCTTTATCAAATCTGAAGATTTAATGTAACAGCGGCAATATGATCTTTACATTTATTTTATCAGCCCGCACAAAACAAATATAAGGACCACTCGGTATCCTAAACTATTAATTAATATGAGAGGGATTAATGACTTTAAACGTTAATTGGTAGCCATTCTGAATTCTTAATTTGGTGTAAACGTCAAAGGTTACATCGATAATGAAACCTTTTATGTTTGTTTTATCAATCCGCACAAAACAAATATAAGGTCTGCATGGAATGCTCAATTACTAATTAATACATCAGAGATGAATGACTTGAAACATTAACTGGTGGTCATTTTGAACTCTTAATCAGGTCTGAACATTTAAGATTACAGCAGCAATGTTATCTCTAGGTGTGGTTTATCAGCTCACACAAAAAATGTATGGTCCGCACGGTTTGCTTAATAACTAATTAAAATATCAGGAATTAATGACTTAAAACATTAATTGGCAGCCATTCTGAATTCTTAATTGGGTGTGAACATTGAAGATTACAGAGCGTATGTGATCTTTAGGTTCTATTCATTCATCTCCAAATAAAAACTATTTGCTGGACCACCACTTTGAGTATTCATGACACAAGAGTTAAATTGCATAGTTGGATAGCTCTTGAAAAACCAAATCCAACTGTACCTCATTACAGTCTGTAGGTCAATTCCAAGCCAAAAATGATTGTTTCTTAGGTTGGGTCTCATTGTTATGAACACAGTGATATATCATATATGGTTCACAAACAAAAAAGTAGCAGTGATTAAGTGTTAAAAAACAGTGATTTAAGTGTTAGAACGCATGTCATCAAAGCGCTCAAACAATATTTTCCTCTTTCTGCGGTATGTTCCTGGCAAGATGTAGTGAAATATGCTAGGCAATAAATCATGCAATCTATTGTTTGTGTCTTCATTATTTAAATTTAAATGTTCCTCTTTCTTTATACTAAATGAAATGACTGATGCGCAAACATTAATATCTTGGCTTCGATTTGACCTATAGACCTATGGATTAGGTTTTTCAAGAGGTATCCAACTATGCAGGTTGCATAATTGAAAAGCAATTTAGAAAAGGTTACTGAAATGTTTCTTTTGCTTGCACGAAGTAAAGTAATTAGTAACAGTAAACAGTAATAATAGTAATAGTATACTAATAGTAATACTACTTGTGTTAGCAATGTCAGTTACCGAACTTTGTTAGTTTGGGGGGAGGAAGGCATAAACCTTTTTCCCCGGGAGATTTTTAGCGACCATCCAGTCACTTCCGGTTTTTAGCCATGTCTCGTTTGATTCGATGTATTCGAACCCAATGTGGCACGATGTCACGGGAAACAACTCTAATAATTGCAGTAGTGGTCCGTCTGCTAAACTGCAAGCATTTGCCACTGAGAAATTGTCTTCTCTTGAATTTCTTGAAGCTTATTCACGAACAGTAAGCTAATTTGTCTTATAACTCCTGTATTTTAAACCAACCTTGACTTTTTGTTGCAAAATGTTTTTTGATTTAAAATATTTTTTTGTTGCAGAATTGTTGAAAGAATGTATGAGAGGAAATAGAGAAGAAGGGCAGAATGTCAGACGGACCTGCGTGCCCAATTCTTAACCCTTTGAAAATAAAGATTTTCGTTCGTTCGTTCGTTCGTTCGTTGCATTTTTGAATTCTCTGTACAATTTTACATATATGTGAAGAGTTTCAGCAATGCTGGCTTTTGCTAGCGTTCAGGAAAAAATGTTTAGCACAACCATGAAAATGAGATATGGCAGTCATAACACAAAATTCAAAATGGCGGCGCCCATACAATTGTACTAAACTATAACGGACCTGTATTTATTTATAATTAGAACTAGCAATTTCTGAGCGGCCGGCTCAGTTATCCCGCAAGTCACCAGTGGGGGACAAACCGCTCCCAGCTCTCACCCACTACGAGACTCTGCGTGATAAACGGGATTACAGAGAAAGTGTTGTAACCCCTCGGTCAGAGAGACCGGCACCAGCAATTTAACTACTAAAATTAAACAGAATACAAGTTTCATTTGTAGCAGTAATTTATCTGTGTACTTGTGTAATTTTTCAGCATTTGACATCACTGAAAATAATTTTGAAAGCCAATTTTCAGACCCGTCTGTAAACCTGTAAGTAGTGTAAGGAGTACTTTTTTTCTTAGCAGCGCAAAAGTACATAATTATTTAAATTTAAATACAATACTGTGAAATAAGTTGTGGTTTTTTTAAAAGTTAGTATTTAATTATTAATTGCTCACTTTTAGATACAGAACAGTGTAATTATAGAGCAGAAGCAGAAATCAATTATTAGCGAAAGAGACTGCTTAATTTATGCAGCAGTTACAAACTTATTTATTTACATTAATGCATGATATTTAATCAACAAAAGAAAGCTGTTGCAATGCAGTGGGTACATTAAGACAATATGAATATATTTTCATGAATTGTTCTTCCACTAACGACGAACATTTCACATGACATTTAATTTATATAAATGGGCAGCTATTTTAAACTATTAATTAGGTCACAGCACATCCTATCGAAGTCTTGAAAGTTGAGTGCATTTTTGTGCGATGCTTTCGGCAGGCTGCCGTGCGGAAAGAGATCGAGCCATATGGGGTAAAATCCGATGTAATGAAGTTGATCCTCTCAATCCTCTCGATATTCTATCGAAAGAGGAATGTGACCTTTGCTTTCCTGTTACCAAAATGCACAATAAAATATAGATCTTGCCAGGTTTGTTAGCAATGTGACACTTTTAATGAATAGTAAATAATTGGTGGCCATTTTTAATTGTTAATTAAGTCATGGCACATCCTATTGAAAAATAGATAATATGTCAAGTTAGGCCTTGCCACCCCGGACGAAATGATAAATGGTACTATGTTGTCCGTTAAAAATTAATCAAGCCACAGTAACAGAAGGCAGAATTTCTCAGCTCCCAGTTTACAGGCCGCGAAAAGAACTAACACATTGGTGTAGATTCCTTTGCACTTCCTCATTGTAGATCATGACACAAATATATTTAATAACTCCACATAGTATTGACAGACAATCTTCGTTGAGATATCGTTGGATTTGTCTTATCAATTGTATTCAACTGCGATTGTTTCATAAGTACAAACCTAATTTTTAAATATTGACTATATACAAGGGGAAGTCAATAAGTAAGTCACAAATAGCTGTAGAAAAATAATTAAATATGATAATAACATGAAACCAGTTTATATATATATATATATATTGTCCCTTTATTTCTCAACATAATTTGCACCAACATTGATGCACTTATCCCATCGTTTTATCAGTCCTCCCAAACTGGCTGCATAGAACTGCATGCTCTGTTTTCTAAACCACATTTTCACTTCACATTCTTCTTCTGCGTTCATCCGGAGTTTTTTTCGGACGTGGTTGTGTTGTGCCTGTTTACAGCAGAGCTGCGTTCTTGCGCCGTTAGGCCGACACATCCGACTTCTGCAGGCATTTGTTGACCGGGTTAACCTTCCTGGGGGTTTCTTAGGACGTTTGACTCTCACTGTTGTGGTGTTATCCCCCATCCCAGCTGGTCCATATAGAACAGCCAAAGACATCCTGGTCAGCCCTCAAGGGAAGGCAGGGGCAGACCATGGGCATTCCCCGCCATTCAAGGAGGCTTCCATACTTGCAGAGCCGACACACAGCGCTCTGGTACTGGGCTCATCCAAGGAATCGTCACATCCTGCACATGGCTGCTTAGCCTCACTTCGTATATTGGGCCTTCCGTTCACCATAGGTTGTTCTTCCGGAAACCAGAAGAATGCAGTCTGCAGATGACATCCACACAGTGAGCTTTCGATTCGGACTTTCCATGTAATGGATTTGCTATCCAAGCAATATTCCATTTCGTGCCACTAGGACACTTTTTCCACCTTTTATGAAGCCCACACAGTGAGCTTTTGGTTCGGACTTTCCACATTACGCTTCAGTCTTCCTTTTCCAAAACCATTAAACCTGTTATACATAGGGTGGTCTGTCAATCTTCTAAATTGTTCTGCTTGTTGCTGGGCTCTGCTATCTCTTCTGTCCTGCATTGGTTGTAAACAAGTGATCTTTTCTAGTTCATTAATAGGCGTTGTCTTCAGGCTTCCAGTTATGATTCGCATTCCTTGGTTTTGGACTCTACTTATTTTGTTAAAGTTTGACTTAGCTGCTGTTGCCCAAGCTGCAATGCCATATTCCAGTACTGGCCTCACCCGTCCAGTATATAGCTTCTTGAGAACTTTCTCATCTGCTCCCCACAATGTACCAGCAAGCTTTTTCATGATTGCCATTCTTTGCCTTGCTCTTGTTCGATTTTTCTCAACCTGTGTTTTCCATGTCAGGCGACGATCAAAGGTGACTCCGAGAAAGTTTGGATTTTCTTCATGGCGCAATATTTTTCCATTCAATACCAACTTAGGTTGCTGAGTTTTATTTGAGAGGGAGAACACTGTGCATGTTGTTTTCTCCTCACTTATCTTCACTAGCCATGATTTTGACCAGTCCTCTAGTGCTAATAGGGCTTGCTGTATTCTGCTGTTAGCTGTACTAATATATTCTTCAGATGTCCATATGGCTAGGTCATCTGCAAAGGATGATGTGTGTACTCTGGCTGGAAAATTTTCCGTGATGTCGTTTATATATGCTAGGAATAATGTTGGTGAAAGAACTCCTCCTTGGGGGACACCTTGCTCCAACAGCATCATTTTGCTGGTTTGTCCTTGTACTTTTGTCCTGGCAGTTCTGTTCTCAAGGTAGTGGCTGATCCATTTGTACATTTTCCCACAAACATGCATTTTTTGCAGTTTTACTTTCAGTCCTTCCTTCCATACTTTATCAAATGCTTTTTCTAAATCTATCCAGACCGCTAGTGTGTGCGTTTTCTCTTGGAAGGCATCCTCTATTTCCTGAGCTATATAGGTTATTTGATCTTCAGTGGATCTGTACTTCCTGAATCCTGCTTGGTGTGGTGTTAAGAGTTTGTTTTCTTCCAGATGCCATGTTAGCCTGCCATTGATAATGCGTTCCATTAATTTTCCTACACAGCTAAGTAGACTGATAGGTCGATAGCCATTTGGTTCTTCCAGGTCTTTTCCTTTCTTTGGGACTGGTATTAGTATAGCTTCCTTCCATGCCTGTGGGACTATTCCCCTCTTCCAGCTGTAATTTAGGACTGATAGTAGTTTCTTTTTTGCCTTTGTCCCTAGTCCTATTAGCATTTCATTTGTGATTCCATCCTTTCCTGGTGATTTCTTCTTTTTTAGGGTATTCATTGCCTGTTCCATTTCTTCCATTGTTAGATTTGCCATCATATATTCTGCTGCTGTCTCTGTATTACTATGATGTATCTGTTTATCTTTGATTGCTTTCTTCTGTTCGGTTGTAATATCAATGTGGTTTGCACTGGCATAGTGTTCCATTAGTTCATTTGCAGCCTTTTTTCCTGTAAGCAAGGTATTTCCTTGTTTAATTGTTATTTGTTTGTTTCTAGGTCCTTCATTGTTCATGGCTTTCACTAGTTTCCATAGTTTATTTCCATCCCTGTCAAAATTCAGGTTTTCTGTTTATTCCCTCCAACAATCTCTTGTTGTTTGATTTACTGTTCTTTTATATTTTGCTGAGATGGCTTTGAGAGAGATGTTCGCTTCAATTGTTTGTTCTCTCTCTGCTGTCTTCCTGGCATCTTCAACTTTGTCCTCCAAACTTTGTAGTTCTTCAGTCCAGTATAGTTTGTAATTTTTCCTCGCTCCTCTTGGAATGGACTCAGTGGCTGCATGTATTATTGCTCTGCTTAGACTTTCCACCATTTGCTTCATGTTGCCATATCGTGTATTTATGTTTTCACAATATTTGTCTGTTAGTGTGGCAAATCTGTCCCAATCTGCTCATTTGTAATTCCAGCGGGGCAAGGGCTTTTGCTCCTGTGGAACATACTCCATATTCATTACAAGCTTGATTGGTCTGTGGTCACTACCTGCTAATTGGTCCAGCACATGGCGGTCGATTTTGTGGAGGATGTCTCCTGTGCAGAAAGCTAAGTCTGGAGTAGAAGTGGTAATCCATCTTCTGGAGTAGAAGCTCGGTGTGTCATCCGCTTTGTTGAGTAGATGGAGATTTGAGTCTATTTCCCAGTCAGTCCACTTCATCTCCTCTTTTGTCAGTATCTGGGTATCCCCATCTTTCTGAACGGCTATTAAAGTCTCCGACAATAATGCAATTTGTGTCAGTTATTTTCAGAGTGTATCCTTATCTGCTGGGCTATAAAGATTGTAAATTCTTATTTTCACGTCCTTTATCATTATATCAACACCTATAATTTCTGTTTGGTTGTCAGAGATCACAGATACTTCGCTGCAAGGTATTGTATTTCGTGTAAGTATTAGAACTCCTCCTTTATGTCCTTCGCGGTCGAAACGTGTGGCCTGATATCCCCTGACTGAAAATTTGCGCTTGGCGTTGAGGTGTGTCTCTTGAATGCATGCCACATCTATTTTATCTTTATGAAGACGCTGTGTCAGGGATTCTTTCTTGTTATAAACTCCTTCGGCATTCCACTGTAGTATGTTGAGTGTCCTTGGTATTTGGTCAATAGCTCTTAACCTACTCCTCTGTGCCTTGACTCCACAGCACAGGGGAAGGTGACCACCAGTAGTCATGGGTGGACCCCCTCGAGGCAGGGGGCCCGGCACTATCACCGCCTGATGGGACTTCACGGGATTAGCACCATAACGATTAATTGTCATCTGTGGCATCATGAAATGATAAAGTTACGTTGCACTTCTTTGTCAAGCCTGTGGCTCAGTACATCCGATTTCGACAAGCATTTTTCGGCCTTTGACTGTCCCCAGTCTACCTACAAGGCAGCAGGTTTGTGCGTCACTTCGTCTGGTCCCTCTCCCTTGACCTGTCCGACATGGGTGACCCTACCAGTAGCTGTGCTACCGTCGGCATAGCTTTTGGGGTCATTGGAACGCGCAAGCCCCTCTACCTCGTCAAGGTGGACGCATGGCAGAGGGGTGCATGGGTCCAATTGTTGCTTGGGTAATGTTCTTTTATGTAGTTTAGGGTTATTTTTCTTCTTTATGTTTCATTCTGAGTGTTCTTTTTTTCAATACCAGGAACATTTTCTATCATCTCAGGCAGTTGCTGTTGTCTCCAAGCTGGAAACTTGTGTGCATTATAAATGGGTTTGACTGTTGATATGTTAAGTATGGTATCTGCCCTAATCTTTCGTTTTGCAGTTTCTACAAAGTTGCCACGCTTCAGTCTTCCATTTCCAAAACCATTAAACCTGTTATACATAGGGTGGTCTGTCGATCTTCTGAATTTTTCTACTTGTTGCTGGGCTCTGCTATGTCTTCTATCCTGCATTGGTTGTAAACAAGTGATCTTTTCTAGTTCATTAATAGGCGTTGTCTTCAGGCTTCCAGTTATGATTCACATTCCTTGATTTTGGACTCTACTTATTTTGTTAAAGTTTGACTTAGCTGCTGTTGCCCAAGCTGCAATGCCATATTCCAGTACTGGCCTCACCCGTCCAGTATATAACTTCTTGAGAACTTTCTCATCTGCTCCCCACGTTGTATCAGCAAGCTTTTTCATAATTGCCATTCTTTGCCTTGTTCTTGTTCGATTTTTCTCAACCTGTGTCTTCCATGTCAGGCGACGATCAAAGGTGACTCCTAGATAGTTTGGATTTTCTTCGTGGCACAATATTTTTCCATTCAATACCAGCTTAGGTTGCTGAGTTTTATTTGAGAGGGAGAACACTGTGCATGTTGTTTTCTCCTCACTTATCTTCACTAGCCATGATTTTGACCAGTCCTCTAGCGCTAATAAGGCTTGCTGTATTCTGCTGTTAGCTGTACTAATATATTCTTCAGATGTCCATATGGCTAGATCATCAGCAAAGAAGGATGTGTGTACTCTGGCTGGAAATTTTTTTTTTATGTCATTTATATATGCTAGGAATAATGTTGGTGAAAGAACTCCTACTTGGGGGACACCTTGCTCCAACAGCATCATTTTGCTGGTTTGTCTTTGTACTTTTGTCCTGGCAGTTCTGTTCTCAAGATAGTGGCTGATCTATTTATACATTTTCCCACAAACATGCATTTTTTGCAGTTTTACTTTCAGTCCTTCCTTCCATATTTTATCAAATGCTTTTTCTAAATCTATCCAAACCGTTAGTGTGTGTTTTTTCTCTTGGAAGACATCCTCTATTTCCTGAACTATATAGGTTATTTGATCTTCAGTGGATCTGTACTTTCTGAATCCTGCTTGGTGTGGTTAAGAGTTGGTATTCTTCCAGATGCCATGTTAGCCTGCCATTGATAATGCGTTCCATTAATTTTCCTACACAGCTAAGTAGACTGATAGGTCGACAGCCATTTGGTTCTTCCAGGTCTTTTACTTTCTTTGGGACTGGTATTAATATAGCTTCCTTCCATGCCTGTGGGACTATTCCTCTCTTCCAGCTGTTATTTAGGACTGCTAGTAGTTTCTTTTTTGCCTTAGTGCCTAATCCTATTAGCATTTCATTTGTGATTCCATCCTTTCCTGGTGATTTCTTCTTTTTTAGGGTATTCATTGCCTGTTCCATTTCTTCCATTGTTAGATTTTCCATCATATATTCTGGTGCTGTCTCTGTATTACTATGATATATCTGTTTGTCTTTGATTGCTTTCTTCTGTTCGGTTGTAATATCAATGTGGTTTGCACTGGCATAGTGTTCCATTAGTGCATTTGCAGCCTTTTTTCCTGTAAGCAAGGCATTTCCTTGTTTAATTGTTATTTGTTTGTTTCTAGGTCCTTCATTGTTCATGGCTTTCACTAGTTTCCATAGTTTGTTTCCATCCCTGTCAAAGTTCATGTTTTCTGTTTTTTCCCTGCAACAATCTCTTGTTGTTTGATTTACTGTTCTGTTATATTTTGCTGAGATGGCTTTGAGAGAGATGTTCGCTTCAGTTGTTTGTTCTCTCTCTGCTGTCTTCCTGGCATCTTCAACTTTGTCCACCAAAATTTGTTAGTTCTTCAGTCCAGTATGGTTTGTAATTTTTCCTCGCTCCTCTTGGAATACTCAGTGGCCGCCTGTATTATTGCTCTGTTTAGACTTTCCATCATTTGCTTCATGTCGCCATATCGTGTATATATGTTTTCACAATATTTGTCTGTTAGTATGGCAAATCTGTCCCAATCTGCTCATTTGTAATTCCAGCGGGGCAAGGGCTTTTGCTCCTGTGGAACATGCTCCATATTCATTACAAACTTGATTGGTCTGTGGTCACTACCTGCTAATTGGTCAAGCACATGGCGATCGATTTTGTGGAGGATGTCTCCTGTGCAGAAAGCTAAGTCTGGAGTAGAAGTGGTAAACTATCTTCTGGAGTAGAAGCTCGGTGTGTCATCCGCTTTGTTGAGTAGATAGAGATTTGAGTCTATTTCCCAGTCCTCCACTTCATCTCCTCTTTTGTCAGTATCTGGGTATCCCCATCTTTCTGAACGGCTATTAAAGTCTCCGACAATAATGCAATTTGTGTCACTTATTTTCATGTTTGAGAGTGTAAGGTTATTATCTGCTGGGCTATACAGATTGTAAATTTTTATTTTCCCGCCCTTTATCATTATATCAACACCTACAATTTCCGTTTGGTTGTCAGAGATCACAGAAACTTCGCTGCAAGGTATTGTATTTCATGTAAGTATTAGAACTCCTCCTTTGTGTCCTTCGCGGTCGAAACGTGTAGCCTGATATCCTCTGACTGAGAATTTGTGATTGGCGTTGAGGTGTGTCTCTTGAATGCATGCCACATCTATTCTATCTTTATGAAGACAATTTGTTAGGGAGACTTTCTTGTTATAAACTCCTTCGGCATTCCACTGTAGTATGTTGAGTGTCCGGGGTGTTTGGTCAATAGCTCTTAACCTACTCCTCTGTGCCTTGACTCCACAGCACAGGGGAAGGTGATCACCAGTAGTCATGGGTGGACCCCCTCGAGGCAGAGGACCCGGCACTATCACCGCCTGATGAGACTTCGTGGGATTAGCACCATAACGATTAATTTTAATTTGTGACATCATGAATTAAGTTACATTGCACTGCTTTGTCAAGCCTGTGGATCAGTACATCCGATTTCGACAAGAATCTTTTCGGGGTGCTTTCCCTAGCCTGTGACTGTCCCCAGTCTACCTACAAGGTAGCAAGTTTGTGTGTCTCTTCGTATGGTCCCTCTCCCTTCACCTGTCCGACATGGGTGACCCTACCAGTAGCTGTGCTATAGTCGGCATAGCTCTTGGGGTCATTGGAACGCGCAAGCCCCTCTACCTCATCACGGTGGATACACGGCAGAGGGGCGACTTCACATTCAAATTCGGCGTCATTCACGTCCTTGAGAAAATTTTTCTACCCAGCTATGCACCACTTTACGGGACAAACATTTGTCAGCATAAACAGGAAGCATTTCCTTATGAATGTCCTTTGCAGGCAGTCCTTTTGCTCAGAAAAATCGCACAACAGCATGTTACTCTTTGGTTGTACACTCCACAAGTACAGTCACCATTGTGTTTATGCGCTGCACTTGCACATGAGACACATGGTGCCACCTGACGAATGGGAATATAAAGTTTGATGTTGCTGTCACCTAATGACACCTGTAGAAAACACCAACTACATTTACCTGCCATCCCACAGAACTGTGTGACTTACTTATTGATTCGCCCTGGATATGATATGCTACTTGAACTTCTATCTACCTGACTATCTGTGTTGCTAACAAACAAGTAAACTACATAGTGGCACAGCAATATATTCAATACTTAATATTACCAGAACATACGACTCAAAAAACTGAATTTAAGCAATCTGCATACTATTTATTATTTTATAAATATAAGTTGTATTATTATATTTATAACAATAAATTCAATAATAAATAATTCGTGCCTTACCTGGTGAGCTCCTCGCGAAAATGTCGTGTAGATGAACCGAGAACAATAACCCATACATTTTGTGTGTTTCTGCAAAAATATAAATAACAGCGTAAAGTATATTATAATATTTCTAATCAAATGCACTTTGCAAAGAGCTTTGGAATAAATAAATACAATTATTAACTAGGACTTACCGCAGCAGCACCAATAACAGCTGCAAGTGTTGCCATCTTTCTACAGAGGGCAAACGTTGCTATTCATACAATTTATATTCAATGAAAAGCATTCAATATTATTATTATTGTTGTTGCTATTACTATTATTATTGGTGGCATCATAACAAATTGAACAGCCCTATGGCTGGTTTTATAACTTTCAAATCATGCGCCGCCATTGGAGAGGCTTTATGATTATTTTGAGGTGTCAGGTTCGAATCTATATAATATATAATATAATAACATATCTTCAGCAGTGAAATCCAATTTTGGGTCATTCCCCCCACCGCCGGGTCTGGGTCTAACCCAGAGTTATAAAGTTAGTTGCATATCCTTTACAGGACATAGCGGTCAACTCCAACTTTTGTTGTTGTTTGTTTGGCTGTTTGTGATTCCCGGGCAAGTTCCATTATGTGCCATGCCGATAAGCGTGGGCAGTCATGATTCGCCATTTCACTCGATCACCAGCGTCGTGGATCAGCTCAGTGTTCTTGTCTCGACCATGTCACATGGTCAAGCCATCCAGGTATTTACTTCTCTGTCTCCCCCTTGTTCTTTTCCCCTCGATCTTGCCAGTTGTCACCAAGGTCTCTAATTTATCTCTTCTCATAACATGTTCAAAAGAATTTGACTGTCTACGTCTAATTTCTCTAATCAGTTTACGATATTCTAGAATCAATTCTGGAAATAAGATATACTATGCACTACAACATCTACTAAAATCAAAGGCGCTATCTCGTAACACCAAAATCACAATATACAAAACACTGATCAGACCAGTTGTGCTGTATGGCTCTGAAACCTGGAGTACAACGAAAGGAGACGAAGCGTTGTTACGAACCTTTGAGAACAAAATTTTAAGACGCATCTTTGGACCCATTAGGGATACACAAAGTGGAGAGTGGAAAAGAAGAAGTAACAAAGACATTTATGATCTGTTTAAGTCCCCGCTAATCACTGGTATCATGAAGGCTAATAGACTACAATGGCTGGGGCATATAGAAAGAATGGAAGATAATAGGGAAACAAAACTCGCTTACACTCAGGAAATAAATGACCGTAGACCCCGAGGTAGACCAAGAAGGCGGTGGAGAGATAATACATGTACAGACCTACAAGCACTTGGAATCAACGACTGGCAAGAGAAGGTCCACCAGAGAGACGAATGGAGACGGATTGTATTTGCAGCAAAGAACCTCAATGGCTCGGAACGCTGAAGAAGAAGAAGAAGAAGAAGTTTACGATATTCATTTGTTTCGTGTGGGACTTGGTCGTTGGTTTTTCTGTCTGTCCGTGGTATTCTTTGCATTATCCTCAGAAACTACATTTCCACAGCCATCAGATGATTTTCAGCTTGACTGCTCATTGTCCACACTTCACATCCATACCAAATTGCAGGCTCTATGTAACACCTCAACCCTCTTTTTCTCATAGCAATTGACTATCTTACTGGTCAGTATGTTTTTCATCTTGCAAAAGGCTACCTTCACCATGGTGATTCTTGTTCTTGTTCTTCTTCTTCTGCGTTCATCCGGAGTTTTTTTTTTTTTCGGACGTGATTGCGATGTGCCTGTTTACAGCAGAGCTGCGTTCTTGCGCCGTTAGGCCGACACATCCGACTTCTGCGGGCATTTGTTGACCGGGTTAAACTTCACGGGATTCTTGTTCTAATACTTTGAATCTCTTCAAGGCATCTCCCATCAGATGTTATGACTGTTCCAAGATAATTGTACCGATTCACTTGTTTAGGAATATTCCCATTTACCTGTATATTACATTGTGGTATTTCATTCTTCCTAGTGACGACCATAGTCTGTGTCTTTTTCGCCTTGCGAATTTTGCTGCGGGAGATGGAGCGTCTATGGGTTTGCCCGGAATGCTATGATGTCGATTCTCAAATCAACCAACCCATCGATTCTCTATTCCTCGCTGTACGTAAAGGATCCCCGGAAGGCTATAATACTTGGGCCTATCTCAAGACTTGAATAGTATCCCGGCCACGTCCAAAGTTTAAGCTGCAGGGTCATAGTGCACCCTGCACTGCACGTACCGTTGAACATTGTGCAACTTTTGAAATGAGTTGGTGGTGAATTTACTCAGACTCGGTGCTAATGGAGAACTACAGTAGAGTCGTAAAGACTTGGAATGCAAGACGTGAGGCGTCATAGTGCAAGCTCGGTCAGAAATGAGGCCAGCAATATGAGCACGTAGAATTTGAGAGGAATGCATCTCTGTCGATAAAAATACACGTTGTTTGATGTATTTAGGTGCTAGTTTCTTAAATGTTCACGAGATTCCTCTAATCTTTTTTTTCATCATTCGAAAGCCACCGATCAGCAATTGTTTAAAATGTATCAAATCTCTTCTGAGTACAAAAATGGTCAACAGACAGACACGTTAACAGGCAGATAGGCTAAGGCAGAGGAACAGATAGATAGACGGACTGGCGGACAGACGGACAGACAGACAGACAGACGGACAGACAGACAGACAGACAGACAGACAGACGGACAGACAGACAGACGGACAGAAAAGACAGACAGACAGACGGACAGACAGACAGACGGACAGACAGACAGACGGACAGACGGACAGACAGACAGACGGACGGACAGACAGACAGACGGACAGACAGACAGACGGACAGACAGACAGACGGACAGACAGACAGACGGACAGACAGACAGACGGACAGACAGACAGACAGACGGACAGACGGACAGACAGACGGACAGACAGACAGACGGACAGACAGACAGACGGACAGACAGACAGACGGACAGACAGACGGACAGACAGACAGACAGACAGACAGACAGACAGACGGACAGACAGACGGACAGACAGACAGACGGACAGACAGACAGACAGACAGACAGACAGACAGACAGACAGACAGACGGACAGACAGACAGACGGACAGACAGACAGACGGACAGACGGACAGACAGACAGACGGACAGACAGACAGACAGACAGACAGACAGACAGACAGACAGACAGACGGACAGACAGACAGACGGACAGACAGACAGACGGACAGACACAGAGATAGATAGATAGGATAGATAGATAGGATAGATAGATAGGATAGATAGATAGGATAGATAGATAGGATAGATAGATAGGATAGATAGATAGGATAGATAGATAGGATAGATAGATAGGATAGATAGATAGGATAGATAGATAGGATAGATAGATAGGATAGATAGATAGGATAGGTAGATAGGATAGGTAGATAGGATGGGTAGATAGGATGGATAGATAGGATGGATAGATAGGATGGATAGATAGGATGGATAGATAGGATGGATAGATAGGATGGATAGATAGGATGGATAGATAGGATGGATAGATAGGATGGATAGATAGGATGGATAGATAGGATGGATAGATAGGATGGATGGATAGGATGGATAGATAGGATGGATAGATAGGATGGATAGATAGGATGGATAGATAGGATGGATAGATAGGATGGATAGATAGGATGGATAGATAGGATGGATAGATAGGATGGATAGATAGGATGGATAGATAGGATGGATAGATAGGATGGATAGATAGGATGGATAGATAGGATGGATAGATAGGATGGATAGATAGATAGGATGGATAGATAGATAGGATGGATAGATAGATAGGATGGATAGATAGATAGGATGGATAGATAGATAGGATGGATAGATAGATAGGATGGATAGATAGATAGGATGGATAGATAGATAGGATGGATAGATAGATAGGATGGATAGATAGATAGGATGGATAGATAGATAGGATGGATAGATAGATAGGATGGATAGATAGATAGGATGGATAGATAGATAGGATGGATAGATAGATAGGATGGATAGATAGATAGGATGGATAGATAGATAGGATGGATAGATAGATAGGATGGATAGATAGATAGGATGGATAGATAGATAGGATGGATAGGGTAGATAGGGTAGATAGGGTAGATAGGGTAGATAGGGTAGATAGGGTAGATAGATAGATAGATAGATAGATAGATAGATAGATAGATAGATAGATAGATAGATAGATAGATAGATAGATAGATAGATAGATAGATAGATAGATAGATAGATAGATAGATAGATAGATAGATAGATAGATAGATAGATAGATAGATAGATAGATAGATAGATAGATAGATAGATAGATAGATAGATAGATAGATAGATAGATAGATAGATAGATAGATAGATAGATAGATAGATAGATAGATAGATAGATAGATAGATAGATAGATAGATAGATAGATAGATAGATAGATAGATAGATAGATAGATAGATAGATAGATAGATAGATAGATAGATAGATAGATAGATAGATAGATAGATAGATAGATAGATAGATAGATAGATAGATAGATAGATAGATAGATAGATAGATAGATAGATAGATAGATAGATAGATAGATAGATAGATAGATAGATAGATAGATAGATAGATAGATAGATAGATAGATAGATAGATAGATAGATAGATAGATAGATAGATAGATAGATAGATAGATAGATAGATAGATAGATAGATAGATAGATAGATAGATAGATAGATAGATAGATAGATAGCCCCGGAACTAGCTGGTACATAACTACAGTTTTCTCCAAGTTGATATTGAGCCCAAAGTTGACACAGGCAGATGAGAAAGTTGAAACATTATGTTGCATGTCTGCCTCTGAGTTGGCGTATAGAGCGCAATCATCAGCAAACAGGAGCTCTCTGGCGGTGTCGCTGTTAGTTTTGGTTTTAGCTTTCATCCTTCCGAGATTGAACAACTTTCCATCCATGCGGTAGTTGATGTCTATTCCAATGTCGTTGTTCTCGAAGGCATTCGTCAGCACAGCTGAAAACATGAGGCTGAACAGTATAGGTGTCAGGACACAGCTTTCCTTAACTCCATTGGTGACAGAAAAGGGCTCAGACAGCTCACCATTTTCCTGAACTCTTGCCTGATAACACCATGAAATAGCTGCACTATTTGGACAAACTTTCGTGGACAGCCATATTTCGCCATAATCTTCCACAGTCCTTCTCTGCTGACTGTATCAAAAGCCTTGGTGAGATAAATGTAAATGGAGGACCTTTCGGAGTTCATTTCCTGACATTTCTCTTGCAGCAAGATTTCTCGTGATTAAGTAAAAGGTGATGTGGGAAGATTTCATTCACGATGCATTGCATTATCATGGCGGGGTGGCTGTCCGGTAGATATACAAAGTCGAATTTGTAGAACAGTTGCAAGCTGTGGTGAATATATGTCTTAATGCTGAGGTGCAGTGTGCCTTGGACCACCAGGAGAAAGATATCTGGAAGTCATGACTGTGTGAGTCTGCCCGTACGAGTGTAAAGAAGATAAAGAGGCTGAAACATTCATAGAAGCGGGACTGTTTCTAACGATCTGAAATTCACTGTTGTTCTTGATATCGCAATCAACCCCAGCATTTTTTTTTTTTTTGGTTATTTGAGACTTACTATGCAAATTGATTTAATATGATTGTTCAGTAATAAATTTGCCATTGATTTCCGCATGACCGACGCCAAAACCATCAAAATCAACGCAAGATTTAAACTACCCTATTTACTAAAAACACTTAGGGTTGCAATACCAGGCGTTTCTGTACTAATCAATTTAATATGATCAATATATAGAATGTACGTACTTATGATTTCATTCATTCACTAGCATGTCCTTTGCAGAACCTCGCTCCCATACCAACCTTCCGGAAAACTTCTCGATCACAAGCAAGATATCCCGCGTCCGATACACCCATCTGGAGATCATCCTTCACACCCTGCACCCATCTTCTCTTTAGCCTTCTTTATCCTCTCTTCCCAGGCAAATACCCCTCCCTTATTGTTCTCTCCAAGCTGTCATGATGTTTCAAGTGACCAAAATATTTAAGTTTTCTTTGTTTTATCGTCTTTAATAGCCAACCCTCTTCAATATTCAGTTCTTGAAGTATGGATGCATTTGTTCTTTTCTTTACCCAAGATATTTTCAGAACCCGTCTATAACATTTATATTCAAAAGCATTTATGCGCTGTTCAGCTTGTTTAGTAAGTGTCCAGGACTCACAGGCGTATGTTTCAATGGGAAAGATGCATGCTCTTAAAAATCTCATTTTTAAGAGCATGCATCTTTTTACTTATGATTAGTATAGATCTATACTATTCTATTCTTCTCCAACCAAAGACACAATGGTACCCATACATTCTGTCGCTTGAGAACCTCTTACACGTACTATTGGGAAGAAGATTTGTCGAATATCCGCCATTATATAGCGGCACACGGTGTAACCGGTGTCACATCACGAGACGGAAAGGACGTGGGTTTAATGTCATTGTAGATCATATTTGGTAATGGAAACGTATTTTTTGTTATAAATAATGTTAACACGCACTATTCTTCTCGATTGTCTGAATTGAATATTTTGTAACAGAAAGTATCATGATAATTAAATTTGCTAGATATATGTCAAATTAATTTTATTTTATTATTTCTTTCAGACCAAGATAACCTGAACCATGTCCAACTCGCCACTGGTGCCAGCAAGTCAGAACAACTTGTTCAGTAGCCCGTTCTTCACCAAGGCTCGATGTGAAAGTCAGGTGAACCCGTCTAGAACAATTGCAGCAGCAGCAGCTACAGGTTATATCACAATTTCTTCTTTATTTTGGAGATTGATAATGATAGCAAAAAAAAAAAAAAGTTATTTTGTCATCAAATTAATTAATTATTTGTGCAAAAACCATCATGAAAATTATATAAATTACCTACGCCTTCATTATGTAAATACATCTTGAGGTTATTGGGTACATGGTGCTAAGCCTAGATTTATATCAATGAAAGTGTCTATACGGACTCAAGTCCGTATAAACTACTCTGTCTATTCGGACTCCACTTCGTTTTTTCCGGTCCGTTTTTTCCGGAAACCCCGGCTGGTCACGTGAACTGCGTCATCGGGCCATGTGTTTGACTATATTACACTTTTTTGTAAAGTTTTCCTTGTGTTTTCAGTAGCTTAGTGGTAAGCATTTCCGCCTGTCACGCGGGAGACTGAGGTTCGATTCCTCACCAGCGAGACCATTTTTTTTTTTTTTTTTTAATGACATTGATAGAAAATCGCTTTGGAAATAGATGTCATTACGGGAATCTATCGATCGTTAATTTATAAAGGCATCACATATAAAGGAATGAAATGAGTTCTCCGTGAGGGAGAACATTTGTTTTAAATAACAGGGGTGGGGCTGACATGCTTTGTCATCTTTATTGTTGCTGTAGACTGAAACCAACAGCTAACGCTAGACATGGAACATGGACTCTTCACAGAGCAGCATGGGTTATTATAATTGAATTAAAATTGTTAAGTCACAATTTGAATTGCCTAATCATATCTTTCTGAGGCGACGCATATTACTGTCAGCTTGGACCGGAATTATGAGGACATCAATAGCAGGAAATAGTAGGGCGGTAATGTCAACAAAGATGGAAGCCTGTAGTAAACAGTAAGAGTACAGAAACGCAAGTTAACAATTCTTTAACTCGCATGGGGACACAATTATTTTTATTGGGGATACCAATCTGGAAAATTATTCTTGATATTTAAACAGCTTCATACCCAGCTCCGTATAAACTACTCTGTCTATACGGACTCCGCTCCGTATAAACTACTCTGTCTATTCGGACTCAAGTCCGTATAAACTACTCTGTCTATTCGGACTCAAGTCCATATAAACTCTCCCTATATCAATTGAGGAACCCTTGGCCACTTAGACTTCAAAAATAAACACACATGTCATGTATTGTTTGGCGCTCTTAGAAGTAGAGGAAAGAATCAGGGATTAGAGACAACACTAGACAACATAAATTGAAAGCGACCAGGATTTAAACTTGTCACCTCCAAATGACGACAGCGCCTCGCTATACTGTAGGAACAAGTGTACTTTGAACAAGTGTACTTTGAACAAGTGTACTTTAACACATGACCATGAGGGCTGGGAAGCCAGGTCATTTATAAAATATTACTGCCTTGATTGGGATTTGAACACATGGTATGGATGGTCATCAGACTGGCAGACAAGCATACTAGCCCCTGTACTGTCGTGACTTCCCTGGTCATTCTGAGCAGAAACTTTTCTATACCTGACTGTGGACTAGTACTTAGAAGCTTTTAGTATTTATCACCATCAGGTGCCTTACCAACAGGTGTGGGGACTCATGCTTTTCCACATGTGGCGATCTCCAACAGCATGTATCGGCTAATTTACTAACACCCTTCTGTGCTGTGATGAAACGCTGTCGAGAATGATCTCTCACAGTCTTCCCCTGTCTCTCTTTCCACAAATTTTCCCACTTATTACATGTTCCTGTTATTTTCTTCTCCTAATGTGACCACAAATGTCGACTGCCTTTTTCTGATGTTTGTGATGAGTTGCTTCTAGTCTTAATCTCTTTCAAAACATTTAGATTACTCATTTTGGCTGTCTGAGGAATTTTCAGCATTTTCTTTGGTAAAATCACATCTCTGAAGGCTCAGAGGATTTGTTTGCATGTTTACTAATTGCCCGGGAGTCTCCATGGCAAAGTGATGAAGCCGTCTGACTCGGGATCCGAAGGTTGTGGGTTCGATCCTGGACCGCGTCCTTCGGTTCACGAGTGCATTTTTTCGGAGACTCCTGAGAGTCATCACTGGAGCTATGGAGTCCGTGCTTTGTGCGACACTTTCTGCGCTGTGGAAAGAGACTGAGCCATATGGGATAAAAACCCGGTGCGATGAAGTCAACTTTCAAGCGACTTTTTTTTTTAATTGTCCAGGATTCACAACTGCATGTTATACTGGTTCTAATATAACATGTAATTATTTTTTTTCTAAGCTACAATGACGGATTTATTGCACAATTTCTTCATTTTTCAAAGTGCAGTTTTTGCTTGTTCTATTCTATTGTTTAACTGTGTGATACATCTTCCGTCTGATGTTATCCATGTGCCCATATACATCAATTTCTGTTCTTGCCTCAATTTCTTCTTCGTTCATCCGGAGTTTTTTTTTTTTCCGGATGTGATTGCGTTGTGCCTGTTTACAGCAGAGCTGCGTTCTTGCGCCGTTAGGCCGACACATCCGACTTCTGCGGGCATTTGTTGACCGGGTTAACCTTCCCGGGGGTTTCTTAGGACGTCTCACTGTTGTGGTGTTATCCCCCATCCCAGCTGGTCCATATAGAACAGCCAAAGATCCTGGTCAGCCCTCAAGGGAAGGCAGGGGCAGACCATGGGCATTCCCCGCCATCCAAGGAGGCTTCCATACTTGCAGAGCCGATACATAGCGCTCTGATACTGGGCTCACCCAAGGAATCGTCACGTCCTGCACATGGCTGCTTAGCCTCACTTCCGTATATTGGGCCTTCCGTTCACCATAGGCTGTTCTTCCGGAAACCAGAAGTATGCAGTCTGCAGATGACATCCACACAGTGAGCTTTCGTTTCGGACTTTCCATGTAATGGATTTGCTATCCAAGCAATATTCCATTTCGTGCCACTAGGACACTTTTCCACCTTTTATGAAGCCCACACAGTGGGCTTTTGATTCGGACTTTCCACGTAATGGATTTGCTATCCAAGCAATATTCCATTTCATGCCACTAGGACACTTTTCCACCTTTTATGAAGCCCACACAATGGGCTTTTGATTCGGACTTTCCACGTAATGGATTTGCTATCCAAGCAATATTCCATTTCGTGCCACTAGGACACTTTTCCACCTTTTATGAAGCCCACACAGCGAGCTTTCGATTTGGACTTTCTACATAATGGATTTGCTATCCAAGCAATATTCCATTTCATGCCTCTGGGTCTTCATGCACCTTTAAATGTCAACCTGTATGTAGTTAAAGTAAGCTGCGGTCAACTTTAGCTTGTTGATATCTCCATAGAGCTTGTCCTCAAATGAAGCAGGTGTGGGCCAAAATATCTTTCTCTGTTCTGCATACGTTGGGCAATCCTGCAGCAAATGTTTTGCTGTCATTTTTCCAGTTCTACAATTACATTCATCGGTATCTCCTATCTTTAGTTTATTGAACAAGTGGTATTTCAACCTGTTATGTCCTGTGCGGAGTCTGAAGATTGCTACTTGTTCTCTTCGGTCGAGTTTGTAATATGCATCATCCTTCTGGTGGCCTGGATGCTCTGATTCCCATTTGGTTCTATAAGTGCTTTTTATCAACCTCTTTGCCTCATTATAGGTTATGTCTATGTCAGGCTGTGGTAGTCGTCCGCCCTCTTTTGCCAGTCTGTCAGCCTCTTCATTTCCAGGTATACTGCAATGTGATGGGATCCACTGTATTACAACTTTTTTGGATTTCTGGCATAGACCATGGAGTGCTGCTCTTAGGTCAGCTATTTCTGTGCTGTTATTGCTCTTCAGTATTGAGACAGCTGACTTTGCATCTGTAAAGATAGCTATTTGCGTCTCTTTTTTTTCCTCCATCAAGAGCATTTCTGCTGCAGTTTTCAGAGCCTCTACCTCCGCTTTGAAGTTACTTGAAAACTTTCCAGTTGCCACTGAATGTGTTTTTTTCACTCCATTTTTTAAATTTAGGAGAATTCCTCCTCCTCCATTCTCTACTGAATTTTTGGCTGATCCATCTGTATATGCATGGGTCCAATTGCTGCTTGGGTAATGTTCTTTTATGTAGTTTAGGGTTATTTCTCTTCTTTCGGTTTCATGCTGAGTGTTCTTTTTCTCAATACCAGGAATGTTTCCTATCATCTCAGGCAGTTGCTGCTGTCTCCAAGCTGGGAACTTGTCTGCATTGTAAATGGGTTTGACTGTTGATATGTTAAGTATGGGATCTGCCCTAATCTTTCGTTTTGCAGTTTCTACAAAGTTGCTACGCTTCAGTCTTCCCTTTCCAAAACCACTAAACCTTTTATACATAGGGTGGTCTGTCAATCTTCTAAATTTTTCAGCTTGTTGCTGGGCTCTGCTATCTCTTCTATCCTGCATTGGTTGTAAACAAGTGATCTTTTCTAATTCATTAATAGGCGTTGTCTTCAGGCTTCCAGTTATGATTCGCATTCCTTGATTTTGGACTCTACTTATTTTGTTAAAGTTTGACTTAGCTGCTGTTGCCCAAGCTGCAATGCCATATTCCAGTACTGGCCTCACCCGTCCAGTATATAACTTCTTGAGAACTTTCTCATCTGCTCCCCATGTTGTACCAGCAAGCTTTTTCATGATTGCCATTCTTTGCCTTGCTCTTGTTCGATTTTTCTCAACCTGTGTCTTCCATGTCAGGCGACGATCAAAGGCGACTCCTAGATAGTTTGGATTTTCTTCATGGCGCAATATTTTTCCATTCAATACCAGCTTAGGTTGCTGAGTTTTAGTTGAGAGGGAGAACACTGTGCATGTTGTTTTCTCCTCACTTATCTTCACTAGCCATGATTTTGACCAGTCCTCTAGCGCTAATAGGGCTTGCTGTATTCTGCTGTTAGCTGTACTAATATATTCTTCAGATGTCCATATGGCTAGGTCATCTGCAAAGGATGATGTGTGTACTCTGGCTGGAAAATTTTCCGTGATGTCGTTTATATATGCTAGGAATAATGTTGGTGAAAGAACTCCTCCTTGGGGGACACCTTGCTCCAACAGCATCATTTTGCTGGTTTGTCCTTGTACTTTTGTCCTGGCAGTTCTGTTCTCAAGGTAGTGGCTGATCCATTTGTACATTTTCCCGCAAACATGCATTTTTTGCAGTTTTACTTTCAGTCCTTCCTTCCATACTTTATCAAATGCTTTTTCTAAATCTATCCAGACTGCTAGTGTGTGCTTTTTCTCTTGGAAGGCATCCTCTATTTCCTGAGCTATATAGGTTATTTGATCTTCAGTGGATCTGTACTTTCTGAATCCTGCTTGGTGAGGTGTTAAGAGTTGGTTTTCTTCCAGATGCCATGTTAGCCTGCCATTGATAATGCGTTCCATTAATTTTCCTACACAGCTAAGAAGACTGATAGGTCGATAGCCATTTGGTTCTTCCAGGTCTTTTCCTTTCTTTGGGACTGGTATTAGTATAGCTTCCTTCCATGCCTGTGGGACTATTCCCCTCTTCCAGCTGTAATTTAGGACTGCTAGTAGTTTCTTTTTTGCCTTAGTGCCTAGTCCTATTAACATTTCATTTGTGATTCCATCCTTTCCTGGTGATGTCTTCTTTTTTAGGGTATTCATTGCCTGTTCCATTTCTTCCATTGTTAGATTTGCCATCATATATTCTGCTGCTGTCTCTGTATATGTATGATGTATCTGTTTATCTTTGATTGCTTTCTTCTGTTCGGCTGTAATATCAATGTGGTTTGCACTGGCATAGTGTTCCATTAGTGCATTTGCAGCCTTTTTTCCTGTAAGCAAGGCATTTCCTTGTTTAATTGTTATTTGTTTGTTTCTAGGTCCTTCATTGTTCATGGCTTTCACTAGTTTCCATAGTTTGTTTCCATCCCTGTCAAAATTCAGGTTTTCTGTTTTTTTCTTCCAACAATCTCTTGTTGTTTGATTTACTGTTCTTTTATATTTTGCTGAGATGGCTTTGAGAGAGATGTTCGCTTCAGTTGTTTGTTCTCTCTCTGCGGTCTTCCTAGCATCTTCAACTTTGTCCTCCAAAAATTGTAGTTCAGCAGTCCAGTATGGTTTGTAATTTTTCCTTGCTCCTCTTGGAATAGACTCAGTGGCCGCCTGTATTATTGCTCTGTTTAGACTTTCCACCATTTGCTTCATGTTGCCATATCGTGTATTTATGTTTTCACAATATTTGTCTGTTAGTATGGCAAATCTGTCCCAATCTGCTCGTTTGTAATTCCAACGGGGCAAAGGCTTTTGCTCCTGTGGAACATACTCCATATTTATTACAAGCTTGATTGGTCTGTGGTCACTACCTGCTAATTGGTCCAGCACATGGCGATCGATTTTGTGGAGGATGTCTCCTGTGCAGAAAGCTAAGTCTGGAGTAGAAGTGGTAATCCATCTTCTGGAGTAGAAGCTCGGTGTGTCATCCGCTTTGTTAAGTAGATGGAGATTTGAGTCTATTTCCCAGTCCTCCACTTCATCTCCTCTTTTGTCAGTATCTGGGTATCCCCATCTTTCTGAACGGCTATTAAAGTCTCCGACAACAATGCAATTTGTGTCAGTTATTTCCATGTTTGAGAGTGTAAGATCCTTATCTGCCGGGCTATATAGATTGTAAATTCTTATTTTCACGTCCTTTATCATTATATCAACACCTATAATTTCCGTTTGGTTGTCAGAGATCACAGATACTTCGCTGCAAGGTATTGTATTTCGTGTAAGTATTAGAACTCCTCCTTTGTGTCCTTCGCGGTCGAAACGTGTGGCCTGATATCCCTCAACTGAAAATGTGCGATTGGCGCTGAGGTGTGTCTCTTGAATGCATGCCACATCTATTCTATCTTTATGAAGACGCTGTGTTAGGGAGGCTTTCTTGTTATAAACTCCTTCTGCATTCCATTGTAGTATGTTGAGTGTCCGGGGTGTTTGGTCAATAGCTCTTAACCTACTCCTCTGTGCCTTGACTCCACAGCACAGGGGAAGGTGACCACCAGTAGTCATGGGTGGACCCCCTCGAGGCAGGGGGCCCGGCACTATCACCGCCTGATGGGACTTCACGGGATTAGCACCATAACGATTAATTTTCATCTGTGGCATCATGAAATGATAAAGTTACGTTGCACTTCTTTGTCAAGCCTGTGGCTCAGTACATCCGATTTCGACAAGCATTTGTTCGGGATGCTTTCCCTAGCCTTTGACTGTCCCCAGTCTACCTACAAGGCAGCAGGTTTGTGCGTCACTTCGTCTGGTCCCTCTCCCTTGACCTGTCCGACATGGGTGACCCTACCAGTAGCTGTGCTACCGTCGGCATAGCTCTTGGGGTCATTGGGACGCACAAGCCCCTCTACCTCGTCAAGGTGGACGCACGGCAGAGGGGTTGCCTCAATTTAATACCATTGACTTTAATAGTACATTTAGGCATGATCCGTTTCTTTGATATAATTAATTTCTTCCTATTATTCAAGCTGAGGCCCATTTTCTTTTTCTACAACAGTGTGTCTATAATTTTCTGTAGACCTTTATGACTAATGTAAGAGGATATCATCAGCATATCGTAAGTTCTTACTAATACAGCAACCAACCACGATCCCTGGATTATTTTTCTATAGATCTCATATGCTCATTGTATATTGGAAACAAATCAGGTGACAATTGACATCAAATAGTTCTTGATTCTTGTAGCTTATCTTTTTGCTGTCGTTATATGTTCTTTATTATTCACAGATTTTTGCCATCAGTATTTATTGTTCTAGTAGGCTAATTATTTTCTCATGTTTCACTCTGTCAAGCACTTGCGTGTATTCTGTGGAGAATTATTATAATGTTATTATCATAGTTATTGTTATTTTTAGCTGCTTTGGTTATATTTTCCAAAGTAGAAACTATCAATACTCAACTGGACTTAGTAATTAAAACGCACATATTTGTCTTTCATTTGGAAAAGTGAATATTTTGAGAAAAGTAATTGAAATTGGTCACCTCACTTCATAAACTTTATTATAGACTCGGTACATGTGAAGGCTTTAACAGTAACAAACATAACTGCCTCGTGATCACCACCTAATAGTTAGGCATATTTTGTATTTAACACTTTGCCCTTAACATAACTGCATGAAAGTGACATTGAGCAATGTCAGGTTTGGTTGTGTTCATTCAACCATGACGAGAGCATATAGTTCACGCTGCAACTTTGTGAGGCCACTTCAAGTTACAGATACTGATACTGCCAATGTCGAATGCTGGTTTTATTGCATTTGTTCTGAAACATGAATGTATTTTACCAAACTTGTAATTTATTTATTTTTTTTGGGGGGGGGGGGTGTGTGTGTGTAAAAGGTCCTTGCCTTGTTTTGGCCTTTTTATATGTCAGTGTCCGCAGAAGGAATTTTTAGAAAGTACAGATATTTATTTAGCATGATGTGTTTAATGAAAGGGTGCACAGAAAGATTGTTATACTAGCTCGTCCTTTATGAATAAAAATGAATGCAACCGGAGTAATTTATAATAGTAGGTAGGAGTCAGTAAATACGGTGATGGGTGACAGAAAGACAGTTCTTATAGCAGCCAAATCAGTAAGTTTAGTGATGGGTGACATCAAGACAGTTCTGATAACAGCCAGGAGGAGTCAGTAAATTTGGTGATGGGTGACAGCCAGACAGTTCTGATAGCAGCCAGGAGGAGCAAGTAAGTTAGGTTATGGGTGACAGTTATAGTGTGTTTTTTTTTTGGTTGCCTCAATATAAAATTCATTATCTCAGTAACGGGCTGAGATAAAATGATGAGATTTAGTATATAACGTTATCATTATGTCCACCCAACAAAACAATTTTTGTTCTGGAGATTTTACAGCAGATTTTAAAGTTAGCTTATATACGGTATATTAATTATGACTTAAAGATTACGACCATGATTTTAACAGTTTTACAGCTTCCCCAAGATTCGACCCAAATTATTCAAAATTTTCACGTGACTTTCGTTTTCAAACAAACAGCGCGAAGATTCAGAGGCGTCTCCAAATGTGGGTTCTTTCATGAAACGTGATTATATAAATAAACTAGCTGACAAGGCCCGGTTTCTGGTGGAAATCAATCAATCAATCTATCTATCTATCTATCTGTCTGTCTGTCTGTCTGCCTGTCTGTCTGTCTGTCTGTCTGTCTGTCTGTCTGTCTGTCTGAATGTCTGTCTGAATGTCTGTCTGTCTGAATGTCTGCCGGTCGGCTGACCCATCCACCTACCCACCGACCCACCGACCTACCGATATCTATCTATCTATCTATCTATCTATCTATCTATCTATCTATCTGCCTGCCTGCCAGCCCGACCACCCACCCACCGACAGACCGACCGACCTACCGATATCTATCTATCTATCTATCTATCTATCTATCTATCTATCTATCTATCTATCTGTCTGTCTGTCTGTCTGTCTGTCTGTCTGTCTGTCTGCCTGTCTGCCTGCCGGCCCACCCACCCACCCACCGACCGATCGACCGACGTACCGATATCTATCTATCTATCTATCTATCTATCTATCTATCTAATCTATCTAATCTATATGTCTGTCTGTCTGCCTGCCTGCCGGCGCACCCACCCACATACCGACCGACCGACCGACCGACAGATATCTATCTATCTATCTATCTATCTATCTATCTATCTATCTATCTATCTATCTATCTAATATATCTATCTGTCTGTCTGTCTGTCTGTCTGCCTGTCTGCCTGCCTGCCTGCCGGCCCACCCACCCACCGACCAACCGACCGACGTACCGATATCTATCTATCTATCTCTATCTATCTATCTATCTATCTATCTATCTATCTATCTATCTATCTAATCTATCTAATCTATCTGTCTGTCTGTCTGCCTGCCTGCCTGCCGGCCCACCCACCCACATACCGACCGACCGACCGACAGATATCTATCTATCTATCTATCTATCTATCTATCTGTCTATCTGTCTATCTATCTATCTATCTATCTATCTATCTATCTATCTATCTAATCTATCTAATCTATATGTCTGTCTGTCTGCCTGCCTGCCGGCGCACCCACCCACATACCGACCGACCGACCGACCGACAGATATCTATATATCTATCTATCTATCTATCTATCTATCTATCTATCTATCTATCTATCTATCTATCTATCTAATATATCTATCTATCTATCTGTCTGTCTGTCTGTCTGTCTGTCTGTCTGCCTGCCTGCCGGCCCACCCACCCACCGACCAACCGACCGACGTACCGATATCTATCTATCTATCTATCTATCTATCAATCAATCTATCTATATATCTATCTGTCTGTCTGTCTGTCTGTCTGTATGTCTGTCTGTATGTCGGTCTGTCTCTCTGCCTGCCTGCCGGCCCACCCACCCACATACCGACCGACCGACCGACAGATATCTATCTATCTATCTATCTATCCATCTATCTATCTATCTATCTATCTATTTATCTATCTATCTAATCTATCTGTCTGTCTGTCTGCCTGACTGCCTGCCTGCCGGCCCACCCACCCACCAACCGACCGACCGACCGACCTACCGATATCTATCTATCTATCTATCTATCTATCTATCTATCTATCTATCTATCTATCTATCTATCTATCTATCTATCTATCTATCTATCTATCTATCTAATCTAATCTATCTGTCTGTCCTATCTATCTAATCTATCTGTCTGTCCTATCTATCTAATCTATCTGTCTGTCTGCCTGCCTGCCGGCCCACCCACCCATTAACCGACCGACCTACCGATATCTATCTATCTATCTATCTATCTATATATCTATCTATCTATCTATCTATCTATCTATCTATCTATTTATCTATCTATCTGCCTGCCTGCCGGCCCGACCACCCACCCACCGACAGACCGACCGACCTACCGATATCAATCTATCTAATCTATCTGTCTGTCCTATCTATCTAATCTATCTGTCTGTCTGTCTGCCTGCCTGCCCACCCACCCACTAACCGACCGACCTACCGATATCGATCTATCTATCTATCTATCCATCTATCTATCTATCTATCTATCTATCTATCTAATCTATCTGTCTGTCTGCCTGCCTGCCTGCCTCCCGACCCACCCACCCACCCACCGACCGACCGACCCACCGACCGACCGATCCACCCACTCAGCCAGCCAGCCAGCCAGCCATCCATCCACCCACCTATCTTTCTGCCTACCTACCTACCTTTCTGTCTGTCTGTCCGGGCCGCATCATTCATTTTATTCGGAGACTGCCGAGGGTCGTCGCTGGAGCTACGGAGTTCGTGCTTTGTGCGACGCTTTCCGCGCTGCGGAAAGAAACTGAGCCATATGGGATAAAAACCCTGTGCAATGCAGCCGATTCTGTCGACTGTAAGCTACTTCTTTGATTGCACCCACTCCCATACGAATCCAGATACGCCTTTGTTTGTCATCTGAATTTGCAGGTCCTCATTACCGTAAACATAACATTTTTAACAAGAAATCACTAGTTGTTAAGCAAAACATCAAAGGAATGATGCCGCTTTTAATGATTTAAGTTGTTTTGGGACCTATCAAAGACATATTCCTTGGGTGGGGGTAAATATAAGACGGCTGGAAAAATTTCATAACGATGCAACAGATAGTTTTCAAAATAATTGATCTTGAATGACGGCATAAATTTCCGGACAGACTATAATTACAATGACATAGATGTATCTAGTCTAGAGAAAGTACACTTTATACCAAACCAATGCATACTAAATTCAGATACACTGATCTCATAGTGCATAACTAGGTATCATGCATTGCCTTGAAAGAAAGCAGTAGAAGAAGAAGAAGAGGAGGAGAAGAAGAAGAAGAAACACATCTTTAGTTAGTTTGCATGATTTATTTTTATCTTTGCACTAAACGTACTCCATTCAATATCTGTGTTTCAGAGGAGTATAGCTGTGAGTTTGGCTCAGCAAAGTTCTACACACTATGTGGGTTTGGTGGTCTCCTCAGTTGTGGACTTACACACACTGCTGTTGTCCCTCTTGATTTGGTGAAGTGCAGAATCCAAGTAGATGCAGCCAAGTACGGTGGAATCTTCAAGGGGTTTAAGGTCACTGTTGCTGAGGAGGGAGTTAGAGGACTTGGAAAGGGATGGGCCCCAACACTCATAGGCTACTCAATGCAGGGAGTCTGCAAGTTTGGATTCTATGAAGTTTTCAAAATCATCTACTCAGACCTGATGGGAGAGGTAACTGTTGTTTTCCAGTTCAGTTCAGACCAGATATTGGGTCATATGTAATTGTATATATTTATTAAATGTATGTTGAACAGCAAAAACAAAGATAATGCATACAGATAAAACTAATATGGAGAAAGAAATATATGGTAATGAGGAAAAATTGGAGATTGTGGAACATTTCAAATATCTTGAGTCATTAATTACCAACAATAGTGACACAATTAAAGAAATAAAAAGACAAAAATCTGTTGCTCTTCAAAAACTAAAACAACTGAATAATTTGTGGTGTGGGACAGATAGACCTAACAAAATTAGATTTTTAAGAGCATGCATCTTTCCCATTGCAACATACGCCTGTGAGACCTGAAAACTTACTAAACGAGCTGAACAGCACATAAATGCCGCTGAATATAAATGTTAAAGAGTTCTAAGAATATCTTGGATAAAGAAAAGAACAAATGCATCTATTCGACAAGATCTAAATATTGAAGAGATTTGGCTACTAAAGATGATAAAGAAAACAAATTGAAATATTTTGGTCACTTGAAACATCATGAAAGTTTAGAGAGAACAATAATGGAGGGTTATATGCCCGGGAAGAGAGGAAGAGGAAGACCAAAGAGAAGATGGGTGCAGGATGTGGCTGATGATCTCCAGATTGATGTATTAGAGGCAGGACATCTTGCTTGTACCAATACGTTTTCAGGAAGGTTGTTATGGGAGCGGGGTTCTGCAAAGGACATTCTACTGAATGAATGAATGTTGAAAGTACATTATAGCATGGAGATAAATCTTGTTTCTTAGCTATTCTATTTAGGGAGTGATGTCGTTGGATGTTATGATGGCTGAGTGGTTATGGTGTCTGCCTCAGAAGGAACATAGTTCAATCTCAGCATAGGGCTGGGATTATTTCCAAGAACCATTGGTACTAAATGACATCTCATGTCCCCCTGATCTCTTGGGTAGTGAGATAAGAAGACTAACTTTCTCACTCAAGGGTGAAAAACAGGTCTTAGGTGCAAGTCGTTTACGTTAAAATAGCCTGTTACCTTCGATGGAATGTGTCTAGAGGAAGCAAATCTCACATACTCGCCTCATAAGAGGGACAAATAAGAAGAAGATATTCTGTTCTTGTTAATTGAGGTCACATTATAGTAGCTCTATGTAACAAGCATTTTTGGACCGACGCATCGGGTATAGATTTTACAGGTAGTCAGAACCCGTTACCTTGGATGAAATCGGTCTAGAAGAAGCAAACCTCAACACAAATACATGCCGGAGTAATACACACTCTGACTTTAAGGTGCATAACTAGGTTTTACATTTCTGTCAAAAGAGGAATGAAGAAGAAGTATACTCTTTCTTTGGCAGAATTAATCTACTGTTTGGGTTCACTGAGCACTGACCAATAATTTACTATACAGGGAAATACAATCTTCTTTAGTATGCAGATGCCCAGACTGGAAATGCCACTTTATAACGAGACATTAACACATGAACGTTAATTTTATGTAATCCATAATATAAATCTTGCTCTTTATCAGCACACACAGAGACACTTTTAATATTGCAATAACACTTCTACTCCAGACTTAGCTTTCTGCACAGGAGACATCCTCCACAAAATCGATCGCCATGTGCTGGACCAATTAGCAGGTAGTGACCACAGACCAATCAAGCTTGTAGTGAATATGGAGTATGTTCCACAGGAGCAAAAGCCCTTGCCCCGCTGGAATTACAAATGAGCAGATTGGGACAGATTTGCCATACTAACAGACAAATATTGCGAAAACATAAATACACGATATGGCAACATAAAGCAAATGGTGGAAAGTCTAAACAGAGCAATAATACAGGCAGCCACTGAGTCCATTCCTAGAGGAGCGAGGAAAAATTACAAACCATACTGGACTGAAGAACTACAAAGTTTGGAGGACAAAGTTGAAGATGCCAGGAAGACAGCAGAGAGAGAACAAACAATTGAAGCGAACATCTCTCTCAAAGCCATCTCAGCAAAATATAAAAGAACAGTAAATCAAACAACAAGAGATTGTTGGAGGGAAAAAACAGAAAACCTGAATTTTGACAGGGATGGAAACAAACTATGGAAACTAGTGAAAGCCATGAACAATGAAGGACCTAGAAACAAACAAATAACAATTAAACAAGGAAATGCCTTGCTTACAGGAAAAAAGGCTGCAAATGCACTAATGGAACACTATGCAAATGCAAACCACATTGATATTACAACCGAACAGAAGAAAGCAATCAAAGACAAACAGATACATCATAGAAATACAGAGACAGCAGCAGAATATATGATGGCAAATCTAACAATGGAAGAAATGGAACAGGCAATGAATACCCTAAAAAAGAAGAAATCACCAGGAAAGGATGGAATCACAAATGAAATGCTAATAGGACTAGGCACCAAGGCAAAGAAGAAACTACTAGCAGTTCTAAATAACAGCTGGAAGAGAGGAATAGTCCCACAGGCATGGAAGGAAGCTATACTAATACCAGTCCCAAAGAAAGGAAAAGACCTGGAAGAACCAAATGGCTATCGACCTATCAGTCTACTTAGCTGTGTAGGAAAATTAATGGAACGCATTATCAATGGCAGGCTAACATGGCATCTGGAAGAAAACAAACTCTTAACACCACACCAAGCAGGATTCAGAAAGTACAGATCCACTGAAGATCAAATAACCTATATAGCTCAGGAAATAGAGGATGCCTTCCAAGAGAAAAAGCACACACTAGCAGTCTGGATAGATTTAGAAAAAGCATTTGATAAAGTATGGAAGGAAGGACTGAAAGTAAAACTGCAAAACATGCATGTTTGTGGAAAAATGTATAAATGGATCAGCCACTACCTTGAGAACAGAACTGCCAGGACAAAAGTACAAGGACAAACAAGCAAAATGATGCTGTTGGAGCAAGGTGTCCCCCAAGGAGGAGTTCTTTCACCAACATTATTCCTAGCATATATAAATGACATCACAGAAAATTTTCCAGCCAGAGTACACACATCCTCCTTTGCAGATGACCTAGCCATATGGACATCTGAAGAATATATTAGTACAGCTAACAGCAGAATACAGCAAGCCTTATTAGCGCTAGAGGACTGGTCAAAATCATGGCTAGTGAAGATAAGTGAGGAGAAAACAACATGCACAGTGTTCTCCCTCTCAAATAAAACTCAGCAACCTAAGCTGGTATTGAATGGAAAAATATTGCGCCATGAAGAAAATCCAAACTATCTAGGAGTCACCTTTGATCGTCGCCTGACATGGAAGACACAGGTTGAGAAAAATCGAACAAGAGCAAGGCAGAGAATGGCAATCATGAAAAAGCTTGCTGGTACAACATGGGGAGCAGATGAGAAAGTTCTCATGAAGTTATATACTGGACGGGTGAGGCCAGTACTGGAATATGGCATTGCAGCTTGGGCAACAGCAGCTAAGTCAAACTTTAACAAAATAAGTAGAGTCCAAAACCAAGGAATGCGAATCATAACTGGAAGCCTGAAGACAACGCCTATTAATGAACTAGAAAAGATCACTTGTTTACAACCAATGCAGGATAGAAGAGATAGCAGAGCCCAGCAACAAGCAGAAAAATTTAGAAGATTGACAGACCACCCTATGTACAACAGATTTAATGGTTTTGGAAAGGGAAGACTGAAGCGTAGCAACTTTGTAGAAACTGCAAAACGAAGGATTATGGCAGATCCTATACTTAACATATCAACAGTCAAGCCCATTTACAATGCACACAAGTTCCCAGCTTGGAGACAGCAGCAACTGCCTGAGATGATAGAAAACATTCCTGGTATTGAGAAAAAGAACACTCAGCATGAAACCGAAAGAAGAGAAATAACCCTAAACTACATAAAAGAACATTACCCAAGCAGGAATTGGACCCATGCATATACAGATGGATCAGCCAAAAATTCAATAGAGAATGGAGGAGGAGGAATTCTCCTAAATTTAAAAAATGGAGTGAAAAAAACACATTCAGTGGCAACTGGAAAATTTTCAAGTAACTTCAAAGCGGAGGTAGAGGCTCTGAAAACTGCAGCAGAAATGCTTCTGATGGAGGAAAATAAAGAGAAGCTAATAGCTATCTTCACAGATGCAAAGTCAGCTGTCTCAATACTGAAGAGCAATAACAGCACAGAACTAGTTGACCTAAGAGCAACACTCCATGGTCTATGCCAGAAATCCAAAAAAGTTGTAATACAGTGGATCCCATCACATTGCAGTATACCTGGAAATGAAGAGGCAGACAGACTGGCAAAAGAGGGCGGACGACTACCACAGCCTGACATAGACATAACCTATAATGAGGCAAAGAGGTTGATAAAAAGCACTTATAGAACCAAATGGGAATCAGAGCATCCAGGCCATCAGAAGGATGATGCATATTACAAACTCGACCGAAGAGAACAAATAGCAATCTTCAGACTCCGCACAGGACATAACAGGCTGAAATACCACTTGTTCAATAAACTAAAGATAGGAGATACCGATGAATGTAATTGTAGAACTGGAAAAATTACAGCAAAACATTTGCTGCAGGATTGCCCAACGTATGCAGAACAGAGAAAGATATTTTGGCCCACACCTGCTTCACTTGAGGAAAAGCTCTATGGAGATATCAACAAGCTCAAGTTGACCGCATCTTACTTTAACTACATACAGGTTGACGTTTAAAGGTGCATGAAGACCCAGAGGCACGAAATGGAATATTGCTTGGATAGCAAATCCATTATGTGGAAAGTCCAAATCGTAAGCTCGCTGTGTGGGCTTCATAAAAGGTGGAAAAGTGTCCTAATGGCACAAAATGGAATATTGCTTGGATAGCAAATCCATTACGTGGAAAGTCCGAATCAAAAGCCCATTGTGTGGGCTTCATAAAAGGTGGAAAAGTGTCCTAGTGGCATGAAATGGAATATTGCTTGGATAGCAAATCCATTACGTGGAAAGTCCGAATCGAAAGCTCACTGTGTGGATGTCATCTGCAGACTGCATACTTCTGGTTTCCGGAAGAACAGCCTATGGTGAACGGAAGGCCCAATATACGGAAGTGAGGCTAAGCAGCCATGTGCAGGACGTGACGATTCCTTGGGTGAGCCCAGTACCAGAGCGCTATGTATCGGCTCTGCAAGTATGGAAGCCTCCTTGGATGGCGGGGAATGCCCATGGTCTGCCCCTGCCTTCCCTTGAGGGCTTACCAGGATCTTTGGCTGTTCTATATGGGCCAGCTGGGATGGGGGATAACACCACAACAGTGAGAGTCAAACGTCCTAAGAAACCCCCGGGAAGGTTAACCCGGTCAACAAATGCCCGCAGAAGTCGGATGTGTCTGCCTAACGGCGCAAGAACGCAGCTCTGCTGTAAACAGGCACAACGCAATCACATCCGGAAAAAAAAAACTCCGGATGAACGAAGAAGAAGAAGAAGAATATTGCAATAACATATTTACATAGGCAGTGACCTGAAGACATTAATTTTATGTAATCCATAATATAAATCTTGCTCTTTATCAGCACACTCAGAGACACTTTATAGCAATTAATATTGCAATAACACATTTACATAGGCAGTGACCTGAAGTCAAAGCTTAACTGCTGACTGACTCAGTAATTCACACTATAGTCTGTAATCTAAGCCTGCATACAAGCCAGCAGAAGGAATATACAGTAAAGGAACCTGTCCCATGTCTTGTGGTGTATAGGGTATATGGTGCTAGTCCATATTTTGTATAGACCAATCAGCACATGAGTAGTTGATGTGGTCAGTACCACACCAGTTACTTTTACTTGCCAGAACATTTCCTGGTATCCATTCTTGTCTAGGTCAGTCTGGAAGTCCAGGTCACTGTACTAAAACTTCTTTTCTCACCAATCAAAACAGGAAAACTAGAGTAGCTAGTAAACTGGATACATTTTTAATCACGCACATTAGCTATGGTAACATAGAGGCCAGAAAAACTATAGTAGCCAGAAAAACTATAGTAGCTAGTAAACTGGATAGTTTTGTAACTGCACAACACATGGGGGCTGTGGTAGCCTAGAGGCCAGACACTCGCCTGCTGGCCTTGTGGTCTTGGGAAAATCTGCCAGTGTAATCCTGACCACCAATTAGTCTGTAAAATATGGGTCTAGCACCAAATGTCCATTGTGGGTTGAGTCGTCTAAGTGTCCTTTATTTTAATTACAATTCACAATGGTAACATCAAGCAACAGAAACAACTATGGGAAGTGGTTAGTAACTGAAACAGTTTATTGTTGCAAAAATATAGATATAAATGGCAAATAGCAAAGGCCATTGAGTGGTTAGTAAAATAAAGTGGTTAGTAAATGGTTAATAATTTTATAATCTTCCAAAAATGATGTGCAGAAACGTGAAAATGTGATTCAACTGAGAACTATTTCAGGAAAATACCTTTCTATGGAGGACCAGCTTGTACCTGGCATCTAGTGCGTCTGCTGAATTCTTTGCTGATATAGCACTGTGCCCCATGGAAGCTGTTAAAGTACGTATTCAGACACAGCCAGGTTGGAGCTCAACTCTTCGGGAAGGATTCCCTAGAATTTTGAAGGAGGAGGGATTGTCAGGGTGAGCTTTGAAAGTTTTCAGTTGCTAGATTGTAAATTTGTAAATAAAATGTACAGCAGGGATGTTTATTAACCACTTCTGTTACAATTAGCTGTTTGACAGATTGTCATGGCGACAGATACTGGTCATCATAGGAGGACGAAATGCCATTCATCATGGAGAGAAAACATTCAGGTTAATTTTGAAAATTTGGAGAAATATATTCTGGTTATCTTGATATACATACTGGTGTTCTTGGAGAATTATATACAGGTTAACATGGAGAATTATATACAGGTTATGTTAGAGAGTTAAGTACATGTTATCTTGGAGAATTATATACCTTTTTCTCACATTTTTGTCATAATCTAGGGACACAGCACAACCTTATCATACGCCTCACTTAATATTAATATAGCTATCCAATTCATTATCTATTTTTATGGAAGCTTAGTGTTGTTATATGTTCCTTACACTTCTAAGTCATATTTACAATTGCAAATCCAACTTTTGTGTAGCTAGTTTTGTGTTCAGATTCAATTGTACGAGGTGTATTCATAAAGTAATGCACCACATCGTTATTCTCAGGAGCTGCTTATTCAAAAAGCATGACATTTATACACAATATACATGGATATGTCATGTAAGCAGCGGTATTATTCAACATCAACTTGCGCGGCTTTATGCCAGCGTGAAGCAAGTGCATGTATTCGTTGCCTGTACCAGATTTTGTCTTGATCATGTAGCCATTTCTTTGCTGCATGAATCACTCCTTCATCATCTTTACACCTTGTCCCACGGAGTCCATCTTTAAGTAGACCAAATAGATGAAAATCAGAGGCTGCCAAATCAGGACTATATAGTGGATGGGGTTGTACAGTCCAACCCAATTTGGTAATTGCTTCCTGTGTTGCCAGATTTGTATGAGGGTTGCATTGTTGTGAAGGAGAAGCAGGTCTGCTGGATTCTTGTACGGCCAAACTCTGCGAAAACGTTTTTTTCGGTGTCTTAATGTAAGCTTGCAAATTAATTGTCTCTCCTCTTGGCATAACATCCACAAGAATAACACCTTCAGTGTCCCAAAAGACAACTGAAGGAGTTGCCTTGAATTTCTTTCTTCGTGGTGATTGCGGATGATGCCACTCCCTTGACTGTCTTTTTGTCTTAGGTTCAAAATGATGTGCCCAGGTTTTGTCACTTTCCATCAGCATTGTAACGCTCGGACAATTCAGAAGAAATTGCTTTCCTTTGCAATCGGTGGTCATTTGTAAGACTTCGAGGAACCCATCTTGCGCAAACCTTAAATCCGAGTTTTTATAACTGCATTTGCACTACCATTGCTGACTGACAGCTGTAAGGTCAATTGTTGAGTAGTGATTTGCCTATCAGTAAGAAAAATGCCCTCAGCGCATTTCAACATGTCTGCATTTTTGGCTGTGGCAGGACGCCCACAATGCGGCCGATCAAGCAATTCCGTATCTCCACTTCCTGATTCTTTGATTCTCTGAACCCAGCGACTGATTGTACTCCTGTCAACTGCAAAACTTCTATACACATCACATAGATGCTTTTGAATGTTCACAATTTCATTCTCTGCAACGAGAAATCCTATCACAGTTTGCTGCTTATAATGCAAGCTGGTAACACACTCGATTTAAACGGTTTAGGGCAGCCATATTATGTGACCGGTTGGGTTGCAATTTGTTGCACATACAATGATGTTGCAAAAAGTTGAACATGCTGGTTGTAAAAGTTGGTTGAGTGCTGTTAGTAGTAGTAGTAGTGAAAAAAAAAAAAACAATGTAGCCCTGAATCTAGTGCTAGATGTCATGAACATATTATGAACCCAACAACAACAAAACTGTTCAAGGTGTAATTTTATTTCAAGTTCATCTTGCATAATGCTCAAATAGCTCAGAAATGTGCATCACTCCTCATTGAATATACTTTAAGCACAATAACACGTGTATACCACAATTAAGTATCAACTGGGAGAAAACTTTTTTAAAATTGTTATCTCCCCTTTGCCGTTGGGACATCGTATTAATATACTTAAATACGAGTTCAGTAACAGCGGATCATTGGCCATTGCGACAGTTATAACATTAACAATACTACTAATGTTAAATATAAAATTATTAATTTTGTCAGTTACTTCACACTTATTTGGGAAGTCACTAACTTAAAAATATATAGTTAGAAAAATGAAATAGACACAAACTTGAATGCCATTTATCAATGCAACATAATCTCCACCAACATTGATACACTGACCCCTTCACTGCAGCTGCTGTTGACAACACCTTAATGTCTTGGCTAAAGGCAAAGCAGGATGTTTTCATTGCATTGAAGAATGCTGAGGTTCAGGATTATAGTGTGCATACATGATTCATTCTTAGTAACTGTCTTGTTCAGCAGCTTCTCCTTGATTTCTTTGCTGAATTAGATGTTCCAGTGTTCTGCCTGGTGGCTTCATTTTGTATTCCTCAGTTGTCTGGGCATCCACAGTGCACACAGAAGGCAATTTTGATCTGTTCTACACATGTGACACCTAGAAGTCTGCTACCTAAACTATTATAAATCTGTATGATCTTCCATTAAATGAAAAACTCAGCTTTACAAACTATCAACTACTATTTTTCAGCTTCCCCATTTTAGTTTGCTACCTACTTGCTCACTTTCACACAGGTGCCCAATTGATATATTTAAACAAAGAAGTCATAAACAAAAAGTTGCACGGTTTGTTGCCTGACATATTTTGCCAGCATTTTATTGTTATGGTTTTATAATTTCTTTGTTTAAATTCACTAATGGAATACAATGTTTGCCAGTCTCCATGGCAAAGGGCTTACGGACACGATTTGTAAGCCTGCTTACCCGCGTTCGAAACACAGCGGTGGCCAATTTGGCAGCAGACTGCCTTGTGCTGGCTTTAAAATGAGTTGGTATGGGAGCCGGTCATTCAGAAAGCAATGGCAAACTACTGAACGTAAACTTGCCAAAACAACAACAGCTGTAAAATGCTGGTGTTGACAGCAATGTCCTGTAAAAAGGATATGCAAAAAAAATAAAAATACGGTGTTTAAATGAATATATCTATTCAGTGCTCATAACAAATTCTGTCTTGACTTGCAGCTTCTACAAAGGTATTGTTCCTCTGTGGGCACGACAGATCCCATACACCATGATGAAGTTTGCTTGCTTTGAGCGCACAGTGGAGGCCCTTTACAAGAATGTGGTTCCCAAGCCAAGATCTGAGTGCAGTAAATCAGAGCAGCTGGTGGTTACCTTTGCTGCTGGATACATTGGTAAGTTCAGCACGGTCTTGTTCATCAATGTGGTCAGTGGTGCATGGAAACTTGTTTCATGAATGAGCATTATCAGGTAGCAGGCCCTCTATAGAACGTCACCATCATCACGGACTGCTGAAAAGTCTCTTGATTTTTATCTTGCCTCATGCACCCTCATGGGAGCTATGGTAGCATAGTTGCTACATGCTTGCATGCCGGTCACATGGTCATGGGTTCAAATCTATATGAGAGTAGATGAAAAATTGTTTCCTCGGCTCTCAGGTTGACCCAATCTAAAATAGGTACTGGCGGGATACTGACCACATCACTCACTGAGTGCCGAATGGTCTGCCCAATGCACCTGAAGGTATGTCCAAGAGTCCTTTGCTTTAAAAAACAAATATGCTCCCTCGTGCCAAAATGTCTGCAGTGTCCTGCCTCCATCTTCATCCTGGCTGACCCATGCTTTCTCATCCAGAAGCCATCTCTCCATCACTGAACTTTCTAAGCCACTGACGTAATAAGACATGAAGCTGCATATGAGCAAGTTTTCTTGGGTGTTTAGACCTTGTAGAATATCAGCATTGTTCTTCTTTGTCTACGATATAAGAACTATTTTGTAACATTTAAGCTCAGAAGCCCCAATTTTCTTCAGTCATTGCGAAATGATTCATTTCTTATCCATATGTTGCCTCAGAAAAGTTGCATGTTGTTAAACATGTAACTTATTTGCTGGGGTTGTGTTATAGGTTCTTGATGTTGAGTACATGAATGAGCATTTTAGATATCATTTATGAGATTCACAGTTTGTTGATTTCCTCTCCATATCTCTGTTTATTGGTGTTGGTGTATCATGCTGTTGGCCTGTTTTGTGACTATTTTCTTCTTAGTTCTCAATATGACAAGTTTGCAACATTGTTTGCTGTGAACATTTTCTATATTTTCTTTAGCTGGTGAACTTGTTCCATTTGGTATAATTAAACTCTTTCAGATCAGTGTTTGTTGTCTGTCATAAATGATATCTTGAGCACATTTGTCTTGTGACATTATTGGGTGTGTCAGTGGAAATTATTAGCATCTGTTGGGAAAATAAAAAGTATTCAGTTAACTTCGGGTCAATATATACCTCTACACAGGTGCTCATTGAAGCCATCTTATCAGTCAAACTAATATTATGTCCCTTGTATTCTTTTTTCCCCCTTTAGATCTCACACTCTTCTATTTCAGATTACATATCTGGCCATTTATTGTTTTAGTACAGACAATTAGCACACTGTTATCATATTTGTAACTGTTACATAGAACTAATTTACTTGAACCTTTATTATATAGGTTACTAAAGCTTATGGAATCCTAGGTTTAAGTTATAAAGTACCATACTTGTCAGTGGTAACCACTGTTTTAATTTATGGGCAGGTCTTTTGGAATATGTAAGTGACCATCTTTCTTTATCTTAGATTTTGATTCATCTTTCTTCGTTCATCTTCTTCTTCTGCGTTCATCTGGGGTTTTTTCCGCACGTGATTGCGTTGTGCCTGTTTACAGCAGATCTGCGTTCTTGCGCCATTAGGCCGACACATCCGACTTCTGCGGGCATTTGTTGACCAGGTTAACCTTCCCGGGGTTTCGTTCATCTGAAATGTTAGATTTGGGCTAGAATGCAGTGTACCTGTTTACAGCAGAGCTATGATATTTGTTCCATTTGGCTGACACATCCAACTTCTTTGGGCATTTGTTGACTGGGTGAACCATCCAGCATGTACAGGTAGAGAGCTAATGGAACATACTCTTGTTTGGCTTGTCAAATCATGAAACCAAAATATCCATCTTGCCAGAAATTACAAGTTGTCATCACTATATCCTGTTGATACGTGTGTGTCATTGTTTTCTGGTGTCTGATTCTAATAACTTTTTTATCTATCGATGGCACCCACACGGCAGCAGTTTGGTTTGTTTACCTAGGTATCCTTTTCTTTTGACTTGAGCTAGTAGTGACTCATGTCTGCATGATGCTCTCATGCTGGGACATACTTTAGTGGGGGTAGTAGTGCCACCTGCTGCCCATCTTATCCTCTTCTGACAGTGTAGTTTGGGCCACAATAATTCTAGCTAATATCGCAGTTGATACACCTTGTCTGGACATTCCACTATGTGCCTCATGTAGACATGCCTGGTACAGGTCAACTGGACTGCCTGGTGCTAGGCAGCACATTCATTATAGTTGCAGAGATTAAAGATGTAACATGAAAAAGGAATAAAACTAAGTGAATTGTGCTGCTTGAAACAGAAAGTATGGGTTATTAACTAATATTTTTTTAAGATTGTTCAGAAATAACTTATTTTAGAACTGACAGGTACCAGAATCCTTGGAAACTCATTCACAGTTTGTAGAGCTGGCAGTAGATTTAATACCTACAATAAAATAAACACAAGATACATGTGAAACAACTTTTATGAAAAACTGACCAATGATGAAAATGTGCATCACAAGATGGTTGGGACACACTAAGAAGAGCCAGTCATATATCACACATTGCTTGGGACTGACAGAGTTAATCTGGCCCTGACAGCGTGCAGTTAATTTGTGATATTTCATAAACTGAGGTTCAAGCATGACATGCACCGGTTAATATGCCACATTTAAACATGTCAGCCCCGCATCTTGTGCAGACATGATCTTTAACATGAAGCAAGCAGCCACCTTCTTCTCAAATATCTGACACTTTCAGAGATACAGGAAAACATATCTCCGACAGTCACCAACTCACACATTAGATAACTAGATTAATAATAGTGCCATCCTAAGGATGGCTATGGATTGCCACAGTAGACAAGCCCATATCTTGTGAGGAGCTTCAACATAAACAAAACACAATGGGAAAAGTTTCAGTCATGTATCTGAAATTTTGCTCTTGTGCTGTATGTTATTATTATCATAATCATCATCATGTGCTCTACCAGCTGGCATTGGCGTTCATGTCTCTCCACAGATCTTGGTCTTTGGTGTTCTGTTGATGATATTCCTCCATGTCACTGTCTGTCCATCCAGCATAATTTCTCTTAGTTTGCCTCTGCCTCTTTTCCCTTTGATCTTTCCAGTTGTTACAATGTTCTCCATTGCCCCTCTTCTCATCACATGACCAAAGAAAGTTATATATATAATATTCTAGTTCACACTTGTCAAACTCAAGGCTCGCGGGCCACATCCGGCCCACCGTATAATCATATCAGGTCTGAGAGGTCTCAACCGACGTACAAATATATTCAGCCCAAGAGAGAATTTTAGGCAAAAATATTTTTTATGGTCACGATATAAAGTGCAAATCAAATTCCCTAATGAGCAGACTTCCGAATGATAGTCTACCTGAGAGCGTTCTCGCTTCGATCAGAATAAGCGAAAATAGTCGTTATAGCTACTTAGCAACGTTCAGATGCTTGTTTTGGATTGGCGCATAAAAAATGAAAGTAATGTAATGCCCGGATATTACATCACCTTTTCCTGCTAAGGCTAACCTGATAAGTAATTTCAAGCTGTTTCGTAATCCATCTGCCATAGATGTGGAAACTGCACCTGTAAATTTGCAGAGTTAATAGAGCTGTAGTGTAATGGGACACTAAAGGCAAAGTACGACCGTTTTGGGCCTGCACAGTTCACTCATTTCATTCCTGAAGAGATGCCCCGGCTTTGTCTACATGCGGCTCGAACCTTGAGCATGTTTGATAGCACATATCTGTGTGAGCAGCTGTTTTCTGTGATGAAGATTAACAAAACATCATACATGAGTCATCTCACTGATGAACACTTGCAGTCCATCATGAGAATCTCAATGACACAAAACATTACTCCCAACATAAACGAACTTGTAGCCAAGAAAAGATACCACTCATCGTGCTCTGACAAATTGACATAAGAGTGAAAATGTGTATACCAATGAGTTTTATTATTAAAACTTTTTTCTGTTTTAATTTATATTAATGTTTAAAAAAGGTTAATTTTCGGCTTATTGAATGTTTATCTTGTCCGGCCTGCAACCTCACGAGTGATTTGAGTTTTGGCCCGTTGAGCGATTGAGTTTGACACCCCTGTTCTAGTTTCAATAGCCTTTTCCAGACATTGTATGTTATATTGTATCAAAATAACGTAATGAGTATTTTGTGTTTAAATTACTGATGTTGTATTTTGAACATGTTGCAGCTGGTGTATTCTGTGCCATTGTCTCCCACCCTGCTGACACAATTGTGTCCAAACTGAACCAGAAAAAAGGCAGCAACTTTGTAGATGTTGCCAAATCTCTAGGGCTTATGGGTAAGTAGAGAGACTGCATTTGGTAATTGTTTTGTGTTAATTCAAGTATACAAACGGCATGACAAACTGTTTAAAAACTATAAAATTACATTACATGAATTAAATATTTATAATCACGTACAGTAAGCATAGTTTTCTACTCAGTTATGATTGGGTGATACTTTGTCATCATTTCTCATCTTTGATAGAGAATAGTCATTCGCCTCTGTGACCTTGTCAGCGTTCACCTATTTGCTGCAGTGCTCATGGGCAAAAATTACTCGATATTGAGTGCAAAAGAAGAAAAATACTAGCAATAAAATTGTGATCAAGTCTACATTTAGCCATTGAGTCTTCCAAAGTCGGAGAGTGTCTGCCTGCACGGCGAGGAACCACCAGTCTGCACACCAATAAGCCAGACTTGAGACAACGGCTACTCACGCAAACCTCAGGTCCTGTATGACATCATACTGATGTTGGACAACAGGATGTGTTCATCTGACATACAGGACTTTACGCTGAAGTTCACAGCTAGCGAACACAAGCAAGCCATTGAGTACATTTTGCATTCTGTCTCTGCTTGTGTTTTGAGCTAAAAATATGTGTACCTAGGGCTAAAAATGTTTGCACCAGTTCACACCAGCATGGCTTAGAAGGAACACTGCTTGTAAGCTAATTCAGAAACACTGTCATAAGCACAGTATTAAATAGAATTGGAAAATAAAGACAGCACGCCTAAAAACAAAGAATAATGGTGGTCACAGAGAAAACAGCATAACATCAAGCAGGGAGAAAGAACCTGGACTAATGCCAGCCTTTTGAAATACCTGGAATTATTATTGAGAGAAAAGGGAGGCATTATGAGAGTTTATCACCCAAAGAACAGCGCCCTGGTAGTTTCTAAGCCATGAAGTGAGGATATGAGCAAAAACTGGGTTGATGATGATTACATACTATTTCTAGATATGATAAACTTAAAACCACAACCTAAACAGTCCAGCCACAAGCTTCAGAGATTAGTTATTTGAAGGCTGTATAAGTGGCAAGATAAGGTATCCAACCACATATTTTTGCAGATGATTTCCACCCCAGAGCATCAAAATGGAGCATTCCTGCTTTGGTGGTTGAGACATTTCTGCACAATGAGAAATTGGCTGTCATGGCCAACACAGAGAAGCCAAATATTTAAATCTCAGTGACTACCAAGGATTCACTGATAAACAACAACAAGCAGTCTGAAAGAGCTATGGGTAGAAGGGAATGAAACCACAAAGTAAAGCATTGTCTGGTGGTTTTTTGACATCTCCACACAGTAGGGTGGGTGGGTTATTGGGATGAAGCTGGGTAGCTGCTGACACAATCCATTAGCGAGACATAGGTGCACATAAACTGTAAAGGGCAAAGAGTAGCTGTCTTTGGCGACATTTCACGTAAGAAATCTACCCACAAGAAATACCTGCAGTATATGTCAATTCTACTGCCAGGAGAGGGTTGGACACCTCCAGGTTTTGATGGTCTTTTGGAGAATGGAAGCTATGGAGATACTTGATCACCTATGTCGGTAGGCAAAGCACATGATGATGACTATGACAAGCAAGTAGTAACTGGGCTGAGTTTATATCAATGAGTGCAGCTTTATGGTTAACCCATTTTCATGAAATGAGTGTCAGCATTTTGGTAGGACACAATATTACCCCATGAGTTCTGTTCAGTCTTGGAATATCTAGACCTAACACTATACCCCCAATATGACTAAATGACAAGGAAATAGACTTACCCTATATTGACAGATGCAACATGCATGCAACATGCTCATGTACAATTACTTGTCCTGGGTGAGCCCAGTACCAGAGCGCTATGTGTCGGCTCTGCAATTATGGAGCCTCCTTGGATGGCGGGGAATGCCCATGGTCTGCCCCTGCCTTCCCTTGAGGGCTGACCAGGATCTCTTTGGCTGTTCTAAATGGGCCAGCTGGGATGGGGGATAACATCACAACAGTGAGAGTCAAACATCCTAAGAAACCCCCGGGAAGGTTAACCCGGTCAACAAATGCCCGCAGAAGTCAGATGTGTCGGCCTAACAGCGCAAGAACGCAGCTCTGCTGTAAACAGTCACAACGCAATCACGTCCGGAAAAAAAACCTCCTGATGAACACAGAAGAAGAAGAAGAATTACTTGTCCCAGCAAGATGTAGTGTTTCCAATAATTAACTGTAACCATTGTATTAGACAGGCATGTTGAGCTGCCAGCAACTAATTCTGCTGTTTGTTTCTTTGTCTGCCAGGCATGTGGAAAGGCTTGTTCCCCAGGATCATCATGATTGGAACACTGACAGCCCTTCAATGGTTCATCTATGACTCTGTTAAAGTGGCATTCCGTCTGCCCCGACCACCACCACCAGAGATGCCAGAGTCTCTCAAGCGCAAGCTGGGCCTCAACTGATTGAGCTGTGTACCTGAAGACTTCAAGGCCTCCAGGCAGGACTTTATAGCTGAATTAGCAAATTGACAACTTTATGAAAGATGTAACGAGTAAATAGCCAGTGAGTTGGATGTGTTTAATCACACCACAGCATAGACGACAGAGGTGTGTGTTTTAATTGTTAGTATGAACAAAGTTTCCAGGCACCCTTATTTGATCTGATAACCAATTCATTCCACCACAATGAATATTGCCTGTTTGCATATTCATGTGTCTTTGTTATTGTTGAAATCATGTTGTTCTTTATAATCATGTTCTCTATATGTTTTATCTTTTTATATGTTTTTAAAAAGATATTCCATTTAGATATGATCTTTTAACATGTCTCTATTTACACATGTTATTTGATTTTATTCTACATCTGTATCAACACTTTGAAGTATTTTTATGTGACCAGAACATATCACCATCACATATGAATGCCAAGTTTTCAGCTTGTAATTTTCAAAATTGTATTTTTATGTACACTTATACAGCTTTGGAATGTAACTGTGATTTTTGTTTTTGTAAGTCAGATGTATACTACTTAGTCTTCACTACACTTAATTACAGCTGTCTCATTTCTCTGTGGAAGGGATATGGCTCAATTAAACAACGTACTGGCATTAACAGTTACTTGGTTAAATTGTTTAGTGTGTTGGTATTTGTTTGATTACAAGATAACAATAATTAGCTTGCGCATGTTTGGTGTGAAAAAGAGAAGACTGCGTTCTGGAGAGAATGTAACATTACGACAACATTTGTAATGTTTATTTAACCTGATAAACATTTTAGATTTTCAACTCAAACTATGACAAATTTAAAAACTAGTATAGGTAATCCAGTAATGGACACGCACTTGATGGGGCGTGAGATGACATTTGAGTGTTATATTTTGGAATTAATTGTCACGGTTGGTGCATAACATTTAAGAACTCCAAGTACAACAGAATACTGGTTCGTGTTCATTACATGTTTAAAACATTAACACAATCACAACATCATGCTATCGATCATAAAAAGTTGGTTGCATATCCTTTTACGGACGTAGCAGTCAACACCAGCATTTTTTGGCTGTTCGTGATTCCTGGGCAAGTTTACGTTCAGTAGTTTGTCATTGCTTTCTCAACGATCGGCACCCATACCATTTATAAAAAACCAACACAGCTGTGTTTTGAATGCGGTATGTGGGATTACATACTGTGCCTGCAAACTCTACACCACGGAGCTGGTATCGGTCTAAAACACTTATATAGATATAAAACACCTACAAATAATATCTAAAATTGGTGGCAACATAAATGTTGCCATTGCTGAGTCTGAGCTGTCTAACCCCTACCATGGTCTCAGCTCTAGTATCATGTTTAAAAGAGACGTTTCTCTCCTGGGAGCGGTCGAAAGCGTGCTTCTTGCACAAGACGATCAACCATGATTAGAGTGAGATTTAGTCACACTCTCGATCATGACATACTGCTTTAAAAATTATAAGCCTTCACTTATACTTGACATGTTTGACTTATTTCCTTCGTTGCACTGTCAGGCATTGGGCTTGAATCTGTTGACAATGGAATATCTAAAACCTGCGGAGAAAAGATGACGAACCTAGGTTTAATCCCAACCAGCCCTTATGTGCTGTGCTGAATCATGACCTTCTCCCTGTCCATTGTCCCATATTGGAACATAGGTCCTCAACCAACTGATACCAAGCAGTCCTCCACTGTGCTATCTCCTGCACCACCCGCCATGTCCTCCCATGTTCGTTTCTGTTTCTCTTCTGCATGTGGGTTTAGGTTTCCCAGAATTTTGTTTACCCTGCTTCTAGTGATAGGACTTTCTGGTTATATTATTCTCAGGTTATCAGTGTGTGTCCTATCCAGCGCAGAATCTTTTCCCCACCTCTTGATTCACTGGAATATGTCTAGTTCTCTCTCTCTAAGGCACTTCTAGAAGAATCATGACCTGGTTTCATCTTAATATGCCTCTTCCCAGATGTGAAATTCCAAGTCTAGTCTGGCACAACCATATCTGAGCTTGGAAAGGGGAAGGAGAGCTACATAACAGTTCCCATGGAGATGGTACAGTATTTTGCTAGCAGGAGAAGTCTCTAGACTAATATCACTTTAATAGTAATAGATAAAGCCCTTTTCAGGGCATAAATAAAAACCGTGCGCACACTCTTTAACACTGGCAAGGATTCCAGCGTATGTATACCAGAATATACGTTGTGGCTGAAAGGATAACACCGCTTGCTTAGTTCGGGTAGTCCCTATATTGCTCCGTTCCTGTGCCAGTATTCACAAAATGCTCCTCACTGCCCAATGTGAACAATGGATTAGACAGGAGTGTTGGCAAGCCAACAGCCCGCACAGGTACATTGTGCATAATGCCGCCGCCAGAATACTAACACAAGTCCTCCATGAAAAATACAGTTCATCGTCGCTGAAAACGGCAGTCACCAGAAAGACTTAATTGACCGGGGTTTTATCCCATATGGCTCGGACTCTTTCTGCAGGGCGACCCACCGAAAGCGCCTCACAAAGCACGAACTCCGTAGCTACAGCGACGACTCCCAGGAGTCTCCTGAAAAATGCACTCGTGAACCGAAAAGGCAAACCAGTCAATCCAGCAACAGCCGGCAGTTATCGTTCCGAACATGCAGTTTACCCGAAAAACAACCGCGGACAGATGCAAAAGCATTCCACGCGAATTTCACAGCTCATAGTGTTGCGCCACGCACTCACTCAGTAGCAGGGCGACGAAACCATAGCCTCCTTAGTCGCCTCTTACGACGTGCATGATAGGCAACAGTGTTACTATTCTTTGCTCCCCCGTATGGGCCCCGGCAACACACCGCTTGCTTGTAAACTACCAGTGCACGGATAGAGGGATAAGGGGTTCAACCCCATCTCTGACATTGCTGCTGGCATCTTGCGTCTTGACAAACAATAATTTGTTACATTCTGCTTCAAGAAAAGGCATAATAAATACAACCCAAAGCAGAAACCAGGGATGGAGTTATAATCTCTCCAAAACACAAAGCTTGGGCCGAATTCTAGTGACCTTATGTTCTGACCAATAAAAAGATGTCAATTGCTACGAGAAAAAGAGTTGAGGTGCTACATAGAGCCTACTTTTGTATGGGTGTGAAGCGTGGACAATGAGCAGTCAAGCTAAAAAACATCTGATGGCTGTGGAAATGCTGTTTCTGAGGAGAATGCAAAGAATACCATGGACAGACAGAAAAACCAACGACCAAGTCCTACAAGAAACAAATGAAAATCTTAAATTAATTAGAGAAATTTGACGTAGACAGTTCGCGGTAACTGCACTAGCCAGGCGGCTTTAATTCCTCAGGCTCAAAGACCCCTCTTCCATTCACCGCAAGGTACTATATTGGCAGTAAATGACAGTTGCCCCTCTGCCGTGTGTCCACCTTGACGAGATAGAGGGGCTTGAGTGTTCTAATGACTCCAAGGGCTATGCCGACGGTAGCACAGCTACTGGTAGGGTCACCCATGTCGGACAGGTCAAGGGAGAGGAACCAGACGAAGAGACACAGAAACCTGCTGCCTTGTAGGTAGACTGGGGACAGTCAAAGGCTAGGGAAAGCACCCCGAATAACTGCTTGTCGAAATCGGATGCACTGAGCCACAGGCTTGACAAAGTAGTGCAACGTAACTTAATTTCATGATGTCACAAATCAAAATTAATCGTTATGGTGCTAATCCCGCGAAGTCCCATCAGGCGGTGATAGTGCCGGGCCCCCTGCCTCGAGGGGGTCCACCCATGACTACTGGTGGTCACCTTCCCTGTGGAGTCAAGGCACAGAGGAGTAGGTTAAGAGCTATTGATCAAATACCCCGGACACTCAACATGTTACAGTGGAAAGCCTAAGGAGTTTATAACAAGAAAGTCTCCCTAACACAGCGTCTTCATAAAGATAGAATAGATGTGCATGATTCAAGAGACACACCTCAACGCGAATCGCAAATTCTCAGTCAGAGGACATCAGGCCACACGTTTCGACCGTGAAGGACACAATGGAGGAGTTCTAATACTTACACGAAATACAATACCTTGCAGCGAAGTATCTGTGATCTCTGACAACCAAACGGAAATTATAGGTGTTGATATAATGATAAAGGACGTGAAAATAAGAATTTACAATCTGTATAGCCCAGCAGATAAGGACCTTACACTCTCAAACATGAAAATAAGTGACACAAACTGCATTATCGTCGGAGACTTTTAATAGCCGTCCAGATACTGACAAAAGAGGAGATGAGGTGGTGGACTGGTAAATAGTCTCAAATCTCCATATACTCAACAAAGCGGATGACACACCGAGCTTCTACTCCAGAAGATGGTTTACCACTTCTACTCCAGACTTAGCTTTCTGCACAGGAGACATCCTCCACAGAATTGATCGCCACGTGCTTGACCAGTTAGCAGGTAGTGACCACAGACCAATCAATCTTGTAATGAATATGGAGTATGTTCCACAGGAGCAAAAGCCTTTGCCTCGCTGGAATTACAAACGAGCAGATTGGGACAGATTTGCCATACTAACAGACAAATATTGTGAAAACATAAATACACGATACGGCAACATGAAGCAAATGGTGAAAGTCTAACCAGAGCAATATTACAGGCGGCCACTGAGTCTATTCCAAGAGGAGCGAGGAAAAATTACAAACCATACTGGACTGAAGAACTACAAATTTTGGAGGACAAAGTTGAAGATGCCAGGAAGACATCAGAGAGAGAATAAGGCTGTCAAGAATCATAATTCGCTATTCTATACATGAATTAAAAAAATAAAAATAAAAATAAAAACGGATAACATATGAAATCCCGTAGATGATGAATGAAAAAAAAAAATATAAGTAAGAATATACAGAAACAAATATATAAAAAGAAATGCAGAGAAATTTAATTAGAATAATTAGAAATACACAGAGAGTGGAGCAAACTAGGGGAAATACTCACATTCCTTGTACTGACAAATACAAATCACAACAGGCAGGAACACGCGACATATTTCTGGTTCTGGATGTTTACAATCTGTTTTGTCTGTCGTTTATTTTCATTGCCTTCATCTCATCTCATCTCATCATGTTCCTCTTGAATCTTGCGGTGTCGAGGTGAAGTATAAACATCGCGAGAGTTCCCGATTATGGGCTTCATGTATCGATATTCCCATGGACTCTGCTATTCCCTCCGTCCAACGTTTACGTGGTCGGCCTCTTCCCCTGTTTCCATCTTTGCCTTGAATAGTGTAAATATGTAACACAGGGCTATGGTACCTGCTCCATTCGGAAATAAAGCATCTTATACTGGAATTATGCCAGTGTTAATAATTAAAATAAGAGACCATTCATTGTCAATGAACTATAATCTACATCGCAGATGTAGGCGCGCTGCATGAGCTTCTGATGTTTCAAATCGACACCAATTAGTTCATGTCATTCACGTTAGAAACAATGTTGATGCAAATAGAGACTTGTCTAGATAGAATGACGACAACATAAACTTCAGGAAAATAGAATATGCGGTGCAGTCTTTCATGTTAGTTAACGTATACGCACGTAACACCAAAGTGGATGCATGCAAACGGCAGTGCCTTCAAGAGATCACGGAAACTGAAATAAATTATAATTTTCTGTGACAACTTCAGTGCAAAGAACGAAAAGGCTTAAAAGGCGAAGGGATCAATTTCATTAACTAGGTTTGATCCCATGTGGCTTGGTCTCTTTCCGCAGGCCGTCCTGTTAAAAATGTCCCACAGAGCACAAACTCTGTAGCTCCAGCGACGATCCCCAGGAATCTCCAAGAAAATTGCACTCGTGTACCGAAAGACGTTGCCAGGAATTGAACCTACAACTTTCGGAAAGCGAAACCACTTCGCCACGTCGACTTCTAATGCAAACAGCAAACTGGGGGTACATATCCACACACAAACAAGATGATCGGCTGGAAGATGTTTAAGTAAACATTGTATCTTATTTGTCTAAACGACGACAGAAGCACCATGAAGGCCAGCAGATTCATTGACGAGGACAGTTTGATTGCCGTCTTTGACATCATCAGTCTTTACCCCAGACTGTCACTAGCATTCCCACGACGATCATGGCAGTGACCATTATTCAGACATTGTACTCGTATGGCAATATTAAACAGAAATCAGCTTCAAGTCAATCTTAGCAGGGAATAACATAATTACCACAATCAAGAAAACCCAGACGAATCACAATCATGAAAAAAAAAAAAAACCAAAGTGCTGTCTTGGTCAATATGGTGGAATAAAGCGGTGGAGAAGGCGTGAACACTTAAAAGACTTGTAGTTCAGTCCTGACAAGAAAAAAAAAACCCATAAGCTCTCATTGTTTTAAAAATGTTGCATATCCCTTGCAGGACGTTGCAGTCAACACCAGCATTTTTCAGCTGCTGTTGATGTACTAGACAAGTTTTTATGTTCAGTAGTTTGACATTGCTTTCTCAACGATTGGCTCCCATACCAACACGTTATAACACAACGCGACACTGTCTGTTGCACAAATCGGTAGCAGCTGCGTTTCGAACGCCTGGTAAGCGGTTCACGAACCGCGTTCGCAAGCCTTTGGCCACGGAGACCAATAGGAAGTACTTTCTGAATTAAGACAGAATATGATAACCAAGGAAGTTGCCAAACAAGCGGAACAAATGGGAAACATTTTGTCAAGAAGTATACAAAGAAAAATCCCTTAAGAGGGCTTGATCTTATCATGATGTGCCATGCCGATAAGCGTGGATGATCATGTTTCGTCATCTCAAACGATCACCAGAGTCCTAGATCTGCTCTGTGATGTTGTCTCGACCATGAAATGTGGCCAAACCATCCAGATATATACTTCTCTGCCTTCGCTTTGTTCTTTTCCCCAGAATCTTGCCAGTTGTCACCAAGTTATGTACTTTTCCCCCCTTACAACTTACCCAAAAAAATCTTGATTGTCCCCGTGTAATTTTTCGAATCAGTTTAAGCCCACCACCGGCCCATAAACGGTCCACACAAAAGGGTGAGCGTTAGAGATGTTCAAAGTGAAGACCAGGTCTACAAAATGGCAGACGAAGGGAACGGAAAAGCACTCACTGAAAGATACATTAAACACACCGTGCACAGGACCCTGATAAACAGCTGGCTACAAAAATTATGTTAACTGAATTATGAGCTGGGAGAGAAATGACCGATGATTTGATGATTGCAAGACCTAAACAAGTCTGCACCATCCTCCTGATAGCATCTGATATGATGGCATTAACACACTACAACAAGTAGATCTACTATGCTATAATGGGCATTCGAAATGGCACCATTCCAGAAATCTGGCTACATAGTAACTTAATTCCTGTAGTCAGACTTGGAAAACAACAATACACTTATTAGCAGCTACAGAATCATCACAATGCAGAACACTATGAAGAAAATTGTGGAGAAAAATAATTGCTAGAAAGATAACATACGAACTCTAAACGAATCACCTTATGCCTAACACAACTGGAGGACACAGGCTTAATGGAGAAACATGACGGAAAAAACACAACATAATAACATAAAATATTATTTATTTTATTTTATTTTATCATTTTGTTTTCTTTATATCTGTTTATTCCTGTCCTTGAAAAAAAATCTTAGAATCTAAACCTCGGTTTGTCCTGTGTATTCTATAATACTTATTGTTTTATTGTATTACTTCATTATTATATATTATTGATTGTTTCTTGTTTTGGATAATTGTCACTCCGTTTCACGAGTTTATGGAGTACATTGTAAGGTATCTACACCGTGTCTGTGTTTAGTATTTCTAATCTTTTCGCAGGAGCTAAATAATTGATGTATGTGTGGGTGGTGAGGGTGTTTGTAGGTGGGGGTATGTGGGTGGGTGGGGAGATGTGTGTGTGGGGTGAGAAATGTGTGGACGGGGATGTGTATGGGGAATGCAAGTGGGGGGATGTGTGTCTGGGTGGGGGAGATGTGTGAGAGTGAGGGGTGGGTGGGGGAGGCGTGGAATGTGCGGGTGGATGAAGGATGTATAAGAGGGTGGGAGATGTGTGTTTGGCTTGGTGGTTGGGGTGTGTATGGGTGGTAGATGGGAGATGCATGTGTTGATGGGTGGGTGGGGGATATGTGGGTGTGAATGGTTGATGAATGAGTATGTGAGTGGGTGGATGTGTGTGTACGGGTGAGGGATGTGTGTGTGGGTGGGAACATATGTGTGGGCGGCGGATGTGTGTGGTGGGGTGTGTGTGGGTTGGAGGTGTGTGTTTTTGGATGGGGAATGTGTTGGTGGGTGGGGATGTGTGTATGGGTGGGGAGATGTGTGAGTGTATGGGTGGGGAGATGTGTAGTTAAGGGATTTGTGATTGGGGGATTGGAGATCGGGGGGGGGGAGATTGTTGGCGGGGGGGGGGATGTGTTGGATGGTGAGTGTGTATAGGTTGGGGGTGAGAGTGGGTGGGGGATATATGTGTGGGTGTGTAGATGCAGATGTTTGGGTCAGGGGAGATTTCTGGGTGGGGATGTGTGTAAGTGTTGGATGTGTAGGTGGGTGAGGGTTTTGTGTGTGGGTAGGTACAGGATGTGCGAGTTGGCGGGAATATGTGTGTGTGGGTGGGGGATGTGTGTTTGGCTGGGTGGTTTGTGGTGTGTGGGTGGGTGGTGGAGGATAGGTGGTTGGGTGAGTGTTTGGTAGGTTATGGGATGGGTGGAGGATGTGTGTGTGTGGGTGGGGAGATGTGTGAATGTGGGGATGTGTGGTGGGTGATGGGTGGGTGGGTGTATGCATGTGTGCCTGGGTTTGTGTGTGGGTGGGTGATTGATGTGTGTGGGGGATGTGTGGTGGGTGGGAGATGTGTGTGTGTGTGAGTGGGAAGATGATGTGGGTGGGGGTGTGTGTGGGATGTGTGGGTTGGGGATGGGTGGATGGATGGTGGCATGCATGTGCCTGGGGGTATGTGCGGGTTGGGGATGGGTGGATGGATGGTGGCATGTATGTGCCTGGGGGTATGTGTGGGTTGGGGATGGGTGGATGGATGGTGGCATGCATGTGCCTGGGGATATGTGTGGGTTGGGGATGGGTGGATGGATGGTGGCATGCATGTGCCTGGGGTATGTGTGTGGTTGGGTGGTGGATGTGTGTGTGGGGGACGCGCGGATGGATAAGAGATGGGTGGGTGGCTGGGGGGGGGGGGAGGGGGGGGGTTGTCTCATAACATGCATTGTTTATGTTTACAACATTCATTTGACAATTTTTTTTCCTATGTGAAAGTACTATGTACTTATGAACGAAAGATGAGTGATTGGAAGGGCCGAATGTAAAACGGGCCTGCGTGCCCAATTTGTTACCCTCTGAAAATAAAGTCCTTTCGTTCGTTAATTGTTTGCAACTTATATTGTCATATCCTGATGCAGCCGCTGCTTCTTAAGTGAAGCAGAGAAAAGTAACAATGTAATATACCATGCATGTCGTTGTGAGAGTGGCAACCCCACGATGTGAAAATCTGTAACTGCAAAATCCAGCGAACCATGAACAATTGTAGAGATGAAAGAAGACTAACTCAGCCATACAAGACTCTTCTGAACGAGTGCAGCCATGCGGAGACGTCGCAAAGAGTCTGGATTGCTGACTTACCTCCCCCTTTCACTATAAAAATCTACACAATGTTAGAGATATGCATAAGAAGAGAAAGATGGCAGAATAATTGAAATATGATTAGGTTACTATTTTGAGTTATGATAAACAAGATGGAACGGAGCAGGCAAATAGTTTCTAAACACAGGTGAACCAATGCTTTTCTCACCCCACAATGAGGAAACTGCTCCTCACAGTGAAGAAGTGGCCCTAATGGTATCTAAAGAGGCAGAGGAAGCACTATTAGAAAGAGAAGCAATGGGTTCTTGAATAATGACAACATTTAGAACACCCCCCCCCCCCCGCCAAAAATGTGATCCATTGTTACGCGCCGGCTGTGGTAAGAGGAATTTTACATGAATGTTAGAGTATAGGGTATATTTTTAATGACTGTACAGTGTTTGAAAATATTTCCGGTCCAAGTTTTGTATTTACCCTCTTTAAAGTTCATGCAACATAATAGGTAAATACAAAACTTGGACCAGCAATATTTTCAAACACTGGGCAGTCATAAAAAATATATCATATACTATTTTTTTTTAAATGTTGCATATCCCTTTCATGACGTTGTAGTTCGTAATTCCGTATATCCCCGTGGGAAAACAGCAGCTGCGAGAATCGGCAGTGGTTCGCGCCGCGCTGGTAACTCACGGGAGTATGTGAGCTGGTCTTTCATAAAGCAATGGCAAACTAGTGAACGTAAAACTTGCCTAGTACACAAACAGCAGCTGAAAAATGATGGTGTTGATTGCAACGTCATGTAAAGGATATGCAACATTAAAAAAAGATTTCATTAGAAAACATCAAATTAAATGGTTCGGCCATATAACTACGCTACCAACTAATAGCATATCATAACAAGCAATGGTGTGCAGACCAAATGGAACCAGAAGAAGAGGCTAACCATTGACAGAGGGAATAACAGAGTCCATAGGAATCTCGATAAATGAAGACCATAAACGGGCACTCTCCCGCTCTTTATACTCCACCTCATCACCGCATGGTACACGATTAACGAACTGAGATGAGATGAAGAATCAATATATAATAGGCAGAATTGTTTTTCCCCACATGAAAGAACATATATAGTAACTGGGGTATCACCAAACACGATACATAAAAATAAATGAATATTGTCTGTACACACATTTTACTTAAATCACCTCTACACGTAAACGTTTTAAGAGGTTTAGAATTTTTGTTTTTACAGACGTGGATTCAGATCACAATCTGCTGATCAGTAAAGTTGACACGTCAGAGATACCTGATGACTTTAAAGCTCGGAAAACAATACAAAGTAGGTTATGTCTTAAATCAAGCAACTATGTAGTAGTAGTAGTAGTAGTAGTAGTAGTAGTAGTAGTAGTAGTAGTAGTAGTAGTAGTAGTAGTAGTAGTAGTTGTAGTAGTAGTAGTAGTAGTAGCAGTAATAGTAGTAGTAGTAGTAGTAGTAGTAGTAGTAGTAGTAGTAGTAGTAGTAGTAGTAGTAGTAGTAGTAGTAGTAGAGTAGTAGTAGTAGTAGTAGTAATAGTAGTAGTAGTAGTAGTAGTAGTAGTAGTTGTAGTAGTAGTAGTAGTAGTAGTAGTAGCAGCAGCAGCAACAGCAGCAGCAGCAGCAGCAGTAGTAGTAGTAGTAGTAGTAGTAGTAGTAGCAGTAATAGTAGTAGTAGTAGTAGTAGTAGTAGTAGTAGTGGTAGCAGTAATAGTAGTAGTAGTAGTAGTAGTAGTAGTAGTAGTAGAGTAGTAGTAGTAGTAGTAGTAGTAGTAGTAGTAGTAGTAGTAGTAGTAGTAGTAGTAGTAGTAGTAGTAGTAGTAGTAGTAGTAGTAGTAGTAGCAGTAGTGACTGACTGATACATTGCCGTCTTGACAGACGATAGTGTGTAAAATGGAGATATACTTCTCCATAGCACAAAGTCTGGGCTAGGTTTACAGACGTGTAGCCCATGCAGCAAGACCCCTCTCAAAGCCTGCCTAGTTTACTCCAGAGGAAAGGTAACACAAATACTTCTGGAACAAGACAAGCTGTAGAAGCTGCCAGATCAGCAGAGCAATACTCTAACTGTCCGCCTGTCGGAGCTTCCACCCTAGATCAGCTGCCTACCAAGGTTTAGGGCCTGATCTGCCCTGCCATGACATTTAGTCTTTAGGTTGTATTTCCTCGCTCTAGGGTAAGGCTTGTACACGCCCAATTGCATTCCTCCGTCCGAAGCCGTTGGGAAAATGTGGGGTGTCGGGTTTGGTAATCGCCGCCCAACATTCGGCGCTAACAGAAAGCAGGTAGTACCATCTACTCTCATACGGTAGCTCAGTCATATCTGACTAACACCTAACTAAAGTAGTAGTAGTAGTAGAAGTAGTAATTATAGTAGTAGCTGTATCAGCAGGAACAGATGTAGAGTTAAAGAGAAAAACTACTGTTATTATAGCAGTAGCAAATAATAATACAGTAAAATCTCGGTTTTCGTCGATAATCCGTCCGAAAACAATCGGCGAAATCCGAAACCGATGAAAACCAAGGCAACTATTTCCATTTGAATTAATTCGTTCTAGAAATTCCAAAATACATACCAAAAACACATTTTATAGGCTTCACAAGCCCGGCATCCCACTAAGACCGATCCTTTCCATGGTTAACTCGGCACAACACCGAATGGCGAGATGGCTAGCTGAAATTTTAAAGCCAGTACGACAGTCCTTCGATCCAAGAACACTCAAAGATACATTCGAACTGGTGGAATTATTGGATACTATCGACATAAACAACAAACACATGACATGCATGGATATTGCCTCTTTATTCACCAACGTTCCATTAGATGAGACCGTGAATATAATAAGCGAACGCATTAGAGACAAACAACTAAAACTAGGCATACCATCCGCTATTCTAGAGAGGCTATTAAAATTATGTACTGCCAACATACAATTCAACTTTCTAAACAAGTAAAATCGCCAAATTGACGGAGTGGCCATGGGGGGGGGGGGGGGGGCCCACTTGGACCTATTCTAGCGGACATCTTCATGGCACACTTAGAAGAAAAGAGATCCTCAGAAATCAATAACTTGGCCTTTTACCGTCGTTACGTGGACGATATACTAATTATCACCACAGACGAGCTACAAGCAACGTCGTTCCAGGCCACAATGAACGAGACACATATAAACATCTCTTTATCTATGGAACACGAACACAACGAAGCGTAGCCGTTTCTAGATATCCTAATGAGACGTAGAGCAGATGGCACAATTCAAAGATCGGTGTACCGCAAAGAAACATGGACTGACCAATACTTAAATTTTCAGAGCTTCGCACCTGTCCAGTACAAACGGGGCTTAGTACGGACCCTGTTTGACCGTGCTAGGAAGATATGCACCCAGGACACACTGACAGAGGAATTTAAAACTCTGAAGAATGCCTTAAACCTGAATGGGTACTCCACAGGATTTATAAAGCGCCACTGCCAACAGCCCAAACCGAAATCAGAAGTAACTACAGTCCCTAAACTCAAAGTATTCATCCAGCTAACCTTCCGAGGAGATGACGTACTGCAACGTCTGCGGGACCGGCTCACCACAGCAGTCGAGCGAACATTCTGTGCTGCAGCTCTAGTCATCAGGTACAGAAACACACCGATCCCAGTCGCAGCAGTAAAAGAACCTGTAGCTTTGTACGCCAAATCAAATTGTATTTACCAATTTACATGTAGATGCGAGGCCATCTACATAGGCAGAACTGAGCGACAGTTACATTGCAGGGTTTCGGAACATATTCCGAATTGGTTGGACAAGATACTACACACAGAAGATGGTAGCCTAGGCAGGCCGACACACAGGAAAAGTCTGGCTTCTTCGGTCGGGAGACACGTGCTCGAGAGTGGTCACGTTGTTGAAAGAGACAGTGCCTTCCGTGTGTTGTTCAACACACAAAGTAGTCGATTGTTAAAGTTTGCTGAAGCTATACTAATCAACCTCCGTAAGCCGTCCTTGTGTAAGCAGAAAGACATGTTAGTCAGTTTAAAATTACCATGGTAGAAAATCGACATTACTGTGCGAACATGTGTATATTTCAGTTTGAAGGATTTATCTAATTAATTCACGTAAGTTGTGTGATTTCTGCAGTATGTACCTGACGAGATGCAGCGAAATATGCCAGGCAATAAATCGTGCAATCTATTGTTTGTGTCTTCGTTATTCAAATTCATCACGGGAAAACATTGTTTTGAATAAATATAGTGTTTAATATCAATTTTCGGCCCCAGACTTGTCCAAACTCGCACTTTGACGTGCCTAGTAACACTGTGTATGCCAGTCCGCCACTTGAATGTTTCAAGCCATCCTCTGCTGGCCTTAACAACACTAAATACACTAGCACTCATCCCAGGCATTTTCTTAATGTGATCGGCATACAACTGTCTGGCCTTTTCACATATCATTGCCCCCGAAACAGAATCGCCATCTAACTTTTAAAAATGTATCCATATTAATGACAACTTTCGACATCTTCAGTTGTTTGCGATCTCTGTTTCGTTAGTACATTCACGCCTTTCGCTACATTAGCCTCATTTATTTTTCCTTTATGTCTTCCCTTTTCGCCACAATGGAACTTTTCGAGAATGGAGACTTCCGGTACATGCGGCCGATTTCAGCAATCTTAATACTGCTCTCTAGAGGAGAAGGGCGCTCTAGAGATGAAGGGCAGAATGTCAGACGGGTGTACGTGCCCAATTCGTAACCCTTTGAAAATAAAGACTTTCGTTCGTTCGTTCGTTCGTTCTCTTATGTTATTATTAGCAAGTGATGCCCACACAACGAAGAACTACGCCAAACTGAGCAGAAGAACGCGTGGGCCCTTTGTTTTCGTAAAATTAGCAGCGAAGTCATGTAGACACACCGACGAAATCCGAGACAACCGACGAAAACCAAAACACAGTTTTAGCAGAAAAAAAATCGACGAAAACAGAAACCGACGATAACCGAAGGCAACAAAAATCGAGGTTTTACTGTACTAGTGGTAGTCGGACTAAGTCAGGTCTTAGTCAGATATGACTGAGCTACCATATGACAGTAGACGGTCGTACCTGCTTTCTACTAGCGCCGAATCTTGGGCAGTGCTCACCAAATCCGACATCTCACATTATGCCAACGGTTTCGAGCGGAGAGGGCAACTGGGAGGTTACAAGCCTTACCTTAGTGCGAGGTAATGCAAGCTACATATTAAGTGTCATGGCAGGGCGGACCAGGTCCTAAGTCTTGTCCGGCAACTGGCCTATGATGGAAGCTCTAACAGGCGGACGGTTAGAGCATTGCTTTGCTGATCCCAAAGCTTCTGCTGAAGCTTCTGCAGATTGTCTTGTTCCAGACGTATGTATCATACCTTTCCTATGGCGTAAACAAGGCAGGTCGAGAGAGGGATCATGCCGCATGGGCAACCCAAGATCTCTAAATTCATCCCAAACTTTGTATTATTGAGAGGTAGTGTCACGAGTTAAATAAACTTGTCAGTCGATCGATGACAACCAAGCCCGACATTGGTTTGCCAACACAATAGACCCTGTGATGGTGAACCCACTGAGGAAAATACGTTGTTAAAACTGTCTGCACCTGGTCAGCATTGGTGTATGAGATCAAAGTGAGTCACGTCGAGTTGTCTACACACGGTCGACAGTTTGTTGACAGGTTGTTGTTTGAGAGACGTGTACTGGCGACATCTGTCTACGAAGCGGGAGTTGGCTGTTGCAAGTGATAGACAGAATGCCTGCTAGAGTTCGGAAGGATTCTGTAATGGGGGAAAGGTCTCTGGCTTACAGACAGCCAGGATATTTTTTGGATGAGACAAAGAACTCCCCAGATGAAAAGGAAACTTGACAGCTAATTGACTCCGGTTAGTCTGGAAACAGGAGGACAAAGCCAGATTCGGGACTGATTGGCGTCTGGACTTTTTGGTGACGTCACTCAAGCACCCATATAAAACCCAGTGCGGTAAACAAGTGGAGGGAGTTGGGAATAACATTCTGAAGTGTTGAGATCGGGTCATTATTCCGAGTTGTGTAACATGAGAGAAACTAGGGGTGTCAAATTGTTGATAGTTATCGGCGGACATAGATCCAGTCTGTGATCGCCTAGTTTCGATTAGCAACTGGAATAGGCATATGGTAGGCTATTAATTATATCTAATTTTAGAGTATTATTAGGAATAGAGTACAGTGCTGTGCGGTGATCTAATGTATTATAGGTGCAGTGATATAATGTATTATGATTAGTGATAGAATGTTCTATTATTGCGGTGCTAGAAATTATCATAGGAGCGTCGGCACTGGTATCCTATTGTGTGGCTTCAACTAGCTTGTGTGATATATCATTTTACTCAGGGAGTTGAGGACAATGTAGTGGAATAATAATTAGAGAGATTAAGGATGGTTGAGAGGGAGAAGAGGTATGTGTAATGGTAGGATCTTCCAGTAGGGCATCTGCTGGGTTTCTACCCGTTCCTTTATTCTTTCCTGGTGTTGCCATGTCTCAGATCATATGATTGAGTTATTTGGCCGTATGACAGAGATCGGATCTCTGTTATAGATCTGAGTGCTGTTATTGGCCTACACTTACCTAATTCTGGCCAGGACGGAGTTGCCCTCACCATAGTATTCTCTATTCTACAGGTTCAATTTCCAGGTCCACGTATGTGTGCTGTGATTTTCAGCGGTGGGACTAACACAAATTTAGAAGATGATCGCTCAGAATCTGAAGACAGAGGTTGCTGAGAGGCCGCTACATAGGGCTTATACCCAAGTTGGTTTGCGGGAACCTGGCTTCTGCTGAGCAGGACATGTTGATGAGATTGATGTTTAGCCAAGTGATAGATGTATCAATGAACAGTCAGAACATTGTATAATTTATACTGTTATCCAGAACAGTAAGATTGTGGTGTTAATATGAGGAATCTTTAGAACCAGTGACTTTAGATCCATTAAGATTTCTCCAAAAACAGTGACAATAGGTTTAGAATTTCCTGATTAACAATCCGTTAAATAACAGAGGAAATTCATAGTGTGAATCAGATTGAAGACTCTCATTAGACAGTGTTTTGTCAGGGGTGTCCAAGCATCCTAGTGGTTCCAGAGACAACGGAGGAAGTCTTCACGTGACCGCAGGAGCATCACCTGGGTGAGGCTACTTGTATGGGATACATGGTGCGGGTGTGTTGTCAGAACAAGGATGCAAATGACTATACTCTTGAACACTGATCTGAGTTCATAGACACTTTAGAGTACACGTCACACATTCTACACCTTATACACACACACACTTCTCCTACATATACTCTTTACTTTAATAAATTTCTTGTTTTATTTGTTGAGGCTAGAGTTGTCAAGTATGTTATGTTGGGGAAGAATGAGAGGGGGCATGATCCAGGAGTGAGCAAGAGTGAGAAGAAGGTGTCCTCAGATTGAGGGAGTGTGTGGACGGAGTCTGCTGGATATCTCCAGAATAGAGATATGGAATTAAAACAAATGTGGGTGTGGATTCCCTTCACTCCAGGGACGACACTAAAGTGGTAAAGAAGAACAAGTAACTAATACGACATTCATTCTTTACACACACGACAGGTAGGAGAGGTATAAATAACTCTAACTGGCAGACAGACTGTCGTCTGTCAAGACGGCAAGGTGCCAGAAGGAAATGCACAATACATAATAAAAGTAAAAAGAGTCAGAAATAAAGAAAGAAAGGTAGAAAGATAGAAAGATGGAAAGGAAAAAGCACACACCATGTAATGCTTTTAGATACTGATACTAAATTAGAATAAATAGCTATAACCAGTGGCCTACTTTTGGAAGGTCTCATAAAATTCATTCAAAACCTGTTCAACTATAATTTCAGCCACATAAACATTCCCGTCTGCAACGAGATACAACATTAACATTTTCAATTACAACACTTGAAGACCCCAGGGGTTCTCTTGTTGTGCAAGAAGAAATGTAACCATATCCTAAAAATAGGAAAATTTATTTCATAGCTGTTCATATTGGGAGGCAAATAAGTACAATTGTGGACGCTGAGAAACACACAACAACAACCATGTACATAGGAAAACACAACAATGACTGTCTACATTAGGAAACACACAAGACCGACTATCTACATTGTGAAACACACAAGACCGACTGTCTACATTGGGAAACACATCTGTTTAAACTGTGAAACACACAAGAACATCTGTTACTGTGGACAACAAAAAGAAACACTGTGTACTTTGGGAAATAAATAAGAACGATTCTATACGTAAAGAAGCAAACAAGAGCGATTGTATACACTGAGAACAAACAACAAAAATTGTATACATTGGGAAACAAACATGAATGACCGTGTACATTAGAAACAAGAACGCCTGTGCACTTTGGAAACAAGCAAGAACTACTGTGCACATTGAGAAGAAACAAAAACAACAGCGTATATTTGGAACAAATAAGAACAATCGTGTACATTATGAACCAACAAGAACGACTGTGTATTTTGGGAACATACAAGAACAACTGTGTACATTGGAAACACATAAGAAAGAGTGTGTATATTGTGGGGGAAAAAACAAGAACGATTGTGTACATTGGAAAATACACAAGAAGGACCGTGTAAATTGGAAACATTCAAGAACAACGGTGAACATTGGGAACATACCAGAACAACTGTGTACGTTGAGAACATACAAGAACAACTGTGTACATTTGAACAAACAAGGACGATTGTATTGTGTGCATTGGGAAGCAAACAAGATCAGCAATGTAGATTGGGCGGAAACGAAGACGACTGTGTACATTGTGAAACATCACGAATAACTGTGTACATTGTGAAACATCACGAATAACTGTGTACATTGTGAAACATCACGAATAACTGTGTACATTGTGAAATATCATGAATAACTGTGTACACTGAAATATCATGAATAACTGTGTACATTGTGAAACAACACGAATAACTGTGTACATTGTGAAACATCACGAATAACTGTGTACATTGTGAAACATCACGAATAACTGTGTACACTGTGAAACATCACGAATAACTGTGTACATTGTGAAATATCACGAATAACTGTGTACATTGTGAAACAACACGAATAAACATGTACACTGTGAAGAAACATGAACAATTGTGTACAGTGGGGGGAAAACAGCAGAAACGGCGGCGTAAATTGGGAAGCAACAAGAACAAATATGTACATTATGAATAAACAAGAATGTTTGTGTACATTAGGAAACAAATAAGAACGATTGTGTGCATTGGACAACGAGAAAGAACGAATGTGTACATTGGGAACTAAACAAACATTACCGTGCACATTGGAGAATAACAAGACTGTGTATATTGGGAAGAAACAAGAACAATTGTGTACATTGGAAAACAAACAAGTACAGAGATGTACATTGGGAACAAGCAAGACCCATTGTGTACATTGAGAAAAGAACAATAGCAATTGTGTTCATTGGGAACAAACAAGAACAACCGTGTACATTAGGTAGAAATAAGAAAAAAAAATATACATTGGAAAACAAACAAGAACGACTGTGTACATTGGGAAACAAACGAGAATAACGTATGTAGGGGGTGGAGGATGTTGTGGATGATACACGCAAAACAGACACCCTCTAACACACAAACACACACACACACACACACACACACACACACACACACACACACACACACACACACACACACTGTCGCGAGTTAAATAAACTTGTTAGTTCGATCGATGACAACCAAGCCCGACATTGGTCTGCAAACAAAATAGACCCTGTGTTGTTGAACAGACTGAGAAAAATACGTTGTTAAAACTGTCTGCACCTGGTCAGCATTGGGGTATGAGATCAAATTGAGTCACGTCGAGATGTCTGCACACGGTCGACAATTTGTTGACAGGTTGTTGTTCGAGAGACGTGCACTGGCGTAATCTGTCTGCAGGGCGGGAATCGGCCGTTGAAAGTGATGGACAGAATGTCTGCCAGAGGTAGGAAGGATTCTGTCATATGGGGAAGAGGTCTCTGGCTCACAAACAGCCAGGATCTTTGTTGTATGAGACAAATAATTTCTCAGATGAAAGTGAACTTGACAGCGAATTGACTCTGGTTTGTCTAGAAACAGGGGGACAAAGCCAGATTCTGGACTGATTGGCATCTGGACTTTTTGGTGACGTCACTCAAGCACCCATATAAAACCCAGTGCGGTAATCAAGTGGGGGGGAGTCGAGAAAAACATTCTGAAGTGTTAGGATCGGGGCATTATCCTGAGTTGCGTTACATGAGTGAAACTATAATGTCTAAGTGGTGATAGTTTTCCGCGGACATAGATCCAATCTGATAGCATAGTTTCTCGAGTGGCAACCAAAATAAGCATATTGTAGGCTATTACTAATATCCAACTTAAGAGTATGATTAGGGATAGAAATAATGTATTATAGGTGCGGTGATATAATGTATTATTATTAGTGATAGAATGTTCTATAAGTGCGGTGCTAGAAAGTATCATAGGAGCGTCGGCACTAGTATCCTATTGTGTGGCTTCAACTAGCTTGTGTGATATATCATTTTACTCAGGGAGTTGAGGATAATGTAGTGGAATAATAATTAGAGAGATTAAGGATGGTTGAGAGGGAGGAGAGGAATGTGAAATGGTAGGATCTTCCAGTAGGGCATCTGCTGGGTTTCTACCCGTTCCTTTATTCTTTCCTGGTGTTGCCATGTCTCAGATCATATGATTGAGTTATTTGGCCGTATGACAGAGATCGGATCTCTGTTATAGATCTGAGTGCTGTTATTGGCCTACACTTACCCAATTCCGGCCAGGACTGAGTTGCCCTCACCATGGTATTCTCTATTCTACAGGTTCCATTTACAGTTCCCCTTGAGTGTTCCACTTGAGTGTGAGATGATTCATTACGAAGAAGCAGTTTCAAAGTTTTATACAATGATGGCTCATGGAAAGAAGACAGAGGTTACTGAGAGGTTTTTACACGGGGCTCAGAACCTAGTTGGTCCGCCGAAACCTGGCTTCTGCTGAGCAGGACTTAATGAACATATGTGTTGTGTTTAATGAGTGATAAGCTTCATCACCGAAGATTAATAACTCACATACCAAGGACATATATATATATATATATATATATATATATATATATATATATATATATATATATATATATATATATATATATATATATATATATATATATATATATATATATAGATAGATATACACATCTACCTACCAAACATTAATATGTTGTGTTCTAAAAGAGGGGAAATGTTATAATCAGAGACTTATGAACATTAGATTTTCCCCAAGTGACATTTCAGTTAATTGGAAGATTATCAGTTCAACAAACATTATGAAACAGAGTAACTTCACTGTGTGGTAGAGTGAAGACCAAGATCAACAGTGTCTATCGGATTACCAGCATCCTGTTTGTTCGAGTGATTGGAGAAAGTTGTCATCTTCTGGGTGAGGTTCAATGTCCGGAATAAATGGTGCTGTTGTGTGCCAAGCACTATGATGTTACAGACTTTGCTTCTAAATCACTGGTCTACCATTAGAATACACGTCACACATTCTACACCTTACACACACACACACACACACACACACACACACACACACACACACACACACACACACACACACACACACACACTTCTCCTACATATACTCTTTGCTTTAATAAATTTCTTGTTTTTATTTGTTGAGGCTAGAGCTAACAAGTATGTTATGTTGGGGAAGAATGAGAGGGGGCATGATCCAGGAGTGAGCAAGAGTGAGAAGAAAGTGTCCTCAGATTGAGGGAGTGTGTGGACGGAGTCTGCTGGATATCTCCAGAACAGAGATATGGAATTAAAACAAATGTGGGTGTGGATTCCCTTCACTCCAGGGACGACACTAAAGTGGTAAAGAAGAACAAGTAACTACTACTACATTCATTCTTTACACACACGGCATTTATTATGGGGCTCGTAAACGGGATCTTTTGTACAACGGGATCTTTAGACAACTGGGTCCTGTAACACGGGATCTTTAGTTAGAGGATGGAGATATCATATTAGTGAGAATCCAGCTAGAGTGAATGTGGATAGGTGTTAGGATTTATCTTACCTGTTCACACTTCACACGTCTGCATAGGTCTGTGGTCCTGATTCTACTCTTGTCACTGAGTGACTGTGTTGTGTTGTGTGGTGTTATATATATATATATATATATATATATATATATATATATATATATATATATATATATATATATATATTGTATTTGGTCATTATCTATATAGTTGTTTAGAGATAATCTATACTCTATCTGTTGAGTTACCTCTCTGTAAAATGGCCACTCCTAAACTGACTACGGCGGAACTTAGGGCAAAGGGGGAAGAAATGGGATTGTCGGGTTCTGCACTAACAGATTACATACAGGAGGTGGAGAGAGAGTATCGTCAAGCAGAAAGGGAAGATCGAAAGGCCGAGTTGGAATTGAGAAAGATGGAATTGGAAGCAGAGCAAGCTGCGAAGAAATTTGAAGCTGAGCAAGCAGCTAAGAAATTTGAAGCTGAGCAAGCAGCTAAGAAACTTGAAGCTGAACAGGCTGCTAAGAGATTGGAAGCGGAACAGAGAGCTCAGAAAAGGGAGCACGAGTACCGGATGCGGGAACACGAGCTCAAGAGGCAATCTAGTGGGGAAACTGAGGGAGCAGTGGGAGGTTCCTCTCTCCCTGGCTCAACACCAGTAAGTGGATATAGCTACCATGCTATGAAGTTCCCTCTAGCGATCTACGAGGAGGACAAGGAGAAGATTGACCAGTACCTTCAACGCTTTGAGGCTATGTCAGTTGCCATGGGTCTGGAGCGTGACAAATGGAATCTCAAGCTATCCCAGGGATTACGCGGGACCGGTTACGAAGTTTATTCTCGCCTGCCACCAGGACATGAGAACAATTATGACGAGTTGAAGACGGCTTTGCTGAAACGATTTGAAGTTACGTCACATACCTACCGGAAAAAATTTCGAGGAGCGAAACGAGAACCGGGGGAGTTGTTCGCCGCCTATAGTCTGCGTCTGAAAGCATATCTCCATAAGTGGATGGATTTGGCTGGGTTCGCGCATGACTATGAGAGTCTGGAATAGCTCACGGTAGTCGACCAGATGCGGAAGCAAATGTCGAAACCTCTCAGGACATTCTTGGGAGAACAAGGGTCGGAACGAATCGACATGGTGACGAAATTGGCAGAACGGTTCGTCGAGGTCCATGGGGAGGCAGCAGAAAACCTTTCTACAAACACCAAAAGTCAGGAAAAACATAACCTGAAGAAAGCAAAAAGTACAGGAACTAAGAAGGTGGAACCATATGTCAAAACTGCAGAGGAGAGTTCGGAGAAGACGAAGGGGGAAAGCAAGAAAACTTCGAGCTCTACACAAAAACGACCATGGTCGGAGAAGTGGTGTTCGATTTGTAAGTCACCTTCTCACAATACGAAGGATTGCAAATCGAAGGCTAAGAACCCTCACTTCGCGGCATGTCAAGTGACTTCAAAGCAGGTGGACACTGATAATGCCAAGGTCGACAAGGATGCTCACCACCAGGAGAGCTCACTCAAGTCCGGCACAAGAAAATCTAGGACAGGGAAATGGTGCAAACACTGCAGGTCGAATACACACAATGCTATTGACTGCAGGGGAAAGTCAGGAGACACTAAATTCGTCGGGTGCCCCGGAAAATCTAAGGTGGAGCCCACCGAACAGGTCGAGGCCGAAGGAGAGACTCCAGACCAGGAAAAACCACCTGTAGTGGAATTGTTAGATATTAACGGTCGTCAAGTGGAGTGTTTATACGACACAGGACTGGACGGGGAGGCCGTGATTTCTGCGGATCTGGTACATCCAGAACAATTCACAGGTGAAACCATGGAGATACAACCTGCACAGACGAGTGCTGTAGCCCTGAAATTGCCCATTGCCAGAGTGGAGATTCGGTCAAGATATGTCACCGCCACCATCAAGGCCACTGTGTTGACCGATCCCATTTTCCCCGTAATCCTCGGTTGCCGGTATGTCTTTCTGGGAATGCCCAGGGAGCCAATCCATATGGGAGCAATACAGACTCGCTCTCAGACGAAAACGGATGAGGCAGAAGCAAATGTGACTAACCCACTGCCAGGGGAGCTGCGAACTGCCCAGAGTGAGGATGCTACGTTACGTCCTTGCTACAAAAAGCTGCAGAAAAGTGCTGATCCACCCAAAAGGGGGCAGTACTATATGAAGAATAGGATACTCTACAGGAGAGCCGGAAGGGGAGACAACCTACATGGTCAGTTGGTGGTCCCAAAGGCCCACCGTTCCCAGATTCTTCATATGGGGCATACCATCTCATTCAGTGGGGATATGGGTATTGCCGCCACGATGCAGCGAATTTCCTGCCATTACTATTGGCCGGGAATGACAGGTGATGTGCGTCGGTATGTGAAGTCATGCCCTGAGTGCCAGAGGGTGACACCGAAACACTGGACAGCGCCGGTGGTCTTGGGTGAAATGCCCATCATGAACTCTCCTTTCGAGAGGGTAGCCATCGATATTGTGGGTCCACTTCCTAGGACTAGGAAGAGGAACATGTACATACTCACCATGGTGGATTGCTGTACAATGTGGGGTGAAGCCATACCGTTGACCACGATTGACTCGAAACGAGTGGCGGACGCACTGATGGAGGCCTTTACAAGATTAGGCTTTCCTGATCAAATACTGACGGACAATGAGTCCCAGTTTTATGGAAAACTTATGGAGGAGGTATTTAGGGTATTCCACTCTAACCATATCCATACCAGCCCTTACCACCCTCAAGCCAATGGCCAAGGAGAGCGTTTCAACGGCACGTTGATGACAATGCTCAGGAAACTAGCGCAGGAAAAACCTGATAGGTGGGATGAATATATCCCAGCAGCCCTCTTTGCCTATCGGGAAGTTCCTCATGGCTCAACAGGATTACCACCCGCTACGTTGCTGTTTGGTCGTCCAATCAAGGGACCGTTGGAAGCCATGTTGAGGAGTTGGACTGAAGAGGGGACGTCAGAAGAAGTGATCTCTTCTTACAAATATGTGGAGGAACTGAAAGAAAAACTTCACAAGGGATGGACTATGGCAAATCAAAACTTGAAAAAGGCCAGAAAAAGACATGCGGCTTACTACAACCGTATTTCGAAAGACAGATCTCTAGAGGTAGGAGACAAAGTATTGTTGCTACTCCCAACGGGAAACAACAAACTGGAGATAGGTTGGCAAGGACAATTTCCCGTGGAAAGGGTGATATCCAGAACCAACTATCAGATCCGGATTCGGGGAAAGTCGAAGATTTTCCATATCAATGTCTTGCGGAAATACGAAGAGAGACCCGGAGAAAAAACAGCTCACCTCCTGGCAATGGCAGTTGCAGTAGAGACAGAAGTGGGAACTAAAGAGGGCAGGGAATATCTCCTGGTACACCAGGAAACCTACAAGGATGTACAGGTGAACCCTGATCTGACTTCCAAGGAGAGGGAAAAGATAACCCAGGTTCTCGAGTCTCATAAGGAGATACTGACTGATAAACCAGGACGAACGAGGTTGGCGGAGTTCGAGATGACTTTGACCACTCAAGAACCTGTTCTCCAAAAGGTTTACCCAGTGCCATTCTCTAAAGAAAAGGCCCTGGAGGGGGAAATACAGAAACTGTTGGAGGATGACGTGATTGCACCATCCACATCCCCATACAATGCGGGGCTAGTTTTGTTACGAAAACCAAGTGGAGAGCACCGGTTGTGTATAGACTACCGACTTCTGAACAGTCATACACAATTTCACGTGAAACCTTTGCCGAATCCAACTCAGCTATTCGCGAGGCTCCATAAGGCAAGGTATTTCTCAAAGGTGGATCTGAGTCGCGGGTATTATCAGATTCCGGTCAAACCAGAGGTTCGACCCCTACTGGCCTTCAGTACCCCCAGTGGACATTATGAATTCAAAGTCATGCCCTTTGGACTCAGCAATGCACCTAGTGTGTTTACACGCATGATGAGGACTTTACTTGATCCTTTAAAGAATCCGTCCATCATCTCATTCATGGATGATATTCTGATTTCCAGTTACAGTTTGGATGACCATTTACAATCCTTGGAAAGAGTTTTCAATAGGCCCAAGGAAGCAGGGCTTACAGCTCGCCCAACCAAGTGCATGATCGGTTACCAGACTCTGGAATTTCTAGGTCACACCATCACTCCATGACACATTGTCCCAGAGGAAAAGAACCTAGAGAAAATCAGAAGTGCTCCAAGGCCAAAAACGAAGAAGGATGTGCGATCTTTTCTCTCGTTGTGTGGGTTCTACCACAAATTTATCCCACATTTCACTGAACTGGGAGCTCCTTTAACAGAAACCTTGAAAACGGGATTCCCAGACCAAATAGTTTGGACACCAGAATGTGAGAGTGCCTACAGTCAGTTAAAGGAAGCCTGTGTTACAGCTCCCGGACCTTTCCAAACCATTTGTGTTGAGAACGGATGCAAGTGGGATTGGGATTGGGGCAGCTTTGTTACAGGAAGGAAAAGACGATGTTTCAGTTTTGAAACCAGTGGCATACGCAAGCAAGAAACTTCTCCCGGCTGAGAGGAATTATTCGACCGTTGAGAGAGAGTGTTTGGCTCTCGTATGGGCCGTACAAAAATTCCAGCCTTATTTGTATGGAGTTCAGTTTCGAGTTCAGTCGGATCATCAACCCTTGATATTCCTGGCCACTTCTCAGAAGCTCAACGATCGTTTGATGCGGTGTTCGTTGCTACTTCAGCCATACCACTTTACAGTGGAGTATATACCTGGAAGGGAAAATGTTGGAGCTGATTTCCTGTCTAGACATCCAGCTCCTGAGGAAGAGGAATAGATCATCTGGATCGAACCTCCAAGAAGAAAGAGTTGTTGTGGACTACTCTCTTAGGAGGGGGCCTATGTCGCGAGTTAAATAAACTTGTTAGTTCGATCGATGACAACCAAGCCCGACATTGGTCTGCAAACAAAATAGACCCTGTGTTGTTGAACAGACTGAGAAAAATACGTTGTTAAAACTGTCTGCACCTGGTCAGCATTGGGGTATGAGATCAAAGTGAGTCACGTCGCGATGTCTGCACACGGTCGACAATTTGTTGACAGGTTGTTGTTCGAGAGACGTGAACTGGCGTAATCTGTCTGCAGGGCAGGAATCGGCCGTTGAAAGTGATGGACAGAATGTCTGCCAGAGGTCGGAAGGATTCTATCATATGGGGAAGAGGATCTTTGTTGTATGAGACAAAGAATTTCCCAGATGAAAGTGAACTTGACAGCGAATTGACTCTGGTTTGTCTAGAAACAGGGGGACAAAGCCAGATTCTGGACTGATTGGCGTCTGGGCTTTTTGGTGACGTCACTCAAGCACCTATATAAAACCCAGTGCGGTAATCAAGTGGGGGGGGGGGTCGAGAAAAACATTCTGAAGTGTTAGGATCGGGGCATTATCCTGAGTTGCGTTACATGAGTGAAACTATAATGTCTAAGTGGTGATAGTTTTCCGCGGACATAGATCCAATCTGATTGCATAGTTTCTCGAGTGGCAACCAAAATAAGCATATGGTAGGCTATTACTAATATCCAACTTAAGAGTATGATTAGGGATAGAAATAATGTATTATAGGTGCGGTGAATTATATGCGATGTATTATTATTAGTGATAGAATGTTCTATAAGTGCGGTGCTAGAATTCAACTAGCTTGTGTGATATATCATTTTACTCAGGGAGTTGAGGACAATGTAGTGGAATAATAATGAGAGAGATTAAGAATGGTTGAGAGGGAGGAGAGGAATGTGAAATGGTAGGATCTTCCAGTAGGGCATCTACTGGGTTTCTACCCGTTCCTTTATTCTTTCCTGGTTTTGCCATGTCTCAGATCATATGATTGAGTTATTTGGCCGTATGACAGAGATCGGATCTCTGTTATAGATCTGAGTGCTGTTATTGGCCTACACTTACCCAATTCCGGCCAGGACTGAGTTGCCCTCACCATGGTATTCTCTATTCTACAGGTTCCATTTACAGTTCCCCTTGAGTGTTCCACTTGAGTGTGAGATGATTTATTACTAAGAAGCAGTTTCAAAGTTTTATACAATGATGGCTCATGGAAAGAAGACAGAGGTTACTGAGAGGTTTTTACACGGGGCTCAGAACCTAGTTGGTCCGCCGAAACCTGGCTTCTGCTGAGCAGGACTTAATGAACATATGTGTTGTGTTTAATGAGTGATAAGCTTCATCACCGAAGATTAATAACTCACATACCAAGGACATATATATATATATATATATATATATATATATATATATATATATATATATATATATATATATATATATATATATATATATATATATATATACACACACACACACACACACACACACACACACACACACACATCTACCTACCAAACATTAATAGGTTGTGTTCTAAAAGAGGGGAAAATGTTATAATCTGAGACTTATGAACATTAGATTTTCCCCAAGTGACATTTCAGTTAATTGAAAGATTATCAGTTCAACAAACATTATGAAAGAGAGTAACTTCACCGTGTGGTAGAGTGAAGACTAAGATCAACAGTGTCTATCGGATTACCAGCATCCTGTTTGTTCGAGTGATTGGAGAAAGTTGTCATCTTCTGGGTGAGGTTCACTGTCCGGAATAAATGGTGCTGTTGTGTGCCAAGCACTATGATGTTACAGACTTTGCTTCTAAATCACTGGTCTACCATTAGAATACACGTCACACATTCTACACCTTATACACACACACACACACTTCTCCTACATATACTCTTTGCTTTAATAAATTTCTTGTTTTTATTTGTTGAGGCTAGAGTTGTCAAGTATGTTATGTTGGGGAAGAATGAGAGGGGGCATGATCCAGGAGTGAGCAAGAGTGAGAAGAAAGTGTCCTCAGATTGAGGGAGTGTGTGGACGGAGTCTGCTGGATATCTCCAGAACAGAGATATGGAATTAAAACAAATGTGGGTGTGGATTCCCTTCACTCCAGGGACGACACTAAAGTGGTAAAGAAGAACAAGTAACTACTACTACATTCATTCTTTACACACACGACACACACACACACACACACACACACGACACACACACATACACACACACACACACACACACACACACACTTCTCTCTCTCTCTCGCTCCTTCACACACACACACAAACTCTTCTCTCTTTCTCTCTCTCTCTCTCTCTCTCTCTCTCTCTCACACACACACACACACACACACACACACACACACACACACACACACACGTGCGCACAAGGTGAAGGGAGTGACTAAGATTTTCGGCACCCTTGTCTAACACAATGCCGGTCTCCCTGGCCTAGGAGTTAGCGACTTTCTCCGTAATCCCGCATACTCTCGTGAGTAACGTGACGTGCGTGAGAATCGGTGGCGGTTATCTCCGCGTCGGTAACTTACGGGGTATGTGAGCCGGTCGCTCAGAAAGCAATGGCAAACAACTGAGCGTAATCTTGCCAAGAAATCAACAATCAACTGAAAGATGCTGATGTTGACAGCGATGTCCTGTAAAGGATATGCGAACAAAAAAAAAAGTTCAACACAATACGGGTCTGAGACGTGTCCAATAGTGGCCCATTCTCATCTCATCTCATCATGTTCCTCTTGTACCTTGCGGTGTCGAGGTGAAGTATAAACAGCGGGAGAGTGCCCGCTTATGGGCTTCATGTATCGATATTCCCATGGACTCAGTTATTCCCAGCGTCCATCGCTTACGTGGTCGGCCTCTTCCTCTGCTTCCCTCTGGTCTGTACGTCATTGCTTGTTGTGGTATACTGTTAGTTGGTAACCTACTTGCATGGCCAAGCCATTTGAATTGCTGCCTTCTAATAAAATCTAGTGCAGCTATAACCCCCACTTTAGTCCTGATTTCTTCATTTCTGATCTTATCTCTTCTTGACACATTGAGTATTCTTCTCAGGAATCTCATTTCTGTTGTTGTGATTTTTCTTTTCTCTTTTTCTGTCATTGTCCAGGGTTAGCATTGGTAAAATAGAGTTGGTAGGAAGATTGTGTTGTAAACAAGGAAACACAACAGACCCTTCAATAGCTGATCAGAAACCTAGACTTCTCGGACAACGGCAACAAATAGCTATCTTGTGCACGTTACTCCAGTTACATTTCCCATCGACAGTTGGAAAATGTATAGGCCGAAGTCTGGTTTAAATCTCAAAAGTAAACAGTTAAACAAATGCACACACACTAAAAAGAAATGATTATTATGTGCAACTGTACAATACACATGAGGTCATCGCTGGTGCTAAGGAATTAGGGTACCAATTTATGATTCCATCTGTGTGATCTACTGTATTTTAATGGAGAATCCGACACACATTTAAAATAAACATTGTCAGTGACGTTGGTTACAAGAGGTAAAAACAAAGCACTCTTGTCCTTATTAAGGGAACACTCAAGACATTGTGAAAAAATATGGTTGATTGATTGAATGCTTTGATTCTATGACAATCTTTGTAACACCGTCAATCGATCGATTAGTGCTTGTATCGCATTCTTGTGATCATACGAGAGAACCCCAGTCAGTACACGAATTCTGTCTTCCAGAATAAAACGTTATACATATTTTGTTAGATGCTGGATGTGGCAGTTTTTTCCAGAACCGCTGTCGTGGTACAGTCTGCTAGTTACGATTTTCAACTATTGATATATGTTTAACTTGTGCAACCTGTACACAGCACTTACATTATTGTCTGAATCTCCCCAACTCTCCCCATAAAGACTAGGAATTAGATCCAACGACAAAAGCACACTAGGAACACACTAGAACGACTGTGTACATTAGGTAGGGGCGGGAAGCATGGCATTAATGTGCTTTTCTGAAACAACAACAAGAACAACAACAAATTCTGAACTTATTGTTCTCAATAAGATTAAGACCAAACACTAATTGATTTAGAGGCGGATTCTACGCCACTAAATCACAACGACTTAACACAGGACCCACACCTTCTCCTAATATCCGGGTTAAAGACATAAACACACCCTAGGTGGTGGTTGATCGATTGCACTTCATCACATCCTGTTTTCTGTCAATCTGCAAGGAGTCAGTGGGTCGCTACTACCGACACTGTTCAGCTGTATCCAACAGTGGTTAATCTCCTCAGGATCAATAGCTTATATATATATATATATATATATATATATATATATATATATATATATATATATATATATATATATATATATATATATATATATATATATATATCTTAAGTGGCAAGATAAGATCACAAATACCAAAGTATTGGAAAGATCGGGTGGTGTGGCGGGTTGTTCCATGGCCAGTCTTCGTAGACTCAGATGGATAGCACACAGTAGAAGGATGGATGAATGCAGAATACCAAAGGACGTTGTTCTTTGGTGAATTTTTGTTTGATTTTTTTTTTGGTTGCGTATCCCTTACGGGACGTTGCAGTCAACACCAGCATTTTTCAGCTGCTGTTGATGTACTAGGCAAGTGTTACGTTCAGTAGTTTGCCATTGCTTTCTATTCATTTGTTATATATTATAGCAACAGCAAAGACAAAGTAGTTCCTACATTTCTTGGACTTGTTCACTTGGAAAAGTGTGATGCAGAAAGTATAGTTCAGGCCCCGAAGAAACCTTCGGTCATAAACATTTAGACTTGAAGAATTTGGCTGCAATTGGTGCCGATGATTACCTCGGTAATGGTTGGTATCAATCATGGCGTTTATGTCAAATTGAAGGAAGATATACCATCTTTAATCCTCATAAATTGTGCGTGTCATTCCTTGCAGCTAGCATTATCACATGCCTCATCAGAATGTTATCCAAGGAGTTTGGAAGTCCTTATTGCTGAAACACATAATTGGTTCTCCAAATCATCTGTCAGACAACAAAAATACAATACATTAGCGTTGTAGACAATGGCATTACTGTGCGAACACGTGTATACTTCAACTTGAAGGATTTATCTAGTTAATGTACTTTATACGTTGTGTGATTTCTGCAGTATGTACCTGACGAGATGCAGCAGCGAAATATGCCAGGCAATAAATCGTGCAATCTATTGTTTGTGTCTTCGTTATTAAAAAATACAATAGTTTATATAAAGTTCCCCACCACTGAAAATTCTGTCAGTTTGCATAACTAGATTGGTTATCAATTGAACCAGCTGTTGAAATAAATTTGGTTGACTGGACAAACGAAACATAAACTGAAGCTTTTTGGAATGAAGTAAGACAATTTAAAGATGCCTCAGGAAACTGTCCATTCTGTAAGCTCTTTGAATGTGCGATGTCTGCCATGATACTACCTCATTCAAATACTGATGTAGAAAGAGTTTTCAGTGCTATGAATGCTGTTCAACTGATCATTTCTCTGATCGTGTATTAAAAGAAATTGGAACAGCTAAATCATACCTGAGTCATTTTGAATCTGAAGCTTCAACTTCATCATCCAAGCTAAGTTTATCCTGTGGATCTTGTGAGACAGACATCAGTGAAGATGTGGCCATGATTCTATAGGATAAGTCACAACGATATATATGCTATTTCTTACTAAATATTTCTAGATGTTGTTTGTTCCGTTTCTAGATGTTTTCTGTCAATGCAAAATGGCAACCCTGGCAATAGAGTGCCCGCTTATCAGTCTAAATAATCATCCTTGAATCCATCCACCAATCCATTTATCCACACATCTACTTAATGACCGATGCACCTGTTTAGCAGTTACATTTTCCGTGACATCTCTGACATTTCTGCTAGATGCCAGTGAAGCCACTTTAGATAGTACGTTCCTGAAGGCGTTTACATAACACTTGTCATGAATATTATGAGTTAAAACCGAAAGAGCGTAGACGATCCTCGCCTAGATTTCTTGGAAAACCTTAGACAATATTCAACAACTCTTCGAGGCGTATAATATGCCAATCCCAGCTGTCAATCTTATCACATACCTCACGTAACTGGACTGCTGGCTGCTGTGACAATAGACCGGAAGTTTACAATTGTGCGACTATCTTGTCATGTCATAAATACCGCTCTGCGATTGCACAGCCATCCCCCTGATAACGCCACTCCCTGAGAGAAAGTAAATACGATATATTCAAAGCCATTTATATAAAGTCTATATCTGTCAGCCGAGTTTAGGAGTTGATGTGTAGTGACGCAAACTGCTTACATGCATGGTCGCATGCATGTGGTGGTATGCGTGCAGTCATGCATGTAAGCAGCTTGCGTCACTACAAGTCAGTCACACACACTGACACAGACACGCACACGCACATGCACGCGCGCGCGCACACACACACATAAATACATGCATGCATGCATCCATCCACCCATCCTTACTTACTTACACACATACACAGGCAGACAGACACGAACACACGCACACAAGACACAAATAACATATTTACAGACAATCGTCTAAATTATCATCATCATCATCATCAACGTCATCCTCATCACCAGGAAAGTCAGTGCGATGTCCAGCATCGAGGTCCTTGAATCATATCAGTTCGACATCTCAAGTCTCTTCAGCTCAACGTAAGTCTCCACCCCAGTGTCCCCGCATGCCAGTCTGGTGTAGTTGTTTCTTGGGCGTCCTGTTTTACTGTTGTCCTGGACTTTGCCCTTACAGTATTTTAAATTGTAGAACTGGTTGTCTAATATAGTGACAATAGTCCTAATATAGTCCTGGCGCGACCAACAATGACGGATAGACATAGGGTCCTTCAGGCCAAATGGTACCTGAGAGTTGCCGCAGACAGGGATCACCCGCTGCATGCAGCAATGGGTATGGTTAAGGGTCATAGACTAAGACTAGGCAGGTCCTGGATGGCACAGGCAGAACTTTCTATACGTCAGGTGTTTGATCTAGAGACCATCAATCGTGAAAGAGAATGGGTTGAAGTTCCGGAAGACATGACGGCCTGGCACAATGTAATAATAACACTGGGTCGTGAGTGCAGAGAATGGGCAGCGGGCCGCACAGAGTTTGAATTGCAACAGCTGATCCAGAGTAACACACATCAAGGTGACATAGGCATCTACACCGATGGGTCAGTGGTGAGAAACAGACGTAGTGGCTGGGGCTTTATTGCAAAGGCTAATGGACGAGTCTTGAAAAAGGGGAGTCTGGCATATGAGACTACGACCTCCAGCATGGGAATGGAGGTGGAGGCAGTAACAACGGCATTCCGTTGGCTAGAGGAGACTACTGCAACACACGTTGTATTCATTACAGATTCAAAGAGTATGCTTAGTAAGGTGGATAAAGGAATGTTTCGTGTGGAATGGCTATCGCCGCTTCAGAGGACATAGATTGTGAGAATTGTATGGGTATTTTGTGAACTGTTGGCAGGATGTGTATTGCATGTGTTTCATTTGTCTCGATGTCCTGATTTAGTTATTCAAGACGTTTAAACTAGTTCAGTTTGTTCGATTTCACAACCATGAAAAATGAATGGATGTTTATATATAAGTATTTCTTTTGTAGATAATACTACTATGGAGATCAAGGCTGTGTTTCGACCATCGAAAAAAAAAAGCAGCGCTCCAGGGCCAGATGGCATAAGATATGACGACATCAATATGTGTATCGACAACGAGCTAGAGAAACTAGCAGACATGTACAACAGTAAAGGGAGTGCTAGCATCAATGAGGAGTGAGTGGTTACACAGCTATCTGATTCCCTTGCCGACGCCTGGCAAAGACCTTACACAAATTCAGGGATATCGCGTAATAACCATGCAGAATACAATAGGCAAACTGCTGGAGAAGTTAATTGCCAGAAAAATATCAAGCCAGCTGGAGAGGCAAGGTGTTTTTCCACCTGCCCTGGGAGGGTACTGTCCAATAAGAGAAACCTGGACCAATGCAGCAATTTTTGCCCATGATGTCTATGAGGATTTCCACTCAGGCTTTGAAACATTTGCTACAGCGATTGATCTTGAGGATGCGTACAACAGAGTACCATTGGAATTTTTAATGCTTCAGCTCCTTGAACTCAAAATAAGTCCATTCCTCTCTTAGTTGGATCGCTTCAGCCCTCTTCCAACGGAAAGTAGTTTTTAAATGTGGCAGTTGGACTTCGGAACCAACAACAATATATCCTAGCCTACCACAGGGATCACCATTATCTCTGGTGCCGTTCAAGGCCTACACTGTGAGAATCACCAGCGAGCAAATCATAGGACCGGGGAGGACATTGTCGTAAGCAGACGATGTTACGACAGGGTAAGGATAGAGATCAGATTGATGTGGAACTACAAATCGAACTCAATCGCATAAGCACTTGGTGTGTTGAAGCTGGGGCAATGGTCAACCCAACAAAGGCAACAATGACATGGTTCTCTTTGAATAACCATATTGTCAACACCCCAACGCCAACTGTAAATCTAGGTTCAGAGACGGTGAAAAGAACGCAGGCAATGAATTACCTGGGGATACGATTTACTTACTTAATAAGTTGTACAGCGTATAAATGCTTTTGAATATAAATATTATAGACGAGTTCTAAGAATATCTTGGATACAGAAAAGAACAAATGCATCCATACTTCAAGAGCTGAATATTGAGGAAGGTTGGCTATTAAAGATGATAAAACAAAAAAAAATTGAAATATTTTGGTCACTTGAAACATCATGAAAGTTTAGAGAGAACAATAATGGAGGGTTCTATGCCTGGGAAGAGAGGAAGAGGAAGGCCAAAGAAAAGATGGGTGCAGGATGTCGTAGATGATCTCCAGATGGGTGTATCGGACGTGGGACATCTTGCTTATGACGAATACGTTTTCCAGAAAGTTGTTATGGGAGCGAGGTTCTGCAAAGGGCATGCTACTGAATGAATGAATGAATGAATGAATGAATGAATGAATGAATGAATGAATGAATGAATGAATGAATGAATTTGTTGTGTGGAGATTACATAATTACTATTTTTCCCAGGTTTGAATATTCTTCTAAGATTTGTTTTGTCTGCAGTGTTGTAGTTTATCGAAATGATGGTTCTTTGTGTACCCATCTTCTGATCTATATAGCACTACTGGTGCAGTTGTTCCTCGCTTATTCGAAAGACAGGCTAGAACATTGTAGAACACTATAACGACAAGTTATCCACAAGCGGAACCTAGTCTATGCAAATATAGTTTTGCCTTCCTGTAAAGGATATGCAACTAACTAACTTTACAAATATAAATAATGCAATTCTCTCTCTCTCTCTCTCTCTCTCTCTCTCTCTCTCTCTCTCTCTCTCTCTCTCTCTCTCTCTCTCTCTCTCTCTCGAAGAAGAAGAAGAAGAAGAAACACAATGTACATTTAAATATAAATATATAAAATGGGTCGGGAATGCGTAGATGGCCCTGAAAGCATGGAGAAATAGGACGAAGGAGCGGTCCGCGCGTTGATTACATGGTTTCTTGATACAATTGAAGGGATCGAACGAGCACATTCCTGCACAGCGTAGAAAAGCTAGAGGCTTTTGAACTTTTCATGTTCTATATATGTCCATGGAATGAGGTACAAACTTTGCTTAGAAAATATCTTGTATGGCGTACTAAGCTTTACTTTTTATATATTGTCCAAGATCGCATTTCTTCTTTCACCGCTACTTTTATTGAAATTAGTACCAAGGTTCTTGGAGGAATGTTGAACTCGTTCAGCTACGGAAGGTAGCAGTATCAGACCAATGCAGGAAAGGACAACAATAAAATAGCTAGTGTATTCTTTGCACAGAGGTCGGAAATTCACAACATGTAGAAAACAAATACGTCGCAATTTGTTGTTACTATCATCTGACTAAAGGTAAGAGGATCACACTTACAGAATACATGGATGGGAATACACAGTTCTTTGATTGTTATAGATTAAACGTTTATGGGTATACAAGTAACTTTGATTCTCATACAGGTTACTTTGACTGGTACAGATTAAACGTTGAATGGTAAATATGATACTTTGAATGATGTAGATTAAACATTGAATGGTATACACGATACGTTGACTGTTACAGATTAAACGTTGAATGGTAAACATGATATGTTGATAGGTACAGATTAAACGTTGAATGGTATACATGATATGTGGATTGGTACAGATTAAACGTGGATGGGTATACACGTAACTTTGATTCTCACACATGATACGTTGACTGGTACAGATTAAACGTTGAATGGTATACATGATACTTTGAATGATATAGATAAATCGATGAATGGTATACATGATATGTGGATTGGGACAGATTAAACGTACACGGGTATACGCGACCCTTTGAATGACATTCATGAAACGGTGACTGGTACAGATTAAACATGATTAAACATTGAATGGTATACATGATACGTTGACTGTTACAGATTAAACGTTGAATGGTATACATGATATGTTGATAGGTACAGATAAAATGTTGAATGGTATACATGATATGTGGATTGGTACAGATTAAACGTGGATGGGTATACATGATACTTTGAATGGTATACATGATACGTTGACTGTTACAGATTAAACGTTGATTGGTAGAGATTAAACGTTGATTGGTGCAGATTAAATGTTGATGGGTACCGATTAAACGTTGATCGGTACAAATTAAACGTTGATTGGCACAGACTAAACGTCGATTGGTACAGATTAAACGTTGATTGGTATAATAATACGTTGAGTGGTGCAGAGTAAATGTTGAATGGTATAATGATACGTTGATTGGTGCAGATCAAATGTTGATTGGTATACATGATACGTTGATTGGTGCTGATCAAATGTTGATTGGTATACATGATACGTTGGTTGGTACAGATTAAACATTGATTGGTATATATGATACGTTGATTGGTACAGATTAAACGCTGAATGGTATATTGATACGTTGCTTAGTACAGATTCCCACACATTGTTTGGGGACAGAAATGGAATAAGCCTGCGAACAAAGCTGAAAATCTACAAAGCAGTTGTATTATCCACACTGCTATATGCTTGTGAAACCTGGACAGTTTACCAGCGACATACTAGGAATTAAACCACTTCCACAAAGTCTGCCTTAGGAAGCTATTGAAGATTAAACGGCAAGACAAGATCCCAGACACTGAAGTCCTAGAAAGAGCGTCCACGCCCAGTATCCACACTATACTAATGAAGAATCTGATTCGCTGGGCTGGTCACTTAACTCGCATGCCAGATCACAGGCTCCATAAACGAATTTTTTACGGCGAGCTGCGTTGTGATAACGCTCCCAGAGCAGTCAGAGGAAACGCTTTAAAGATACCCTGAAGATCTCACTAAAAGCTTTTGGAATTCATCATGGCACTTGAGAGACTGCTGCCAAAGACCGAAATTCGTGACGTACATCATCATTACACAAGGGTGCAGCCACTTGTGAAGCAGACAGAACTGCAAGAGCTGTGGAAAAAAGGCTGCCCAGAAAAACAACCGCAGGAGATCCTCCTCATGGAACGTCAAGAATTCTTTTCCCATATTGTCAAAGAACATTTCGAGCCAAAATTAGACATTATCAACCATTTTAGAACTTACGGCTCCATATTTTCAATCCCTCTAGATGAAATGAATGATCATCATCATTCTTCATGGACAAACAACACACAGTACGGATTAAACGTTGATTGGTATACATAATACGTTGAGTGGTACACATGATACGTTGATTGGTATACATGATACGTTGATTGGTACACATGATACGTTGATTGGTATACATGATACGTTGATTGATATACATGATACGTTGATTGGTACACATGATACGTTGATTGGTATTCATGATACGTTGATTGTTATACATGATACGTTGATTGGTATACATGATACGTTGATTGGTATACATGATACTTTGATTGGTATACATGATACTTTGATTGGTATACATGATACGTTGATTGGTATACATGATACGTTGATTGGTATACATAATACGTTGATTGGTATACTTGATACATTGAGTGGTATGCATGATACATTGATTGGTATACATGATACGTTGATTGGTATACATGATACGTTGATTGGTATACATGATACTTTGATTGGTATACATGATACGTTGATTGGTATACATGATACGTTGATTGGTATACATGATACGTTGATTGGTATACTTGATACTTTGAGTGGTATGCATGATACATTGATTGGTGTACATGATACATTGATTGGTATACATGATACGTTGATTGGTATACATGATACGTTGATTGGTACACAAGATACGTTGATTGGTATTCATGATACGTTGATTGGTATACATGATACGTTGATTGGTATACATGATACGTTGATTGGTACACGTGATACGTTGATTGGTATTCATGATACGTTGATTGGTATACGTACATGATACGTTGATTGGTATACATGGTACGTTGATTGGTATACATGATACGTTGATTGGTATACATGATACGTTGATTGGTATACATGGTACGTTGATTGGTATACACGATACGTTGATTGGTATACATGAAACGTTGACTGGTATACATGGTACGTTGAATGGTATACATGATACGTTGATTGGAATATATGATACGTTGACTGTTACAGAAAGAATTAATGATCACATCATCAATATGTATATTTGCTTGTTTAATTTCTGATTTCCTTTACATATCAACAAGTGTGTGTACTGCACATTTCAACATACTAGTATACACACATTTGTACACCCACCCACCCTCTGTTTTGTTGTACACATACACACATACACAGACAGACATACACATCCCTACCTACCTACCTACCTACCTACCTACCTACCTACCTACCTACCTGCCTACCTACCTACCTACCTACCTACCTACCTACCTACCTCCTACCTAGCGAGGTACGCAGATAAGTAGTTCGGTAGTGTATTATCTTCCTGTATCTGTAACAGATGGTCTACTTTTATGGACAGTGACCTAGTAAATATTCCCCTGACCTTGCAAGCTCCACCCATTTTCCTAGGAAATAAAGTGCACACCCCCAACCCCCACCTCCCGATTCTGTGCACCAGCCAAGCTGACGCGATGATAATGTATGTTTGTATCCTCCATTCAAGATGATAAACCGAGTGTATGCCAACTATTTATGCTTTGTTACAGCTTATTCTTACATTGGGGCCCTACCCAATGAGAACAAGTTCGGCAAGCTTCCACGTTTTGTCAGTGCGCTAAATCAGCTTGCATTGCTCTGGTTAGTCTTCTAAATATCAGATATCCTGGGTCGTGCAACAGTCACCGCGCTGGTAAACGTGGAATCCAGTAGCGCAAATCAGGTTGAGAAAACCTGTATCCTGTCTCTGGACGTGGGGCTCGTGCTGGACTTTAGCTCAGTGGTGAATTATGTATAAACATACCTCGTTGTATTTAATGTGTTGCAATTATCGCCACTGTTGAGGAGTTCACGTATCCGTAAAAAGGTGTGTTGGTCTAACTTTGTAAGAATGATCTAATGCTTTAATGGACTTGGTATATATGTCCTAATTAGCTTTGCATGCTGTAATTGACTTTCAATAATCGGGGAACCACTGAGGGCAATCAAATTAGTTTATAAACAAATTTAGCGGCATTTATTAGCACCTATAGAAGTACAGGAAAAGAAAAGATCCGTAAACACATTAGACAACATAAGTATTGAAAACTATGAACAGATCGAGATTTGCTCCAATCTGTACATTGCCAAGTGTGTCCTGCGATCTATACTTATTTCTTTTACTTCTGTGAGTGCTAATCAATACCTACGAATCTATAACACGTATAATTGATTTTATGTTTAAAAGAGCTGCACATTACAAGGTGCGTTTTCATTCATTGTTGATTTTGTTTAGATAATGTCATTTCATAACAGCTAACCACAGTTCGATGACATGTTACAGTTGGCTGAATGTACTTTACAGGACGCTGCGATATGAACCCCAACATTTATTGGCTGTTTGTCATTTATTAGCCAATTATAGTTCAGTAGTTTATGAACGAAAAGTCAACATTTATATTCAAATGACCGATGTAGGGAATAAACCCACAACCCCGCCATCAGAGCACAGCAAGTTTAAGAGCGAAAGCTCCGATCCTTTCGGCCCTACAAGACTTATATGCTGTAGATATATTTTGTGAGTAGATTGTCTGTGTTTAAAACCAATTGCCAGGGCAGTTATCAGTGTTGACTTGCATATTCTAATGACTATCAATTACTAAACCATGTGCCAACGACTCCACGTGGAATGGCTATCCAGCTAGTAATACCAGATGCCATCTAGAATCGCTCATATAGGTGTGATGCAATATTTAAGGTACACACATACACACACACCACCACCACCACACGCAAATGCACACAATGTATTAACGTCTACTTTACAATGATTATTTCCCCAGGATATCTGCTTATACAATTTTGTTGTCGTTTATGAGCCGGTGATGTGTCAGTTTGTAATCAAACAATAAAATAGCCGAGAACCATGGGTGGATTAGAGTAATGACATTATTCTTATAGAAACCCAGTGACTAAGAGAGCTGGTTACTTGTGCAATACAAAGACAATACGCATGCATTGGACATGCTTTGAACACGAGTATACTGGAAAATGGCGCCACAACGGTATGTTGGAATGTTGAGTTGCGTTGAGTTGAGCTAAGAGCCGACATCACTGCATTCAGAACATTCCCATATGCCCCTGAGTGCAGTGATGTCGGTTTTTCGATCAACTCAACTAACTCCCATACGCGCTCCGTCGCCTCTTTCAACAGCCCCAAAGAGTAACAATACTAATCGTTCCCTTTCTGATTGAAAGTTCACCTGGTCTTCCCTCTCTATTTTGAAATTCTTCCACAACCGCTGCGAATCCCTTGCAATATCATTCTTTGAACATACCGGTTCTCAGTCTAATCTCACGCCTTCTCCACTTAGTCCCACAGACGCTCAATCACCTGCCCCTTGTCTATGGGTAATCTACCAGCAAGAGGTGCATTCCCTGCCAGCATATCAGCCTATTCATTCCCTCGCACTCCCGCATGGTCGAGGGGGGGGGGGCTGCTTGGTTTCGAGGTATGGTGTCCGCCTCGAGCGCTGGAGGTCCCGGGTTCAAGCCTCGGTGAGGACCAGGATTTTTTTTTTTCACGTGGACTTCTAGTAATAAAATTTTCCCTGGTCTCTGGGTATTGAGATCGGACGCCCGTGTGTATAGTTGTGCAAGTAAAAAAATCAATTGACAGTTGGGTATCGAAGAAGAGTAAGTAAAAAAAGTATTTCAGGATCGTCGCCGGTGCTACGGAGTTCGTGCACTGAGCTGAGTTTCTCCAGACTCAGGTTTGAATTAGGAGGAGAACGGAGCACTTATGGGTTACACCCGTGCGCCGTGATGTTGATCCATCGACTAAACTAAACTAAACTCCCGCATGGTCAGGCCGAAAAATCCATAAAATTCTCACAATCTGTGACCTCTAAAGCGAGGATAGCCATTCCACACGAACCATTCCTTTCTCCACCTTATTAAGCATACTCATTGAGTCTGTAATGAATGCAATGTGTGTTGCAGTGGTATGTTGGAAGAAAATGAAATATGAGATCAAGAACCAACATTATTGCACGTGGGACATTCCTACACATTAGATTGATCTCCATCCAGTATGAATGTGGAATCTACCCAGCCTGGCATTATAAATACCATAGACTTTCTGGGAAATACAATGGGCAAGAAAGCTAGCCACTCCAGTTCATGATATAGTGATATTGTATATACAAACATCAACACTTCTTTCACAGTAACTACCATAGATTATAATTATCTATATAATATCTAGAAGTCGGCGTGGCCGAAAGGATAACGGCACTCAATCTTAAACGTCCAGTGCACTGATGACGGGGTCAGAGGTTCGGTCTCTACACCGGCATTCAGTTGGACTTCAACGTTAACTTATCATCCAGACAGCAATGGCGGTCTACTGACAGTAAACTTATCTATAAAATCAACCTGGGTTTGATCGCAATGTCCCGCAAAAGACATACAACGTATATTGTCTAGAGAGCTCGCTGGTGTAATCGATAGGAGATTTTTAATGTCATGAGCACGGTCGGACGAGGGTTCGTCACCCCCGTTCGTCGTCCGCTAAGAGAGAAAGAAAGCATGACCATATATTTCTTCGTGCATTTAGGCGTAAAACATAGAGTCCATGGGAATATCGATACATGAAGCCCATAAGCGGGCACTCTTACGATGTTTATACTTCATCTCGACACCGCAAGGTACAAGAGGAACATGATGAGATGAGATGAGATTCAGGCGTACAACATGTGATGGATCTAGCACATCGCAGACTCACATCAGATTATTGCTACGGGACTTGTTTAAAAAAAAAAAGAAGTATATTGTCTGTTGTCTGGCGCCAGGTGTATGTTGTCTCTTGCCCAAACAACACTGGCAGTTTAGCGTGGATGTATGGGAAGCTGAAGCTCGCGTTCCAAGGCCAGATGAATTGCCTTGGTTGTGGTCAGTCTGCGTTTCTTTACAAAAAACTGTCATTTACTGCCAATATAGTACCTTGCGGTGTATGGCAGAGGGGTATTTGAGCCTGAGGAATTAAGGCCGCCTGGCTAGTGCAGTCGCCGCGAACTGTGCAGGTTAGGATTTTATTTTTGCCCCCGACAGAAGCGTTTCTTTACAATACTCTTGAAATTATCTATATATCGTTTTCTTTGTCTTACTCTGGCTCTATTCTTATTGATAGTTGATCAGGTTTCATTCTTATAAAATGTCCAAACCACTTTAGTGAATGAGTCGCCACGAAATAGATGCGTGATGTCACACACATATTTCTATGCCGGGTTGCAGTCTGTCTCTTGTAGAAATCCCAGCAGCTTTCTCAAACATTTCATCTCACATGTGTATTCTGCCTCTGGTGGGATGTTGATAAGGAACTCATTAGACCAGTGGTTCCCAAGCTTTTCAAGCGGAGGGCCATATCTACTATTTTCGGCAGTTAAGCGGGCCACAACGTTATAAAATTATAAAAGTCGCGCAATATCATTTTTACCTTTCTTAACTTCCGTCAACAAAGTTCTAAACCTTTAAAGGCAGCCAGTGTCAGTACTACACTGCGGTCATTTTTTGGTTTAAAATCAAATGTTCATTTAACAATAAATTTTTAATCAGTTTCGAAAATAGCTATTACTGTAATTAATTTACAATTGTAACTGTTCTTCATAACCAGTTACTTAAGTTCAGATGTCAGTTTATCAATGCCTGGGCACAAATCTGTCGTGCCAAAAGTCATAAGCGCAGCTAGGTTACTGTCGTTGAGTTTGGAACGTTGCTTGTTTTTTATAACGATCATTACAGAAAATGACTGCTCGCACGTGTAAGTCGAACCAAAACGACAAATGTATCTCTGGGCGAATGAACGCAAGTGTTCAAATTGTTCGACAGACAATAGTCGCCAGAATGAAATCATATGATCAGGTGAAGGTGAAGCAGGCAGCTCCAGAAATATACGTCTCAGTGCAGAATTACATTTCAAATAAATTACTTCGTGCTGAAGGTCTTGATTTAATTGACAGAGCTTGGCATCAGGAAATACAAACGTATTTATGAAGAGGGCAACATTATCCTCCTCTATTGTGAACTCTTGAAATCTCGACTGAAAGATATCCATAAGACTTTCAACTTTTACCTTGTACTGTAACAAGTCACATTTCTTTTCCACCACAAGCGTCTTCAGACTTGGAAACGCTTCTAAAGTCCCTTCAGTCAGTTGTCCAATAAACAGTCAGTCTCATTTAAAATGAATAAATGTCATCGCACAAATTTGTGAATAGTTTGATTTTTCCCTGGATCCTCGCATTTAAAGAGTTTAAATGAGACATGATGTCCATCAAAAGTGCCAGGTCATTAAGTCAGTCATCGTTCAGCAGACATTCCCGTTCTGTAGGCAATTCATTTGTTTCAAACAGAAACAGATAGACACTATTTTTTTAGTGCCCAGAAACGTGACCGAACTTTCCCTATAGATAGCCATCTGCTATCACGGTGTAATAGTAGCTCACCGTATTCCTCGTTAAGGTCTGATAGAAACTGTCTGAACTCATGCCTATTCAGCGCCTTACTTCGAATTTTGTTCACACATCTCAGAACAACATCCATGACATGTTTCAGATTTAATGTCTTTCCACACAGAGCTTCTTGGTGAATGATGAAATGATATTTTAATAGTGTGGTCAATAAACTGTTCCAATAATGCTAGACATCCAGACTTTTTTCCCGTCAAAGCCGGAGCACCGTCGGTGAATACACTGTCCATTTTGGTCCATGCTATGTTGCTTTTCTCTGCATACACCTTCAGTGTTTCAAATAAATCAGTCCCTTTGGTAGTTGCATGCATCAATTAAAGTCCTAGAAGTTCTTCAATGACTTCAAAATTATCGTTTATTGTTCGAACAAAACTGCGACCTGAGCTGTGTCAGAAATGTCAGTGGATTCATCCAGTGCCAATTAAACAAATTAAAAATTTTGTTTCACACTTTTTGTCGCCAAGCATTCTAGCAGCAAATTTAAGAGAAGGCTTGATTATTTCTTCTGCATCGGTGAACGGCTTCTTTTTGCGAGACAATAGAAGAGCGACTTCGTACGACGCAACAACGGCACTGTTGCTCTGTTCGTTAGCCTTGGTGAAAAATGACTGCTGCTTGGTCAGAGAAATGAATTGATCGGATATTGAGCATTTATGTCTTACTGTGTGATCGTGAAGTGTCGGTCCAGATTAAATGTTCTTGTAACAGAAACACAACATCCTCAGATTAAGTAAATGTTTTTACCATTATGCATAAACATAAATTTCTGCGTCCAATCTTCGTTTGATTTACGACAAGCAACTCATCATCTCATCTCATCATCTTCCTCTTGTACCTTGCGGTGTCGAAGTGAAGTATAAACATAGGGAGAGTGCCCGCTTATGGGCTTCATGTATCGATATTCCCATGGACTCTGTAATTTCCAGCGTCCATCGTTTACGTGGTCGGCCTCTTCTTCTGCTTCCATCAGGTCCGTACATCATTGCTTGCTCTTGTTATGGTATACTGTTAGTTGGTAACCTACTTGCATGGCCAAACGACAAGCAACGTCTTCATATTTCCGCCTTTTACCATTGTTTGATTTTAGATTTCCCACACTCATGTTTTTTGGCCTTAACGGTAAATTTGTATTTGAAAATATCTATTTTCAACACAATACTACCGACTATGCTAAACAGTTGTAACAGAAGACAACATGGAGATTTGCGCACTCTGATTGGTCGACAAAGCTGGGATATGGGAACTTCATAACGTGTGGTTGCGAACTGAACAAGCGCATTCGATAATATCTGAGCATAACAACCACGAGCAGAGTAAATTTTCGTACACTGACTGGGCGCTCCGAATGCATTTGTGAAATTATTAAAATATATTATGTTAAATGACGAACGAGGCCTCGCGTGCCACTTTCTGACAGCTGGCGGGTCATAAGTGGCCCGCGGGCCGTGGTTTGGGAACCTCTGCATTAGACACTGATAGCAAAGTGTTTGAACAAATGGTCTGTGCATTAGACACTGATAGCAAAGTGCTTGAACAAATGGTCTGTGCATTCACAGATTCAGTGCCAAACAAAAACTAGGTTTGAACCAAACATATATGGACGGCGGAAACTAGAAAGTTGGGCTTGTCACAGTGATGACTTAAAAGTGGTTAATATAGAAGCAAACATGTTGTATTATATATCACATTAAAGGGCGCCGCATAAGGAAAACGGCTGTACTGATATTTTAACTATAGTTTGATTTATACGCCCAAAGCAGTTACAGGAAGTTCAAATAACACGTTTTAAAAGCCCTTGGCACTTAATCAGTTGGATGCAAATGTAATGTATTAATTACTCGTTCTGTCTTTCAGATAAACGGTATATGCCGTTATTATCAACTAGATTTGAATCAACGATTATACAAATTAGATTCAGCGTGCTGGCGTACTCTTGATCGTTTCTCATTCACCGTTGTAACATTTCACGATGAGTGATTTCACGAACCTTCACCAAGCGAAATCCGACCCTGTCTCATTTAATTCTGCCCCCTTTGTTAGATATGTATGGGTATGTGAAACAACACAGAACCTTGGAACTCACAGCAGCCATGTTCCAAATATTTACCAGCAGCAAGCGCAAACTACGTATCCTTTCAACATGCTTCATAACTCCCAAGTTCTTGCTCCGCAACAAAACTTCAACCAAAGGCCGCAGTTACTTCACGAAAGCTTCCAAACACAGAATGCTTTCTGGGCTCCAGGCAATGCTGTGTTTCAGCCAGCACCCAGCCTAGCGAGTCCCGTTAGTGTAACGAGATATATCGTTGCCAACCCTCAACTTATTCAGAACGTCGCTGGTAACCAGACAGATGAACACATAACCAATACTGTGGGCATAACGAATCAGATGTTTTCTCCAGCGCAGGTCCCATCTCAGCCTGTCTCTCTTGATCTTGTCAATGCTAGTTTCCAGCCTGAGCAAATCTGGCTGCAGCAACAGCACGGCAAACTGCTGCATACCAATCACCAGCAGGACCATCAACTGCTGCAAAACAATCTCCAACAGGACCATCAACTGCTGCAAAACAATCTCCAACAACACGATCACGGCAAACTGCTGCATAACAATCACCAACAGGACCATCAACTGCTGCAAAACAATCTCCAACAGGACCATCAACTGCTGCAAAACAATCTCCAACAACACGATCACGGTCAACTGCTGCATAACAATCACCAACAGGACCATCAACTGCTGCATAACAATCACCAGCAGGACCATCAACTGCTGCATAACAATCTGCAACAACATGATCACTACGAGCAGCAAGAACAAACAGGGGCTCACATCGAGCATTCAAGCCAGACATCGCTTAACGATAACCTGACTCAACTTGCAACCCTTCATGGTTCCACCCAAAACACAAAAGTCAATGATGATGATGGGTATCTAACCGAGAACATCAGCGACAGAATACCACAGTCAATGATGACGGCACAATTGCTGGAAGCTTCGGCGGGCACCCATCTTCGTGGCTCATTCGACCTACGCCCAAGCGCTCTTCCAATCTCTTTCCCTACAACTCTGAACCCTTCCTTGCAAATTAAGAATCCATCAAGACTGAAGGAACCAGTTGCTATTCAAAAATCAAAAAGTAATGAAGTAATTTCAAGACCAAATTATATGATGAATGAAACCAAGATCAAAGACCAAGATGACGTCAATGAATCCGAGATTCGGAAGAACAGTCAGAACGTTCTTGTGGTAAGAAACTTGATAATTCTTGTATTTGCTATGTACTTACATTACAAAGGTTAATACTTAGAAACCTCTGCAAATATGAAACTAAAAGATCAATAAAATGTCAATAAACGGACAATGTTTGGTAAATGCTAATAAATGATAAATGTTGGTTGATAGTTATAAATGATAAATATCGGTTGATACTTATAAATGATAACTGCTGGCTGATACTTATAAACAACTGTCGGATAATATTTATAAATGATAAATGTTGGTTGATACATACAAATTAGTTAGTTAGTTAGTCGACAAATCATCCTCATTGCACATCGAAACATTCAGTCCATAAGTGCTCGGATCCCCTCCTCAGCAAATCCTGCAGCGTGTAGCGGCTCACGACACCAGTTCTGTGGTGGTTTATTAATCTTCTTTGGCTTCCTGCATAGTGTTCTTGTTGGGCCACACCTCTTTTAACTTGCTGTTCGCACAACCTGATCATGGTGGTAGACTCGAAGTCTGCCCGGTCCATGGCTCGTCCGCCATCTACAGTAGCCCTACCCGCAAGCCTGTCAGCCTGCTCATTTCCTTGTACACTCACATGCCCTGGCACGAAAATGAAACTTAAAAGTCGCTTAAAAGTCTACAGGGTCGACTTCATTGCACCGGGTTTTATCCCATATGGCCCGGTCTCTTTCCGTAGCACGGAAAACATCGCACAAAGCACGAACTTCGTAGCTTTTAGCGACGACCCACAGGAGTCTCCGAAACATTTAACTCGCAAACCGAAGGGCGCAGCCCGGCATCGAACCCACAACCTTCGGAACACGAGTCAAACGGCTTGACCACTTCGCCACAGAGACTCCCTTGAAGCCAAATGAAACTAATCTTTGCCAACCGAGACCGCTCCAGAGACAGCAACCACTCTCTTCGGACCCACCCCATCTCTATCTTCCTGAGCATACACGTTGTTCACTCCTCGAACGATCGACCCGTCCGTATATATATATATATATATATATATATATATATATATATATGTGTGTGTGTGTGTGTGCGTGGGTGCGTGCGTGTGTGTGTGTGTGTGTTGCGTATGCCTTGGTCTGCCCCAGTAACTAACAAAGAATGCCTGAAATAGTCTAAGGAAATTAAAACATTAAATATAACTATAAGAAAGAAACAAACAACGCTGTTTGTTCATATAATGAGAAGAGAGGCATTGGAAACCATCGTGACCACTGAAAGATCAGTGGAAGAAGAAGAAGAAGAAGCAGACAGACCGAGGGAAACGATGCAGGACGGACTGAGATGGAGGCATATATATCATCAGCCGAGGTAATCCGTAACACCAATGACTGCAATCTGAGAGAGGCATGAACACCTACGCCAACTGTCAAGACACATGCTGATGATAATAATTCCATAAACCCCCTTTACACCTTTATTCCGCATATGGAAAGCAATCAGCACACAAGGCAAATGCATGAAGAAGTAAAGACAATAAATGTTCCACAAGACAAGGGCTTGTATCAGAGGCAAAGAAAGCCAGAATCTTCGTGACGAGATTAATATGTGAAAAAGGACAGTTTAAAAATACAGCTGGCTAACTTGGTGGTTATCGAGGCCGCCATAAGTTATAAAGTATAGATTAGAAGCAAGTCAAAGTCACCGCAACTTACAGTCATAAAAAGCACTCATCATGAAATTAAGATAGGGATGAGTAAGTCAGCTAAGAAAGAAACCAGTTTTCCCACTCTAAATGAAATATGTTACCTCGTGCTAATGTATGTTTCTAAAACTTAGAATGCTTATCGAAAGTATGACTTTATATTGGCTGTATGTGATGAACCATGCAGAAACAAGTCTACAAAATGTGTTAGGTTATAATTCCTGTATATTATCACTCATGCAGAAAGCCCACCTCTACAAACAGGCCAGAAACAAAGACGACTGCATACGTTGTCACACAAAGGTTTATCCGATGGAGAGAACGGGCCCCATAAAGGATGCGATCTACCACAAGAGATGTTTCACCTGCGTGAGCTGTGGGACAACTCTGAATTTGAAGAACTTTCATCACAACCCTAACGATGCCGATGACCCCAGTGTTTTCTGTATGTCTCACAAGCCAAAGGGAAGGTTACATTCCTGTGATGCCAACGCCGTGTTCATTAAGACTGCCTTGACAACGCCAAAGCTGGACAAGGTGAGTGCATTTAATTCTTTTTGCCAAAGTTAACAGGTATTTCGCAATCGCTTTAGTTAGTTGTTAATAGAACAATTAACTTTCATACCACGCCCGGATCTTATGTAATCTGTGACTATTTCAACCTACTTTGGAGAAAACAACTTGTAAAGGCCCCAATTGATTCTCTTTAGTATCACATGTGTCCACGAATCACAACCCATCCATTCAGCCAATCTCTAGGGTGCTGGGTGGCGCAGTGGCTAGCAAGCTTTCATACCGGTCCAATGGTCATGTGTTCGAATCCTGATCAAGGCGGACATTTCTCTCATCACTGATCTGAACTGCCAGGTCAAACCAGCCTAAAATTTATGCCTGAACATGTTCTGGGAAGAAAAGATGGCTAGTGTGATATTGAAAACATCACTCACCGAGTGTCAGTTGGTCGCTTTCCACAGACCTGCCTGCTGAACATCACTCACCGAGTGTCAGTTGATCACTGTCCACAGACCTGCCTGCCGAACATTACTCACCGAGTGTCAGTTGGTCTCTTTCCACAGACCTGCCTGCCGAACATCACTCACCGAGTGTCAGTTGGTTTCTTTCCACAGACTTGCCTGCCGAAAACGTCGCACAGAGCACGAACTCCGTAGTTCCAGCGAGAAAATTACACTCTTGAAACGGATAAAGGAGTTCGGAAATTAACCCTAAATATTCGAAACGCGAGGCATATTTTTCACTACCGAGAGCCCCAGCCCCTCCCCGACTATCCTGGATGAAAAGGATAGTAAGTAAAATAAGAGACATTTTCAGGCCATGAGGCCCTGAGATGTATTGGGTAAATAATAGTGCTAGCCTCACATATATTTTAGACAAATCGTTACTGGATGGGTGGTGTTGTTATCAAGCCGGTTGTCTTGACTATCCAGGGTAATTTTCCTTGTACCTATTGAAGGCTGTGTTGACGGGGAGCACAATGGTATTCGAAGACAGACACTCAGGCAGGCATGTGTCACTTCGTTGGCTATTAAAATCGGATAATATTATAATTAAATACCCCTGTCCGTATATTGTTTTGTATTTACCCTTCGTGGCTCAGTGTTAGGTTAGTGACCAAAACGGTGTTTGGTGGTTACTCTTGTATTGTGATGAAACAGTTTTGTAGACCTGGAGATGTTAAGTAACAGAACAGACTAGGTCACCGCATACTGGTGTGGGATGACGCATCTGTTTTGCACATCACCTTTCCTTCCAAATTCAACAAGAAGAATCTCTGGTATGTATGCATCCGAGCGTAATATTGACTTGATATGCAAATTCGTAGGCTATGATGCTGTATCCATTCTGTGCAACTGTTGTCTGTGGTTCGAGATCTCCAATGAGATACTGTTCTGTGTTTAGTTCTTGTCTCGAGCAATTTTCTTTAGATCGATTTGATATGCCCATACATGTATCGTAAGCTAAATGTATGATGTACTGATGAATGTAACCGCGGAGCTAGTAAGATGAAAGCTAAACATTTGCTGCCGGAGTTTCCTACATATACAGGACAGAAAATTATGTTGGTCTAAACTCGCTCCACTTGAAGACAAACTCTATGGAGGTGTCAACACGCTTAAGTTGACTGTTGTTTTCTTTGTATTTATTCATACTGACATCTGAAGATGATCGAAGAAGAAGAAGAAGAAGAAGAAGAAGAAGAAGAAGAAGAAGAAGAAGAAGAAGAAGAAGAAGAAAGAGGATAAGGAGAAGGTACTTCATATTTGCCTGTGCATGTTGTAGCATAACCTAGATACAAAGAACGATCTTCACAGTTCCACTGCTGGTGTCTACTAGAAGCTTTTGCTGACGTCTGCGATACAAAGAACATGTATCGAGGCAATAGACAGTAGTGTACTGGTTCATCATCGTCATGTGCCATGCCGATAAGCGTTGGCGGTCAAAGTTCACCATCTCCCACGACCATCAGCGTCTTGGACCAGGCTGTGCTCTAGTTTCAGTTATGCCATGTGGATAAAACATCCAGGCATTTATCTATTTTCCCATCAAGTTTGTCTACGTCTAATTTCTCGAATCAATTCACGGTTTGATTTGTTTTTAAAGAACTAGCTCAGTGTTTTTTTTTCGACCCAAACAATGTATTCTTTGCTTTTTCACTAGTAACCACATGTCCATTACATTAGATGTTTCTCAGCTTGTCTGCTGATTGTCCATGTTTCACATCCATATAACTGCATAGGTTCCATACAGCCCAGGTAATGTAGAGGTTAGGTATTCTAAAAAATAAAAGTAATCTTTGAGTGACAAGCATCTTGGCTTTCCCGGGGTCTGGAACTCATTTGTTCTAATACAAAAGATTTGTCTTCTAACCATAATTCCACTGGCTACTGTTATCTTCTGCTACCTATAATTCCTGTTCTATTTTTTGTCCTGTCACCCTACGGATATTTCACTAATATTAAACCAATAATTTTACAAGTGAGAAATAGTACGGATACTCTGAGTAAAAAAAAAAAAAAGAAAAGCAAAGGGCCTCTGTTAACGCCATAAGGCATGCTTGGTATATGATTTTAGTCAAATCGTCCCGCACTGTATGATGTGGTCTGTACCTTGCCGACAGTCCTTAGTTCTTTAGAAAAGCACTTTTCTTTTGTTTTCTATTCGCCTTTCATTCCCCATTGGGGTATAAGCCTTCAACCAGCTCACCCCAAGTCCTCTTTTCCTTAGCTACCTCATGCAGCCCTCTCCATGTCCTTCCAATGTCATTCATTTCTGGGCCTACCTCTCTTCTCATTGGTTATAGGTCTTCCACTATTCTTTTACGTTACGAATGACAAAAGACCTTTCTAGTTATTCTATTCTCAGGTGTTATCAGCGCATGTCCTGTCAAGCACTAGTGCCTTTACTTCACCTCTTTTGTCACAAGTACTTAGAAAGATCCGTGCTTACACAATATTAGCCAAGAATGCTAGAATTGTTTACTGCAGAGACTTCAAGCCCAGCAGACCACAACTTTATATTGTAACTAGTTCTGCGCCGAGCTTGATGCGGCTGTCGTTAAGTCGCTTGTTATGTTTGTTTATTTGAACACTATCTCAGTACGGATTACCTTCCCCCTCAATAATAGAAAAAATAATTAATAATAAAACCCTAGTATAACAGCCAGTCCCCTTTTGGTAGGCCAGTATATTCCACATAGCTAATAACAAGTGCCACACCAGTCATTACTATTACTGAGCCGTGTAATATTGATTTTTCATTTTCCATATGCCTCTATAATGCATATCTTTTATATTGTTGCTGTTTTCAGTTAGCCTTGAATGATGTGTGAATGATATAATGTATGAAAGAGAGTGATAGAAGGACACAATGTTAGACGGGCCTGCGTGCCCAATTCTTAACCCTTTGAAAATAAAGTTTGTTTGTTTTGTTTGTTTGTTTGCATTAATAATGTCCTCACAGATTCCACTATGTCCCCTATGTAAAGTAAAGAAGGTAGACTATAAGACCCATATTTACGCCATGACAAGTATTGGGTATATGGTGCCACTTCCATATTTTAGACGAATTGGCATTCGACGGGTTACGTAGTCAATATCACGTCGGGAGACTTTACGTTCCATGACATTTTCTGGTGCTGATATTAGGCTGGGCCGGCCTTGGGGACCAGGTCGGTGACAACGATCCACTTTTCTAAGGGGATTCGACACATGGCCACCGTACAGGCATGCAAGGCTGCTAGTCAGTGTGCATCTGCGGCTCCCAGTGTTCCCCATGCATCAACTGTTTTGGCTGGTCACCAGCATAAACCTGTTTTCAAACTCAACTCAAAAACAATGTCAACTCATTGTGAAGTTTTACAGAGATCGTGCCGCTGCAGATACTTACACTTTTCATTTTGACATTAAGTTTGTGATGGCCATGTGATGAGAAGAGAGGCATTGGAGAACACCGTGACGACTGGAAAGATCGAAGGGAAGAGAGACAGAGGCCGACCAAGAGAAATGATGCTGGATGGTTTGAGACGGTGACATGGAGCATTATCAGCAGCAGAGTTGATCCAGAACACGAAAGACCGAGATCTGTGGAGAGACATGAACGCCTACGTCAGCTGGCATGGCATTTGATGATGATGATGTTCATTATTTGTGTCTAGAAATGTTGTGCTTAATCAGTTATAGGCTGTATTTTATTTGTGTATACCCTTAATAACGGTTATAACTAATATACTTTTGTGTACAGGTCAATGAACAGATTCGAACCGACAGACATCCCAGTGAAGTTCTAGCCAGATCTGGGCACATGCTACCCACCACTAGTGGACTGAACCCCGAACAAGAATGTTTCTATTACGGCATGGAAGTTACAGAAAACGTGGCTTCAGATACATCCCAGAAATCAATTCCAGAAGAGGACAGTAGAAAGGAACATCTGGTGTATGTGGGAGACCAACATGAACAACCACAACATCAGATAGTTAATGAGCAGTGTGAACAGCAACAAGAACAAGATAACCAACAAGCTGATCGGGAAGAGACATCACAGTATCAGCTACAAGAATTGCTGGAACAGAAGAACATCCAGCTGCAACAAGGAAATCTGGAGAACGACAGGAAGCTTAATGATGGTGTCGCAAACATGACAATTTCCCGAATTGACAGAATATCAACGACAGGTACAGATAATCAGGCTGACGAAGTGTTTTTATCCAATGACCAAAACAATATTCCCACAACCGAAAATGACGATAAGGACAAACAGTTTTCGGTGTCGTCATTGGAATTTTCGCAGTTATCTTCTGCAAGACGCAAAGAAATTAATTCAGGAAATGAATTTGAAAGGAATTTTACAACTCATTTCAAGCTTGATAATCACGAGGCTTTGCAGCAACAAATACAGAACTTGGGTAATACAGACGAAGAGCAGAAGCTCATTACGAGAGAGCGTCCTTCCAGCCAATCTTCGATATCAACATCTAGATCCATTTCCCCAATGCAAGTTCACACCAGTTTTTCATTTTCGGAGAACGAGGAAGGCCACAGAAGTTCATTCAGTAGCGACCTGAGCAGTCGAGACAGAAGCTCTTTCAGTAGTGATCTAAGCAGACCTGGGAGCAACTCTTCCGGCAACAATCTGAGTAACGACCAGAGAACAGGACTGAACGCACCAGCAAAACAGCTCGCTGGAGATCAACTAACGCGGTTGGCACACGGCATGAGAGCAGACCGCCCTAGCACACACCAACATTACCATGATCTGGACACACATAAACAGGCAGGCCCATCAACCAGAATGGCAGAGACAAATATGTCAAACAACAAGCTGGACATTCCACGGAGCAGCTCAGATTTGGACCGCTACCTGCCACATAACGAGCGCATGCGACTGGACAGACCTTCTCAGTACTCACGAGAAGTGAAATAGAGGCTTCAGACGACATATGCACACACACACGCACATACATATGCACACACACACACACACATACAAACAGACAAACACACGCACACGCACATATACACATGTATATACAATGTGGCTTGTGGTATATTTAGGCCTCATACTATGAATAGCACTAGAATAGACTCAAAAATAAATGTGTTTTAAATTTGACTTTTCTCATTTAAAATATGACTGGACTCACAGATCGCCGAGACCCAAAAGCCTTCCAAATCCTAGTGCGGGGCTAAACGTGATACTACCTCAACTGTGAACAGGTTAGATAGAAATTATATTCAAAACCAATGCCACACAGAAAGGGATGAATATTATCTTCAGCCGATATACACCTGATCAGTTGCAGTAACAGTGAAATAGGTCATGGTCGTGAGTGAGTAAAGGACCCTTATACAATGCCTTCTGCGCAATGGGTATACGGTACTAGACATATTTGTATAAACCAATGGACACTCCGTGGGAGTTGTGGTTAGTATCACGGAGGCCACCGTTACTTGTCAAGAAATTTCATGTGAATGTTTAGGTAAACCAAGTTATAGAATGTTATGGTTTTGAGTTGGAGTAAGAATTATTCAGCGAGCCAGAGACTAGATTAATTAACTAATAAAGCTTAATCTATATTATATGCGCTGTAACATATAAGATATCTAGGGTATAAATGCTGGAGGGGATGACAGAGAGACACAGCGGGCCAGGGCCGTGCCGTAGATTTTCCCAGTATGATGTAAGACTTCGAAATGCCGTCCCTTAATGATGCAAGTCTTCGAAATGCCGCCCCTTACTGATGCAAGTCTTCGAAATGCCGCCCCTTAATGATGCAAGTCTTAGAAATGCTGCCCCTCCTTCACCGCGTATGCTGCCCCTTTACGGTGCCGCCTGATGCCGCCACCCTGCAGGGGGCAATTAATTAGTTAGTCGCGGTTCCAATTTCACAGCAAAGGGTACCCTATTATGCTCTGTTCCTGTTCACATAAAATGCTCATCACTGCCCCATTTGATAAGTGAAACAGACAGGAATCTCGACAAACCAACAGCCCGCACAGGCATATTATGCATAATGCCGCTGCCAGAATGCCAACACAAAAGTCCGCCACGAAAAATACAGACCATCGTGGATCAAAGCTGCAGTCACTAGAAAACCAACAGTCAGGCATCACTGAATAAGACAACCCAATTAGTTCAGCGACCCGCCGGCCGCCATTTTTCTGAACATGCAGTCACGCTACAAACAACTCCAGACAGATGTAAATGCACCCTAATCCACACTGCGGGCAATGTCCGGCAGAACTTACCAAAAGCGCTTACAATAAATGATTGTGGAGAAACATGATTGGCCACGCCGCCCGGCATGGCTCATGCTGATTAAGGTATATCTGCATTGATTCATTGATTATCCATTGTAAACAAACAACAAAAGGTGTCATGATGGACGTGTCAGCAGTCAGGGTAGCGCTTGAAACATATCTTCCTAAAGTCGCGTTAGATGACAATGCTGTAGATTGTCTATTATTCAATGTTACTTATAATCTAAAGAAATCAGTGTGGCCGAGAAGTTTACTGCATTCTCGCTTAAACTCTCTGTGTGATGAGGACGGGGTAGTGGGTGTATTCCACACTCTGATCACCTGGATTTAAAAGTTAACTTCTCGTTCAGTTAGCAATGGCAAACTAAAAAAAAAAAAAGAGAAGATAGTTGCATGTTCTTTATAGAACGCTGCAGCCAACCCCAACATTTGGCTGTTGGAGATTTACTAATCAATATTTAGTTCAGTAGCTTGCCATTGTTGTCTGAACGGCCAACGCGCTATACCATCTAAGTCAACACAAAGCGGTCTGCTTCTCAATTGTACGCAGCTGATTTAGAATTCTGGACTGGATATGTCCAGAAATAATGAAACACTGTTTCTCTATTCCCTAAGCTACAGCGCCGGTGTACGACAAAGAATTGACGGTAACATTGCCTAGAAAATTATCCTGGGGTTAATCGCAGTCTTGCAAAGGATAAGCGATATTCTGTCAGTAACCTTGCTGTGAAGATGCGGACTGTGACAGTGGCAGTAGGTTGGTTAGAAACGCGGGACTATAACATATGTGCTTACTGAGTGACTCCATGAATGCGCTAAAGTAGGTACGGTCTGGATACATGCGTAGGCAATGGTTTAACTCTGTTCAGCAGGTCAGCATGGCCGAATGGATAAGAACGCCTGTTCTTAAACATGCAGTATGCTGATGCCGAGGTCAGGGGATCAACCCCTACACCGGACAGTAGGACTAAAATGTTGACCTGTCGTCCTTGACTTGGGGACGTTAATTACAAGTACCTCTGAAGTCGGAGTGAAGTCACCTGATGGCAAGGGAAACTGTTAATTTGGAAAGCTAGTCCACACGCAAAATTCAGTCCAGCAATATTAGAAGTAGTGTGTCTTTGGATTATGCTTGACTACCCAAGCGACTGCCGGACTGCTGCTGGACTGCCGCTTCCATCTACTACTTTGCAGGACTACGCAAAAAAAAAAAAAAAAAAAAACTCAGTTCAGAAATGCCAGATTTAGGATATAAATTTCGTTTTTGTGCCAGTACATGCTGGTCTCGAAGAAAATGAAAAGGCAGACTCTTTGGCTGGTTCTTCGGCAGTTGTCGAAGTTCCATCAATAGATTGAGCGGATATCTTAAATGCCATTAAATCCCAATTGTCACGATACAACTTATGAAGTCAATTATATGGACGAGACAACGGCCTTGCCTAGGGTGACAGACATTGGTGTAGAGCAGGGATATTCGAGGGTTATATATTCTTCTTCGTTCCTTTTTCGAGGGGAGTTCATCATACCTAATTATGCAAGTGGGTCAAAGGCCAATGTGTCCTACTTCGGCATGCATTTGCGTGTGGCTGGCTTTCTCTAGACAGATTCCCTCCAAGGTAACGGGCTCTATCTACTAGTATCTTGAAGGTTCTGTAAAGTACACGAAAATTAATGAAACAGCACCACACGGGTGTGATCAGCAATATCACACTCGGAGAAATTCTTAGTAGAAGATCTGAGCACCCATAGACTTGTCTGGCGCACGATAATGGTAGTCCAATTTGAATATTTTGATTGAGCTTAGTTGAGTTGAGTCAAGAACCTTCATTATAACACTCGGAACATTCCCATATGAGCTCTGTCCTCATCTTCAACAGCCAGCGAAGAGTCCCAATACTAATGGTACCAATTAGAGTCTGATGATGTGTCCGTCTGTCTTTTTCTGGGAACGCTGAGTGCTAATTTGAATTTAATTTGATAATGTTATCAGGATGTCCTTCTCTGATTCTTCACCGCCTACCTTCAGCTGTTCTTTGCAGGATACTTTTCAAAATGGAATCATCTTAGCTGATATGTTTAGACAAGACAAGCTTCTTACTGGTTACTAATTATAAGGGTAGTAGTGTCTGATAGTCGGAATTTGTAAACATGTCTTGCCTAACGAAAATTTTTTGTATTCTGTTTGTGAGAGGTGCAATGATTGCCTATATCAATTGTATTCAAAAGCCCGAATCCGTACATTCAATGAAGACCGCGCAGAATGAATATTCATAAACATGTATAATCATGTTTATCTAATAAAGTTGAAAATATATACAGCGTGTGAATCATATTTGTATAGATTGAGAAGAATACGACACACACACACACACACACACACACACACACACACGCACAGGCACATAAACACACAAAGGGAGAGAGAGAGGGAGAGAGAGAGAGATACATCTGCATATCTGGACGCTATAATCATGGATGCTGTCTCGCATGGTGTCGCAATGTCCCTGGAGTGAGAGAAGCTATCGCCACAATAATTACCTTGGGTCAGTACTGGGCATGGGTGTAGGAACTTTCTGTCTACCCACTCCATCAGAGTCTGGACATACCATTCTATTTACTGGATCTTACCCGTTAATGCTCTTTCCGAAAGACTGACTCAACTCGGGTTGAACAAACATAAGATAACTGTGTATTTACAACAAGGTGTCACAAGAGATAGGCATAGATAAGGGAAAGCAGTTGGAAGCTAGACAGTATCCAGATCCGGCATCTTGGATCCAGATTCTCATCACGGAGCCGTACAGGGTGTGCCTTTCAGTCTGCTGTCAGTGATCGCTCACCCTATCGTGGCAGATCTCCGATGAATGCTCCGGACTGGCGGGATATTAGGTGAGGTCTTCCTCCTCTAGAAGCCGATAATCTGACTCAACACTAGACTCTGTAGACGTCTCCTGGTTTACATGGTGATGGCTGGCATGTTCGCCAACTCAGTTGTTTTAAAACGCGTGTCCTCCCTCTTAGCCCATTGGGTACGGCAAAGGTTCACAGTTAATGTAGTGGAGACACGAGGATGACTGACAATCATTCTGACGATATCGGAATCCCTGAAACAAATGTCTTTCAAACAAAAGATTCCGGTGACGGGAGTTGGACCCAGAGACATGAAACAGTCATTTTTACAGTTCATAAAGTCAGTAGACTTCTGGTCCCTAGAACCTGTGGTCTGGGTGTATCACATTATCCCGTAGCTGCCATGATTGGCGTTCAAAGTAGACAATGACATGTTACCTAGAGAGAGATACCACTGAGCGGTGCTGGCTTTTCAATAGCTGACACTGGTATATGCGTCAGCGGGGAGACCATAGGCAACGGGACGTGGTTACTCTGGAGCGACCTGAGATTCTTCCCACTCCGGGAAACTCTAAAACATTCTTTCGTTGGTCCACTCCATCCCTCTTTCTTTAGCCGGGCCTACGCTGGTTAGGAGTTCACTCTATGGCAGATTCTGCAACAAACGACCTAGTGAGAGAAACTGACCACTGTATTCAGCACAAATGTGTACATGGGCATGGCCCTCAGAACATTATGAAACATTATATCAAATATATAAATGTTTCTGTACTAATTCTTATCTGTGGTGATCTGGAATGGGATGAACTAGGACTCTCATCTGTCAGACCACTCCAGGAAGAGCGTCGCCCCTAGAGAATGGGGCTGTAGCTCCGACCTGTCTTATCGGTCAGTCACCGGTGAAGTGTAGAACTCCCCTGAAAAAGTCCCAGTCATCTCATGCATCAAATGTTAGGTATTAATATTAGTGTTAATAATCCATAGGCCTTAAGGTTCAACCTCTTAGACGACCCCTCAGTCAGTTCATCTATCTCCTAGTCTCTCCCTGGGTTCTCACTCCCAGATCTCAGTAAAACCTTTTCCGGCACCCCCTCTGACCCATCTTCCCTGGGGAAGAGGTGTCCCTTCATTATAGGATATTAACTTTTCCTTACATGGTTCTCCCCTTCATGTAGCAGGTGACCTTCATCGTAGTGTCAATATAATGTACAAGTAAAATTAAATCTAAATGTAAACACATGGCCTACCCCCATGTAGCGGGTGATATCCAACGCCATTCTCTCACCCCCTTCCAGTGGGTGAGTAGGTAGAACGGTGTCACTTTTCACTGGAACAGCAACATAAATCACCGAAGGCGATGTGTCCCCTCGGTTCTGCTTCCCTCCTCAACACCATTGGAAATCACCAATATCCCTTCCATTTGTTCTCCCCCAGAAGAACTAATAAGGTACAGGACAGTTGGGAGGAAGGCAGAGAAAGAAATTTCGAGTTCGACAGAAATTGCGGAGACGGCTGTCATCTCCGCAGTCAATCAGTCGACACTCCTGCTACCCCACGCAAACGACGTCGCACGTTTCCCCAAGTAATTTGAGGGGTTACTCGATGTGGTCTACATGTCACTCGCTCTCACCCCAGTGCCCGCGGCGTATACCTGAAGCGCGTCGTCATATTGCCAGGCAGCGCCGACCCCATTCGACAATTTCTATCTTCAATCCCGCACATGCATATCTTTAACGCACAGGCCGCAAGGCCTTGCGTCTGAATTTCCCCTTCTGAAGGAACATAGGATGTGCTCAATCGTGGATGGGACAGCCATCCCTCTTATCACCTCAATTTCGACTAAGTCCACTTAACAATACTAACAAATATGCATGTGCTAACCTGCCGTGCCGGTCTCTCTGGCCGAGGGGTTACACCACTTTCTCCGTAATCCCGTTTATCAAGCAGAGTCTCGTAGCGGGCGAAAACTGGGAGCGGTTTGTCCCCCGCTGGTGACTTGCGGGATAACTGAGCCGGCCGCTCAGAAAGCAATGGTAAACTACTGAGCGTAATCTTGCTAGGAAATCAACAGACAGCTGAAAGATGCTGCTGTTGCCAGCGATGTCCTGTAAAAGGAATTAAAAAAAAAAAAAACCTGCCGTACCGTCGCCGACTGCCAACGCCGAGTACGGTAACGGTTTGTTAAATCGATACTTAATTCTAGCAATCAAATTAACAATTACCTCTAAGTTTATCAAAGTGTGGGCCCCTGGCTGCCTAATTCGTCAGGCTTCTTTGATAGCCACCAAAACGATTCTAACAGCCCTCTTTCAACGACGCCCTTAGAACAGCTTAGCAGTACACAACTAGACTAAACCACCAATTCCCCTTCACACGTCAAAACGGTTTTTGTTGCGCGAAGCGTTCTTTCCCCGAGCAACTCGGTGCTTACAGTACTACGCAGATCTCAATGAACCGTAGTTCACAGAACTATAACATTCGAGACTATTCCAGCAGAGAACAACAAGAAATGTCTCTCCACACTGGGTTTTCCTGGCGAGAAATCACCAAGTACTCGCCCTTAGACCGGAGTCGTGAGCCGAATCGCAGTCGCCTCACTTCACACGTAACGTGGAACAAATTCTAAACAACAAGCACGCCAAACAGATTCACAAGCACTCAAAGAAGAGGTCATTACGGGACGCACAAGACAAAACAAAGATTGAAAGCAACAGTATGGTCTTGTCGGAATTGGAATCTCTCGCCTCCAAAACCCACAGTTCGCCGAATGATCACATATTCACCATCAGTTTTTGAAGATGGTTGTCCGGATAAAACAACAACAGGATGATTTATGGGAGTCGAGTGGCGTAGTGGCTAGCACGCTGGCCTACCGACTCTGTGGTCATCTAGTCAAATCCCCATCGAAGCGGATTGTTTTCAAAATTGATCTGGGCTCCTATTCGGCCCAGTCTAAAATAAGTATGAGGAAACGCTTTGGGAAGTAAAGGATACTGGCATAATAAAGACCACATCACCCTGCGATTACCGATTGGTCAAGCACCATATGCCCAACCAGTCTCATATTTCGTGATAGGTTTCTCTATAATTTACACATCATTCGCCATGAGGTCCTGAAACATTTGCTTTGACTCATATCTTCAAATCCTCAAATATTTATGTTAACCGTGGTTTCTTTTATCACCATGTAATAGATCCTTTGCAGGACGTCGCTTTCATCAGGGATACCTGCCGAAACATTTCTCCATCTCTTGTCGTTTCTCCCGTTTCATACGCTCAAATGCCAAAGTTGTCAGTATGTGTGTATGTGTGTTTAGTTTAGTCGTTGGATCAACATCACGGCACACGGTTTAATCCATAAGTGCTCCGTTTTCCTCCTAACTCAAACCTGAATCTGGAGAAACTCAGCTCAATGCACGAACTCCGTTGCATCGGCGAGGATCCTTAAATACTTTGGGTAGATTTTTAACTCGAAATTTTTTGCCAGGGCAGCGCCTTTAGGCTACTCTTTTTCGATTTTCAACTGCCAAGAGATTTTTTACGTACGCAGCAATACACACGGGCGTCCGATCTCACTACCCAGAGACCAGGGGAAATTTTATTACTGGAAGTCCAGGTGGATTTTTTAAATAAATCCCGGTCCTCAACGGGGCCTGAACCCGGGACCTTCAGCACTCGAGGCGGACACCATACCTCGAGACCACTCAGCCACCCACTCAGTGTATGTATATATATATATATATATATATATATATATATATATATATATATATATATATATATGCACTCTTCCGATTGACGGGTCTAAATAGTCCCGCAGTGAATAAGTTAGGGTTAAGGGTTAGGGTCAGTGTTAGTTTAACACTACCCCTAACCCTTAACCCCTGACTTATTCACTGCGGGACTATTTAGACCCGTCAATCGGAAGAGTGCCTATATATATATATATATATATATATATATATATATATATATATATATATATAGACACACACACACACACACACACACACACACACACACACACACACACACACATATAAACAAGGTAAGCTACTGTTATCTGATGACCACCAAAAGCAACAGTGGGCAGAACATTTCAAAGAAATATTAAATAGACCGCAGCCTGACAGTGTTCCCAACCTGGATGGAGAAACCACCGTACCCCCACTAGATGCCTCCTGTGAGTCATTCACCATGGAAGAGATTAAAGCAGCCATTAAAAAATCGAAGAACAACAAAGCAGTTGGTGAAGACGACATCTCAGGAGAAATGCTCAAAGCAGCAGATGAGAATACCTTACAACGTTTGTTACTGCTGATCAATAAAATCTGGCAAAACGAATCCCCACCACAACAGTGGAAGGATGGTGTAATTTTCAAACTGCCAAAAAAAAAAAGGTGAAATGTCTGATTGCAATAACTGGCGTGGTATTACCCTACTGTCAGTACCAGGAAACCTTTTTTGTAGCATGTTTCTTGAGAGATTGAAAAAGTCTATAGATGAAAGGCTCAGAGAAGAACAAGCTGGCTTCAGACCAAAACGGTCATGTACAGACCACATTTTCATCCTTAGAATAATCATTGAAGACTGTAGAATTCCAGTCGAAATTAATCACCAACTTTGTAGACTTTCAAAAAGCCTTCGACAGTATTCACCGTCCTTCACTTTGAAATCTACTTAACATCTATGGTTTCCCTACCAAATATATCACCATCATAAAATCTTTCTACAAGGAGACACGTTGCTGCGTGAGAATAGAATCAGGCAACTCTGACTGGTTCTCAGTGGAAACGGGAGTGAAACAGGGCTGTGTCTTGTCACCGATGCTCTTTGGCATAGCTATCGATTGGGTCATGCGCAAATGCACAAACAACACAAATAGGGGTATCCATTGGGTTGACAAAATTCTAGAAGACCTGGACTTTGCCGACGACATAGTGCTTTTAAGTTCAATACACCCAGATGCCCCAGAGAAAATAAACCATCTCCAAAATGTTTCAGGACAAATTGGTCTCCAAATTAACACTGCAAAAACAAAAACTATTGATCTTACCAACAGTTCAGACGACACCAAATTAAACAACCATGTTCTTGAAAAAGTCAACAGCTTCACATACCTAGGAAGCAAAATGAAATCTACAGGGGACTCAACGCCAGAAATATTATCTAGAATCGCACTGGCATCTGGTGCCTTCAGTAAACTGTAATTCTAAACCTCCACTGGACAGATTTCTGAACCAATACGCAAATAAGACAAGAGACTAAGCAAGATATTGTATCCAATTTTATAAGAAAACGCTGTTGGAACTACATCGGCCATGTACTCGGAATGGACAAGACAAGACAGTCCAACCAAGCCCTCTTATGGTCACCAGTAGGGAAAAGAAAACGGGGAAGACCAAGAGAGACCCTGCGTAGAACAGCGAACCGCCGGACATGGAGAGCCATGACTTCTGCCCTGTGCGCCGCCTTAGGCTCAAGAGGAAAGACTAACTAACTAACTATATATATATATATATATATATATATATATATATATATATATATATATATATATATATATATATATATATATATTCTTCTTCTTCTTCAGCGTTCCGAGCCATTGAGGTTCTTTGCTGCAGATACAATCCGTCTCCATTCGTCTCTCTGGTGGACCTTCTCTTGCCAGTCGTTGATTCCAAGTGCTTGTGGGTCTGTATATGTATTATCTCTCCACCACATCTGCATTGGAGGGAATTCGAATGATAAAAATTTACCTGGGCTTTCAGGTCGATCCTGCCTAAAATCTGGAATCTGGTATCTGGAATTGTTTTGGGAAGTAAAGGAGTCCGGCGTGACACTGACCACATCACCCACCAGGCTACACGCTACTCTGTGTCAGATATAATTTCTACAGTATCATCCACTCTCACAATCAGCTGTCAGCAGTTGTTATATCTACTGACATCTGAAAGTCTATAGTCCACCACTATTCTTGATGCATTAAAAAAATCTTTTACTTATCTTATCTTGATGTGACTATTTACTAGGGTACTGTAAGCAATTGCTGTATCTTCTGGTCCTTGTCTGCTGCTAAGCAAAAAACAAAAAGGGTTCGGGAGGGGGGAGGGAGGGGATGTAATGCTCTTTGTCTGGTTTTTCTAACACGTTTGCCAGAAAAGGACCTTGCAGACATTCAGGTTTTTTTTTCTTCCGTATATCCTTTACAGGACATCGCTGTCAACACCAGCAGTTGATTTCTTGGCATGATTACGCTCAGTAGTTTGCCATTGCTTTCTGAGCGGCCGGCTCACTTATCCCGTAAGTCACCAACGCGGCGAGAACCGCTACCAATACTGGCGCGCTGCGTTACCCTACGTGGATAAACGGGATTACGGAGAAAGTCGTTTAACACCTTGGCCAGGGAGACCGGCGGTCATTCAGGTGAGGCCTGTTTTTTTGGCTCCTACCCGAGAAGGATAGATAGATATTGGATCTGACTAACCAAGAGATCAGATGGAATATAATATTCGAAATCGATGATTCTGGTAAATATTCCCTGCCCTATGCTGACACTAAATCTTGGAACCCCTGGCCATAGGCGGACACCAAAACCGTTCAGGCAGAGACGGACACTGAAGAGGTAAGGCCCAGACTTGAGTATTCCTAGCGCTGTGATTCAGCTCTTGTATGCCGACTTTGGGGTGCATTATTTACATAGTGAAAGCAAACACTTGAAGTGCTCTTATCTGACCTCTTCAGCAATAGACAGGTTTTGTATATTCCCATTGTTGACCTTACGAGTGTAGAGGCACAGGTTCCTTACTGGTTGACCGATTTCATTCGGGTTTATTGGACAGGATCCAGGTTAGACACAGCCACCTAGTGAGAGTAGTTATTATTATAGTTATAATAATTATTAATATCAGATGAAAGATGTATCACAAAGATAAAGTACAAAATAGGACAAGCACAAACTGCATTTATAAAATCCTGGTCAAGAGAAACAAGTAACACAATTTCCTTGAGCCTCAGATATAAAAAAAAAAAATATTTTACAGCAGAATGCTGAAATTTCATTTGACAGCCAAAATTATTAATCAAAATATTTTGAAAGGGACTGGGGCACAAAGACATTGGCACCTTGCCGTCTTGACAGACGATAGTTTGTGCTTTAAAAAGGCATAATAACTTTTAACTATGGCGGTAGCGAGTGTGACTGATAAGGCCAATTTGCGCTGTAAATGTCCGTTCACAGTGGGTGCATGTGAACACGTGGTCATTTCCACCATCATGCACCATCTTACGTCTCAAACGCTTGGTGTGTGACTTTTCTGCAATAATTTTCTCCTTTGACTTTATTCCATTTCTGATATTTGCCCTCCATGCAACACGTTCAGCGGCGACTTGCTCCCAATGTGCATTATCAATGCCTGTATCAATCATGTCCCGCTTACACACATCTTTGTATCGTAGTAGAGGCCGACCCTGAGATCTCTTACCCATCTGTAATTCACCAAAAAAGATATCCTTTGGTATTCTACCATCATCCATCCGCCTAAGATGTCCTATCCATCTAAGTCTACGAAGACTGAGCATGGAATAAACTGTCACACAACCTGATCTTTCCAATACTTCAGTATTTGTGATTTTGTCTTGCCACTTAATACCAAGAATTCTTCGCAGACACCGCATATGAAAGCTGTTTAAATTGTTCTCTTGGTGTGAGTAAGTTGTCCAGGTTTCACTGCCATAGAGAAGAGTACTAAGGACACAGGCTTGATAGACAAGGACTTTTGTTTTGGCAGTAAGCTTCCTGTTCTCCCAGACTCTTTTTCTTAACCTGTTCATTGTTGTTGCTGCCTTTCCAATCCGGATGTTGATTTCCTGATCTAGGGATAATTTGCTATTTACCACCGATCCCAGATATGTAAAATGGTCTACTATCTCTAGTTCGGCGTCGTCAATAAAGATTGATGGTACCCCATGTGCACCTTGTGACATAATCTGTGTCTTCTTTTTGAAGACAAAGAAGGACTTATGAAAAACATCAGAAAGAAGCCGTCATCATTTTGTGGCCACGTTATGAGAAGACAAAAACTATAACATATTGTGACAACTGGAAAGATTTTGAAAAAGGAAACAGTGGACGACAACGAGAGAGCATTCTAGTCATCATTGTGTTATGTTAGCGGAACGAATTTATACACGCATTTGAAGATCCCAAGATACAAAGAAGTATAACCGCCCACTCAGTCGGCAAGGCACTTGTTAATGACGCATAATAATAATAATAACTTAGCCTTGTTTTCATATGATCACACGTAGTTATTTACCTCTATTACACTTACCTTGTTTGGCTCCTTCAATGCCAGGCAGCTCACTAGGCATCAATTGATGACTCTAAATGTGATATTGTCAGGCACATCACTAGACTTCAATTAATGACTCTAAATGTGATATTGTCCCGAAGTAGAAACCTGCCATGTTTCAGTGATGTGACATGGCACATCTTGTATGCCTGGATGCACGGGGGAATGGGTGGCCGGTATTGTCCTAACTAGCCAGAGACAACGAACCCTAGGCGTCGAACCCTCGTCCGACCGCGCCTATGACATTATCAGTGTAGCTCTCTACCAACTACGCTAACACGCCCGCTCCACATGCGGTAGAGCATTTCTGAACTCCTATCCCCTTCTTCTGTAACGTTGATACTCCTATCCCAGTTGTTTCATTAACTCGAACCGTCGCATCACCGCATGGTTATCTCCACAGGACTTAAAGCTTGTTTCTCTCAAGTACAACAATGGTGGGATAGAAAGTGTTGAGGTAACAACTACCCACCCTGGAAGAGTTAAGTGATCATTGTGGCTGTCTTCAGCATGCAGTTGTGTAAAAGTAGTTTTCATCTAGAGAGATTCCATTCAAGTTTGTGGGCTCTATCTATCCTTGGGTTAGATTTACATTTCAGGTTTACGTTTCTGCCACTGTGAATCCATTCTTAAATGCGTTTTTGTTTGACTAAGATAATGATAACCTTTTCGATTGTATCTTCTGCTCGTGCCATCCACGACCTTCGTGTCTTTATCATTCTTCCGTTGTGGTCCTTTATGTTATTATGTAATGGATTTATGTCGTCATTGATGACTCGCATGTAGCAAGACCTTGCCCATTCCAGTGAGAGTCTAGACTCCGATGTAAGACCCAGCGTATGTGTTATTCTTGTAAGGCAAAACCATGTGTGCAGTTCGCATTTCTTCATTCTGTATTCGTTTCACTTTTTTTCAACAGTGAAGTATATTTTGTTAAAATATCCATTCCATAAGATAGTTGCATATCCTTTATACGACATCTCTGTCAACCTCACGATTTTTGGCTGTTTGTGATTTCTTGGCAAGTTTGACCGGCTCCCATACCGTTATATTAAAACTAACGCAACGCGGTCTGCTTCTAAATCACTCGTAGCTGTATTCTGAACGTGGTATGTGGGATTAAAAAAAGCGTTCGCACACCTTCACCACAGAGACGGCAATAATCAAAGTCCATAATCAATTGCTGAAAGAAACAGATGGTTGAAAAATGCAAAAAGTAGTCTCAGCTCCATGTGCGTAGCAGCCACAGTATTAATTTGCGCAAGGCTGTGTTTGTTTTTAAGAATAGTTTGCTCAACACGAAAAATAATATTGCACCAGCAATAAAATGTCTTCATGGCTTAACCTGCAACATAGTGCGTGATGTGTTACATGTTTGCAAAGTATGTTCTGGTCGGGTTTCCAGACAACCTACTGAAGAACACAAAATGTACCGAATGAATCTATCACTGGAACACCTGGCTGACTGCCAGTGTGTTGCAGGGCCCATGAGGGAAGCAAAGAACATCGCAAGAAGCGACTAAGGACTGTTTGCCTTGAGACTGGCTACATCATCCCTACCGAGACTAGTCTACGTGGGGCCAGGCTTGAGTTAGTTGAAGGGCAATGCTCCACGGGGAGATGAAAGGAAGTTAATTGCATGACCTTTACAGGACGAACGAACGAACGAACGAACGAACGAACGAACGAACGAAAATCTTTATTTTCAAATGGTTAAGAATTGGGCACGCAGGCCCGTCTGACATTCTGCCCTTCTTCTCTATTTCCTCTCATACATGCTTTCATTCAACATCTCTTATCAAGAAATTCTTTAACAACAAAAGAACAATAAGCATTAAAACGCATGACAAATAATCAATAATACATGACTCGTTGAGGCAGTGTTTAACATGGGCATCATAAATACCCAAGGTGGGTGTAAGTGCCACACATATGGGAATGTTTTTTTCTTTCTGGCTAGTAGTCGTTCGAGATAATTTACCATTATTATTAATAGGACGTAGCAGTCAGTCCCTGCATTATTTGACTGTTCGTGATTCCTGTGCAAGTTTAAGTTCAGTAATTTGCCATTGCTTTCTAAACGACCGGCACGTACACCATTTCATAAAAAACCAAAGCAAGGCGGTCTGCTGCCAAATCGCATGCGGCTGTGATTCGAACGATGTATGTGGTTTTATGAACTGAGTCCGTAACCACTTCGCCACGGAGTGGGTTGAAAGTTAGAAGAAGAATATGACATATAATGCAGATGAAGGAGAAGACATGCGCAGTAGGATTGTTAAACGCGGCTCAGCTTGGGTGCATCGTTATCAACCGGAAACAAAATGTGCTGTAATGCAATGAAACATTCTTCTTCACCTTCAGCAAAGACATCCAACGTTTCGCAATCAACAGGAAAGGTTTTGCTGAGTGTGTTTTGGGATTGCAAGGAAATGCTGTTATCAATTTTCCAGAAGAATTCTGACATTGTGAATGCCGCTGTGGATTTTCAATTTATGCCACTTAATGCAATCCGCTATGTATGAAAATGCCAGACCCCATGTGGCTCGATTAGCCCGGCAGAAAGTTGCCCAACTATAGTAGAAGTTTCTCGAACATCCGGCTTAGAGCCCCGACCTAGTGCCGAGCGATTTCTACCTCTTTGGTTTGCTAAAATTCACCTTGGCGGCACACACTTGCTGATGATGAAGCGTTGAGTGTGAAGTGCAAATGGCAGCAGCCCAGAGACTTGTATAGTGCAGATATTGGAGGACTAATAACACGATGGGATAAATGAATACATGTTTGCTGAAATTATGTTGTGAAACAAGGATTGGTGCTAGTACAGTAATCAATGGCTTTCAAGTTCGCATTTAAATCAGTACTTTACATACTATTTTAGGAACTGCTTAATGACTTACACTTGTACAACTAAAGCAATACAAGCAGTTTGATCAATATATTAATTTTTGATTTTGAAAAGAAAGTCTGGCTTTGCAGTCACTACTCAAGCGATTAGTGAGTGTTTGGTACAATGTGAAATAAAAACAATTCTTCGCCTCCCTGGCCTAGGAGTTAACGACTTTCTCCGTAACCCCGTATATTCACGTGGGTAACGCAGCTGGGCGAGATTCGGTAGCGGATCGCGCCGCGTTGATTACTTACGGGGGTATGTGAGCCGGTCGCTCAGAAAGCAATGACAAACTACTGAGCGTAATCTTCCCAAGGCATCAACAGCAGCTGAAAAATGCTGGTGTTGACTGCAATGTCCTGTAAAGGATATGCGGAATACATATAAAACTGTATTTCAGAAAATGAAAAGTATCGTGTGCAATAAGACACTATCATTGAATGTAAGACAGAGATTGCTGAAATGCTATGCTGAACCTGTTTTACTGTATGGTTGTGAATCTTGGAATGTCTCATCTCACCTCATCTCATCAACGAATGTTGCGATTTCCTTGGACTACCAGAGTAACTAACATCGATTGCCCGAAAGAGACTAATGAAAGTAAAACATATACTTTATAAGAAAGAGACAAACAGCTGTCTTTGGTCATGTAATGAAAAGAGAGGCATTGGGGAACATTATCTTCTACTTCTTCAGCGTTCCGAGCCATTGAGGTTCTTTGCTGCGGATACAGTCCGTCTCCATTCGTCTCTCTGGTTGACCTTCTCTTGCCTGTCGTTGATTCCATGTGCTTGTAGGTCTGTATATATATATTATCTCTCCACCGTCTTCTTGGTCTACCTCGGGGTCTACGGTCATTTATTTCCTGAGTGTAAGCGAGTTTTGTTTCCCTAATATCTTCCATTCTTTCTATATGCCCCAGCCATTATAGTCTATTAGCCTTCATGATACCAGTGATTAGCGGGGACTTAAACAGATCATAAATGTCTTTGTTACTTCTTCTTTTCCACTCTCCACTTTGTGCATCCCTAATGGGTCCATAGATGCGTATTAAAACTTTGTTCTCAGAGTTTTGTAACAAGGCTTCGTCTCCTTTTGTTGTACTCCAGGTTTCAGAGCCATACAGCACAACTGGTCTGATCAGTGTTTTGTATATTGTGATTTTGGTGTTACGAGATAGCGCATTTGATTTTAGTTGATGTTGTAGTGCATAGTATATCTTATTTCCAGAGTTGATTCTAGTTTGTATTTCTTCCCTTATGATGTTGGAGCAGTTGAAGATTGTACCCAGGTATTTGTATGTTTCCGTTCTTTTAATGGTCATATTATCTATTTGTATGTGCCAGAGTTTTTAGCCATTCCTTCTCTTGAAATTACCATATATTCAGTCTTATCTTGGTTGATAACCAGCCCCATCTGTTGGGCTTTTTTCCGTAAAGTGAGTCAATATTTCCAATGTCTTTTGTTCATTTTCCCCTATAATATCTATATCATCTGCATAACCAAGCAGCTTGGATGTTCCTCCACATTCCTCCTTTACCTTTCTTACAACTTTCTCTAGAGCCAGATTGAAGAGTAGCGGCGATATTGCATCACCTTGTTTCAAGCCAGATGTTATTTGGAAAGGGTCTGATTTCCTGCCTTTATATGTTACTATATTATAAGTATCTTCCATGCATAGTCTGGTCATGTTGATTAACTTCCTTGGTATTCCAAATTCATGCACAGCATTCCATAGACTATTCCTATGGACACTACCATAAGCCTTTTTAAAATCCACAAAAATATTATGGAGATCTCTTTTATATTCCCAATTTTTCTCTGCTGTTTGTCGTAAGATAAATATCTGATCTATTGTTGATCTGTTTTGTCTAAAACCTGCCTGGTAGTCACCTAATATGTCTTCTGAATATGGTTTTAGTCTATTTAGTAATACAGCGGATAGCATCTTATAGCTTATGGACAGTAGTGATATTCCTCTATAATTTTCACATTGGAACTTGTCTCCTTTCTTAAAGATAGGTATCAATAATGACTCTTTCCAGTCATGGGGTAATTCTTCTTATAAGTTCGTATAGCTTTAGATGTAATGCATGGCCACCTGCCTTTATAAATTCAGCAGCAATTCCATCAGCCCCAGTTGCCTTATTGTTTTTAAGTCGTGTGACAGGGGAACATTATGACAACTGAAAAGACAAATGTAAAGAGAGGTAGAGGCAGTCCAAAAGAAATGATGCTAGATGGAATGAGTAGTAAACAGTAGCACGGAGGAATACCATCAACAGAGTTGATCCAGAACACCAAAGTAGGAGCACCGTGGAGAGACATGAACGACTACACCAGCTGTCAGGGCGCTTGATGATGATGAAATATACGTGGTTGAGTTGAGTCAAGAATCGACATCACAGCGCACGGGGCATTCCTAGACGAGATCCGTCCTTAACTTCAACAACCAGCGAAGAGTCCCAATAATAATAGAAGGCATCTGATTATGTGTCAATCTGGTCCTCTTTGGAGTCCTGGTAGATGGTTTGTATAGTTAGCAAGTAACGAATTGTGAAATAACAGGCCAATCAAAATGAATTCATGATTGCAATTTATACATATTGGGGTTTATATTTGCAGAATAGACAGAGATGTAGTCTTAAAAAAAACAAAACTGTCTTGTCTGAAGACTAAATGTTGAAAAGAATTCTAAATGATGGGCACACAGATGACTCATATTTCGTGAACCGCATACACATTTCCCTGATATCCCATGCCCACTGATGCATGGAGTGGTTATGTAAAGAATTATAGCCATGGCAGCTTGTTGACATAAATACAAATATACACGATGTCTAAGTACAGGCAGCGCAAGTTGCGAGAAATTTCTTTTCATGACCTCACTATAAATTCGTGTAGGTACTTATAGTATGTCCACATTTGGTTGCCTTCATTCACGATCAATTATTTTGAAAACTGTCTGTTGCATCGTTATGAAATTTTTCCAGCTGTCTTATATTTACCCCCACCCAAGGAATATGTCTTTGAAAGGTCCAAAAACAACTTAAATCATTGAAAGCGGCGACATTCCTTTGATCTTTTGCTGAACAACTAGTGATTTCTCGCTAACGAAGTTATTTTTACGGTAATGTGAGACATGTCAATTCTGTTGACACACAAAGGCGTATCCGGATTCGTATGAGAGTGGGTGCAATGAAAGAATTAGCTTAAAATCGACAGGGTCGGCTGCATTGCACCGGGTGTTTATCCCATATGGCTCAGTTTCTTTCCGCAGCGCGGAAAGCGTCGCACAAAGCACGAACTCCGTAGCTCCAGCCACGATCCTCGGAAGTGTCCGAAAAAATGCACTCGTGAAATGAAGGACGCGGCCCGGAATCGAACATACAACCTTCGGAGCCCGAGTCAGACAGCTTGACAACTTCACCACGGAGAATCCCGAGAGGGGTGCAATGTGTAATATTAGTAAAGACAGAGAGTTTACAGAGGCACGGGGTAAATAATTTGTAAATTAACAGGAAAGTAGAAGGAATATATTTCTTACCTTATTTTTCATTTCCTTCTTGTTTCTTCAGTTATCAGTTATCAGTTGGGGTATCTTCATTGCACTCCGGACATGTCCATAGGTGCTCAGATCCTCCCCCCAGCATATGCATCAGCGTCCGGTGGCTAATAGTGCCAGTTCTGTGTTGGTTGACGAGGCGCCTTGTTTTCCCGATGTACCTCTCGCATCTGGCCGTGCCGAATTCTTACTCCCAAGTCTTTCATCCTGGACAGCGATGTGGATTCACTGACGTCAAAGTCCTCTGTTCTCGCCATATCTTTAAGGACGATAATAACATCGGCACGATCCATGGGCTGGCCATCTACAGGGGGTGCAGAGCCAGCTAGTTTATCAGCTCGTTCATTTCCCTCGACTCCCGCATGTCCCGGGACGAAGATGAAGGTGACTTTACGAACAACAGACTTCCGCAGCGACTCAGTCCACCGTCTACGTACAGATCCAGCTTCGATCTTCTGAATCATGCGCATTGAGTCACTTAGTACACACACGTTGGTATAATGCTGTGATTCCAGCCATATAAAAGCCTGTGTAACTGCCATCACCTCCATCGTCATGCTGCTCGAGGTCATAGAGTGGGCACCACTGGATTCTTGAACGGTTCGGCCCGCTGAATGGGCTGTAAATGCCCACGCACTTCTGTGCTGCTTTACAACAGATCCATCTGTATAGATGAGCACTTTGGGGCTATATGAGTGTTCATAGTTGAGCGCGTTGACTTCTGCATTGACAGCGACAGGGTTCTGCTCTCTGCACCGTCTGTCGAGTGTGATAATGCAGGAGAAAGTGCACTTAAAAGCTGGAGGCACCGGCACCCATTCCTTGCCGGGGTTGATACTGGTAAGACTGCAGACCTGTCTGACGACATCTTCCGCCCGACCCATCCATGATTTGCCTCTCTTTAGCCTGTCACCCTTTTCTCTGAATATAGCGTCATGCAGAGGTGCTGCTCATCTGCACTTATTTTTAAGAATGCACGAGCTCTCCAGATCTTGATCCTGTGTTCTATTGTCGGGAAGTCAAGGAGGTATCTCATTGATACACGGCTGGTGTCTTTCGTGCAGCCCAAAATGATGCGCATGGCTTCGTTTTGTACCTTTTCAAGTCTTCCAATCTGTGTAGGGCTGACAGTGAGGATGGCCAGGGCATACTCTGCTCAGACCTTAATCTGTGTCGGACGATTCCAGTAGGTTGATGATTGCTCTCGGTTGCATAAAATTCAATCCATCCTTTCTCCAATAGTCCTCTTCCTCTTTCAACACATGGTCCTCACATTTTTTCCAGTAACTTTTATCAATATTTAATATCGCGGACTGGGTTAGTATCTTGACGTCAGACAATTTGAATGTAGTATTGGCAGCTGCCACTTGTCCTTTAATTTTAGCCCACACAAGTTCTATAGGGTTTAAATGAGAATGATACGGTGGAAGTCTCAAGCACCTATGGCCATGTTCTTCTATCAATTTGTCAATTTGAAATTTCTTGCTTTTTTGCGTCTGTTTTACAAGGGACAACAACTGTAGCTTGAAATATGTTTCTGGAAATGGTATATTTTCCCTTCGGAGCCATATCTTTATTGCTTCCTTTGTGCTCGATGCCGTAGGTATTTTGTCTTCTTGGGCAACAACATTGTGATATGATGCATTGTCCATGATTAGACAAGACGGTCTATCAAGGGATGGAAGTACTGTATTCTCGAGCCAATCTCTAAATACATTACCATTCATCTAATTATGATCATCCCTATTGTCTGTATGCTTTGATACGAACACGAGCCCAGCATTCTGTAGTAAGCCATTATGAGTACTACCAGCATGGGCTATGACCAAACGCTGTCCTTTACTACTGGGCACATAACGTTTTATCTTTCCATCCATTGATTGCCATTCCTTTTCACTTGTGTGGTGCGCATTGATCCACGTTTCATCCAAATACACTATGTCATAATTTTCTTTGCGCATTTCCCTTATTTCATGTAGGTATCTGCTTTTCATGGCTCCTAAATGCGGTTGCTCGCAAAGGATATTTCTACCTCCCTTGTACTTTCTAAAAGTGAAGCCTAATGTCCTTATAATTTTCCACAAAGTTGTTTTGGATAGCTCTATGTTATTGTCCTTTTTCAACAAAACCCTCAGTTTTCTTACACTCACTGTTTCTTTGTCATCCATCATTTTTATAATAACTCGTCTGATGACATCCTTGTCAAAGCTGTCTACAATTGCCTTTCTACCTACCGTTTGCTTATCGCGTGTTGGTTTCATTCCAGATTCTTGCACCCATCGACGAAACGATCGTTTACTCAAATCTAATGCATGCACTGTTCTTTTTTTCGGGATTTGTAACAGTATGAAACAGTTTCCTGCGACCAGCTTCTTGACAAAAATATGTGTACAACTTCATAGCGATGTTTTGAAGTGTACACAATTTCACTGTTAATCCCATTGAACAGTATTAACACATTCAAATATTAGCTATTAAGATTACATTAATGGTAAGATTTATTTATATAATCACGTTTCATGAAAGAACCCACAGTTTGACGACGCCTCTGAACTATAACACCCAGTCTGTCCAAAAACGAAAGACCGCCAGACAATTTTAAAATTAGCGCGAATGGGTCTTGCTGAGCTGTAATACTCTAAAAATTAAGGCATTCATGGCGGGGCGGTAAAATATATACCTCATATAAGCAAAAATTGAAATCTGCTGTACAATCTCCAGAACAAAATTTTTTTTGTTGGGTGGACATAATGATAAGGTTATATACTAAATCTCATTATTTTCCATCAGTTGGTTACTGAGATATTGAATTTTATATTGAGGCAAAAAAAAAACAACAACACACACACTATAGACACTTGTGTTATGGCTATACAAATACGCACACATGTGTGAAATATACACACAGCCAGAGTATATGTACTGATATGTTCGTAACGTTATCATTATCATCATCATGTGCGATGCTGGTAAATGTGGGTGTTCATGGTTCGCTATTTCCCACGATCATCAGTCATTTGGGTCAGTCTGATTGTGCTTCTTTTCCTTTCTCTGAGTATTAGGAAAATGCCCCCCGCCGGCTTGCTAGGTCAGTCGCAGGTTTAGGACAGGAAAATCTGACTAAAGGGAGTTACCGCTCCTCCTCCCCTCCCCTCCCCACCTTCCGACAAGCCAGAGCCCCGTTGGCCCATGACCGACCCTGTCACACGGCCACGGGGAGGTGAAGCTGACTTGCATTGCGGGTCATCGACAGACTACTAATTTTCGCTTTTCACCCCTCTGAGAGAGACTAGCCGACCTTAATCGTTTTGGTTGCAGGGCCAGGCTAAGTCCACACCTTACACTGGACAAATATTTTGAAAGTCTCCAAAAATGACTATGACCTACAATAGAACCCGAGGTAAACGAAACAACTCGGATTTAGTAAGAACAAAGGATGCACGGATGCCATCATTGCCCTCAGAAAACTGACAGAAAAATATATCGAATTTAATGGAGCACTCTACTTAGCCTTTGTCGATCATGAAAAGGCATTTGATAAGAGTAGATGGAAACAAGCTCTGGGAAATCCTTACAGGATATGGAGTGAGTGCACATCTAATAAACCTATCTAGAAGCTTATAGAGCAAAACTGTTTGCACAGTAAGATCAAACGGAGGACACTCAGAACCCTTCACGATACGATGGGGAGTACGACAAGATTGTGTCCTCTCTCTCTCCCCCCCCCCCCATCTTGTTCATAACCTATATACAGCATATGTAAAGAAACCAGCCAGACACTGCATGAAGAACAGAACACAGAAGAAGAACAACGGCAAATTACACCATTAAAGAATTCCTATTTGCGGACGGTCAAGTAGTAATGACAAAATCAGAAGCAGAATTACAAGGCCATATGAATAGTCTAAACTCTAAACGAAGTGTGTACTAAACATAACATGAAAATTAACATCAATAAAACAGAGGTAATGATTATAACCAAAGAAAAAACAACAGCAAAGATTCATATAAAAGAACACTTTCTTAAACAAGTAAAGAGCTTCAAGTACTTAGGAAGTATGATATCATCAAATGGTAAATGATATTCAGAAGAGGGGATAAAAAATATATGCAAATGGCACCAATACAAAATAACAAACGCGTATCAGTAGATAGTAAAATACAATCTTCCTCTCAACTCTGTGCTACCAATGACACAACTTGATAATGACAGAAAAAGAGAAAAGAAAAATTACAACAACGGTAATGAGATTCCAGAGAAGAATACTCAATGCATAAAGAATTGAGAAAATCAGAAATGATGAAATCATGACTAAAGTGGGGTTTTTTTTTTTTAGCAGCGCTAGATTTCATTAGAAGACAGCAAGTTAAATGGTCCGGCCTTATATAACTAGAGTATACCACAACAAGCAATGATGTACAGACCAAATAGAACTAGAAGAAGAGGTCGACCATCTAAACGATGGCGAGAGAGAGAATAAGAGAGTCCATGGTAAACTAGATATATGAAACCCATAAACGGGCACTCTCCCACTGTTCATGCTTTACATTCACACTGCAAGGTACAAGAGAAACAAGATCAGACGAGATGAGACCAGAGTCATGGGTTATGTCTGTGTTCTTGTTTCCACTATGTCACGAGGCCCAGCCATCTAGGTATTTACCATGTTTCCTTTAAATAAGACCGAGTCTTATACTAATTGTAGCTTAAAAATGCACTAAGGCCTATTTTCGGGGGATGTCTTATATATATATATATATATATATATATATATATATATATATATATATATATATATATATATATATATATATATATATATATATATACATATCCATCCATCCATCCATCATGTGCCATGCCGATAAGCGTGGGCGGTCATGTTTTGCCATCTCACTCGATCACCAGAGTCGTGGATCAGCTCAGTGTTTCTGTCTCGACCATGACCTTGATCTCTTCCCTTCAATCTTGCCATTTGTCACCAAATTCTCAAAGTAATTTCTTCTCATAACATGCCCAACAAATTTTGACAGTCTACGTCTAATGATTCTAATCAGTTTACGATCTTCATTTGTTTCTTGAAGGACTTGTTCATTGGTTTTTCTGTCTGTCCATGGTATTCTTTGCATTTTACGCAGAAACCACATTTCCACAGCCATCAGCTGTTTTTCAGATTGTCTGCTCATTGTCTACGTTTCACATCCATACAAAAGTACAGGTTCTATGTAGCTCTTCAACACTCTTTTTCTCGTTTCAAATTATTTCAGTTGACCTCTTCTACAACTATAGCAATTTACCCACGTGTGTCTACGGACTTAAAATGGAGTAGACATTCAGTTAAAAACTGCAAGTGACTACCTTCAGAGACATAGTAAAACAAATAAGTAATTTACTAGATTACATATGCTTTGATACACAACCTAAAAGTTGTCAGAAAAGGCTATGTCCATTGATTGATGCTTATGCCAAGGGCGGCTACCCATACAATCTACCAATATTTTACACACTTGATACTTCCGCTTTCTACGTTTCAAATGAAAATAACAATTTCTTGGGAAGATATAACAGAAAACAAAAGCGAGGAAGGAATACCGAAAACAACATTACATTTTACAGAAAGTTACACAAAATGAATATCATCATGTTTTTGTCTCATTAAAATACATCGAAGAACATTATGTGGCCTGTATCGTATCTGTGTACCGTTTACTATTTACGTTTTAAAACTGATATTCACCATCCTCATCTGCAAAGACAATCCTCCGCATTCTGCATTCTAGATAAATTCGATCTATACATGTCTTCCGTGCCACTCTGCCAACCTGTTCAGCCCATTCTCCATCTATCGCTAGTACCTAGAACCTTCCCGGATGTCACAAGACAATAAAAGCAAAGAAAAAAAAAGCAGCTGTACAGACAATCTAATTGAGAAAATAAAAGTCTAAATATAAACGGCTGACTATACTACTGCTAGAACTCAAGCAAAACAGAGACAAAACGGCAAGTGACCATTTAAGTATATGAGAACTAAATACTAGAAAAGAAGAGTGATAATGGGCCTCATAGTTAGAATTTTGATACACAATCACGGATTTAGAGGCGCTAACGTGATAGGTTTTATACTGGGTTAGACCTGTTTTCGCCTCGAGGTAGAGCATCCTTAATAGAAACTAGTCTGTGTGGTACTCTGAACAGAGACTAATTTATGGGGTATCCCGAGCAGACATTAGTCTCTGGGGCGTCCTGAGCAGACACTACTCTATGGTTCATATAGGACAGACACTAGTCTTTGGATAGTCCTGAGAAGACATTAGTCTCTGGGTCTCTTGGGCATAGAGTAGTCTGTGGTACATCCTAGACAGACCTACTCCGTGGATCGCCATGAACAGATACTAGTCTGTAGTACATCCTGGACAGACACTAGTCTGTGAATCCTCCTGAACAGACACTAGCATGTGGGGGAACTCTGGACAGACACTAGCATGTGGGGGTATTCTGTACAGACATTAGAATGTGGGGGAATTCTGAACAGACATTAGCATGTGGGGGGATTCTGTACAGACATTAGCATGTGGGGGGATTCTGGACAGACACTAGCATGTGGGGGAATTCTGGACAGACATTAGCATGTGGGGGAATTCTGGACAGACACTAGTATGTGAGGGAATTCTGGACAGACACTAGTATGTGAGGGAATTCTGGACAGACACTAGTATGTGAGGGAATTCTGTACAGACATTAGCATGTGGGGGGATTCTAAACATACACTAGTATGTGGGGGAATTCTGTACAGACATTAATATGTGGGGGGATTCTAAACATACACTAGTATGTTGGGGAATTCTGGACAGACACTAGCATGTGGGGGAATTCTGGACAGACACTAGTATGTGAGGGAATTCTGGACAGACACTAGTATGTGAGGGACTTCTGGACATACACTAGCATGTGGGGGAATTCTGGACAGACACTAGTATGTGGGGGAATTCTGGGCAGACACTAGCATGTGGGGGAATTCTGTACATACACTAGTATGTGGGGGAATTCTGGAGAGACACTAGTATGTGGGGGAATTCTGGAGAGACACTAGTATGTGGGGGAATTCTAAACATACACTAGTATGTGGGGGAATTCTGGACAGACACTAACATGTGGGGGAATTCTGGACAGACACTAGCATGTGGGGGAATTCTGGACAGACAGTAGCATGTGGGGGAATTCTGGACAGACACTAGCATGTGGGGGAATTCTGGACAGACACTAGCATGTGGGGGAATTCTGGAGAGACACTAGTACGTGGGGGAATTCTGTACATACACTAGTATGTGGGGGAATTCTGTACATACACTAGTATGTGGGGGAATTCTGTACATACACTAGTATGTGGGGGATTTCTGGAGAGACACTAGTATGTGGGGGTATTCTGTACATACACTAGCATGTGGGGGAATTCTGTACAGACACTAGTATGTGGGGGAATTCTGGACAGACACTAGTATGTGGGGGAATTCTGGAGAGACACTAGTATGTGGTGGAATTCTAAACATACACTAGTATGTGGGGGAATTCTGGAGAGACACTAGTATATGGGGGAATTCTGGAGAGACACTAGTATGTGGGGGAATTCTGGTCAGACACTAGCATGTGGGGGAATTCTGGAGAGACACTAGTATGTGGGGGAATTCTGGAGAGACACTAGTATGTGGGGGAATTCTGGACAGACATTAGCATGTAGGGGTATTCTGGACATACACTAGTATGTGGGGGAATTCTGGACAGACACTAGTATGTGGGGGAATTCTAAACATACACTAGTATGTGAGGGAATTCTGGAGAGACACTAGCATGTGGGGGAATTCTGTACATACACTAGCATGTGGGGGAATTCTGGAGAGACACTAGTATGTGGGGGAATTCTGGAGAGACACTAGTATGTGGGGGAATTCTGGACAGACACTAGCATGTGGGGGAATTCTGGACAGACACTAGTATGTGGGGGAATTCTGGACAGATACTAGTACGTGGGGGAATTCTGGACAGACACTAGTATGTGAGGGAATTCTGGACAGACACTAGCATGTGGGGGAATTCTGGACAGACACTAGCATGTGGGGGAATTCTGTACAAACACTAGTATGTGGGGGAATTCTGGACAGACACTAGCAAGTGGGGGTATTCTAAACATACACTAGTATGTGGGAGAATTCTGGAGAGACACTAGTATGTGGGGGAATTCTGGAGAGACACTAGTATTTGGGGGAATTCTGGACAGACACTAGCATGTGGGGGAATTCTGGACATACACTGGTATGTGGGGGAATTCTGAAGAGACACTAGTATGTGGGGGAATACTGGAGAGACACTAGTATGTGGGGGAATTCTGGAGAGACACTAGTATGTGGGGAAATTCTGGAGAGACACTAGTATGTGGGGGAATTCTAAACATACACTAGTATGTGGGGGAATTCTGGAGAGACACTAGCATGTGGGGGAATTCTGTACATACACTAGCATGTGGGGGAATTCTGGAGAGACACTAGTATGTGGGGGAATTCTGGAGAGACACTAGTATGTGGGGGAATTCTGGAGAGACACTAGTATGTGGGGGAATTCTGGAGAGACACTAGTATGTGGGGGAATTCTGTACAGACATTAGCATGTGGGGGAATTCTGTACAGACACTAGCATATGGGGGAATTCTGGACAGTCACTAGCATGTGGGGGAATTCTGTACAGACATTAGCATGTGGGGGAATTCTGTACATACACTAGCATGTGGGGGAATTCTGGAGAGACATTAGTATATGGGGGAATTCTGGAGAGACACTATTATGTGGGGGAATTCTGGACAGACACTAGCATGTGGGGGAATTCTGGACAGACACTAGCATGTGGGGGATTTCTGGACAAACACTAGTATGTGAGGGAAATCTGGACAAGCACTAGCATGTGGGTGAATTCTGGACAGACACTAGTATGTGGGGGAATTCTGTACAGGCACTAGCATGTGGGGGAATTCTGGACAGACACTAGCATGTGGGGGAATTCTGGAAAGACACTAGCATGTGGGGGAATTCTGGACAGACACTAGTATGTGGGGGAATTCTGGACAGATACTAGTACGTGGAGGAATTCTGGACAGACGCTAGTGTGTGAGGGAATTCTGGACAGACACTAGCATGTGGGGGAATTCTGGACAGACACTAGTATGTGGGGGAATTCTGGACAGACACTAGCATGTCGGGGAATTCTGTACATACACTAGTATGTGGGGGAATTCTGGACAGACACTAGCATGTGGGGGAATTCTGGACAGACACTAGTATGTGGGGGAATTCTAAACATACACTAGTATGTGGGGGAATTCTGGACAGACACTAGTATGTGGGGGAATTCTAAACATACATTAGTATGTGGGGGAATTCTGGACAGACACTAGTCTGTGGGGGAATTCTGGACAGACACTAGTATGTGGGGGAATTCTGGACAGACACTAGCATGTGGGGGAATTCTGGACAGACACTAGCATGTGAGGGAATTCTGGACATACACTAGTATGTGAGGAAATTCTGGACAGACACTAGTATGTGGGGGAATTCTAATCATACACTAGTATGTGGGGGAATTCTGGAAAGACACTAGTATGTGGGGGAATTCTGGACAGACACTAGCATGTGGATAATCCTGGGCAGACACTGGTCTGTGGATCAACCTGGGCAGAGACTAGCATGTGGATAAACCTAGACATATAATTGTGTGTGGATAGTTCTGGACAGACACTAATCTGTGGATAGTCCAGAGCAGACACTAGTCTGTGGATCAACCTGGGCAGACATTAGTCAGACTAACGACAATTATTGTTGTGGTCTCACTGCGGTGAAACCTGCCGAAGACAAAACACTTAATGACTTATCAGCCACAGTGCCTCTAGAGAATTAAAGCGATTTCTCCAAGATAGCGGAAGACCAGGTCTTATAAACACAGCTAATATAGAACTCATGAGCATGCTCGACACGAGTATGTTGCCGGAACAATTTGAATCGATTGGGTTCTAATATCATCACCACCATCATAATCATCATCATCATCCATTCATCATCATCAACAACAACGACAACGACGACTACAGCAACAGCAGCGACGACAGCGACAGCGACGACGACGACGACGACAACAATAAAAACAACAACGACAGCGACGACGACGACGACGACGACAAAAACGACGACAACAACACAAACAACATCGACGACGACAACAACAAAAAACAACGACAGCGACGACGACGACGACAAAAACGACGACAACAATAAAAACAACAACGACAGCGACGACGACGACGACAAAAACGACGACAACAATAAAAACAACAACGACAGCGACGACGACGACGATGACGACGACAACAACAAAAACAACAACGACAGCGACGACGACGACGACGACGACAAAAACGACGACAACAACACAAACAACATCGACGACGACAACAACAAAAACAACAACGACAACGACGACGACAAAAACGACGACAACAACAAAAAACAACGACAGCGACGACGACGACGACAAAAACGACGACAACAACAAAAACAACAACGACAGCGACGACGACGACAACAACAACAAAAACAACAACGACAGCGACGACGACGACGACAAAAACGACGACAACAACAAAAACAACAACGACAGCGACGACGACGACGACGACAACAACAACAAAAACAACAACGACAGCGACGACGACGACGACAACAACAACAACAAAAACAACAACGACGGTGACGACGACGACGACGTCAAAAACGACGACAACAACAAGAACAACAACAGCGACGACGATGACAGCGGCAGCGACGACGACGACGACGACAACAACAACAACAACAGCGACGACAGCGACAGCGACGACGACGGCAGCGACAGTGACAGCGACGGAGACGACGATGGCGACGACGACGACGACAACAACAACAACAACAACAACAACAACAACAACAACAACAACAACAACAACAACAACAACAACAACAACAACAACAACAACAACACTAACAAACATGCTTAAACATAAAGAGACCAATGCAACAACCCGTCTGGTATGGACGCCTGTACAATTTGCATGCAATCAGTACACGAAGACATCGCAAACACCTTACATATAGCCAGCTAGAATATTCCAGAAATGCAACAGTGACTGAAATACAGGCACACTTTACATAATCAACATCATCCAGTGCCTTGCCGGATGGCGTGGGCGATCATGCCTCTCCACAAATTACGATCTCAGACGTCATGGATCAATTCGTGTATTGACTCCCTTCCGTGCTATTACACAAGACTATCAAGAATCTGCCGGCTTCCTGGCCTAGAGGTTAGCGACTTTTCTCCGTAATCTCGTATACTCTCGTAAGTAACGTGACGACGGTGAGACTCAGCAGGGGTTCGAATCGCGTCGGTAGCTTACGGGGTATGTGAGCCGGCCGCTCAGAAAGCAATGGCAAACTACTGAGCGTAATCTTGCCAAGAAATCAACAATCAGCTGAAAGATGCTGATGTTGACAGCGATGTCCTGTAAAGGATATGCAAACATTTTTTAAATCAAGAATCTTCTCACGCTGTATTCCTCTATCTCTCTTTCCTCAAATCTTTCAGGTTGTCAAATAATGTTCCAGTTTTTGTCTTCTCATAGAGTGGACAAAAAACGATAACTGCCTCTTTCTGATGTTTGTCATAAGTTGTATTTGCGACTCAACTTCTCTTAAAACATCCTGATTGCTCTTTTTGGCTGTCCAACTAATTTTCAACATTCTTCTATAAAACCACATCTCCAAGGCTTCCACGGATTTTCCCGCCTGTTTACTAATTGCTCATGACTCGCAGCCGTATGATAAAATTGGTTTTAAGTAAAATACAAGAACTATTTTCCTGACTTTCAAGGACAGTGACTTATTGCACAAAACGTTTTTTCATTTGATAGAATGCAGTTTTTGCTTGTCCTATCCTGTTCTTTATCTCAGTTATGCATCTTCCATCTGATGTTATTCATGTGCCTAGGTATTTGAATGTCTGCACTTGTGGAGTAAACCATACACAAACCGGCGGAAGACAAGGGGAAACCACCGCTGTATTTTCACAAGATAATCATGCTTCGAAATAATATTGATCAAGATAACGACGTTAATGGGGATTCCAGTGGAGTCTCTTCTTCCTGTTGGGGGCATTATAAGCTACAGGTGGTGCCCGATAGTCATCAGGCAACTGTATGCAAAGTTAATGTTACAAATACTCTTAACGTTGCTACGAACCAATCAACCAACCAACTAATCAACCAACCAGCCAACAACCAATCAACCAACCAATCAACCAATTAATCAACCAACCAACCAACCAATCAACCAAACAACCAATTAATCAACCAACCAACCAACCAATCAACCAACCAATCAATTAATCAACCAACCAACCAACCAACCAATCAGTCAACCAACCAACCAACCAACCAACCAACCAACTAACCAACCAGCCAACCAAACAATCAATCAAGCAACAAACCAATCAATCAATCATCCAACCAACTAACCAACCAACCAACCAACCAACCAACCAATCAACCAACCAACCAACTAACCAACCAACTAGCCAGCCAGCCAGCTAGTTATCCAGCAACCAATTAATATATTAAAGTTCAGTTACCAAAGACTAGACACAACATGTCCTACCCACCTCACTAAAATCTCGTACTGAGTTCACACATAAATAACGAAAGCAAGAAACTCCCACTGTCGCTCCGATAGACACCGCCTTTCAAATTCGAACACGCTAGAATAATCAAACTAATCAGGCGTAAAAAGCTTTCATGCCATGCTACAGCCACGCAGTATTAGATTCATGAAAACAGTACCCTATAGCCCTCAGCCATGGAATCTAATTCAAGCCACACAATGAGAGCACTTGAATAAAGTTCACACGTTAATTTCACCGTAAAACTCGTTTCGTCCTTTCAATAGACTAAAACTATAACAATCGCAATATTATAATTTATATACTCGTAATTACGAAATACGTAACGTAACGCAAGACACTCTAATATGGTAAATATGTATTCATACTGAGTATCTTTCTGTTAACAGACATTTCAAAATGTAAAGAATTGCAGTAAATTAAAATAAGATGGCAAATATAACGCCCATATAACACTACGTGCGCATTAAATGACATTTTCTTGTGTGTTTTTGGGCAGCAAAAGCTTTCTAAATTAAAAGCGTTGTTGCTTGAGGTTAGAGAAAAATTCATTCTGACTTTCCCGTGTCTGGTCATTGTTGACAGTGTAAACGAGGTTGCGCAGTTCAGATTCTGGATTCTTTGTTTGGAAGTCAATAACTAGAGCTGGGTTATTGTAGTTCTCTGCTTCAGACGGCCAACCGCCATGTGGGAACGTGATTTAAAACCAGTGTGGGTAGCTGAGGGAACTAACTGTCTTTAGGGAAATGGATAATGTTGGACATTTGTGAGAAACACGACGAGGAATAGGATTACATCACCGTTGATTAAGGTACGGCACAAACTTGCAGAACGATAGATACATGTGACATAAAACATAACATTAAAAATAACAACAACGTAAAGAGATATATACAAATATTGATCTACATACTGACGCACAGAAAGATGGAATAATATAATTTTAGTGAGATGTATAAGTAGACAGGAAGCTAGGTAAGTATATCGATACGAATAGACTGACCAATATACAGCTATTTACGTAAGTACGTTATTAAATGACAGGCACGCTAGCCAAGTGTTTCTTGTTGTTGCTGCATATTTGCATAGACTTTGAACTCAAGCGTAGTCCATACAAATGCTACTACTTTTATGCACCTGATATATTTTTGCGTGTGGATTAGCTTTCCCTATTACCAGTGTCCCTCGCCATCAGGCGAACCAACTCCGACTTTACGGGTACTTGTAATTTACGTCCCCAAGTCAAGGACGAGAAGTCAACATTTCAGTCCAACTGATCGGTGTAGAGGTTGAACCCGCCACCTCGGCATCAGCACACCGGATGTTTAAGAACACGCGTTCATATCCTTTCGGCCATGTTGACCTCCGCTAGCGAAGTTGATAGAGCACTGCGCTGGTAATGTCATGAGCACGGCTGGGCACGGGTTTGACGCAGGGCTCGTCACTTGCCAAATCTCATCTCATCTCATAATGTTCCTCTTGTACCTTGCGGTGTCGAGGTGAAGAATAAATATCGTGAGAGTGCCCGATTATGGGCTTCATGTATCGATATTCCCATGGACTCTGCTATTTCCTCTGTTCAACGTTTACTTCCTCTGTTTCTATCTGGTCTGTACACCATTACTTGTTGTGGTATGCTGTTGAATGGTAAACTACTTACATGGCCAAACCATTTGACTTGCTGCTTTCTAATAAAATCTAGAGCTGCTATAACCCCCACTTTAGTCCTGATTTCTTCATTTCTGATCTTATCTCTTCTTGATACGTTGAGTATTCTTCTCAGGAATCTCACTTTTGTTGTTGTGATTTTTCATTTCTCTTTTTCTGTCATTGTATAGGTTTGACATTGGTAAATTAGAGTTGGTAGGAAGATTGTGTTGTAAAGTGCTTTCTTAGTAGTTATTGATATATGTTTGTTCTTTAGTATTGGTGCCATTTGTCCAATGAGTTGGTTTGCCTTATTGGATCTATTTTCAATCTCGTCTTCTGATCTCCCATTTGATGATATTATACTTCCTAGGTACTTGAAACTCTTTACTTGTTTCAAGGGATGTTCGTTTAGGTGAATTGTTGTTGTTTTTTTCTTCTTCAGTTATGCTCATTACCGCTGTTTTGCTTGTGCTAATTTTCATGTTATATTCCCTACACATTTCGTTTAGACTATTCATGTGGTCTTGTAATTCAGCTTCTGATTTTGCTATTAGTGCTTGGTCATCCGCAAACAGGAGTTCTCTAATGGTTATATTTGCAGATGGTTCTTCTTCTGTGTTCTCGTCATGCGGTGTTCTTTCATATAACGGAATAATAGGGGGAAAAAGACGATAAACAGCAACTATAATAATAATTTTATCAACTATCACTATAATGACATGCCAAATGGGAACATCTGTTAACATGTTACGAAAATGCAATATATATATATATATATATATATATATATATATATATTGTTGTTTTTTTTTGCATATCCTTTACAGGACATCACCGGTCTCTGTGGCTAAGGGCTTGCGAACGCGGTTTGTGAGCCCGTATACCCGAGTTCGAAACACGGCGGTGCTGTTTTTTCGAAAAAGGTATAGGAGCCGGTCGTTCAGAAAGCAATGTCAAACTACTGAACGTAAAATTTGCCCAGGAATCACGAACAGCGAAAATGCTGGGGTTGACTGCTATGTCCTTTGAAGGACATGCAACTTAATTTTTTTTTATTACAGGACATCGCTGTCAACACCAGCATCTTTCAGCTGTATGTTGATTTCTTGGCAAGATTACGCTCAGTAGTTTGCCATTGCATTTTGAGTGGCCGGCTCACATACCACTAAGTTACTGATGCGATTCGAACCACTGCTGATTCTCACCGTCATCACGTTACCGACGAGAGCATACGAGATTACGGAGAAAAGTCATAACCTCTAAGCCACGAAGCCGGCATATATATACATACATACATAATTAATTCAGTAGCATGTCTTTTGCCGAACTTCGCCTCCATAACAACCGTCGGGAAAACTTCTCGATCATAAGCAAGATGTCCCGCGTCCGATACACCCATCTGGAGATCATCCTCCACATCCTGCACGCATCTTCTCTTTGGCCTTCCTCTTCTATTGAGATGTTGTTTGGACACGGGGTCTTGCCAGATTTCATATGGTTAAGAGCATTCCGAACTTCTATTTTCAGAATTGATGGTCCTTCATTAATACTCCCAATATCTTATTGTTCTTCTCTTGTATCATCATAAAGGTTTTTCACATAATCTGACCATGTATGTAAAATCTCATGATTTACTATCATGATGTTTCCATAATTTGTTTTCAGGCAGCCTGTTGATTTAAGTGTTCTTTTATAATTAACCTCCTGAATTCGTTTGTGCATTAATTTGGTATTTTTACTGTTGTGTTGTTTTCCAATTTCTATGCAATTGTTTTCCAAGCATGCTTCTTTTGCTTCTTTACATAATGTTCTGCCTTTCCTGTGAATTTCTTCATATTTGTTGTGTCTTCTTGTTTCCATTGGTCTTAAAATATTTTCAGTCATAAATTTCTTACGAACTACTTTAATTAATTTTGGGATAGGTGTTTCTGCAGCTAAATTGATTGAATTCCTTAACATTTCCTATTGAATACCCACATCTTGAAATAATATCTCTTGATCAGACAATACATCTAATCTGTTCTTTACGTCTATGTTAAAATTATCTTGTATTTCCTTGCCGATTTTTTATGCACACAGATCATATTTAGTGTTTCCTGATGTATAATTGACTTTAACTTTAACTTTACCTTCAACGTGTCTGTAATCAACCTGTGGTCACTTTAACAGTCTGCATTTGGAACTGTTTTTGTGACAAGTAACACATTTAGAAACCTTCTGTTAATCAGGATGTAACCGATCTGGTTTCTAATCTTGCTGACAGGACTTCTCCATATAAATAATCTTCTGTGATGTTGCTTAAACCAGGTGTTTGCGACAATCAGTTCATGTTCTCTTCCCATTCTACATGTCTGCATAATCTCTCGTTTCGTTCCCCAAACCATAATTACCCTGTGTGCATCCATCACTTTGATTTCCTACTTTCATATTGAAGTCATCCATTATGATGTTTATTTCTGAATTTTTACATTTCTTCAAAGCATTCTCAATGTCATTATAAAATTCCTCTACACCAGGAGTGGGCAAACGTTTTGTGCGGAGGACAGCATTAACAGATGTAAAGCTATTGGGGGATGCACACACACACACACACACACACACACACACACACACACACACACACACACCCACTCACACACACACACACACACACACACATATATATATATATATATATATATATATATATATATATATATATATATATATAATATCCATTTTGTTTACAGCAACCTATCACAATAAGTAATTATGAATTATTTTATAGGTTATTAAGCAGTATAAATAACTAATTATTGCAATTTTATTTTACTTATACACTTATACATTATATTTGACAATATCGACAACAATTTTTACTAATTTGTTAACAAGATTTTACAACTTGTTATTATAACAAATATTCTTTACTATCTATCAATGGCTTTAATTTAGACACAAACCGACTACATTGTCACTATAATTGTTGATTTCTATTGAGATGTATTTAACTGCTTGCACTTTTTGACAATTTTATTGAAATCTGGAGCAAGTTTACTTGTCGAAATTCGCATGACAGTATGCAAGTTGCAGTCCGACAATAAAGACCCATTCTTAGATTTGTTGTTCTTCATGCTTGTTCGCAAATGCATGTTGATCCAAACAATGATAAATGTTTAGCTGCAAAGTTTTTAAAGTTGCGAAATAATTCTTGTAATAAAGATCCATAGAAATAATCCAGCAAACCATCTTACTTGAATTTCTCTTTCAGGTCATGATCTGCTTGTAAGTCAAGCAGCTACAACTGTATGTCCTCTGTGGCTGTATCAGCTTCTGCACTAAAAGGGGAACTGAGAATATTGAACTTTGGCCCTGAGTTCTTGAAATCTTTGAATCTCCATCCAAATTCTTCAACCAATGCATCTAATTGGGCTTTGTACTTTTCAGTCATTTCACCAGAAATGGTTTCTTCTTTCAGCAAAGGGAAGTGACAAAATCTTTTTTCACTTGCTTGTCTGGAGAACAGTGAGAGTTTTGCCTGAAATGAATTTTCATGTACATACAATTCATGTGCCCTGAAATTTGACATTCAGTTCATTTAACTTTTCCGTAATTTCAATGGCAAACATAAAGTCTAACTTCCACTCTTTATTGACAATGTTAGTATTAAAGTCACATTTAATGTCCTTCATCTCTAGAAACATCACTATTTCTTCTCTGAGTTCTCACACTAGCCTCAAAACCTTGCAGAGACTCAGACCAGACTCAGACTGGTGTGGTACAGGACATCGGAATTTTCAGTTTCTAAATCGTCAAGTAATGCCTTGAACTATCTGTGATTAAGTCCTCTTGATCTGATGTGGTTGATCACAGTGACAACTGGGCCAATAACATGCTTGATATTCAAAAAGTTTTACAATGTTTTCTTGATGAATCACACAGTGAAGTGGTAATAATGTGTGGTCTGGATATTCTGCTTTAATCATATCACTTATCATCTTTACCAGACCTACATTTTTTTTCCACTCAAAGCACGATCTCCGTCAGTTGTAACACTTGCCATGTTGTTCCAAACCAACCCAATTTTTTCAATACAGTTAGTAACATTGAATATATCATGGCCTATGGTTGTGCCTTTGAGTGACTCAACTCTCAGTAACTCTACAGTGAGTTTGAAAGAAGTGTTTATTCCACGCATAAATATCAATAATTGGGGAGTTTCATGTACATTGGTACTCTCATCTAATGCAAGAGAGTATTACAAAAAAATTGTTTACTTGCATCTTGAAGTATGCATCAAATTGCCACTTATCTTGTCAAGACGTCTGACCACAGTTCTCCTTGATAAAGTATTGTTGTCAAATCTGTTCTTTTTGTTCTGGACACATAATGTTTGCTGATTCTAGCAAACATTCCTTGATGAACTCGCCATCAGAAAATGGCTTATTCTGTTTTACAATTCTGTGTGACAGCACAAGACTTACTTCAGTTGCAGCATCTTGAATTGAAGACTGTTGAGTGAAAACAGTTTGCTGTTTCTCCATATTTTTCACCATCTCCAGGCATTTCCTTTCCCTCCCTTCGGTTGTTGATTTGTATCCGAAATCGGAATGTTTTGTTTGATAATATCTTTTTAAATTGTACTTCTTGAAGACAGCCACTGACTCACAACACAACAGCAAACTGATTTGCTACCAACTTTTATAAAACAGTACTTAGTTGTCCATTCATAATTAAAAACACGACAATCTTCAATCTTACGTTTTTAATTGACACTCAATGTTTTAATAATAAAATACATCATTTTATTCACCGGAGAAATATCTGTTTTTCATAAAATCATCCTTATTACATTTTTACATGTGGATAAATATTTCTCTATAAGCAAATCGATAAATTCGCATTTTAGCATTACATGGTTCCAAATGTTGCTGTATGTAGCCGGGGGCGGGGTTAGGGTGAGCGCCCAACCTTGCATAAATACCACAATGGCTCGTGCATTCATTACCTATGCAGCAAAAGTCCAACTCCTGGTATTATCGTGGCAGAACTGTGTTAACTAACAGGAGAAGTCCCGGCGGCGAGTCACTGGCGCCGAGAAATAACCAGAACGCTCTAGATGTGTATGCGCGTAAATGCATGCGCAGGCATGTGTGTGCGTGCCTACACACCTAAACTCGAGTAAGACCACAGTCTGCTCTAGCAATGGAAAGGTGCTCAAGATGGAGGCAACCAGCCAGGAGGAGCACCAGAGAAATCAGGATGGCACACAATCATGAGTAATGAAATCTGTCGACTACTGCTAAATGTTATGGTTCTCGCCCTGCTTTGGCAGGTGCAGTGCCGGACCCTATGCCTCGAAAGGGTCCAACCACAGCTACTGGATGTCCTTCTCAGATGTCTTGTAGAGCCAGGGGACCTGAGAATAGAGCGTCTGGCCATACCAAACAAAGACTAAAACTAATGCACTGGAATGCGGAGGTAGTCAGCAAGAACAACAACAACAAAAAAGTAGAACATATCTTGGACCAAGAAAAGGTAAGCGTATGTTGCTTGCAAGAAATTCACCTCAACGAAAACGAAAAGATGTCTGGGGAATTTCCAGTACTAAGGACACTACTTTCTTAACTTAGCAGCCAGAATAAGGTCACCTTACAGTGGATACATCCCTCTGTGGAGTACCCAGAAACGACAGAACTGATCGATTGGCTAAGGAAGGAGCAAAAAGAGAACAGCGCGATGTGCCCGTTACATACCACCAAAAGAAAAGAAAGATCAAATCAGTCAAAAGGCCACCAAATCCTGCTCAAGACGACTATCACATTATGGACAGACCAGAACAAGTAATCATTCTGCGCCTCAGAACAGGACACAATAGATTACGCAACCACATGTATACAAAATTCTAAATTGGTGAATCAGCCATGTGCACATGTGGATTGGCTTCGCAGACAGCAGAGCACATTCTCAAAGACTGCTCAAATTACAACATGTCTAGGCAAACCTTTAGGCCTAGAAAGACAGCAGTGGAAGATAAACTCTATGGACTGCTGAGTGAACTAAAAAGGACTGTTAAATTCATACAAGAGGCAACAATGCAGTTAAAGACATATTTAAGGCGAACGAAAGAAGAAGAAGAAGCATTACATTACGAAGGTCGAGGACTGTTTACAAAAATAGATAATTAGAAAGAAATTTTTTATCAAAAGATGTTAATACAATCATAAAGGTACATGAGATTCTGAAAAACTCGACAAAATAACTTAAAAACGAAGTAAAAATGTTTATTTCTAAATGCCCTCGCGGGCCGCATAAAATCAGTTGCCGGGCCGCATGCGGCTCGTAGGCCGTAGTTTTCCCACCCCTGCTCTACACTATCTTCACTGCTTTCTCCCGTTGGGGCATATATTTGAATGACTTTTATGTTAAAAGATCTGCCGATTAATTTTACCAATAGAACCCTGTCTGACAGTGCCCAATATCCTTTAACAGATTTGGATGTTCTCAGATCCAAGATAACTGCTACACCTCTTTGCCTTTCCTCTTCTCCAGAATATATAATCTTAAAATCTTCCTGTCTTAATCCCTGTCCCTTTCCATCTTGTCTCACACAGTATAATATGTTAATATTCTCTCTTCCCATTTCTTGTTTAATGTTATCTAATTTTCCATCTGCACTCATTGTTCTAACATTCCAAGTTCCTACTTTCAATGATAGTAATCTGTTGCACGCAGTAGTCTGCTGACGGTCTGGAGTCATCTGGTGCACATGACGACCCCTATCTATGGATCACCTATTTACGCCGTTTCTCTGATTTGCGATGAAATCGAAAAACATAATTTTCATGGCATCTGTAAAGAAGGTAGTTTGCCATTGCTTTCGTTCTTAGCAGTGACCATATTGGCATTGTCGCCCCCCCCCCAAAAAAAAAAAAAAGAGATTATCTGCCTACCGGTGTGAAGCTGGAGACCATAACCTATAACAATCTGTCGGCTGCTCGTCAACGTCATCCACCACCTGCACCTATGGCTTCGCGTAACTCTGATCGGGAGACTAAACGAGTTCTCCACCTTGCCCAAGGGTGTCCTGTAGGTTAGCGGAGGGAAGGAGGCACCTTACTTCTCCTTTGATAGGGTAAACCCCTACCATCAACAGACATTGGTTGAAACTTGGCATGCAGTAATCATGACGTTTTGGCCAGTACGTCATCCATTTCCCCAAGATAAATTTCCCGTTCCCGATTACCGAGCAAACTTAACTCTGAGAGCACTAGTCGCTAGAACTACATCGTGCCACTGCTGGACAATGCATCTCTGACCACAGTGTCCATAAGCAATTGAAATATGTTCTTCGAGAATATAGCTATCCTGCAAATGGTAGTCGTCGTATTACGTGTTTGTGGTGTGTGTGTGTGTGTGTGTGTGTGTGTGTGTGTGTGTGTGTGTGTGTGTGTATGTGTGTGTGTGGGGGAGGGGTGTGTGTGTGTGTGTATGTGTGTGTGTGTGGGGGAGGGGTGTGTGTGTCTGAGAGAATCGATATCATACCAGAAGTGTATGAGTGTAAGTATATAGGTGGATGTGTGTAGCGAGAGTTCGGACAAACCATTATAAACTGATCGCAACTTTCAGGAAGTGTTTGCGGAGACGAACATGGATAGCTCAGCACTGCTGAAGACACTGTCTTTCATACTTTTCATGGCGTCGCTTCTATCTGCAGCAGGTAAGAAACAGTATATACTAGACAGCATATAGTGGAGTCAGACATCTAATGTTACAGCTTATTCAGACCCAAGGAGTCTATCCCATGTTTGTAAAAGTCACTATTATATATTGATTATTTGGTTGTTTCGGGATTTGAAATTATTTAAATATTGAGCACAACCCACTACTGGCAACGCTGATCATATTCTGGTATGAACCTAAGGCCTATCCACGTCAATATGGAAGCACTATACTCGAGTTTCGCTCTCGTTTGTGCTCGTCAGTAGTGCATATCCCTGACCGGATCCGGAAACAAGCCCCGGATCACGCGTGTGAAGCGGGTGTGTAACCACGCGGCACACACTGGACACGCCAAATTATCATAACAGAATATCACAACGTTACCCATCGTAGGCTATGCTCAAGATATTATATTATTTTATTATATTATATTAATATATTATATTATATATTGGACAGGACTGGACAAGTGGCTATCTTTAGACACAGAACAGGACATAACAACTATGTAGCTACTTGTACACATAGCTAAAGATAAATTATATAGAAATGTGTACAGGTGGACAAGGCAACCCAAGTTACAGAACATATACTGCAACACTGTACCAAATACAGCTCTGATAGGTCAAGAGTCTAACACATCTCTGTAAAAGTAACACAAGTGACGGACCCTTTTACATGTATTGATGCGTATTGAGTACTTGGTGATAATAAGTTGTTAGTAGCATATAATTTACAGGAAGTCGCAGTCAATCCCAGCATTTTTTGGCTCTTTGTGATCTCTTGGCAAACCTATGTTCAGTAGTTTGCCATTGTTTTCTGAAAGACCAACACTCACACCATTTGATAAAAACCAACACAATGCGGTCTGCTGCCAAATCGCTGACAGCAGTGTTTCGAATGCGGTATATGGGACTACGAACTGCGCCCGTAACTCCTTCGCCACAGAGGAGCCGGCCATGGTGATAGCCCCAGACTTGCAAAGACCAACCGGCACTGGGTGGGTCACGTGGTCACATCACCCGACCAACCGGCACTGGGTGGGTCACGTGGTCACATCACCCGACCAACCGGCACTGGGTGGGTCACGTGGTCACATCACCCCGGTCTTCTTGACCTCATAAAACAATATCTGGTCTCCATTTTAGTTTAGACTGGGTCGACCTGCCAACCCTTGTCAATGTCAGATAAAAAAAAATCCCTTCATCAAGTGGGATTCGAGCGCTTGACTACCGCGCTAGCCACTTCGATAACGCGGCTCCGAGACAGATATAGGTGTGCAATTAATTAATCTATGATCATTATGTTTACTAAATCAATCAATCAATCATGTGCCATGCCGGAAAGCGTGGGCGGTCATGATTCGCCATTTCACTCGATCACCAGAGTCGTGGATCAGCTCAGTGTTCCTGTCTCGTCCATGCCATGTGGCTAAGCCATCCAGGTATTTTCCTCTCGGTCTTCCTCTTGGTCTGTTCCCTTCGATCTTGCCAGCTGTCACTAAGTTCTCCAGTCCATTTCTTCTCATAACATGTCCAAAAAATTTTGACTGTCTATGTCTAATTTCTCTAATCAATCTACGATTTTCATTTGTCTCTTGTAGTACTTGGTCATTGGTTTTTCTATCTGTCCATGGTATTCTTTGCATTTTCCGCAGAAACCACATTTCTGCAGCCATCAGATGTTTTTCTGCTTGACTGCACATTGTCCAAGTTTCACATCCATACAAAAGAACAGGCTCTATGTACCCCCTCAACACTATTTTTCTCGTTTCAATTGACATCATTTTATTGGTCAGAATGTTTTTCATCTTGCTAAAGGCTACTTTCGCAATGGCGATTCTTGTTCTAATCTCTTCAAGGCATCTGCCATCAGATGTTATGACTGTTCCGAGATAATTGAACCGATTCACTTGTTGAAGAATATTCCCATTTACTTGTATATTACATTGTGGTACTTCGTTCTTCCTAGTGACGACCATAACCTGTGTCTTCCTACAATTTAATTCCAACCCCAGCTGCTCACTGTGTACAACCACAGCGTCTACTAATTGTTGCAGATCCTGTGCATTGTCTGCAATCAATACTGTATCATCTGCATATCTAATGTTATTTATGTTTCGTCCTCCAATGCTGATTCCATTTAGGTCTTCTACATTTCTGAAAATATTTTCACTGTATAGGGAAAAAAGATCTGGAGACATTACACATCCCTGCCTAACACCTCTCTTAATAGGTTGGTATTGTCCTACTTCATTATCAATCCTTATGGCAGCTTGTTGTTTCCAATATATGTTTTTTATAAGTCTAATGTCTTTCCCATCAATTTGTAGATCTGCAAGCATATCCACAATGTTGACATGTCTAACTCTATCAAAAGCCTTTGTGTAGTCAATAAAGCAAAGATGTATATCCTTGTTTACTTCTAAAGCACGTTCAATAACTGTTCGCAGCATATACACAGCATTTACTGTACCCTTTCCTTCTACAAAACCACATTGTTCTTCCCCTATTTCAGGTTGTATTTTCTTCCTCACTCTTTGCATGATAATTCGTAACAAAATCTTTGTGATGTGACTCATTATACTAATTGTTCTATGTTGATCACATTCTAAGGCTCCTGATTTCTTTAGGATTGCAATAAATACAGAATTACATAATTCAGAAGGTATATCTCCAGTATCATATAATGTGTTCAGCAGTCTAGTGACTTGCTCTAGTCCAAATTCTTCTAGAGCTCTAATCATTTCTGTTGTGATGTTATCTGCACCGGGGGCCTTGCCAGCTTTCATATGCTTAAGAACATTTTGAACCTCCATCTTTAAAATTGCTGGTCCTTCATTATTAAATCTAATAGCATACTGTTCCTCTCTGTTATCATTATACAGGTCTTTCACATAATCTGTCCATACATGTAGAATCTGATCTTTTTCTATTATGACTTTGCCATCTTTAGTTTTTAGACAGCCTGTTGATGTACTTGTTCTTTTATTAGTAAGTTCCTGAATTCTTTTGTGCACTAATTTGGTATTTTGACTGTTGTGTTGTTTTTCAATTTCTAAGCACTTTTCCTCAAGCCATGATTCTTTTGCCTTCCTACATAATATTCTGACTTGTCTGTGAATTTCTTCATATTTGGCAGGATTATTTTTGTTGAGTCTTCTTGTTTCCATTAAGTGTAAAATTTCCTCTGTCATCCATTTCTTACGACCCACCTTCTTTAATCTTGGAATAGTTTTTTCTTCAGCCACATTGATTGAATTCTTTAACATTTCCCATTGATCATCCACATCCTGGAATAGGATTGAATTCTTTAACATTTCCCATTGATCATCCACATCCTGGAATAGGATCTCTAGATCAGACAATATTTCAAATCTGTTCTGTACTTCTATGTTGAATTTGTTTTGTATTTCCTTGTCATTACTCAATGTACACAAATCATATTTAGTGTTCCCTGTTGTATACTTGACTTTCTTCAACTTTATCCTCAATGTTCCTGTGAGTAGTCTGTGGTCACTATAACAATCAGCACTGGGAACTGTTTTTGCTACTGTTAGCGCGTTTCTAAATCTTCTGCTAATGAGAATGTAGTCAATCTGGTTTCTAATCCTGCTATCAGGACTCCTCCAGGTCCATAATCTTCTAGGGTGTTGCTTGAACCAGGTGTTTCCTACAATCATTTCCTGTTCTTTTACCCACTCTACTAGTCTGTATCCTCTTTCATTTCTCTCTCCTAAACCATAGTTTCCTACTGTGTATCTATCCCCTTGATTTCCTACTTTTGCATTGAAGTCCCCAATTATGATGTTTATTTCTGAATTTTTACATTTCTTTAAGGCAGACTCTATGTCATTATAAAATTCCTCTACACTATCTTCACTGGACTCTCCTGTTGGGGCATATACTTGAATAACATTTATGTTAAAAGGTCTGCCACTCAATTTAACTAGTAGAACTCTGTCCGACACGGCCCAATATCCCTGAACAGACGTTGATGTTTTCCGGTCCAAAATTATTGCCACTCCCCTATGTCGATCCTCACCTCCAGAATAAATAATCTTAAAATCTTTATGTATCTTGATGCCTGCTCCTGTCCATCTCGTTTCGCACATACCTAATATATTAATTTTTTCTCTTTGAATTTCTTGTGTTATGTTCTCTAATTTTCCGTCGTTGTTTAACGTCCTAACGTTCCATGTTCCTAATTTTAATGTCTCTGTCCTTGTCTTGCGATGATCAGTCTTTAAGCGAATCATAATAAACTAGGCAATTTCAAAGAGGTAGTTTGCCGTTGCTTTCCTCTATGGCAGTGACCATACTGGCCGGGTGACCGCAATCATTGTCTCTCGAAAGAGAGAAAGCTTGCCGTCGCGAAACTCGAGACCATAACCAACAAATATCTGTCGGCTGCCCTCATAATTTCATCCACCACCTGCCTTGCGAAAAAAATGTAGTGTAATTCTCTGTGTCACAGGAAATGATAATTTGGAATAGAGGCACATTGTCTCTGAAAAAGAAGCAGCAGTAATTGTCAGGAACAAATTAGGTTAAAGCAATACCATAGCGTCCATAGATTGCGTGGTTTATAGTAATAATTTTATATTCAAGACAATGTATTACCTTAGTGGATTTTAACACAGAAGCCACAAACAATATATTGCACTATGTATTGCCTTGCATATTTCGCTGCACGTCATCAGGTGTATACTGCAGAGTTATATATATATATATATATATATATATATATATATATATATATATATATATATATATATATATATATATATATATATATATATCATATGAAGTGAATACAAGAATAATAGCTGAAACAATTAAAACACACAATCACAGGTATTAATGTTCGAATGTGGATCATCTGTTATCACCACGGTAATTTCACAGGAAGAATAATAAGAATAAATACATGGTGTTTAAAAGCAAAAATAGGAAAGATATCATTGGAGGAAGATGCTATAATGAAGAGGTGGATGAGCATATAAGAGAATTATATGATGGAGAAAGGGCAGAATTACCAGAAGAAAGTAACGTAGAAGATCCACCTATTTTACAAGTAAAAAGAAGAAGTCGATGACGCTATGAAAAATATGAAGAAGGAAAAACAGCTGGGCCAGATGGAATCAAAATAGAAGAATTAGAAATAATGGGAGAATTTGGAGTAGATATATTAACCAAAATGTTGAACGGTATTTACAGCAGTGGATATCTACCAAGCGATATGCTGAAATCTGTATTTATAGCTATAAAAAAAAAAGACCAGGAGCAATTGAATGCGAATATTTTCGTCCGATTAGCCTAATAAACCATGTCACTAAGTTTTTACTCAGAATTATAATGAGAAGAACAAGAAAGAAAATAAAAATAGAAATTGGTTAAGAACAGTATGGATTCTCTAATGACTTTGCACAGATCTCGGTCTTTGGCTTTCTAGATCAACCATGCCACGGTCTCAATCCATCCAGCATCATTTCTCTTGGTCTGCCTCTGCCTCTCTTCCCCTGGATCTCTCCAGTTGTCACGATGTTCTTCAATGCCTCTCTTCTTATCACATGATCTCCCCCCCCCCAAAAAAAAAAAAAAAAAAATCCGTTTGCCTCTTTCTTATTGTTGTATATAATGTTCTAGTTTCATTAGCCTCTTTCAGGCAGTCGTTGTTAGTTAATTTGGCAGTCCAAGGAATTCGCAACATTCGTCTCAGGAACCACATCTCTCTTACTTCCAATCTCTTCCTAATTTGTTCAGTTAATTTACATTCCAAGATTCACAACCACACAGCAAAACAGGTTTTATATAATGCTCCAGCATTCTCTTTCTTACATTCAATGAGAGTAACGTATTACATACGATAGCCTTCATTTTCTGAAGTGAAGCCTTTGCTTGCCATATTCCGCTCTTAATTTCTGTTGTGTGGGACAGTACTCGGCAAACGAAGCAGAGAACACAGAGAAAGATGTGTGCGGAAAACTTAAATAGCTGGGCAACAAATAATACAAGCTGCACAAGCGTCATAAACATATGAAATGACAGCGAGGATTTAAGGCTCTGAATCGACACAGTCTGCTGCAGATCAGGCATCTGAATAAAGAAGAGGAGGAAAAGGAGAAAAAGAAGTGGTAGTAGTAGTAGTAGTAGTAGTAGTAGTAGTAGTAGTAGTAGTAGTAGTAGTAGTAGTAGCAGTAGTAGTAGTAGTAGTAGTAGTAGTAGTAGTAGTAGTAGTAGTAGTAGTAGTAGTAGTGGTAGTAGTAGTAGTAACAATAGAAAGAAGAAGAAGAAGAAGAAGAAGAAGAAGAAGAAGAAGAAGAAGAAGAAGAAGAAAAAGAAGAAGAAGAAGAAGAAGAAGAAGAAGAAGTAGCAGCAGCAGCAGCAACAGCAGCAGCAGCAGCAGCAGCAGCAGCAGAAGAAGAAGAAGAAGAAGAAGAAGAAGAAGAAGAAGAAGAAGAAGAAGAAGAAGAAGAAGAAGAAGAAGAAGAAGAAGAAGAATGTCTCAGGAACAGACAAGTATCGCATTTACAATAAACCACTAATGACATGGTCCCATGCATCACAACTTGTATTGCCTTCCATACACAGATGGTCAGAACAAACCCCCTGTGTGCAAGCAAACATACGTGACTAGATCAATTATTGAAGGAGTACCAGTTGGCACCACCGTGTTAAACTTCAGAGATTATTGCTCCGATCCTGAAAACGGTCCTCTAACCTACCAACTGAATGACAACGCTAATCAACAGTTCATTGTATCAGACTCAAACAACTTGCTGAAAACCAACAAGCCAGCAGACGCCGAGGCAGTGTTAAGTTATGCCAAGAGTTTTTATGCCAGTCCGTGGACAGTGAGTATGCCACAAGGCAAAGATGAAATGGTTCGAATATCGAATTCTCTGCGTTCCTTATGTGCTATTCCTCTTGTCCAGTTAATTAGTTAGTTAGTTAGTTGCATTTCTTTTATCCTTTACAGGTCGTCGTAGTCAACACCAGCATATTTGGCTATTGTGATCTCTTGGCACGTTCACGTTCAGTAGTTTGCCATTGCTTTGTGAACGACCGGCAACCATACCATTTCGTAAAAAACCAACGCAAGGCGGTTTGCTGCCTAATCACCCCCAGCTGTGTTTCGAACGCGGGTGATGCGGGATTACGAACTGCGTCCGTAACCCCTTAGCCACGGAGCTGGCAGTTAACATGTAACGTATATTTGTTCTTACATATCACTTAGAAATATAAACAAACAATAGCTACATATCTGCCACCTCAAATATTTGTATATGTTCTTACATATCACTTAGAAATAAAAACAAACAATAGCAACATATCTGCCTCCTCAAATATTTGTATATGTTCTTAAACCATGTATTTACAAACTATTTTGGTAACTATAGCTGGTATTATGACTTCTGTAAGTAGCTTTGTTCTAGTTGCATTACTTAATAAAGAGTAATTTATTCTGGGTTTCACATAAAGTAACCACAAGACTCATAACATCTCTTCATGCCTATTTCGCCTAAATGAAATGTAGCCAAGGCTTTGGTCAACTCCAGCAGGCAGTCAGAGTGGTGAGAAAAGGAGGTAAAGGTGAAATCAATAGCCTACTGCTAGCAGGAAGCAGTCCACATCAATGCCGCAAATATATAGACTGTGTATGATCAGATGTATAGCGTGGGAACTGCAGAAAACTGTTGTAACACGAACGACGTGGCGGATCATATCTGGTAGTTTATTCTGTACTTTGACTCATTAGACAGCGGACAATGTCCACAAGGAACAAGTAGTGATTCTCTGGACTCGCTAGGCATCAGACATATGACCGGTGACTGCATACAGAACATGTGAAAATAGTTTAAGTTTGTATAGAAAGTAAATGCTCGCCCCTGACACCTGAGGTCATCGGGGCGGTTTCAAATTTTTAGATTGACTTGGACACCTTGGTTAACTCGATCTAAAATGGCTATCAAAAATGTCTTACGCAGCTAAAGCGGCCGACGTGATACGGAACACATCGAGTGCCGACTGGTCTATACACATATAGAGGTAAAACCATATGTCCAATGATCCTAAGGTGTGTAAAAGAGTCTGTTACCGACTGTATGTAGTAATTCACTGATAGTTCTATGGTGGTTTACTTGGTGACGAGTGAGTTTTCCATAGGGGGGTTACTTAGAACCAGAATTAATACATACCAGTTGGCACGATGTACAGTGTTAGATGGAGATGAGTCAGTACAAGTTACATGCCAGGTGACAGGTAACAGATATAGGGCCCTTTCTGAGGCTGAGAAGAGCAGTGGGTATGGTGCCAGCCCCATATTGTAGGTTAATGAGTATTCAGTGAGTGACGAGGTCATTACCACACACGTCGCCTTTACTTGCCAGGACGTTTCAGAATCTCAGAATGACAGAATCGCCAGTGTCGAGCTCACTATGAGTGCTAGGCAAATACAAGTGGATCAAGAGGCGAAGAAAAAACGCTGGCCTTCGATAGGACACACATTGAGAAAACCTGAGGATCGTACAAATAGACTCTCGTTTGTCTGATGTGGGTCAGAGAAGTAATAAATCAGTAAAGGACCTTCATACACGCCCTAGGGGAATTAGACATATGGCGCTAGACACATATTTTCATAGACCAACCGGCAGTCGCGTGGTGATGAGGTCAGGGTCACGCCGGCCGCTCTGTTTCCCCTAGTACCCATATTAAGCTGGATCCACCTGGGATCCCATATACTTTTCAAACCCGCTTCGATGCGGATTCAAACCTGTATGAAGTAATGGAATTTCAGCTACAAGCAGCAAAGGTACGCAGAGAAACATACTAAAATAAAGTTACAATGTGGATTAGTGGAAAGATGGATGATCGCCACGCCGGTAGGTGAGCGTATAGCCACGACGCTACTGCATCTCCCCGGCGAGTTAGAGGGAGATGTAAAACACATAGGAGAGAAATAGAGATAGATATGAATAATATGTGAAGACTGTGAAGGAGCCATACGGGATATCAATGGGAAGGACGGCGGGTCGTGTGTTGGTTGGGGGGCCTATGCTCCAGTTTCTGTTAACAGGCAGAAGAAGAAGAGAAGAAGAATTAGATTGTCATTGAAATATATTTAAAACTGGATATTTTGTGATTTTGAACTGTCAGCTGAGAGTGACAATACGAGACAACGTCAATGCTGCATGCGTCTTCACAGTTCTTGTGAAGATCGTCTCCATCAACGACAACCCAGCAACAATTAAGAACCTGGTCATTCCCCCTGTACGAGAAGACACTCATCTGGGGACTATAATCGGAGGCTGCACGCTTGTGGACGGAGATTACCCCAACTCTGGCCATGACATTCCTTATGTGGAGATAATCGGTATGTATATGTCGATTGATTGATATATCGATTCCCTGGACATTGTGTTGGAGTCGTTGACAATGGAATATTAACAATATAGTATTTAACGTTAATTTGCTTTATGAGTTAGATTTAAGGGTAATTTATTTTGTATGTTAGTTGTTAGTTTTAAAGTTAATTTGTTTTATAAGTTTGTTTTAACTTTCAATTGTTTTATTAGTTAGATTTAAAGTTAACCTGTTTTATAAGGCAGAGGTTGACGTTATTATAAATACCTAAATATACTAACGTGTTACATCGAACACATGTTACAATATGGTTGCGAATCATGAACGATTATTAAATCACTCATTCCAGTCAAGTCACATAAATATGGTTTCAACAGAAGAATGATGACATTTCATAGAACTTCAATAATAAATAATACAGCAGTTTTGAAAGAGGCTAAGAAACACAGTAAGTTTAACACAAACATTGAAAAGAGAAAGACGCTAAGAGAGGCATTTTAACAGCCACAAAATCTCACATCTACAGTCAATTATGTAATCTATCATTTCGCAGGCTGTTTTATCCAAAAGGTGTATTATGGCTGAAGGAATAGGGTGTATTTTTAATGACTGTGCAGTGTTTGACAATATTGCCGGTCCAAGTTTTGTATTCACCCTCTGTAAAGTTCATGGAACATAATAGTTAAGTACAAAACTTGGACCGGCAATATTTTCAAACACTGCATAGTCATTAAAATACACCCTGTATATCAGTAAAAGGTTTAGGGAGCTGCGATTGTGTCGTGGTAGGCGCTCGTCGTCCGCCTTGGTATTAATGGGTTCTAACCGTTTCGAGGTGGATTGAGACTTTATACATTGACCTGGGCTCTGGGGTGTTGTTTTTCCATCAAGAATGATGATGACCATTCATTTCTTCCAGTGTGGTTGAAAGTATGGAGCCGTGATTTCTAATATGGCTGACAAGTTCTATTTTGGCTCGAAATGTTCTTTGACAATGTGGGCAAAGAATGCTTGACGTGCCAGGAGGAGGATTTCCTGCAGTGGTTTTCAAACAAACAGGAGTTCTGGGTTCGATAGAGCCTAAAACGGGTACCAGGACATATCTTGGAGAGTAAAAGAGGCCGGTGTGGTACTGGCCACATCAGTCATCGAGTTGCGCCTGGTCTATACAAACATGGGTCTGGCACCATTTACCAATGCGCCCCACAGCGTGTCCTTTACTTACTATGTATTTTTTTGGCGCTTGCTCGCTTTGAACTCAAGCGTAGCCCATACACACTATTTATAGTAGTGATGGACTGAATTTTGCATGTGGATTAGCTTTCCCTATTAACAGTGTCCCTCGCCATCAGGCGAACCCACTCCGACTTCAGAGGTACTTGTAATTTACGCTCCCAAGTCAAGGACGACAGGCCAACATTTTAGTCCAGCTGTCCGGTGTAGGTGTTGAACCCCTAACCTCGGCATCAGCACACCGAATGTTTAAGAACACGCGTTCTTACCCATTCGACCATGCTGACCTGCTAATATGTATATGGATTTATACATTCTGCTGGAGATCGCCATAGGTGAAGAAACATGATCACCACGCCAGTTGGCAAAACACTTCATGATGATGACTAATGATCTACTTTTCTATAAGAAATAGCATAATTTTCTCAGAAATGTCATCACAGTCTACATCCTGTCAGCTCCTGTCTGTATTTGTATTTGTCGTTTGCTGCTTGTATTTTCATGTTCCCCATCGCTGTTCATCTCTGCGACTAATGCACTTTGTTGACAGGGGAATAATTTCCCACATGTTTCCGCAGCTGGCAACGAGGATAATAAATTTGCAGTTGACTACAAAACGTGTGACATTTCACTTCTGGATTCCTTGGATTATGAAGCCAAGGAATATTATACTTTGACATTCCGAGCTTACAACTTCCCGAACGACACGAAGGCAGCCATAAAACAACAGACCATTCTCGTCCTCGATGTCAACGATAATTCTCCAGTATGTGGTTTGTATATTTGTTTCATTCACTTTTTCTGGATGAAGATTTTAAGATTATTTATTCTGGAGGTGAAGATCGACAAAGGGGAGTGGCAATTATTTTGGACCGGAAAACATCAAAATCTGTTCAAGGATATTGGGCCGTGTCGGATAGAGTTCTACTAGTTAAATTCCTTTTAACATAAATGTTATTCAAGTATATGCCCCAACAGGAGAATCCAGTAAAGATAGTGAAGAGGAATTTTATAATGACATAGAGTCTGCCGTAAAGAAATGTAAAATTCAGAAATAAACATCACATTAGAGGACTTCAATGCAAAAATAGGAAATCAAGGGGATAGATACATAGTAGGAAACTATGGTTTAGGAGAAAGAATTGAAAGAGGATACAGACTCGTAGAGTGGGCAAAAGAACAGGAAATAGTTGTAGGAAACACCTGGTTTAAGCAACACCCTAGAAGATTATGGACATGGAGCAATCCTGATAACAGGATTAGAAATCAGATTGACTATATTCTGATTAGCAGAAGATTTAGAAACGCGTTAACAATAGCAAAAACAGTTCCCTGTGCTGATTGTTATAGTGACCACAGATTACTTAGAGGAATATTGAGGATAAAGATAAAGAAAGTATATAACAGGAAACACTAAATATGATTTGTGTACATTGAGTAATGACAAGGAAATACAAAACAAATTCAACATAGAAGTACAGAACAGATTTGATATATTGTCTGATCTAGCGATCCTATTCCAGGATGTGGATGATCAATAGGAAATGTTGAAGAATTCAATCAGTTTGGCTGCAGAAACAACTATTCCAAAATTAAAGAAGGTGGGTCGTAAGAAGTGGATGACTGAGGAAATTTTACACTTAATGGAAACAAGAAGACTCAACAAAAATAATCCTGCCAAATATGAAGAAATTCACAGACAAGTCAGAGTATTATGTTGGAAGGCAAAAGAATCAAGGCTTGAGGAAAAGTGCTTAGAAATTGAAAAACAACACAACAGTCAAAATACCAAATTAGTGCACATGAGAATTCAGGAACTTACTAATAAAAGAACAAGTACATGAACAGGCTGTCTAAAAACTAAAGATGGCAAAATCATAATAGAAAAAGATCAGATTCTACATGTATGGACATATTATGTGAAAGACCTGTATAATGATAACAGAGAGGAACAGTATGCTATTAGATTTAATAATGAAGGACCAGAAATTTTAAAGATGGAGGTTCAAAATGTTCTTAAGCATATGAAAGCTGGCAAGGCCCCCGGTGCAGATAACATCACAACAGAAATGATTAAAGCTTTAGAAGAATTTGGACTAGAGCAAGTCACTAGACTGCTGAACACATTATATGATACTGGAGATATACCTTCTGAATTATGTAATTCTGTATTTATTGCTATCCCAAAGAAATCAGGAACCTTAGAATGTGATCAACATAGAACAATTAGTATAATGAGTCACATCACAAAGATTTTGTTACGAATTATCATGCAAAGAGTGAGGAAGAAAATACAACCTGAAATAGGGGAAGAACAATGTGGGTTTGTAGAAGGAAAGGGTACAGTAAATGCTGTGTATATGCTGCGAACAGTTATTGAACGTGCTTTAGAAGTAAACAAGGATATACATCTTTGCTTTATTGACTACACAAAGGCTTTTGATAGAGTTAGACATGTCAACATTGTGGATATGCTTGCAGATCTACAAATTGATGGGAAAGACATTAGACTTATAAAAAACATATATTGGAAACAACAAGCTGCCATAAGGATTGATAATGAAGAAGGACAATATCAACCTATTAAGAGAGGTGTTAGGCAGGGATGTGTAATGTCTCCAGATCTTTTTTCCCTATACAGTGAAAATATTTTCAGAAATGTAGAAGACCTAAATGGAATCAGCATTGGAGGACGAAACATAAATAACATTAGATATGCAGATGATACAGTATTGATTGCAGACAATGCACAGGATCTGCAACAATTAGTAGACGCTGTGGTTGTACACAGTGAGCAGCTGGGGTTGGAATTAAATTGTAAGAAGTCACATGTTATGGTCGTCACTAGGAAGCACGAAGCACCACAATGTAATATACAAGTAAATGGGAATATTCTTCAACAAGTGAATCGGTTCAATTATCTCGGAACAGTCATAACATCTGATGGCAGATGCATTGAAGAGATTAGAACAAGAATCGCCATTGCGAAAGTAGCCTTTAGCAAGATGAAAAACATTCTGACCAATAAAATGATGTCAATTGAAACGAGAAAAAGAGTGTTGAGGGGATACATAGAGCCTGTTCTTTTGTATGGATGTGAAACTTGGACAATGTGCAGTCAAGCTGAAAAACATCTGATGGCTGCAGAAATGTGGTTTCTGAGGAAAATGCAAAGAATACCATGGACAGATAGAAAAACCAATGACCAAGTACTACAAGAGACAAATGAAAATCGTAGATTGATTAGAGAAATTAGACGTAGACAGTCAAAATTTTTTGGACATGTTATGAGAAGAAATGGACTGGAGAACTTAGTGACAGCTGGCAAGATCGAAGGGAACAGACCAAGAGGAAGACCGAGAGGAAAATACCTAGATGGCTTGGCCACATGGCATGGACGAGACAGGAACACTGAGCTGATCCACGACACTGGTGATCGAGTGAAATGGCGAATCATGACCGCCCACGCTTTCCGGCATGGCACATGATTGATTGATTGTTAGTTCAGTAGTTTGCCATTGCTTTCTGAACAGCCGATGTCTCAGACCATATATATCAACGCAAATATGGCTGCTTCCAAATCGCCCGCATCTGATTTCGAACCCTCGACTCGGTATGACAAGTTTTTTTTAATGAAACTGCGAGTCTCACTATCCCCTAAGCCAGTGGTTCTCAACCTTTTTTGGCCCATTCCCCCAGTTACCGTATGTTCAGAACGTCATTACCCCCTTTCGAATTTTCTCCCTATAAATTCCCCCTCCCCCACCCTTACACAGTATACATAACAATGGAAGCTAAATTTAATAACACATACTAGAACAAGTCTAGACATCTACATAAAACGTGATTTGCGGGTCTACTTACGTTATAAAACAAATTTCAGTAGGGCGAGAAGTACAGAACCGTAAAATTTAGAGGGAAAAGCAATATCAAGTATCTGGTTCTTGTATTAATGCGATCTTGAAATAATCATAATTCCCCTTGGAAACCCTAAAATTCCCCCACCCCCCCCCCCCCGGGGGGGGAAGGGGGGATTCTCCACCGGTTGAGAACCACTGCCCTAAGCCATAGCGCCGATAGAGGACGATGCTATAATAATTTAGTTTTTTTATCTGGACACTCTGGAGGAGCAACGTTATGCAATGACCAGGACACTTACTTGCCTGCCAGATAGTCACGTGTTCGCATTCATAACCATGGATGTTCAATAATTGCTACATGTTAGGTTCGTTCCACCTGGTCCCCCAGGCCAGCATTAGTTCAAATCCACCTGAATGCGGATCGAACCCAAGACCACTGGGTCGGCAGACGAGCGTCTAGCCACTATGCTACCGCGGCTGCCGAGATTTCTAGGACGTCGCAGTCAGCCCGGTCCTTATTTGGTTTTTTTGTGATTACTTGGCAAGAATACTTTCAGTAGTTTGCCATTGCTTTCTGGAAGATCGACACCCATACCATGGTATGAAAATCAATGCTTTCAGAAATCGGTCTGCTTTCAAATCGCCCGCAAGGCTGCGCTGTGTTTCGAATGCTGTATGCGGTATTGCGAACTGCGTTCGTAACTCCTACGCCACAGCGAGATAACTAGAGACGAAGCTAACATTTAATTGTTTGATTCAGACAATACCTTTATGAAAATTACTGCAGACAAAGTTACGCTCATGTCGACATGGCATATAGATATTATAATAATATCATGGACGTTACTGAAGACAAAGCTAACATTATTTGTCTCATACAGACAGGCAAGTCTCGTATAACATGGACATTACTGAAGACATATTTACATTTATATTGTCTTATTCAGACATGCGCGTCTTATAGTATCATAATGGTCATTACTGTAGACAAATTAACTCATTTTATCTCATTCAGACATGCAAGTCTTACAATATTATCATGGACATTACCGAAGACAAGGTCACCAACGATGTGCTGCTCAAGCTGGACTGTTGGGATGTGGACTCCTTAAACAATGGTGTAATTGAGTTCTTCAGCGACACACAGGGTAGGCAGGCCATAACATTCCTGGGTTCATGTTGATAATTGCTTTTGTACCAGCCAGCAAGGCATGAAGCGAAACGGCATAATGATTAATATAGGACATGATGTCTTAGCTACTGACCGGCACCTTGCCGCCTGGACAGACCATAGTTTGTTACTTTGTGCTGCACAAAGGTATAATAACTACAGCCCATGGCGGCAGCGAGTGTGGCTGATCAGACCAATTCGTGCTGTAAATGTTCGTCCACAATGGTTGCATGTGAAATCATGGTCATTTCCACCATGCGCATTCACCATCTTACGTCTCACACGCTCAGTGTGTGACATATTGGCAATAATTTTATTTTCTCCTTTGTATTTATTCCATTTCTGATCTTTGCCCCCATGTAAGACAATCAGCTTCGACTTGCTCCTAAAGTGCAATATCAATGCCTGTATCAATCATGTCCCGCTTACACACATCTTTGTATTGTTGTAGAGACCGACCTCGAGATATTTTACCCGTCTGTAATTCACCAAAAAAGATGTACTTTGGTATTCGACCGTCAACCATCTTACTAATGTGTCCAGTCCATCTAAATCTACGAAGACTGAGAATATAATAAACGATCACACAACCCGATCTTTCCAATACTTCAGTATTTGTGATTTTGTCTTACCACTTAATACCAAGTATTCTTCGCAGACACCGCATGTGAAAGCTGTTTAAACATTTCCCTTGGGGTGAGTAAGTTGAGCAGGCTTCACTGCCATAAAAAGAGTACTAAGGACACAGGGTTGATAGACCAGGACTTGTGCCTTGGCAGTAAGCTTCTTGTTCTCGCAGACTCTTTTTGTTAACCTGTTCATTGTTGTTGCCGTCTTACCAATCTGCCATAGGCGAGTAATGCTCATTGTTACGCCCATGGCTGGTACCTTGTTTACTTGGCACTTGATGATATTGGCATCAACAATACTTGGGTTGATACCCAAGGTCTTATGCCTCATGGACGAGGTCTCAACCCGAATGAGACTGGTGGGCGCACTTCAGGATCAATGCCTTTCTGATTGTGCGGGTGCAGTAGTCTTCTCACTGCAGCTGTTTCTATTATTATCTTAAGTGCTGTTGGAATTCTTCCACTCTACATAAATCGCCACAGCTAACTGTTTGGAACAGACTCAACGCGTTTTGAATAACTAGACACCGGTGTAGTTTTATGAATCTCTTGTCTCCAAATACTGTACAAATTACATTATCATCTACACCACATTTCACTCGAACACAATATTTAGAGACTACAATTCTACACACTCTATCTATTAATGTAGGGGCTAATTATTTGGCTATTCTACGGGACAAAAGAACCAGGTCCAGCTTCGACCATGGCTCCACGCAGACTGCCTGAAGGTGACCCGACGTCCTCTCACGAAGCGTCCCTAGCTCTTTCCACGCTTTTGTGCCATTGGACATGGCGGATCACTTTGCACGGTCTCCTCGTCTATACCGAACTTTAACCCGATTATGCCATGATCTTTACCCCTTTAAACTGGATCATGGAACAATCCTGATGTTGATTTTCTGATCTAGGAATAATTTAATGTTTATCTCTGATCCTAGATATGTAAAATGATCTACTATCTCCAATTTGTTAATACATCATATCTTCGTATCAACTTAATAATTTAGCACCGTTAGTCGTAGCAAATTATTACATTAATCCGTGAATTTTTCATGTGATATTAATTAATTTAGCACCTTTTTTCACAGCTAATTATTACATTAATACACCAGTGTTTCGCGTGAAATTAATTAATTTAGTATCTCATGTCCTAGGCAGCTATTACATAAAACTCACTATTTAGTATTTTACATTTTCTGACGGTATGCTCCATTCTTTATTTGTCATTTCGTTGAGATTTTGTTGAACGATGTAATGACGTCAGCAGCTGTCAATGCCTCAAGATTTGGTTTTCTCTGTTCTGTATATTTTTACCATTCTTCTAACTCCACACTACACACGTTCACCGCTTCACGCTTTCCCACAGTTCAATTACTAACTATGCATCATTGGAATCCCTCAAAAGAATTGTCCAATCACATCTTTAAGCAAGTGTTTTTCAGAGTTTGTCGTAAATTAAAACAAAAATGGACTACATTTGCAATATTGTAGGTAGAGCAAGCGAATGACACTTTTACACGACTTATGTGCAATGGGCATATGGTGTTAGACCCATATTTGTAGAGACCAATCGGCACTCGGTGTATGATGTGGTCAGGGCCAGACAAGCCGCCAGTATATTTTAAGGCAATTTGAGGTATTCATTGCAAGAGTCGCCTTAGGAGCCCTAGTCAATTTTTAAATCCGCTCATTTGCGATATCGTTATTAAATTAAAATGTCTACATCTAGAAGCAAATTAATATATGAAATAGAAATAACAATAAAAGCAGCAAGAAACTTTTACTATCATGTGATCAACTGTTATTCCCACTAGCAAACTGTTTGATGTCACGGAACTGTTTTTCCAATTGGTAATACAAAAAGGCATTAATAGTTCTCCAATTAAAATGCATTTGAAAATAATTGTACGTGCAGGTATGAATTACCCCCTTCAAGTAGACCAGATATCCGGAGAAATTACGTTAACAAAGGACTTGGATTATGACCTAGATCGAGCAAACAGGTAAGACATTGGTAGTAGAAAAGTGGGCATTTTTTACGGCGATCAAAGTTGTATTGCTATTGACTTAAAGATTACAGTAATCTTGTAGCAGAGAATGTTGTAAAGGTGTGGCTTGCTGGGTCTGAGCACACATTAGGCCATAGTACTTACAGGTAGGGTGACTGTTCAATACACCTATTAAACAAATCTCTAAACATTAAAATTGGACAATCTGCGTATTTCGAATACCACACACACAAATACATAAATATATGTTTGCATGTATGTAGTCTCACGTCCTATTTATTGAGAAGTTAAAATATACGTGCGGATACATACATAAACAATCACACACACACACACACACACACACACACACACACACACACACACACACACACACACACAAGTACCTACCTACCTACCTGCCTGCCTGCCTGCCTCCTACCTACCTACCTACCTGCCTACCTACCTACCTACATACCAACCAACCTACCTACCTATCTACCTACCTACCTACCTATCTACCTACCTGCCTGCCTGCCTGCCTGTATGCCTGCCTGCTTACCTACTTACTTATCTAATACCTACTTAACTATCATCATCATCATCATCATCATCATCATCATCATCATCATCATCATCATCATCATCATCATCATCATCATCATCATCATCATCAGCATCATCATCATCATCATCAAGTGCCCTGCCAGCTGGCGTAGGCGTTCATGGCTCTCCATAGATCTCGGTCTTTGGTGTTCGGATCAACTCTGCTGATGGTATTCCTCCATGCCTCCATCTCAATCCAACCAGCATCATTTCTTTTGGCCTGCCTCTGCCTTTCTTCCCCTCGACCTTTCCAGTTTGCACGATGTTCTCCAATGCCTCTTCTCTCATCATAAGACCGAAGAAAGCTGTTTATCTCTTTCTTATTATTGTATATAATGTTCTAGTTTCATTAGCCTGTTTCAGGCAGTCGTTGTTAGTTACTCTGACAGTCCAAGGAATTCTCAACATTCGCCTCAGGAACCACATCTCTGTTGCTTCTAATTTCTTCTTAATGTGTTCATTTATATTCCAAGGTTCACTGCCATACAGCAAAACTAGTTCTACATAGCATTTCAGCACTCTCTTTTTTACATTCAGTGACAGTGACTTATTGCATAAGATACTCTTCATTTTCTGAAATGTGGCTTTTGCTTGCCATATTCTGCTTTTAATCTCTGTTGTACATCTTCCATCTGATGTTATAAATGCCCCTAGGTATTTAAAATTATCAACTTGGTTAAGAATTTTCCTTTCTATTTCTATGTCACAATTTGGTGTCACCATTTTCTTTGATATCACCATTGTTACTGTTTTCTTGATATTCAAGGAGAGTCCTTTCCTTGCACTCTCTGTTACTACAATGTCCAGCTATTGTTATATAAAAAAAATTGTTGCGTATCCCTTACGGGACGTTGCAGTCAACACCAGCATTTTCAGCTGCTGTTGATGTACTAGTCAAGTGTTACTTTCAGTAGTTTGCCATTGCTTTCTGAACGACCGGCCCCTATGCCTTTTTCGAAAAAACCATCACCGCTGTGTTTCGAAGCCAGGTATACGGGCTTACAAACCGCGTTCACAAGTCCTTAGCCACAGAGACCGGCATATTGTTATATATTGTTGTTATATTGTTATAGGTCTGTTGAATTATCCGCCACCACTACTGTGATCTGCATAGCGTATATTATTTGTATTATAACCTCCAACTAGTATTCCTGGCGTATCTTTGATCCCTCTCATTATTACTTCGATATTTAGGGAGAACCGCGCTCCGTGGCGTAGGAGTTACGAACTAACTCACTAATCGGGTTCGAAACACAGCGGTGCTGGTTTATTCGAAAAAGGTATAGGTGTCATTCGTTCAGAAAGCAATGGCAACCTACTGAACGTAAATCCTGCCCAGGAATCACCAATAGCAACATGGTGGGGTTGACTGCTACGTCCTGTGAAGGACATGCAACTAATTAATTAAATATAGGGAGAAGAGATCTGGTGACAAGACACACCCCTGTCGTACTCCTAGCTTTATCTGTTCGTAACAACCCTCTATATTTCCCATTTTAATTGCTGCTACGTGATTCCAGTAAATATTCTTTATTATTCTTAAATCTTTCCCATCAATATTGATATCTTCCAACACTTTAATCAGTTCATCAAGTTTTACTTTATCAAATGCCTTAGTATAATCTATGAAGCACAAATATATGTCTTTCTGTTTGTCTGTGGACCTTTCTATTAGTGTCCGTAATGTATATATTGCATTGTTTGAGCCCTTTACCCCCACAAATCCATAAGGTTCTTCACTAATTTCCATTTTTATTTTCTTTCTGGTTCTTCTCATTATGATTCTGAGTAGAAGCTTAGTGATATGGTTTATGAGGTTAACTGTACGAAAATCTTCACATTCAATTGCTCCTGGTCTGTTTGGTATAGCTATAAATACAGATTTCAGCATATCACTGGATAAATATCCACTGCTGTAAATATCATTCGACATTTCGGTTAATATATCTACTCCTCTAAAAGTACTGGAGAGTTTTGGTCATAGACCATAACTTTAGGAAGGGAAAATCCCAACTGCACCTCCACGTGGTAGAGGATGGAAACACACCACGGTGTGGCTAACACAGCTCTGGGGATCGAGTATCCACCGGAATAAGTGGACAACTCTGCAGCTGAGCAGAGAAGGGCACTCACTTGTCCTGACAGTCGGAAATGGCTGTCAAAGGCAAAGTTAAAAGACCACCATGTGAATGTGGAAGACAAGGGGAAACCACCACATTATTTTCCCAAGATTTCATGGCGACACCCATTTCAGAAATAGTGAACGACGTTAATGGCTGTCTTAGGACATCCTCGTCCGGTAGGGACAGTCATCAGCCACAGGTGACACCAGACCGTCATCCAGCTACTAATGGCAAAACTAAAACTATAACTAAACTAAATAAATTTAGAGTAGGAACATGGAATGTTAGGACATTCAATGAGCTAGGAAAGTTAAACAATGTTTTAAGAGAAATGGAAAACATGAAAATGAATATACTAGGCAAAAGTGAGATGAGATGGAAGGGATCTGAATAAATTATAACTGACAAACATTCTATAATTTATTCTGGAGGGGACACACATGAAAAAGGTGTAGCTCTTGCTCGGAACAGCTCTGACTAGGTAGTTTCCGAATGTCCGACGTGTCTGGAATAGCTCTGACGGACACAACGACAAGCAAATGTCCGAAAAACTCGCTGAATGGATATTGACTGCAGACCATTCTGTCTGTGCAGGAACAGCCCGGGGCGAACGAAATGCCCAATATATTGAAGTGAGGAATTAAAGCAGCCATGAGCAGGACGTGACGATTCCCTCGGTGAGCCCAGTACCAGGGCGCTATGTGCCGGCCCTGCAATTATGGAAGTCACCCTGGATGGCGGAAAATGCCATGGACTGTCCCTGCCTTCCTTTGAGGGACGACCGTTGTCTTCGACCGTTCCAACTTGGCCAGCTGGGTTGTGGACGGTACCGCAAACAGTGAGAGTCTCACAGGAATGCTACCTGGTCAAAAAAAGCACGCTAAAGCCGGTTGTGTTGGCCTACGGGTTTCGGCCCAAGGGCGCATAACAAACACACCACAACCACATCTGAAAAAACACTCCGGATGATCGCAAAGAAGAAGAAGATATTTGATGAAAAAGCAGCCAAATCTATGAATGGATACCGGTGTAGTTCAGATAGAGTTATAATGGTCAAAATCAAAGGCAAACCAATAGATATAAATATTATACAAGTACATGCACCAACAACAAGCAGTAGTGATAAAGAAATACAACACTTTTACGATGAAATAAAAATGGCAATAGCTCAAACTGGATCACAAGAAATAAAAATAATACTGGGAGATTTTAATGCAAAAGTAGGAAAGGGAAAAATAGAGGATATAGTGGGGAATTATGGTTTAGGTATAAGAATTGAAAGAGGATAGAAACTGATAGAATGGGCAAATATTAACGATATGATAATTTGAAACACGTGGTTTAAATACCATAAAAGACGACTATACACATGGGAAAGCCCTGATATGAAAATACGCAACCAAATTGACTACATACTTATTAATAAAAGATTTAGAAATGCGTTAATTAATGTAATTACAATGGTGCTGACTGTAATAATGATTATGTACCACTATGTGGACAAATAAAAGTAAGATTAAAGAGAGGAAAAAATGGTTAAGAACCTGAGACTTAATAAAGAGGTTATGAAAGTAGATAAAAGAAATTCAAGAACAATACAGAGTGACTGTGAAAAATAGGTACAATGCAATAGCTAAAATACAGAGTATAAATGAACAATGGGAAATGTTAAGGGACTCCATTCATCAAACTAGCAAAGAAATATTACCGGAGAGAAGCCAAAAAGCTAATAAAAATGGATGAATGAAGAAATCTTAATGCTGATGGACAAAAGGAAATAGAATAAAAATGACACACAAGAGTATGCTAAGATAAATAAAGAAATAAGAGATAAATGTGTGAAGGCAAAAGAAAGTTGGTTAAACGCGCAATGCAAAAAAAAAAAAAAAAAAAAAAAAAATTGAATTATATTCCATTAAAGATCAAAAAAGTATGCACAGACAAATCAGTGAGCTCACAGGAAGAAAAATAAGAATAAATACAGGGTGTTTGAAATCAAAAACAGGAAAGATATTATTGGAGGAAGGTGCTATAATGAAGAGGTGGATTGAGTATATAAGAGAATTATATAATGGAGAAAGGGAAGAATTAACAGAAGAAAGTAACTTAGAAGGCTCACCTATTCTAAAAGTAAAAGAAGAAGTCGTTGACGCTGTGAAACATATGAAGAAAGGAAAAAACAGCTGGGCCAGATGAAATCACAGTAGAAGAATTAGAAGTATTGGGAGAATTTGGGGTTAATATATTAACCAAAATGCTGAATAATATTTACAACAGTGGATATTTACCGAGCGATATGCTAAAATCGGTATTTATAGCAATACCAAAGAGACCAGGAGCAATTGAATGTGAAGATTTTCGTACAGTTAACTTCATAAACCATGTCACTAAGCTTCTACTCAGAATTATAATGAGAAGAACAAGAAAGAAAATAAAAATGTTAATTGGTGAAGAACAGTATGGTTTTATGGAAGGAAAGGGTACAAACAATGCAATATATATATTATGAACACTAATAGAAAGGTCAATAGAGAAACAGAGAGACATATATTTATGCTTCATAGATTATACTAAGGCCTTTGATAAAGTAAAACATGATGAGCTGATTAAAATGTTGGAAGTTTGGAAGTTATCAACATTGATGGGAAAGATTTAAGAATAATAAAGAATATATACTGGAACCAAGTAGCAGCAATTAAAATGGGAAATAAAGAGGGTAGTTTCGAACAGATAAAGCTAGGAGTACGACAGGGGTGTGTCTTGTCATCCGATCTCTTCTCCCTATATAGCGAAGTAATAATGAGAAAGATCAAAGAGAAGCCAGGAATACTAATCGGAGGTTATAATATAAACAATATACGCTATGCAGATGACACAGTATTGGTGGCGGATAATGCAACAGACCTACAACAATTATTGGACATTGTAGTATCAGAGAGTGCACAGAAAGGACTCTCCTTGAATATCAAGAAAACAGTAACAATGATGATATCAAAGAAAATGGGGACACCAAAATGTGACATAGAAATAGAAGGGGAAATTCTCAACCAAGTGGATAATTTTAAATACCTAGGGGCACTTATAACATCAGATGGAAGATGTACAACAGAGATTAAGATCAGAATATGGCAGGCAAAAGCCGCATTTCAGAAAATGAAGAGTATCTTATGCAATAAGTCGCAATCAATGAATGTAAGAAAGAGAGTGCTAAAATGTTATATAGAACCAGTTTTGCTGTATGGCAGCGAATCTTGGAATGTATATGAACAAATTAGGAAGAAATTAGAAGCAATAGAGATGTGGTTTTTAAGACGAATGTTGCGAAATCCTTGGACTGCCAGAGTAACTAACAACGATTGCCTGAAAGAGGCTAATGGAACTAGAACACTATATACAACAATAAGAAAGAGACAAACAGTTTTCTTTGGTCATGTGATAAGAAGAGAGGCATTGGAGAACATCGTGACAACTGGAAAGATCGAGAGAAAGAGAGGCAGAGGCAGACCAAGAGAAATGATGCTGGACGGATTGAGACGGTGACATGGAGGAATATCATCAGCAGAGTTGATCCAGAACACCAAAGGCCGAGATCTGTGGAGAGCAATGAACGCCTACGCCAGCCGGCACGACACTTGATGATGATGATATCGTCACCAAATTCTCACAATACTTCTAATTCTTTTATTGTGATTTCATCTGGCCCAGTTGTTTTTCCTTTCTGCATATGTTTTACTGTGTCAGCGACTTCTTCTTTTAGAATAGGTGACCTTCTAAGTTACTATCTTCTGTTAATTTTTCCTTTTCTCCATCATATAATTCTTTTATATACTCATTCCACCTCTTCATTATAGCACCTTCCTCCAATAATATGTTTCCTGTTTTTTTTTTTAAATTTCAAATACCATGTATTTATTCTTATTTGTCTTCCCAGCTCACTGATTTGTCTCTGCATATTTTGTGTATCTTTAATGGAATGTATTTTAATATTTTTGCACTGATCGTTTATCAACTTTCTTTTTCCTTCACACATTTATGTTTTATTTCTTTCTTTATTTTTGCGTGTTCTTGTTTGTCATTTTTTAACTTTCTTTTGCCTTCACACATTTATCTCTTATTTCTTTATTTATCTTGGCATACTCTTGTGTGTCATTTTTATTCTGTTTCCTTTTGTCCATCAGCATTAAGATTTCTTCATTCATCCATTTTTATTAGCTTTTTGGCTTCTCTCCGGTAATATTTCTTTGCTAGCTTGATGAATGGAGTCCATTAAAATTCCCTATTGTTCATTTATACTCTGTAGTTTAGCTATTGCATTGCACCTATTTTTCACAGTCACTTTGTATTGTTTTTGAATTTCTTTATCTACTTTTAGAACCTCTTTATCACGTTCTTAATCATTCCCATCCCCATCTCTTTAATCTTACTTTTATTTGTCCACATAGCGGTACATGATCACTATTACCGCCAGCACCAGGCATTGTCTTTACAATAATTAAAGCATTTCTAAATCTTTTATTAATTAGTATGTAGTCAATTTGGTTGTATATTTTCTTATCAGGGCTTTTCCACGTGTATAGCAGTGTTTTATGGTGATTAAACCATGTGTTTCCAATTATCATATCATTGATATTTTCCAATTCTATGAGTTTTTCTCCTCTTTCATTTCTTATACCTAAACCATAATTCCCCATCACATCCTCCATTTGTCGCTTTCCTACTTTAGCATTAAAATCTCCAAGTATTATCTGTATTTCTTGTGATCCAATTTGAGCCATCACCATTTCTATTTCGTCGTAAAAGTGTTGTATTTCTTCATCTTTACTGCTTGTTGTTGGTGCTTATACTTGTATACTATTTATATCTATTGGTTTACTTTTGATTTTGACCATAATAACTCTAGCTGAAATACACCAGTATCCATTGATTGACTTGGCTGTTATTTCGTCAAATATTATTCTTACATCTTTTTCATATGTATCCCCTCCAGAATAAATCATTGTGTGGTTGTCAGCTATAATTTTGCCCGATCCCTTCCATCTCATCTCACTCACGCCTAGTATATTTATGTTCATGCTATCCATCTCTCTTAGAACAATGTTCAACTTTCCTAACTCATTTAATGTCCTAACATTCCATGTTCCTACTCTAAATTTATTTATTTTAGTTATGATTTTGCCATCAGTATCTGGAAGACGCCGGTCTCTCTGGCTGTGGGGTTATAACACTTTCTCTCTGTAATCCCGTTTATCACGCAGAGTCTCGCAGCGGAGCGAGAACTGAGGTGGTTCGACCCCCGCTCGTGACTTGCGGATACTGAGCCGGCCGCTCAGAAAGCAATGGCAAACTACTGAGCGTAATCTTGCCAAGAGATCAACAGACAGCTGAAAGATGCTGCTGTTGACAGCTAAGTCCTGTAAAAGGATACGCAAAAACAACATCTGGAAGACGGTCTGGTGTCACTTGTGGCTCACGACTGTCCCTACCGGACGAGGATGTCCTAAGACAGCCATTAACTTCGTTCACTAACTCTGAAATATGGTTTGCCATGAAGTCTTGGGAAGCTAATGTGGTGGTTTCCCCTTGACTTGCACATCGACATGGTGGTCTTTTAACCTTGCCTTTGACAGCGATGTCCGACTGTAAGGACAAGTGAGTGCCCTGCTCTGCTCAGCTGCAGAGTTGTCCACTTATTCCGGTGAATACTCGGTCCCCAGGACCGCGTTAGCCACACCGTGGTGTGTTTCCCATCCTCTACCAGGGGGAGGTGCAGTTGGGATTGTATAATACGTACATATGTATGTACACACATACCTATCACTACCTAGCATACATATGCCTGCCTACCTACCTACATACCTACCTACCTACCTACCTACCTACCTACCTACAAACCTACCTACCTGCTACCTACCTACCTACCTAACTAATTACCTACATACACACATAAACACAGAATACATAAATATGTATGTACGCACATACACATATGTGTATTTAAGCACGCACGTTCAAGCGCACGCAGGCACGCAAGCACACACACACATACACACACAGACATCCATACACATAGGTTATCTTCTCGTGTGTGTGCGTGTACATTTACACACATGCATATACAGCTTTTGACTATTTAAGTTGTTCAATGCATATATACACACATATCCCTTATTTATTGATTCGTCTTACACACACACACACACACACACACACACACACACACACACACACACACACACACACACACACACAGACACACACACACACACACACACACTGTCCTTGATGGTATATATTAACACCCATGTAACATTGATTATACACTATGTCCTGACACATGGATACAGCAGTGAGAGTGACAGACAGACACACATACACACAGACACACAGACATACACACATACACACAGACAGACAGATAGACACACACACACACATTACACAAAATCTCCCTCCCTCTCTCTCCGCCATACACCGGTATAACGCTGTTTATAAATTGTCCTGACACATGGATACAGCAGTGAGAGTGACAGACAGACACACATACACACAGACAGACAGATAGACACACACACACACATTACACAAAATCTCCCTCCCTCTCTCTCCGTCATACACCGGTATAACGCTGTTTATAAATTGTCCAGGCACATGGATACAGCAGTGAGAATGACAGACAGACACACATACACACAGACACACAGACAGACAGACAGACAGACAGACAGATAGCCAGCCAGCCAGCCAGCCAGCCAGCCAGACAGACAACCAGACAGACAGACAGACAGAGAGACAGACAGACAGCCAGACAGCCAGCCAGCCAGCCAGCCAGACAGACAGACAGACAGACAGCCAGACAGACAGACAGATAGACAACCAGACAGACAGACAGACAGCCAGCCAGCCAGCCAGCCAGACAGAGAGACAGACAGACAGACAGACACATTACAAAAAATTGCTCTCCCTCTCTCTCCGTCATACATCGGTATAACGCTGTATATAAACTGTGCAGACACATGGATATAGCAGTGAGAGTGACAGACAGAGGCAGTCCGCTCAGGTCTACAACAGTCACTGTGGCATTCAGGGTGCTGGATGTCGATGATCAACCCCCAGTCTTCACACAGACAATATATTCTGCAGGTGAGTTAGCAATAGTCTCTACAGCAGGTAACGGTTGCCCTGTGGGGGATCATGCAGGTATGGTACGAAGTGTTAAACATGATCTAGGTCACCATATATGGTTAGAAGTGTTAAACATGATCCAGGCCACGGTATATGGTGTGAAGTGTTAAACATGATCCAGGCCACGGTATATGGTGTGAAGTGTTAAACATAATCTAGGCCACGGTATATGGTACAAAGTGTTAAACATGATCTAGGCCACGTTATATGGTGTGAAGTGTTAAAAAGTATCTAGGCCACGGTATATGGTGTGAAGTGTTAAGCATTATCTAGGCCATGGTAATAGTCACCTGAGGTGGCAAAATCCTTTCATGGTCGTCTGTTCAAATTTCCGTAAAATCCGTAAAATTGTCCGGTACCTATTTCACGAGCCTGGATCGAACTCCGAGCTGTGGTGGTCACATAAAAAAATCCGAACCGCCGTGTTTAGTAAACAAGAGCACCGACCAATTCCAATTTCCTGTAGCGGCTACCAGTCGATTTTTTATCATCATCATGAGCCACGATTTCATTATAATCATGTGTCATCACGTGGACAGACGTGTGTAGTCTTGGTTCGTCATGTCACGCGATTACCAACGTCTTTGTCCCGTTCTGTGTTCTTGCTCTGATAGTGCCATGTGACCATGCCATCTAAGTATGTATCTCTTTGTCTTCCACTTGCTTTGTTTCCTGTCAGGTTTGCTAGTTGTCACTAAGTTTCCACGTTTATATCTTGTCATAAGGTGCCCAGAAATATTTACTGCATACATATACTGTCTCTAGTCAATTTACGGTTTTCAATTGTTTCTCGAAGAATTGCAAACTATCACGTATTAATTGATGATTTAAAGAGAGTTGAAAAACTACTTCATTCGTTGTTTTTGTACTTACGTATTAAGTTGTCAATGTTGCTTAAATCAATACTCCATCAACTTTGTAGGGTGTTGTTAAACATCCATTCTGTCACTTATGATTGATTGTGTTCTTATGAGGTTGACCACTATTACTTTCCATGTTTTGTTGACTGTAAGGTGTAAAAATAATAAATGAGGGATAAGGCTAGGTTTGCAAGGAATATCCCGATATGATGGGTTATCATTCCCAATCAGCCTTCTTAGGGAAACCTTTAAATGGCTCAGAACCCCCAAGCTTGAACAAGGCAGAAAGGGGTACAAGTTCAACACTAAGATAAAAGAATAGGTTCCTGTAGAAGGTGTAGAGATCCTTGAAATTTTACCACAGAAAACAGAGTAAACTGCTTACTCTAAAAGGAGAAGTTGTCTATGTGTAGGTCTCCAGCCTCACTCCAATCTCCAACATTTTTATAAACAGGGTTACCCAACAACAGTGTTACATATCGCATGTGAACAACCACTGTTTAACAAAACATCACAATGAATCAACGCCAAAGCGTTGTTAAACAAACCCACTATATTGATAAGAATTGGGTCTTGGGAAAATTATGTGAACTGACTGTGATATCATATACATCAATTACAACACAATCTTCATGTGAATCGCATAAGTCAGAAAAAAAAGAATAGATTCCCCAGAAAATCCCTAACAGGTTCATAAGCAACCAACATCATATAAAAAAAAAATTATAAAAAACACTCTAGGCCTAAAAATTAACAAAGTAGTCCATTTAAAAAAAGACAGATTCCTGATCTCCCTCTCTCTGTCCCTCGGTTATGCTGGTGAATCTCTCTCTCTCTCTCTCTCTCTCTCTCTCTCTCTCTCTCTCTCTCTCTCTCTCTCTCTCTCTCTCTCTCTCTCTCTCTCTCACACAAATATCCGGAAAGTAATTAGTGAAAAGTGCAAGGGTACACCACAATTATATTCCACTGGAATGGTATCCATATTCACAACTAGTAAGCATGAAAGGATAATCCTGCACAATCTCTACCTTGAACATAATCCAACTAAGTCACAGCTGCTGATGAGCTGGGATTGATATACTCTTGCGTAATGTAATCCATATAGAAATGGCATATATTTCTGCAGATGGATACACGATGGTTATCTTGGGTATAGAACTTGCCTGCACATATCGGGCGTATGAAGAATAAAGCGTTCTCCAGACGAATACATGATTGTGATGACCTGCACATCTCTGGGGTATGAAGGATATGATTTTGCAAAATAAGCTGAGAGTCCACACATCACTTATAGTATCCACACTGCAATAGGCTGGTGTGACTTCGACTATCCATATATAGGCCAGTTGAAGGCGAAACCAGGCGCTGACACAATTATCCAGTGAGTGCGGCACTAAATAACTGCACTCTCCAGACCCAATCTGGTACAAATCAGAGACAGGGCGGTTATCCAGTTTCCTGTTCCGGAGGCTGAGCATTGTGATGCTCAGCCGGGGGAGGGGGGATCCTTCAGATAACATGTAGTCCTCTTCAGAATATCCAGAAGGTAGTATCTCATTCATTTTAAACAATGAGATGAAGAAAGAACTCCCGTAGTTCAGGTGTAAACAAACACACTTCTCAGCAGCCAGCAGGAAATGATTCAGTGTGACTAAGGGTCCTGATTGTAAGTATAGGGCCAATATATGACACGTCTCTCTTGCGCTACAAAATAAACAAAAACACAATCGAGATACATTAGAAATAAAACCCAATGTCATCTAACTGATATATCAACAAACATAAAGAAAAGAAAACAAGGGAAGGGGAAAAGAGGGTATTTCTTATTCACCAACCCCTCTTCTCTGGTGATGGAGTTATAGTCCAACTCTGAAAATGTGTGTGGTATCCACTCACTGATCACCACCTGTTCTCATTAGATGATGTAATACCATGATGAGATAAACTCATAATGAGACAAGGACAGTAAGATAATAAAAAGTCATCAGGGTGACACCAAGTTGTCCTTTTGTGACAAACTCATGTTGAGACGAAAGCCGGTTACGACAAAGGCATCAGGTTGAGACCAAAGCATGTAGAGACACAGGCATGGTGAGAAAAAAAAAGCATAGTGCGATGACTGCACCATATTGAGACGAAGTTGTCATAATATCATCTCAGCCTCCATCATCCTTAATTAATTTGCCTTTTTTTTCACTGGGATAAAATTAGAATGGTTACCCCAGCAGTGAAAGTAATAATCATGAAGCAATATAAAATGCAAAACACTCATAAATGAATAAACATATAATCATCTCATAGAACAGTGTAGGAGCTATCTAATGGATATTTATCCAACATCTCAAACTAGAACACACGAATTTATTGCCCTTTCCCTACCTGAATATTTGAAGCAGGGGGTTTAATGAACGCTGTTCTGAAACCCACCAAATGCTGCAAGCATAATAAGTGCACTGACTTCAGGAACGAATGGCATTAAGGCAAGTCTTTAAGAATGCTGTTAGCAATTCCCTGAACATAAAGTATTCGCTAAGGCATCAACACACTTGTGCAATGCTGACGTGAAATGTAAGTCTTGCAAGACATATGAGTATATGGTGCGTCTATCTTCTTCCCATAACATTAATTATGAAAAAGATTACATTACAGTCACACACTCTTTATATTTACAAACGAGGTAAACAAAAGGATTCATTCATAAGTGCACGAAAGTCAAGTTAAGTTAGCAACAATATTTTCTGAGCATGAAAAGCATGTCCATGATATACGCTGATAGTAACATTTTTGCAGCATAGAGAAAAGTTTCAAAAGATGCACTTAGAGAAAACACTTTACATCACACAGAAAATCTGCAGATTATATGCATTGATAGCAAGATATATTCATCAAGCACATAATAAGTCAATCATAGCAGAATGTGATTGCAAGCATAGGAGAACCATGAGTGGGACAAACATGTCAGTTTTGCAAAATGCGAATACCCAGGCAATATTTCCAATGAAACAATCTCACCGTTTCACAATTCACATACATAAACAATGACACATGTTTCATCAAAGGCACGGTCATAGCATATATAATGAATTTATATGTTTACCCTAGGCGCAGGGAGTGCATAAGGGCTAGAAAAGCCTCTCCTAATTGGGAAGGGACCTGTTAGTTGACGAACATTTTTACAAGTGTGATGCTTTCACCGGGGACCCGACCAATCGGTTGGCTCAACTGAGACAAAGGCTTGTTTAAGTTATGTTGTCACCTAGTCTAATTATATCTCAAGCTGGTTCAACTCCTTATCTGGTCAAGTCGAACTGTGCACTTGTAACCCAAATTCACGGAAACACTGGTGGATGACGTGCAATATAATCACACTGACTTATGTGATGCTTTAGCAACACTTCAGCAATTAATATTAAAGTTGTGAGTCAGATTAATTTATCTGTCAACAGCATTAAAGTTGCGAACAAGCCTATCATTTCTGTCAACAATATTGAAGTTGCGAGCCAGCCTACAATGTCTGCCGTCAGCAATAAAGTGGCCATTCAGCCTACATTATCTATCACGTAAATTTCATCCCCTCGTGCGATGAATCAACAGTATTATGTAAAGCTGTAAAACACCCTGTTTACACGTGGTGAGGCATTCTGGGCACACCGAGCTAGCCCCACCGTTCTATAGACCAATCTCTACTCAACGGATAATGTAGTCAATATCACGAGGGCCTAGACATTTTCTGGTGCCCATTTTAGGCTGAGTTGACCTAGGAGCCAAGATCAATTTTAAAAACACTCCTCAACAATATATGTAACAAGGATTACAGATGTGAATACAGAACCTCAGTAATGCAACTTAGAGAGAACATCGCATATGATATCTGTCATACTTATACAGGAATGTGAAGAACCTTTCCTCCATTGCATTATGACATTTCGGGTTTATAGTTCTAGACACATAATTTCTTGACTACACGACACTCGATGAATTATAGGGTCAATATTACACCAGGACACAGAACCTATTTTATACGGTTGGATAGACATTAGGGTCATGTGACGACCTTGCAAAAAAGTCCACCCTGGAAGGCTGGATGACCAAGCTAGAAGGAGGGGAGTGCACCGCCCAAAACCCATCTTCAACTTTCAATTAATCGTGACTAGTTCTTATGTTTACTTAAAAAAATGTTTTGAATATCCTTTACAGGACACCGCTGTCAACATCACCACCTTTCAGCTGATTGTTGACTTATTGGCAAGATTACGCTCAGTAGTTTGCCATGACTTTCAGAGCGACAGGTTCCATACTCTCATAAATCACTGGTGCGACTTGAACCGCATCCAATTCTCGTGCGCTCACGTAAACCACGAGAGTATTCGGGGTTACGGAGAAAGCTGCTAACTTTTCCACCAGGGATACCAGCCTTCTGTTTACTACCGACTTGATATTGACAGCATAAATCATCGAGTGCCGACTGGTCTATACACACATAGGGCTAGTACCATGTACCGATTATGCATCAATGCGTTTAAAAGGATCCTTTTACTTCTTATGTTCTTTCTTAGATAAATAATACCATTGGATGTGACTATTAGTGTCAGCCAAAGGGCGGTTATATCTCTGTAAAGTGTGCCGTGGATTGTGACTTGAGTAAGAATGCATTGACATGGATTGTGAGACAAATACGTACAGATTGTCATGGATTGTAACATAAATAAGAATGAACTGCCATGGAAGAACGAAAACCACAATATAATATACAAGTAAATGGGAATATTCTTGAACAAATGAATCGGTACAATTATCTCGGAACAGTCATAACATCTGATGGGAGATGCCTTGAAGAGATTAGAACAAGAATCGCCATGGCGAAAGTAGCCTTTAGCAAGATGAGAAACATACTGACCAATAAAAAGATGTCAATTTAAACAAGAAAAATAGTGTTGAGGTGCTACATAGAGCCTGTCCTTTTGTATGGATGTGAAACTTGGACAATGAGCAGTCAAGCTGAAAAACATCTGATGGCTGTAGAAATGTGGTTTCTGAGAAAAATGTAAAGAATACCATGGGCAGACAGAAAAACCAATGACCAAGTACTACAGGAGACAAATCCATCCATCTATCGTGTGCCATGCCGGTAAGCGTGGGCGGACATGTTTTGCCATCTCACTCGACCACCAGAGTCGTGGATCAGCTCCGTGTTTCTGTCTCGACCATGCCACGAGGCCAAGCCATCCAGGTATTTGCTTCTAGGTCTTCCTCTTTATCTGTTCCCTTCGATCTTACCAGTTGTCACCAAGTTCTCCAAGTCATTTCTTCTCATAACATGTCCAAAAAATTGTGACTGTTTACGTCTAATGTCTCTGATCAGTTTACGATCTTCATTTGTTTCTTGAAGGAGACTTGATGTTTCACATTATATATATAACTAGCTGCCCGGCCCGGCTTCGCCCAGGCTCTGGCGGGGATCTATCATTCTATCTATGTATCTATCTATGTATCTATCTATGTATCTATCTATGTATCTATCTATGTATCTATCTATGTATGTATGTATCTATCTATCTATCTATCTATCTATCTATCTATCTATCTATCTATCTATCTATCTGTCTGTCTGTCTGTCTGTCTGTCTGAAGAAGAAGAAGAAGAAGAAGAAGAAGAAGAAGAAGAAGAAGAAGAAGAAGAAGAAGAAGAAGAAGAAGAAGAAGAAGAAGAAGAAGAAGCTGGTAATCGTCATACTCTTCTTCAGGCACCTGGTCTGGAACAAACATACAGATATTGTAATAAAGCTGTTATTACATATTTTATTACTTGTTGTCAAGCTGTTTTAATGTTCAACTATCATCTTTCTGTCTGCACTCCTTTGCTTTTCCTGCGCAGTGTTTTATCCACATAAATCTAATTTATAAAATATGATAATACTTATCTTCTCTCCTCCTACACCAGCTATCCTTGAGACAGCCGATTTAGGGCACTTAGCATTAACTGTGAGTGCAACAGACAAGGACACACCCCACACAGCGCTGTCCAAGATCACCTTTGGATTGGAAGCTCCGTGCTCTCAAGACTGGTTTCTTATAGACAAAGATATTGGTACGCAACATTTTAGAAATACAATGAAATACATGATTGCACTTTGTGCGACCAGTTGTTTGTTCAGTAGAGATACAGAATAAAATAGTAGGGGACATTTAGTTAGTTGGTAATTCAACAGATTATCCTTACCGCATACCGAACTATTACTTCATAAGTGCTTAGATCCTTTCTTCAGCATCTCCCTCAATGTTTAAGGTCCGACGACACCAGTTCTGTTTAGGTTGGCTATTGATCTTTGGCCTCTGCATGCCATTCTACTTCAGCTTGACCCCGTTTTGCTTGACGTTCTTGCAGTCTGGTCAAAGTAACAGAATAACAGTCATCCCTTGAGTCATTCACTCGTCCTGCCTCCCCTAGGTGGTGCGTCGAAGTACACTTGTTCCTGCAGCGAGGCGCTGTCGTCATTTGGAGGCGACAGGTTCGATCCCGGTTGGTAACTATTATAGCTTTCAAATTTTATGTTGTCTAGTGCGTCTTCTAATCTCTATTTCCTTCTTCTTCTGTGAGTGCCAAATAATACTATGTGTGTCCATTTATGTTACCATAGCTGCCAGACCCACAACGCTATCTGCTAATTGGTTTCCTATTACACACAACCGTTCCTCTTACACGCTCCGACACAAAAATGAAACAGATATTAATCATTCTTGACCAGCTGAGAGATTCTAGTTATTGCCTTCTGTCTCAGTCCATCTCGATCTTCCTTAGCATTCTCATATAGAAGACATTGCAAGCAAGAATCCCACATGATCTGTCTGTTCAGTCATGCGATCGTCTCTATGGCAAATTCTGCACGCCATGTGCGCTCTTGTCTACCCATTTATTTACATAAAGATACATTCTCTTCTCTCATTGTTACAATAATTTAAAAACATCAATCAAATTAATTCGTTTTTAAAGTGACTTTTCACTTTTATAATTTCTGTCAAGTAGAAATAGTAGTGTATCGTATGTAATGCACTCTTAAGAAATGTCAGAAAGGGAGCAGTGACATGTTAAATAGAACCTGTTCTGTGTGGCAGTGAATCTTGAATGTGAACGAGCACTGTAAGGAGAGTTTGGATGCCACGGAGAAGTGGTTGCTGCCAATACCTTGGACTGCCAGAGTAGCTAACAATGATAACCTGGGAAAGGCTAATGAAACTGGGTCATTGTTTACGACTATAATAAAGAAACAAAGCCGCTGTAGAGTTTTGGCTAGACGCTCACCTACCGGCTATGTATGGTAACCAACCTTGACGCACTTGGGTCTCACTATTATTTAGGTCTCACTGTTTGTCATCTAAAGTGGATGCTGGTAGTGTGGGTTTGAATCACATAACATGCATGCTAGCAACGTTATACTAAGAGTTACTGACATGTGAAAATGATATAATTGCATGGCATCTGTAGGCGCGATCTTGGTGAAGAACCATCTCGACTGGGAGACTGCGTCTGCGGTCAGCTGTTTGGTGTACGCTTATTCCTCTGACAACTATGAGCACCGAACGTTTGCCAGTGTCAACATTACTATATTTGACGTGAATGACAGATCGCCTCAGTTCACTCAGGTTGGTTTGTTTACCAATATTACAAAATACTGCAGTCTTAATAAAATATGTAAAGTTGTAATTTACTCGCCAGGTTTTATGGTATGTATTGTAAATGATGATATGAGATGGTTTATAAAGCTTCCGAGAATGTGTTTAATGTATAAAACTATCTGGATAGCGTGCCACATGGCGTAATAGGGACACGAACACAGACTGACTCAAGACTGTAGTGATCATCTGAAATGGCACATCATGACCGGTCACGCTTATGCATGGTGTATGATGATGATGCTGATCAACATCTATAACCAGTTCGTAAGCCGCATTGCGTGAAATAGTCTCATTCGGCAAATCCATGCTTTTGTCAGCGTTCGTACAACTATTGGAAACATTCATGAAAGCCATTCTTTTGATGCCCCACTCAGTCGCCTTATTACATCGCTGAACCTTTCCTCAACACACTTAAATTGCTTCTCTTCGTTACCGAAATCAAGCGAGGGAACAAGAACAAATCAGGCCGTGTCAGGTCAGAAGAATATGGAGCATGATCCAGGGCGATGTGGGATTCTGCTGCGCAAGTAGTGATCGATGTACTGGTATGTTGTCATGCAGCAACATCCAGCTATTTGTTTTTGATGTTTTATGGAAACTGGAGACATGGTAGCCCGGTGGCTAGACGCTTGCTTCTCGGCCGTTTGGTTATGGGTTAGAATTCGAATCAAGGCACATTTATAAAATTGACGTGGACTCCCAGGTCCACCCCGGGCAAAATGGTGACCGGGAAACGTCGTGGGAAGTGAAGGCGGCTGGTGTGGTACTAACCACATTATCGATTGATCACATTACGAGTGACTACTAGTCTATGAATTATGGGTCTAGGGTCATATGCCCAACACGCCCCGAGGCGTATAAAAGAGTCCTTTACTTACCAACACACGAAAGCGCCTGTGTCAGTAAACACCGTGCAATTCCTACATCGTCATATTACCATATGTTTCTGAAGCAAGGGTCACGTTTCTTAGGGTGGCATTTCAAGCAGAGCACCAATATTTGTATTGTGTACAATGAAGAACATCAACGACACTATGTGCACAACACATCAATTTGTTATCATTTCGTTTCGAGAATAATTGAGAAGGTTGCAGCTACTAGTTTGTTTCGCCAAGGTCACCAATCATCATCAAGTATTTTAGCCTACGGCTGGTCGCGAAGCTTCCTGATCATCATCATCATCATCATCATCATCATCATCATCATCATCATCATCATCATCATCATCATCATCATCATCATCATCATCATCATCATCATGTGTCATGCCGATAAGCGTGGGTGGTCATGTTTCACCATCTCACCCGATCACCAGATTCGTGGATCAGCTCAGTGTTCCTGTCTTGACAATGCCACGTGGTCAAGTCATACAGCTGTTTACTTCTCTGCCTTCCCCTTGTTCTCTACCCCTCGATCTTGCCAGTTGTCACCATGTTCTACAATTTATTTCTTCTCATAACGTTACCAAAAAATATTGACTGTCTACGTCTAATTTATCTAATCAATGAACTATTTTCATTTGTTTCTTGTAGTACTTGGTCATTGGGTTTTCTGCCTGTTCATGGTATTCTTTGCATTTTCCTCAGATGTTTTTCAGCCTGTTTGCTCATTGTCCACGCTTCACATCATTCAGTGTCATATCTGTGTGTCTTTTACCACTCTGTTTAATTCCACCCGTGTCTGCCTTAACATATTTGTGCATACCTTTAATATAAATATTGTCCTTTATTTATCTCGCACTATTTTATAAGGTATCTTACCCTCTGGTACACTTTATTAAAACATAATTAACTTACAGGAAACATATTGAGACAAGAAGTACAGAGTCCTTCATGAAAGAAAACTAACAGAGGCATTCGAAACAAGAACAGACGTGAGCCAGGGAATGCCTTTTGTGGTCTCTTCCATGTTTACTGGCCATAGACTGGTTCATGCAAGAAGCACTGCCCCACCTGGAATTCACTGTACTTCTCTGATAGAGCAGCTCGATGACCTGGACTTGGCTGATAACATTGCCTTCATGTCTGACACACACAGTCAGATACAGGACACACTAAACACATTGGATGGGAGGCTGGCATTGCCTTCATGTCTGACACAAACAGTCAGATACAGGCCACACTAAACACATTGGATGGGAGGTCACAACAATTAGGTTTACTAATTCATAAGATAATGTGAAAAAAGCCAGCAAATGATAATCAAATCTCCCTTGGTGAAATCTTACTAAAAAGCCCGCAGACATACACCTGTCTGGGGAGCAATGTAGACAAAGATGGAGGAACAGATAACGATATTATAATAATATAAGAAAAGGTAAGAGGAGCTTTTATAGCTATATAGTTTTGTGAAAGTCATAAGAAATTAAACATGGCATCAAACAGAATATTCAGTTTTAGCGTTAAATCAGAACTGCTTATCAGAAACATGGAGAACAAGTAATCCGATTAAACTACAAACATTCATTAATAAATCATGCGTAAAATAAAAGAACTAAAATGGTATGACAGAATGATCACAAAGTAGCTAATGAAGAGAACTGTAAAAATACCAGTGAATCAACTGTCAAAAAGGGGAAAAAACGGACAGCTTCTGCCTATTGTACCTTGCTGTGTAGGACGGAAGGGAGGGGGGGGGGGGAATCCTTGAACCTGAGATATCAAGGTAGGTCGCCTGGGTAGTGCGGTCGACGCGAACTGTTCAGGTTAGGGTTTATTTTCGTTAGAAAAAAAATCCACACCTTACTGAGGGTTCGAACCCGGGTCTCCGGAAGGAGAACAAGGCATTCTAGCCACTCGGCCAGTGAATCAACAAATGAACACAAGTCGCTGGCCCTGGGTAGTTCACACATTGAACAGACCTGGGAATAATATAACTAGAAAAAATCTTTGACTAGGCAACAGAAAAAGAGGATGACCTAACAACACACGGAGAAGAGAAGTAAAGACGGAAATGACTAATATAAGAAGGTCACGGAGGCAGTATTATGGGATAGTTAAAGCTAAAGACAAGACGGCTTGTGCCGAGTTGGTAGAGGGCCTTTGCTTCAATGAGGGATACAGAACGAAAGACAAAGACTGTGTTGATGAGGACTGGTGTTTCTTCATGCCTTCCTTAATACATGAGGCTATGGTTAGTAAATTCTCATAAATTTTAATTTCAAAGAGAAATTCAATGCTTCAAATCCGATTCCGTTATTTAATGGAAACTACTGTGCATCCCAATGTTTATTGTTCAATGTTGACTATATATTTCTTACCTGGCGTAGCAGGTTCGTTACCCACACAGGTCAGTCGGACTGTAATGTTGACTTCTGGTCCTGGACTTGATGACGTATATGACAAGTACCTTAGAAGAGAGGGTTCTCCTTATGCCGAGGGACCCAGGTAAAAAGGAATAACCATTCCAGTGCACTCATTAATACCGGGTGTTTGTAAAGTCTCACTACACTTTATATGTAGAACACATTTGAAAAATGAAGTACACGATGCCCTAAAAATGTGCTCCACTGTCTATCGTGAAGCAATATGTAGCGAATGGCTGTCGTCTGCTGGAGTAATTCTTTGCACTCCAAACAGAATAGTGTTATGAACGGAAGAAAGAATGTTTCAAATTTGTTCTACCTACAAAGTCTAGTAAGACTTTACAAACACCCGGTAGTAGTTACTGCATGTAGTAGCAGATGTGGAATACGCTTGAGCTCAAAGCAAGCGAATGACAAAAAGCCCGAGTTATTTAAATATGTGTTCTTTAAAATGTTCTTCCTTGAACTTCTCCTTATTACATCAACTATTTCCCAACAGTATTTATTTGAAGGGTGGGTAGTGGAAAACTCACCTGCCTTCACGTCTGTACTCATCGTCACAGCTAGTGACCCAGAGGATGGTGTTAATGGACAGTTCACATACTCACTTGTTGATGGTATGTATTAGCTCAATGTGTACCAAGCCACTTGTCATGAGTCGATCAGATCATGCCAGTTAGTACAGTACCTAACCTCTGGGATAGTCGCCACTTTAAATATTTCTTCTTGTCGCTACTTTAACTCTTTTAGTCTTGGACAGTCATTGCCCCCTTTAACCCACACTATGTTTTCTTCTTTAGGTGTCTGCTCCGCAGCACACGTTGGCGATCATGACTCCCTAGTCCTCTTCATCACTTGCTATTTTGATGACGTTGGTGTAACTTATATTATTATTTATTATTCAGTTCTTTAAGCTGTCCACGTGCTGCTTTCTCTGACTTCCTCTCCGTCTATATAAAGTTAGTTACATGTCCTTTACAGGACGGCGCAGTCAACCCCAGCAATTACTGGCTGTTTGTGATTGTCTAGACAGTTTTACGTTTAGTAGCTTGCCATACCATAGTAAAAATAAACTCACAGCCATCTACTCCCGTATCGCCGGAGACTGACTTCGAACTGTGCTTCGTGGCGAAGTAGTTACGGACACAATTCGCAATCCCACATACCGCGTTAGAAGCACATCTGTGGGCGATTTGGCAGCAGATCGCATTGCGTTGGTTTTTTATGAAATAGTATGGGTGCCGGTCGTTCGGAAAGCTACGGCAAACTACCGAACGTAAACTTGCAAAGAGATCACAAAGAGCTCCAAAAATGCTGGGTTGACTGCGACGTCCTGTAAAGGATAGGCAACTAACTATGTCAGGATTGTAAAACTGCGTTCCAAATCCCTGAGCCACGCAAATGTTTCTGGGAGAGATTTTTAACACCCACAGCTCTCAATGACTCGTTGTTTGTATCCTTCTTTGTCCTCGATATTTCAACAATTTGTTAAAACGCCAAATTTCTACTTCTACATGTTTCTTCACTATTTTATTACTCATTGTCCAACATTCGCATCCATATTTCTCTTTCCACCTGTTTCTTCAATGTTGTATTGCTCATTGTCCAACATTCGCATCCATATGTATCTTTCCACCTGTTTCCTCAAGGTTGTATTACTCATTGTCCAACATTCGCATCCACATTTATTTTTCCACCTGTTTCTTCAACGTTGTATTACTCATTGTCCAACATTCGCATCCACATTTATTTTTCCACCTGTTTCTTCAACGTTGTATTACTCATTTTCCAACATTCGCATCCACATTTATTTTTCTACCTGTTTCTTCAATGTTGTATTACTCATTGTCCAACATTCGCATCCATACCAAAGAGCCGGCCACACATACATCCCGAATAAGCGATTTTTTCATATTCTCGTGGTTCTTCTGATTTTCATAATGTTGCTGATTATTGTGAAACAATCCTTGGATATGACTATTCTTTTCTTTACATAAACACAGACGCCATTAAAAATAGTGCACGATTTCTTGCCTGACACATTTCGCTACATCTCGTCAGGTGTATGCTGCAGAGTTATATATCATGTGAAGTGAAGTAAAAAATGATATTTGCTATATATTTACTATGTATAAAGCAAATTGAATTTTCGGTGCTCTTGGAAATTACCATGCATTAAGTTGTGATAATGTCATTAATATAAAGCAATAAATGATTGGCATTTACATACGTAAATCATACTTTATCTGTAGTTTTCATATTAGATCGCAAATGCGAACTTCACTCCGTGCATATAATAAAGTATATCTCAATATAGGGAAATGTCAGGATTTACAGTGCTTGAGTTGTCGTGCGAACCAAATAATATACGTTTTCTTATCTACGTATTTGTCTCTTTGTATATAATATAGATTTTAATGTAGCGAATAATATCCTCGTCGTCAGCATGTAGGAGGTCCTTTGATGAACGAAAAGTTTGTTTCATCTCTTGCCTCCTCATGTACCCTCATGCCAAAGGTGTCTGTAAAGTCGGGTATCCGTCTTCCTACAGGGCGGCGCCGTGCTCGTCTATCAGGAACCGTATCACCCACCACTGTTCTTATCAAGCCACCGTACCGCTTAAACTGGCCAGTTTTATTTTAGCTTCCCAGACACAATAATATTCGTGACCCAATTTTCTTCAATGTCCAAATCTGGTAAAATTCAGTATTTTCCCTCTTCTTGGTCTACAATATTCTAAAATTTTGGGGTATATTTTAATTCAAAAGCTCCAGTTCTATTCTGTAGTGATTGAGAAATGATACTTATTGGCCATAACTCCCTATGGGCAATAATCACCTACAAATTAATAAGCTTGTGAGGGTAAAACCGTAGGCAGCTGCTGTTTGCGGATGACTCAGTGACAGGATTATTAATTTGAGCCAGGGATGGACCCTAACTATAACTTCTCCTTGAGGTTGAACGGAGTAAGGATAATGGTAGAATCGAATAGAAAAATGGTATATAACTCAAAATGGTACATGACTCAAAATGGTACATGACTCAAAATGGTACATGACTCAAAATGGTAGGTTGCCCCAAGAAAGATGCATGTTTAAAACATGCTACATTAGCTTGTTTGCTGATCTTCTTGGCTATGAAATTTCATATATTGGCCAGCCAATGTTCCTTTTCGATAGACTGCTCTTTGGATGATGCCATCCTCTCGAAATCGTATTAGGATGTCCAAGAACTGTAAGGTGTCATCTTGTTCATGGTCAATAGTCAATAATTTGCTCCGACGACACACTACAGGAAGAACTAGACACCCTTCACCAGACTCTCATATCTAATGGATATCCAACCGGTTTCATCAAGCGTCACTGCCAGCTATTCTAACCTACCCCCACAGAATCAACTGTTCCCAAACTTCAAGTGTTTCTTCAGCTAACATTTGGAGGAGACGATATAGTTAAAAGAATAAACCATCGCTTAAAACAGTTGTAAACCATACGCTATTTGCTGCTGAACCAACTATCAAATATAAAACCACCTCGATACCTACTCCATCTGTGAAAGAACCACTGCCTCCGTACACCAAATCTAACTGAAGTTATCTATTCCAGTGTGAACGCCAAGCGACTTACATTGGTAGAATTGAAAGACAGTTAGCAAATCGAGTAGCCGAACATATAACCTATCAGTGTGGGTGGAAAAGAGAGTTAATCATTCTTCAGCATTCACTGTAAAGTCGATAGGTCATAAAACGTCAAATTCGGCACTCACGAAACATTTGCTGAGCAACAGCCACACAGTCAATAAGAAATCCGGATTTCTTATACTGTATTCTACAAGTGGATCACTGAGCTGATCCACGACTCTGGTGATCGAATGAAATGGCGAATCATGACCGCCCACGCTTTCCGGCATGGCACATGATTGATAGATTGATTGATTCTACAAAAACCAACGACCAAGTCCCACAAGAAACAAATGACAATCGCACACTGATTAGAGAAATTAGACGTAGACAGTCAAAACGTTTTGGTCACATTATGAGAAGAAATAAATCGGAGAACTTGATGACAACTGGCAAGATCGAGGGGAAGAGAACAAGGGGAAGAGAACAAGGGGAAGGCAGAGAAGTAAATACCAAGATGGCTTGACCACGTGGTATGGTCGAGACAAGAACACTGGGCTGATCCACGACTCTGGTGATCGAGTGAGATGGCGAATCATGACCGCCTAAGCTTATAGGTATGGCACATGATGAATGAATTCTACGAACAATAATCGATTGCTCAAATATATCGAAACATTATTAGTCGAATCCAGCGGTTACTATGTAAACAGAAGGACTTCCTGCTAAGTGTTGACTTCCGTAGATAAGACAAGTTGATAAAATGTCCGCCAGCCGCTCTAGTCTGCACCACTGAACACTGACGCTCACAGAAATATCCTCACCACAGCTCACCGCGCCTCTAGCATATAGTTTGTGTGCAAGTATACAAGCTCATATTATTGACACATGCAATATTTCTCCTGTCTTGCTTGAAGCTAAGTAGTTCGAATGCTATACTGTGCACATGAACAAAGAATTGGACATGCGACAAGAATAAGTTCAATAAGTGAAGTGATAGTCGCCAATCAATCAATCAATCAATCAATCAATCAATCAATCAATTAGGTGCCGACTCAATGTTCAATAAGTGAAGTGGCGGCCGTCTGTCAATCAATCAGATGCCGACTCCACGATGAAGGGTATGATGGTTACTGAGAAATAACTACCTCAGACTGTTGACCGGTAGAAAGCATCCATCCTTCACCATGGAAGTAAGAGTTGGAGGACTGGTGTTCACTTCAAAGTTTGACTCTGGCAATCTGGCTCGAGTGGAGAAAGTCTCCCGAAGTGAAGATGTTGGTGCTTATGAAAATGTAAATGGATCAACCATTTACAACACTTGTGAGAACAAATCAGACTACGAATACAACATATGGACCATGCCTGACTGCGGGGGGACAAAGTTCGAAAACCCAAATAGGTCCTGGTTTCACTTTGGTGTCAGTGGCTGGACTGGGGGGAAGCTCATCAAGATCAACATAATGAACATGAACAAGCAAGGGAAACTCTACGGCCAGGGCCTGACTCCATTTGTCCGCATCAGTCCAGGCAAGCCACAGTGGCAGAGAATCAGGGACAGGCCTACATACGAGACTGTAGATGACCAGTTCATTCTGTCATTTGTGTATCGCTTCCCTGGTGTCAAAGCTGCAACAGCCTATTTTGCATTCAGTTTCCCCTGGTCGTACACAGATTGTCAGGAACAGATGCAAGAATTGGACACACGTTTCCAGGCTTGTCTCAGCTACTCTTCCCAAACAGATGTGGACAACATATACTATCACAGAGAGCTATTGTGTTACTCTCTAGACAAACTGAGAGTGGATCTGTTGACTATCTCCTCCTGCCATGGTCTCACAGACTGTCTGGAGCCACGATTTGATCCGTATCTATTTCCAGACCAGCTGACTCCCAGGTGTAAGCGGTTCAGCGGAAAGAAAGTGTTTGTGTTGACCAGTCGTGTTCACCCAGGTGAAACTCCAGCCAGTTATGTCTACAATGGTTTCTTGAACTTTATTCTCCGAGAGAATGATCCCCGTGCTTGCCAGCTGAGGAAACAATTTGTCTTCAAGTTGATTCCCATGCTCAATCCAGATGGTGTGATGAGAGGTCAGTACAGAACTGACCTACGTGGGGTCAACTTGAATCGTGTTTACCTGGACCCCAATCCAAGGACACATCCTTCAATCTATGCAGCTAAAAGTATTATTGTCCATCACCACATTCAAGAAAGAGATCTCTCGCAGGCAACAGGTTTTGATGAAGTAATGATTAATTTCCCTGATACTGAAACAGTATTGCCGTGTAACGAGACCGACCATCTCCGACAGACAGAACTGCACTTGGAAGGCTTACAGCACAGAGATAAACCAGCAGGTTTGCAGCACAGAGAGAAGCCAGCAGGTTTAAAACACAGAAAGAAGCCAGCAGGTTTACAGCAGGTGTTTGAATCAGCACCTGATTGTAGTCTACAGACTGCTGATGTCAGCACTGCCATGTACTCCAGACAGCGGCGTGAAACTTGTGTAGATGTAGATCAGGGAGTTCCAGCTGCGGCTGGCCAGGTCAGTCTACCTTTGTTGATCTTGGACAATCATTTGCCACCAATTTCTACCAATAGAGTCTCAGACTCTGCTGCCGTGAGTCCTAGCATGGGTGTTGACCAGCAGCATGCTGTGGCTGGGGATGTGTCCCATGGCGACAGATTGCTGCACCAGCAAGATGCTCAGCATGGACTGGAGTCCAAGAACTCTGATGTTATATCAGCTACTTCCTGTACTGCGCAGGATCTACATGGGCAGAGCGTACAATCGAACAGCTGTAGTTATCAACATGGCATCAACTTTACTGCTGAGGACATTATGAACATAGGTACATTTGACTGTATCATCCCTCATATTGTTGCCCCAGGCTTGCCTGAAAACAACACATATAATGATTTTCAGCATTATCATCATGTGTTTGTGTCACCGAAGCCTACATCACTGGAGCCCCTGGACTTGACATATCTTGAGGATCTCTCACAGACTAGAAGCATGCTCCATGAAGATTCTAGTTCTGGTTCTAGTTGTGTCAGCTTGTTTGACGAACATAAAAGCCATGGCCAGTCTCACCCAGTGAACTCGGATCTTCGCCTCAAGTTGTCCTCATTGAATGTGTCAGAGGAGCTGGCTAAAACCAGCGTTCACAGCTCTGGCTTGGACTCCCCCGATGAACACCCACTGATTGATGCTCTAGGCAATGAAGGCTCAGATGATGACGGAGATATGGATGTCTCAGATTCAAGAGATGGGTTGAATGCTCCACATTTGAGTGATGGCCAGCTGTTGCTGATTCCAGCACATGCAAGTGGGGTGGCTATGTATATAGACCTCCATGGTCATGCATCCAAACGTGGCTGCTTCATCTATGGAAACTACTTTGAGGATGAAGACACCCAGGTTGAGAACATGTTGTTTGCCAAGCTTGTCTCACTCAACACACCACATTTTGATTTCAGCGGCTGCAACTTCTCAGAAAGAAATATGTACACCAAAGACAAACGGGATGGAATGTCTAAAGAAGGAAGTGGTCGTGTTGCCATCTACAAAGCTATTGGACTGATACATAGCTATACTCTAGAGTGTAACTACAACTCAGGACGTGCAACGACCTACATTCCTCCAGCCCATGGAGATGATGGATGTGTCACACCACCACCTCCTGTTGGCTACCCCACCAAGTACACGCCTGCACACTTTGAAGATGTGGGCAAGGCTGTAGCTGTGGCAACATTAGATCTCACGGAAACGAATCCGTGGTCACGCATTCTTAACTCTGAACACACAAACCTTCGTACACTTCGTGAGGCAGTCCGCCGTTATCTTCGAAGTTTGAGGGGACAAACTCGCATTGGCAGGAACACCTCTCACAAAGTCATCAACAACAAAAGTACCAGTGCCGCTGTTGTGTCACAGGCCAGAAAAGCCAGTTGGAATGATTGTGGGCCACATTCTTCTGTGACAAAAGGATTGAAGCCTGTGTCAGAAGTGCCCAGCCGGCTGTATCCCAGACAAAACAAGCCAACTAACAACATTGATTCACACACGCAGCGAGAGCTTGGACCTGTCAGAGAAACGTTGCGTGGCAAGCAGCCACATGCAGCCCGCCGTCGGTCCGGGTACAGCGGCTCCCGTCACAGAACACAAGTGATGTCCTTGAGCAGTCCAGCAGTGACAATCAACATGGCTGCCACTGGCCATCTTCACAGTGACCACCTTGCTTCAGTGAAATCTGGTGTTCCCAAACAAGCCAGTAGTTTTCCCAACAGGCCTCGTCAACTTCATACACACAGGAACCTCCAGCCTAAAGAGTTGTCCACTGGTACGAGATCACGAGAGCAAAATACCTTTCTACAGTTGAAGCAGGTCAGCCTGGTGAGTAGAAAAAGCGAGCCGTCCTGGAGACAGATTAATGAGCTTGCCGTCGAGTCTCAGATTCCAACAGCGATAAATCGAGACCTTGACATGGCCATTGACAACAGACTCGCGTTTCATAGCAAGCAGCGGAAAAGATGGTCAGGGCCCACAACTTCAACCAACAATAGGATCACCAGACGTACACATTCTGATGGAGTTGTTGATCTTGGGGTCACAAATAAAGTGAATCTGTCAATAGCTTGTCACGCTGCATCTATGGACATGGGCCAACAACTGGACCAGCCAGTAGACAAGTCTTCACAAACTAAGTACGTTTGAATGTAACACTTTCTGGTCAAGTTCACTAATGCTCACAAAGACTTCCTGAAATCTTGTGTTCTGAGGCTAATGCCGAATACTGGTACAGCATGTCTGGGGATCTCTCCCTTGCTGGTCATATATGCCGAGTTTCTGCTTCTGACTCAGTACGCGTTCCAGCTTGCACTTTGATATGGAGTCCGTCGCCTTGTATGAGATCGACAGTAAGAAATTAAATAAACTTGTCCTTTACTTAGCTCTACAGAGAGTTTACAGTTGTTTAATTTCTGACTTTCCGTCAACATTGTTATAACAGAAATGGGGTCATTCCCAAGAGGATACTTGTGAAGTCATGGAAGTCCTTGATCCACTGGTAGTTGCCACCAGGAATGGAATACTAAACGTGTAACAGCGCAACTATGATCGTTATTAGCAAGTTTGCATGGCTTCTGCTATGCACGTTCTAGATCTACGTCTGCACCATCATGATGGTCGTGTTTTCGCGCCAAGAAGATATTGTCATCTACACAATCATCCAAATGGTTCTCTTTCTTCTCTTCATCCTGACGTTCATTCTGAACTTGGATTTATGGGAAAGTCCATCAAGAAGACATTCTGGTGTGTCGTGCCTGTCTACTCTACCCCGGTACTCACTTTGATTTACACATACTTGTTTGAGAACGCACAAGTCACTCGAAGAACATCGTAGGCGTGGATGATAAATAGTTAGAAGACATTGGGCTACAGAAATATGACATTACCGACCTGTCAATTAACTTGCTGACACCAGCATGCTTCATGGTGATTTGCTGACACCATCATGCTTCATGGTGATTTGCTGACACCATCATGCTTCATGGTGATTTGCTGACACCATCATGCTTCATGGTGATTTGCTGACAACCAGCATGCTTCATGGTGATTGTCATCATGCAGCTGAGGTACTTTCATGAACCTTCCCTGGAGCTCAGCAGGTTGAACCGATACATTGACTCTGATGAGAATTTCCACGTGAACTTAAGTGGTGTTGGTAGTATTGTAAGTACAGTTGAGAGAAAGAAAACATTCAGCAGTGCAGAACAACTCAAGACTGAAAACCGCAAGTTCTATGAGTGCTTGGCTTAGGAGGACAAGTTTTAAGTTTTCAACCATGTAGTCAAAACTTACTGTCTACATGTTGAGAACTGGACTAATTCACATTTTAAAGCTTGAGACATTTGCTGTCACTGTGGTTGCTGTGAATAAGGTCTGTGCTCTGACAGCAGTCTACATATTCCTGAAAGCAATGTTGCTCCAGATTCGTCATGCTGGCACAGTGCTGTCTCACCTATTGTTAATATGGAGAACCTTCATTAGGCTTGTCAAGATGATATTTGAACTGCACATCACGGATAACGACTTCTGGTCTGCTACTTGTCACCTGGGTAATGATAATGGTCAACGCAACCTTCTGGACAATGCAGCTTGGTTTGGCTTCAAGAAATATAACCCTGACAGAATACACGTTGTGCGTTATTTGGGGATGTACATGGTGAATCTAGCCATAATAGTCTGTATTTTCACCATCAGATATAATCAAAAACAGTGTAACGCTGACCCCGCCGTCCGCAAGCCTCGTAAGGGAATTTTTTTTTTTGGTTTGCATATCCTTTACAGGACATCGCTGTCAACATCAGCATCTTTCAGCTGTATGTTGATTTCTTGGCAAGATTACGCTCAGTAGTTTGCCATTGCTTTCTGAGCGGCCGGCTCACATACCCCGTAAGTTACCGATGCGATTCGAACCACTGCTGATTCTCACCGTCATCACGTTACCGACGAGAGTATACGAGATTACGGAGAAAGGTCATAATCTCTAAGCCACGAAGCCGGCTCGTAAGGGAATACTCTTTCCTAAAATCATACGTTTAACTCGGACAGCAGTGTCAAGTCCTGTATCAAATGTTTTGTAAATGTCTTAATTTTTTGGTTTTTGCTTGACATCCTGAAAACAATCGTTGTCAGCATCCATGTGGACTTTGTGTCTCTCATCCACATCCCAATACTTGCGGACCTGCTCATGTTGTCTCGCCATATAGTCATCATCATGTGGCTGTTCTACAAGTTGCCGCTGGCTATCTTGTTGGCAGTCCAGTTTCTGTTATTCCTAGGACCCCCCTACAGCTCCTGCGGTACCCATCTCTGGTCATAACACATGGGTGCCTCCGATAACCCCAGACATTGACTGCATTTTTCGGAATATTACGATCCTCCCAAATCTAATAAGTACATTTCTTTTAGAGATCTTTACTTTTAACTACGGGTCACTATCGGGCAAGGTGGAGTACTCTTCTAGTCCCCCGATCAGGATTACCTCTCAAGTTCAAGATGTATCCTCCGTGCCAAGGAATATACGCCACATTCTATATGCTATTTAATTTTATTTCTCAGAGTCATCGCAGGAGCTACGGAATACGTTGCTTGCTTGCTTGTGTTCGTTGGCTTGAGCTCCAACGCGAAGTCCTGTATGACGGATGAAGGCATCCTGTTGTCCAACATCAGTGTGATGTCATACAGGACCTGAGGTTTGCGTGAGCATCCGTTGTCCCATATCTGGCTTATTGGTGTGCAGACTGGTGGTTCCTCGCCATACAGGCAGACACTCTCCGACTTCGGAGGAATCAGCGATCCTACTGACTTTAGCCAGGACCCCCAAGGGACCTGTTGCCCAGAACGCTCGGCGAGGACGCGTCAATAGGTCTTGGCCAGTATATAACCCGGCCCTGGTGCCTTGGAAACACCTCTGCGTCCCTACGGAATACATGCTCTGCGCGTTATGTCATCTTCAGCAGTCAGTGTAGATGGAGTGTGGAGGAGAAAGCGAGGGAGAAGAAGGTATAGAAATAGAAGGATTGGGGGGCCAGGTGAGTTAGGACAAAACACAACGTCTAGGATTCAAATATATAAAAGTGGGCTACTGGAATTGTCGCAGTGCCAGGCAGGGAGGCCTGTACGTGAGAAGCTGATTTAAGACTTTGATGTCATCATGTTGCAAGCATTCAATGGAGTTGCTGCCATTGCCATGGATATGTCAGCCACATTAATCTGACTGGACAGGGGAGACATGGGCAGGGTCTGCTAGTGAAGAAGGGATTAAAACATGAGGTTCTAGAAAGTCAGTGGAATAACAGTGCAAGAGAGGTGCAGGGTATACACATACAGATTGGGAGTCTGAACTGGAACTTAATAAATGTCTAAGCCGCGGTGGATTTTTTTGTCACATAGGAACGTTGGTACTGGCTTAAGAAGCTGGAGGAGATCCTTGGCAATCCACTTCTAATTAGTGGTGACTTTAATGCACGACAGAGAGTGGGACAATACTGGGGAAAACCGACAGGGAAATGCCATTGCGGAAACCATGGTGGATTCAGAGGTTGCCTGCATACGTTATGGGATGCCAACGAGAATAGGAACGAGGCCTGGTGATGCAGACACGGGTATTGATCTGGCATTTGTTACCCAGTTGGCATGTCTGGATGTAAAATGGACTAGCCTGGGTGATCATGGGAGTGACCATGTACCCGTTTCAGTATTGACTGCCAAGACCAACAAGACAAAGACTGGGAGAGCACGCAAGACCTTTAAATATGAGGGGGAAAACACCCTTCTGGGACGGCACAGATGGAGGGTAAGCAGTGTCACTAGTAAACCTATTTATGTGCAGCCTCTGTGGTGGACCTCCGAGGTGGCACTGGCATGGAGATAAAAGAGAGCGGCGGTTAAACAGTTACAGAAAGTGCGGCGAACACCCCAAAGCTCCCTTGAGAAAATGGAGAAAGCTTCGGAAGAGAAGAAAGATAAGCTGGAGGAATTCAAGCGATTTATGAATGCGATTTTAAGAGATGCGACACTGGGAAAGTTCTAGAAATTGCGCAGACAGAGGCAAAGGGAAGATCCTCATTTCACAGTGGGTACAATATACAGAGATAGCGGTTCGCCGTTGACAACGGACAAAGAGAAATGGGAAGCTTTCCTGCGGAGATTTATAGCACAGACAGATCAGAATGATGTGGACATCAGAGACTCAGTTAGAGATGATCTATCAGGTACCATTAAAGATACCCACTGTGAAGATATCATACAGCTGGGAGATATCAAATATGCATTGAAGAAAGCAAATGACATCGCACCAGGGGCCGATGGGGTTAGGTATGCACACATAAGGGATATGAGTGATGGAGAACGTATGGTGATGGCTGCTTACTTTAATCTGAGCATCAGATTGTCATCAGTAACTCAGGATTGTATGTACAGCTATTTAACACCACTTCGTAAGCCAGGAAAACATCATTCAAAGCAAAGCTAAATAGGTTCGGAATTATCACCCAATGGAACAAGGTGCAGGTGAAGATCGTTGCTGTTAAGCTTCAAGAGTATTTAGAATGGGGAAAGCTACTCCCAAATGGTTTGGGAAGTTACCGGCCGGGGAAAGATACTTGAGCAAATGCAGCCACTTTTGCCTCTGCCTATGAAGGGTTCCACAACAGACAGGGGACGGCGATGGCAGCACTTGATCTCGAGGATACTGGGAAGGTTAACCCGGTCAACAAATGCCCGCAGAAGTCGGATGTGTCGGCCTAACGGCGCAAGAACGCAGCTCTGCTGTAAACAGGCACAACGCAATCACGTCCGAAAAAAAAAAAACTCCGGATGAACGAAGAAGAAGATCTCGAGGATGCGTACAACAGGGTCACATATGATATTTTGATGTACGCACTCATGGCGAGAAGAGTCTATTCTTGGTTGGTGAACTGGTTTGCAGCTGTTTTGAATTTTCGTAGAGTGGCTCTCCGGTTGAGTATATGGACCTCTGAGGCATGTGTCATTGCCCCGGGACTACCACAGGAGTTAACAATTTCACGTGTGCTTTCCAATGTTTATGGGAGTAAGAGTGCAACCCTCAAAGAAACCGGAGCTGGAAGGATACTAACATTTGCAGATGGTGTTCTCGCATACAGGCAAGGGAGGGATATAAATCAAACAGACCAGGAGCTGCAGACGATTCTCACAAAGTGATGGATTGGTGCGCGGAGTTGAATACTGTTATTAACACAGAAGAGGCATCTGTCTTGTGAAGCTTTTTAGACAATTGTATTGTTAAAGCTTACCTCCCAAGCCTCACAATAAATGATATAAATGTGAATAGAGAAAGCAGACTTAGGCACCTGGGAATTACTTTTAATAGAAGCCTGTCCTTAAGGATCATGTTGAAGTGATGGTTACAAAGTGCCAGATGGGACTCAGTGCACTGAAGTGTATGGCATGCAAGAGGCATGGAGCAGAAAATGTTACTCACACTTTTTCAGCACTTGATCATTTCAATGGTAGAGAATGGACTAGGAATACTCATTGTCTCAAATAGCCCTACAGCTAGTTAAACTATAGCGCATACAGAATGCAGCCATGCGAGTGATTCTGGGATATACAAGGGACACCCCAATTGTGTGTATGCGATACATCCTGGCGCTACTGACCATTGTAGACATACACAATATGTTGCAGGCAAGGTCATACCATACCTCAAGATAGCTGCGGACAAGGAACAGCTACTACATGATTCCCTGGATGCAGTCAAAGGCCAGAGGCTGTTAAGAGGAAGATCATGGATGGCTCAGGCATAAGATACCATCAGGAAAGTGTGCCCACTTGAGAAGATTGGCAGCTCAATTCAATTCAATTCAACTTTATTTTAAAAGGGTTACATATTGGGCACGCAGGCCGGTCTTTCATTCGGCCCTTCCAATCATTCATCTTTCATTCATCAATAGTGCATGATACATTCCATAGGAAAATACATTGTCAAATAAATGTTGTAAGCATACACAATGCATATTACAATTTTATGAGACACATACCTCACCCACCCACACATCCTCCTCCCACCCGAATACATCCCCACCCACCCACATACATCCCCTTCCACCCACACACAACCCACACACACCCAAACCCAACTCACCCACCCACATATATCACCCACCCATACACACACACACCCTCCATCCACCCACACACCCATCCCACCAACACACACCCCCACCTACACAACCCCCACACACTCCCACCCACCCCAACCTCCCAAATACCCATCACACCCACACACACCCTCACCCAGCCATACAGACCCTCACCATGCACACACATCCCACCCACCACACACCCACCCACCCAAACACCCACCTACCCACCCTTCCCTATTAACACACATCCCCCACACACATCTCCCCAAAACACACCCATCCCGAGCCCACACACACACACACCCACCCATATCCACACACCTCCAACCACCCAGCCTAACACTCATCCCCCAACCACACATCCACCACCCACACATATACACACACCCTACCAATCAACACACACCGCACCCACTCACATACACATTCCCCACCAACTAACACCCACACACTTTCTACCATCAACCCAAACACCCCCACCCACAAACACATCCCTGACCCAAATACACCCCCCACCCACCACACATCCCCTCACCCACCCACCCATGCCCCACACATCTCCCCACCCACCCATAGATCCCCACCTACTGGCACATCCTTCACTCACACCCCCGCACCCCCACCCACACACACATCCCCCACCCACACACATCTCCCTACCCACACATAAGAGTCAAGGAGTGGGTTAGAGTGCGGAATAGAAATTCTGACTTGTGTAGGGTTATAATCACATTGAGACGTGAGTGTAAGGAGTGGCCAACAGACGCTTCTTCTTCCTCTTCTTCTTCTTCTTCTTCTTCTTCTTCTTCTTCTTCTTCTTCTTCTTCTTCTTCTTCTTCTTCTTCTTCTTCTTCTTCTTCTTCTTCTTCTTCTTCTTCTTCTTCTCCTCCTCCTCCTCCTCCTCCTCCTCCTCCTCCTCCTCCTCCTCCTCCTCCTCCTCCTCCTCCTCCTCCTCCTCCTTCTTCTTCTTCTTCTTCTTCTTCTTCTTCTTCTTCTTCTTCTTCTTCTTCTTCTTCTTCTTCTTCTTCTTCTTCTTCTTCTTCTTCTTCTTCTTCTTCTTCTTCTTCTTCTTCTTCAGCATTCCGAGCCATTGAGGTTCTTTGCTGCAGATACAATCCGTCTCCATTCGTCTCTCTGGTTGACCTTCTCTTGCCAATCGTTGATTACAAGTGCTTGTAGGTCTGTACATATATTATCTCTCCACCGTCTTCTTGGCTACAGAAGTATAATTCAGCAATTAATTCAGAACTACTCTCGTCCTGGCTCTGTGTTAAGAGGGGGAAAAAGTGCCTGGGGATTCATAGCAAAAGCCAATGACTAATGTTTAGTTAAGGAGAACTTGGCATATGACACCATAACCTCAACTCTGAGAATGAATGTGGTTACTGCAGCTTTCCGCTGGTTGGAGAACAAACTGTATACGCATGTTGTGATTGTGACTGATTCACAAAGCATGCTGACAAAGGTGAAGACTGGCAGGCTTCGTGCTGAATAGCATGCATCAATTCAGGTGTCGCGGGTTGTGAGCATTCACTGGATCTTTTCTCCAGGACACTCTGGTGTGGTTGGAAATGAACAGGCAGACACATTGGCTGGTGCTGTATCATTGAGCGGTGATTAAGGGAGATGTGGTGAAGACCATCTGGGGGCGCGTGAACAATGCAGAGGAACAGATTACTTATCATGGTCTAGAGCAGTGTTTCCCAACGTGGGGCCCACGCCCCACAGGGGGGCAATTCGACTGTTAAGGGGGGCAATTCGAAAATGGAAGAAATCGGCTGAATATAACAAAACGGGGAGACTTGAGACTGAAGTTAACTAAATTGGAACCTGACATAAGATCTTTTTGCAGCAAGCATCAAGCGCAAGGATCTCACTAAATTTAAATAATAAATAATTACTAATAATTAAAATAATATAGAAAAATCTTTCATTACAATTATTTTGTACTTGAATTTCAGTTCTCCATTATATGTTTTGAAAATTTACTTACTGTGTTTGCTCAATAATTACCTAGTGATTTCTTCATAAAACCTATCATTCAAGTTTCTTTAGTGAACATTTCAATTTTTGAATATTAAAAATAATGTATATGTTAAGGGGGGGGGGCGTGGGGCGGGGGAGGGGGGCAATATGAATTTTAGAAAGGCTTAAGTGGGGCATGGCACAAAAAAGGTTGGGAAACACTGGTCTAGAGAGAATGCGGCAGCAGGGGGTGGTCAGGGGATCTGGTACTGGTAGACAGTCGTCACACAGAGGTAAAGCAAGACGACATATAATCAGATTGTAACGGGCACATTAGTATTGGAACTCTACGCTGGCCGTTGAAGATAATGACTGAGCGCTTATGAGAAGCCACGAGTGCAGTGATGTCGGTTCTTGGCTCAACTCAACTTCCGTGGATATAACATTCTACACATTTCGAGCAAGTTCAGCGCGACGATGTACGTCATATTTCAGCCAAAATAGCATTCATTGTTCACATAATAAGATATATACCTCTGCGGTATACACCTGACGAGATACAGCGAAATATGCCAGGCAAGAAATCGTGCAATATTTTATTTTTGGCGTCTGTGTTTACATTCATTGAGGGAATACATTGCTTTGTGTGTGTTTGGATATAATTTGTAACAATGCATAATTCCTAGTGTCGGGAGAACAAATTCATTTCTGAAGTGTAGTTCAGAAGACACAGCTTTAGGAAGTTAGTTGTTAGTTAATTATTTAGTTAATTAGTTAGCTAGTTTGTGAGTGAGTGAGTTAGTGAGTCAGTTAGTAAGTTATTTAATTGACAGAACACCGAACCACTCAATCCATAAGTGCTCGGATCCCTTCCTCGATTTCCCCTTTAGCGTGTGGCGGCTGACATCACCAGATCTGTGTTAGTTGACTATTCATTGGCCCCTTTTAGTGCGTTCTTGCCAGTGTTCGCCCTGTTTGACTTAATGTTCATGCAATCTAGCCAAGGTTGCAGATTCACAATTATCATTTGATTCACTTTATCGTTTAATCTGTTTAGGAATCACGGCTATAATCAAATAATAGTATCATATCAGTTATACAAAGTAGGCTAAGCTGATTGTAGATAAGTTTCTTGGATTAAATAATGATGGTTTCTTTTCAAGTAGGTAATGCTGCCTCCTCTCAAATCACCACTATTGACATTTAATAGGTAAACAAATATTGTCTCCCTCAAATCAACACTATTGTCATTTTGGTAGGTAGATATGTTGCCTTTTCAATAATAATAATAATAATAATATAAAATCAATAATTAGGGACCTCTTGTATAAGGGGCGTTCATTTGAAATCCGTTCGTGCCGTACCGCGCGTAATTGCGTACGCTGAACATGATCTTGTCATAGTCATGTGATAAGTACTGACCAGTGAATAAAAGAGCAAGTGCATATCGTCCCATGATGGACAGGTTCTGTTTCTGACCGTTGAGAAAATGGCTGGGTTGATCCAAAATCCGCCCAAAGAAGCTCAAAGAGTGGTGATTCAGTTTGTTTCTTTCATTTGAGGGATGTCAACCAGTGGACATTCATCGAAGAATGCTGGCAGCGTACGGTATCAAATGTGTGTAGAAGACAACAGTGACAGACTAGGCACGAATGTTTCGGAAAGAACGTCAGTTCACTACAGATCGTCGACGCCGGGTCAAGCGCATATTGTTGCAACAGAAAAAAAAAAAACGATCGCCAGAATTGAGCAGCAGTACAGATGAACTGTTGTCGAAGCATACGTTCGCTAGCGAAAGAATGTGATGTGTCAATTGGGACAATTCAAACGGTCTTTTGTAGGAAACTGCAATATTGGAAGGTGTGTTCACAGTGGGTACCACGGATCTTGACTGACCACAAAAAGAGCAACCCATCGGATGGTGTTTGAACCACTTGCTGCGTTACAGAGTGGAGGGTGATGCATTTCCCTTCCGCTTAGTGGCAGGCGATGAATCATGGTTTCACCACTTTGAGCCGATCAGCAAAAGAGATAGCACGTAATGGAAGCATGCTGGATCACCAAAAGCCAAAAAATTCAAGTTACAGGTTTCCGCTTGTAAGGTTATGCTCAGCGCATTTTTTGACCATAAAGGACTATTGGTTGCCGACATTAAAGAACCTGGTGTCAACATCAACTCTACCCACTGCTTGCAAACACTAGACATGCTGCACAAAGCCGTCAAGAATAACGATATATATAAGCAATGTCTAATGAATAATAGTGAATAATAATGCCTTAAAGAAGGCATGAAGATAAGCCTCTACTCTTTTGTGCTCTTACATTGTTACCGATGTAGATATTTCACACCGGTTGCCTCCCGAAAAAAAGTATCCCTAAGCTATTTAAAAAAAATTGTTTGCATACCCTTTACAGGACATTGCTGTCAACATCAGCATCTTTCAGCTGATTGTTGATTTCTTGGCAAGATTACGCTCAGTAGTTTGCCATTGCTTTTTGAGCGGCCGGCTCACACACCCCGTAAGTTACCGACGCAATTCGAACCACTGCTGATTCTCACCGTCGTCACGTTACTTACGAGAGTATACGAGATTACGGAGAAAAGTCGCTAACCTCAAGGCCAGGAAACCGGCATAACATCCATACCATGTTATAATTATTATCATCTACTGAGCTGGGTACATTATCTTACTGCAGAGTCCCCGTTTGCCATAGACGAGGTTACAGGGTTGGTGTACGTCAAGGCTTCTGGTGGTGTAGACTACGAAACTGCAGCAGATTACATGCTTCTGGTGGCAGCTTCCGACAAGGGTACGCCTTCCCTGACGTCACTGGCTCGCATCAGTATAACTGTTGAGCCTGTGAACGAGTTTACGCCTGTCTTCGTCAACCTGAGTGACATCCACGTCAGCGAGTTGACCTGGCCAGGTATGTTCATATGTGGTTGTACTAAAACTTGAGTCTTGCACCATCTGTCCAGTGCGCCCAACGCGTGTAAATGGGTTGATTCGAGTTCATGTTTGTGACTATAGATAGCGTGGCCTGTTCTATATACAAGCTAAGGCTACAAAGAATGCGTTTGGCTGGCACCATAAAATATGGGACAAACGCCATATTCCAGATACGTCTCAAAGCATGTAAAAGGTTTCCTTAGGCGGAAAGGTGGGGCGGGGGGGGGGGGGGGGCGGAGAATGACTTGCGATAAACAGTTATGTTTATAGGCGCTATTCATGTTGATATTTGAGAATGCTTATTCATACAAGAAGAGTAAGAACGAGTAACCTGTATACGAAGACTAGAGATATATGCTTGCAATGAATGTGATAAAAAATTTGAAATGAAAAAGCAAATGAGACCGGGATCAAGAATACATTGAGAGAAACGACCTGAATAAGATATGGCAAATGTAACTGTACCTGGAGAATTTATTCTTCGATTTTATCTTACAACTGTAATGACCACATTCTTTGTTTGGTTGTATAAAGGGTAAGTGAAGTAAACATTGCCATGCTCCGTGGCGAAGGCGTTACGGACGCTGTTCGTAATTCCGCTTACCTGCGTTCGAAACATAGCTGTGACCGATTTGGCGGCAGACCGCGTTGCGCTGGGTTTTAACGAATTGGTATGGGAGTCGGTCGTTTCAGAAAGCAATGGCAAACTACTGAAAGTAAACTTGCCAACAGCAGTAACATGCTGGAGTTGACTGCGACGTCCTGTAAAGAATATGCAAAAAAAGCAAATATTATTTCTTCGTCAATCTAGGTGAGGTAAAAAGTTCATAAGAGCTATATTTAGCCAGTCAAATCAACTCGTATCTTAGGACAGGCATATAGGGATGCATCCGGGTCATGACACAACAAAACACAACACAACACACACGGTCTTGGCTGGAAAAAGGCCTGCGTTGATAGTGTGTTCTCCCTCCAGGGTAATGCAATCTCCCTCCAGGGTAAATGTGTTCTCCCTCCAGGGTAAATGTGTTCTCCCTCCAGGGTAATGCAATCTCCCTCCAGGGTAAATGTGTTCTCCCTCCAGGGTAATGCAATCTCCCTCCAGGGTAAATGTGTTCTCCCTCCAGGGTTTTGGTATGTCATTGTCAACCACCTCCCACCCAGTGCCGGCGGGATGCCATTGTATTTCCTGTATTTATTACTGTTTTAGTAGTTTTATTGCTGACACATATTATTGTCAAATGAATAATAGCTAGTAAATGTCACGTGTACACGTCATACAGCGTATTGGGTACTTACTGTTTGTTCCATTTTCGTATAGACTTATGGGCATTCGATGTGTCATGTGCTCAATATCGGCATTCAATGTGTGATGTGCTCAATATCAAAGCGGCAGTGTTTACTTCCCAGGACATGCCATCCAGCTGGCCACTGAGCTATACCATGGCTCCTTCTCAAATGTATAATGGCTTTGTAAAACTGAGATACTTTTTTGTCATTTGTGATTATTTTCCATAGCGTTTATTATTTGTATGTTTCCTCAAGTTCCTTACTATAAAATATGTTTCTTGCTTGATGTGCAGTTGCCTTTTACTTAAATAATTCAGTGAAAGGTACAATATTTATGAACTGTATTATATATATAAATCACGATTTAATTTTCACCTGGCTTTAAAAAATATAAATAGTGTTTCTTTCTTCTTTACGTATTCAGTATTAAAATATTAACTCACAGATCTTAGTTAATCAGCTTCCTAATATCAATAGCTATTAGCTCACATACCTTAAGCATTCATTATCCAAATATCTATAGCCATTAAATCACAGACCTTAGTTAATCAGTTTCCAAATATTTATAGACATTAACTCACACACCATCCCTTTTTACACATGCTGTTTTTATCTAAACACACGAACCTAAGATTTGTGATGCAACACACAGGCAATTAAAATGTGTTATATCTCAATAGTTGGTCTTTCCAGCATTCTAATTAATAATTAATCTATTGAGAATGATGATATCGTATTTATCTGATAATCTTGGACAGATACAATTAGAGAGTTTCCAATACTCTTCCTCAGGGACCCTGATAACAACACTCCTTGTACAAGATGGCGACGCCGGCAGCGACGGAACAGTAGAGTTTAGCCTTCAAGATTCCACTTCACCGTTTACACTTCACAAGGAAACTGGCTGCCTATTCGCGGGCCCCGGGCTAGACTATGAAGTCTACCAATCATACACACTGCAAGTGACTGTTGTAGACAAATCCATGACAACAGCCAGGTCTTCTATTGGTGCGCTTAATGTATTTATTATTAATGAAAACGAGAGCGATCCTGTATGTGAGACAGTAGAACCGATTATAGTAACTCCGAGCAGTCACAACAATGGAGATACGATTTGGCAGCTTAACTGCACAGATCACGATGTGGCTACAGATTTACGCTTTGCCATTCTTCGAGGCAACTCTAATATGTTTGACGTGCACTCAAGCACAGGGACAGTTACATTCCGGACATCGCCTGTAGAAGGCTCTCATTTACTTGTGATCGGTGTCAGCGACCAAGACAAGCCTGTAAAAATGATAGAAGTGTTTGTTCAAATCAATGTGGAGACACCGCTCAAGTTCACGAACCTTCCAGTCAGAATTTCCATATCTGAGGATGTGGCTATAAATAGCCTGGTGTATATAGTTTCAGCTGTGGGCGCTTATGAAAACCTCACCTATGTAATTATCAACGGCAACCATGAAGGGAGATTCATACTGCACCAGACAAGAGGAGACGTGAGACTCGTCAGGCCGCTTGACAGAGAAACCACCAACTCGTATGCCATTACGATAAGAGCAACAACGGTGAACGGACAGACGGCGGAAGATGATTTAATAATTGATATCGATGATACTAATGATAATTGCCCCATGTATGATAGTTCTTTTGATTACATCCGGGTATCAGAGAGTCTTTCAGTTCTATCTACCTTGAAACAGTACACAGCTGTTGATCGGGACATTCTAGAAAACTCTGAGATTGTTTACAGTATACTGTCTGGGGACCCTGGCGATATGTTCAGATATACTTCTACTGGAGAGTTACAGCTATTGAAACAACTTAACTATGAGATACAGTCATTGCACGCGCTCGAACTCTGCGCCACCGACAAGGGAGTCCCGCCACTGAATAGTACAATGCTTGTGAATGTGGAAGTGATTAAGGTATATAGCAACTTAAAAATCGTGTCATCTGGCGGCACAGTTCCTTTGTCACTGGCAGAAGATGTGGCTACCGGGACCGCCGTTGTCAAAATTAAGATTGAGAAAAATGACACCTGGTCAGATTTGACCTTCACAATAACAAGCGGTAACAGCGGCAATAACTTCACCATTGACGAGAGGACAGGGGAAGTGTACCTGATCTACGCCCTGGACAGGGAGACTGCCGATGTCATGACGGTAGGGGTACAAGTCAGTAGCAGCAGCGGGCAAACAGACACCACCACGCTGGTTATAAATATAACTGACGTCAACGACAACAATCCTCAGTTTAATCCAGATAACTACGTGTTTTCAGCACCACATGGCACACCTGTTGGAAGTGTTATAGGAACTTTATTCGTCTCAGATTCAGACGCCGGAATCAACCAAGTTGTATCCCTGTCCATCACGTTTGGGAATACCAATAACGCTTTTCAGTTACGCGGGACGACAATAATTGCTGCATCAGTTTTGGACGCTAATGTTGACAACCACTACAAGCTGCAGGTTGTCGCTTCAGATCATGGCATGCCACCACGGAATTCCACTGTTAGTGTAAGCATTTTTGTCCAGCCAGAAACGAAAGTACCGGAGTTTCCCCCGCAAATGGATGAAATCACCACAGAAGAAACCTGTCTCCCGGGCAGTGTGCTGTATGATGCAAATGCAACCAATCGTGGAGCCACTGAACGTTCTCTGAATCACTCCGGGGATTTAGTGTATTCACTGAGAAGCGGAGATGCCGACATATTTCATATAGATCCTGACAATGGCAAATTGCATCTTATTGGTAATCTGAGCTTTGCATCTAAGAAATCATATATGCTAGTTATCACAGCTAAACATAATGTGAACACATCGATAAGTGATAACTTAAGATTGACAGTTACAGTTGCGCAAGTTAACATGCACGATCCAATTTTCATCGTCGATATGTTTATGTTTAACGTTAGCGAAAGTGCTGGAGTTGGCTCTACTGTAGGTCAGCTAGCAGCTACAGACAAAGATACTGGGCAGTGTGGACATCTGAGCTATTCTATTGAATCAAATGACCATTTTTATGTTAGCCCATCGACAGGTGTCATCACGTTGATCAAACCAATGGAATACTCAATCAGTAAAAGTTACAACCTTCTAGTTAAAGCTACTGATAATGCTGGAACAAGAAGCAGGACAGCTGCAAGTGTGGTTTCTATACACGTTATAGACACGAACAATTACCGCCCAGCATTCACAAACACACCTTACGTTGTTACTGTTTCCGAGTCCTTGCCTGTTGGGCGTGTCATTCTGGTTGTTGCAGCTGAAGATCTGGACTCAGGAGTACTTGGAACAATATCTTACTCAATAGTCTCAGGTAATTCCGATGGCCAGTTTGCTTTAAATTCGAGAACAGGAGTGTTGGCTCTCAGTTCTAGCCTTGATTTTGAAAGTTCTCGTCGTCACATTTTGGTAATTCGAGCACAAGACGGAGGAACGCCACCTCTGGCAACTACTGTTACTATTACAGTCAATGTAACTGACGAAAACGACAATGCTCCCTATTTTAACGAAACCTACACAGATCTGCTAATCGAGCGGGACAAACCAGCCATGACCCACGTCTTTCAAGGCTCCGCGTCAGATAGAGACACCGGCGATAATGCGGTGGTGAGATACACAATCCAGGACGGGAATGATGATAACTTGTTTAGCATTGATGCTCTCACAGGTGCAGTCACTACAACCACGTCTCTAGCCCTGGCAGGCAGCTATCATAGACTGATCATTGCAAGTATTGATCAAGGACTGCCACACCTATCGGCAACCATGACAATTAGCATTGCGCTGACACCCATTACAAAAGCGGATACAGGTCACTACGTCTTTGAAGTCAGCGAGAATGAAAGTGTTGGTAGTTTGGTAGGATCAATTGCCAATGATCCAGCATTGCACCAAATCAGTGGCTACTCGATTGTGTAAGTTTTTTAAAATCAATATTTGTAGCGCATTAAAAAAAAAAAGTCGCTTAAAAGTCGACAGGGTCGACTTCATTGCTCAGGGTTTTTATCCCATATGGCTCGGTCTCTTTCCGCAGCACGGAAAGCGTCGCACAAAGCACGAACTCCGTAGCTTTTAGCGACGACCCATGGGAGTCTCCGAAACATTTAACTCGTAAGCCGAAGAATGCGGCCCGGAATCGAACCCACAACCTTCGGCTCACGAGTCAAACGGCTTGACCACTTTAGCGTTTCATTATATTCTCTAAAACTCACACAAACTATATAGAAGAACAATACCTAAGCAGCACGTAGACCCAATCATATACAGATGGATCAGCAAACAACTAAAAATAATGGAGGTGAAGTGATTCTTCTGAGAAAAAAAAAACACGTAGAAAACACATTCAGTGGCAAATGGAAGTTTCTCACGTAAGTTCAGTTGAGAGAGAGAGAGAGAGAGAGAGAGAGAGAGAGAGAGAGAGAGAGAGAGAGAGAGAGAGAGAGAGAGAGAGAGAGAGTCTCTTTATAGATGCAAAGTCAGTTAATTCAATACTAAAGGGCAGAAACAGTGCGGAACTAGCAGACCTAAGAACAGTACTCGATGGACTACTCCAGGGTCGTAATACAGTGTATCCTTAACATTGCAACAAACCTGTAAATGGGCAGGCTGTTAGCCTGGGGAAAGAAAGGGGGAGGACTAACTTAGCAAGTTATAAACATGGCCTGTGATTAGGCTAAGTGATTTACAAGAAGCATTTATGGAACCAAGTGGGAATCTAAGCAAATACGTCATGATAAAGATGATGCATATTATATACTCGACCGAAGTGAACAAGTGAGCAATCTTCAGACTCCACACAGGACACAATAGGCTGACATGCATCATCTTTAATAAACTAATGATAAGAAACACTCATACACGTGAAACTGGTACAATGATAGCTAAATATTCGCTGCAGAAGTGTCCATTAAAAGAAAAATCAACAACAGCATAGAAAGCTGTTTTGGCCTCAGGCTCTCCATGTGAGGACACTCGATGGAGATGTCAACAAGCTCAAGCCGACTGCTGCTTTCTTGGGTATATTCATCGTCGAGGTCTGTGTGGTATAATAAAAACGTCCCTACCCTTTCCTATTTATGGACTCCCTTAAAAATAAACAAACCCTTACAATTACTGTTTAAGTAACTTACTTAATGTAGGAGAAAATAAAACAGCGATAGACTGACCGTGGCACAGCTAAAATTAGTTTGGCTTGTTTTCTCTCCCTTATCTGGCCAATCCTGGCGAGGGGGAAAACAAAGACTGAAGCGGCCATTTCTAGTCAAGAGAACAGACAAGAAAGTCGACCTTTCCCTTCGGGGAGAAGGTAGTTTGTTTTAAAACCATGATTCTCTTCAAGCTATTGGTATGTTATCTACATATATTAAGATATATTTAGTATTACCTAGACCAGTATGTTTAATTAAGAATTAGTTACAATTCTCTTAAACCAGGCTGGATGATGTTTACTAAGGAAACACAGGTGGGCGCCACGCTGTAATTTTTCCTATGTCTTACAATTTCAAATCCATATGTTAATATCTTGTATAGGCATTATGAACTTATATCTCACTAGTAGTGCTATAATCTATGAATATTATGTGTACTGTAAAGTATCAACTCTCATGTCTGAAACACATTCTAGAGATTTTCTCAATGTAGGAGCAGACCCCTGATTCAGGCTTCATAGTAAAGAACTAGTGTCTGTCAATTTCATATTCCTATGGTAAAACTTCTAGGCACTGTGAACAATATCTCACTATTTATGCTTAGAAATCTGCAAATAATCTATGTACTATAGAAAGGTGTTTTATCCATGCGGGGACATACAAAGGATTACGCATATTCCTGACTCGTACTTAGTCAGGGGATAAAATATTTTGCCACATTATAATCTGTAACTTGGAAATATAGTGCTAAATTTTAGTACCATTCTTTTGTTAACAGATTAGTAACCACTCCATATGAGGTTGAACATATAATCATTTCATAAAATAGTGTTAGGGACAGGCCATGTTTGAATATAAATTCATGAACAATTAAACGCGTGATGTAAATGTATGTTCGGATAGGATTCACTCCGCATCGCCTCACCGTAGTAGAAACAGAAGCGAAGATTGATGTGAATAAATTGCTTGCAATATTCAGAAGACTGGACCATGCGGCATAAGTTATTCTTATAAATACCCTCCGAATAATAGCAGTCATTGGCAAAACATATCACAGTGATTACTATCCTCATGTGCTGTACGCAGTGGGGGAAAACAATGGATGTTTTAGTTCATGAAGATAATTCAAAAACCTAGGCTCCCTGCATCATCATTATGATTAATTATTATGTATGAGTATCATGTACTTAATATCAGAGAAATGTACATGTATGTCTTTTTCTGGTATGAGAATTTTCTTTGTTCTGATTGTTACTTTTTACTGTGGGAATATACATTTTAATGTTGCACCTTGGGATTAGAGGATGTTGATGTAAGAATACATATGTATGTCAGTACTTAAGAAGCCAATAGTGAATAGTCTTGACCTAGTGATGATTATAGTGCCGAAATGAAGACGCGGCATTAGAAACCACAGGGATTCTGTATAGGCTATTCTCTTCAAGTAATGAGAGAGACAATATCAACATGTTGGATGGACAGAATGACTTCACCCATCCAATAGTCCCAGTAACAACAGAACAAAATATAAGTGAGAAAATACCTTACTCACTATGAAGAGTCAGAATGGCTCTACTCAGCAATGAGGGACAGTGGAACATGGACACCCACTCCTTTCCCCTTCTCCCCTTGGTGTTTTGTATTTGTGTTTGTAATTGTGTTGTAAACCTTTTACCATAACACAGTAGGTTAATGCTAGTGTTGTATTCTTGTCATCCCTTTTCTATAGAAGAGAAGCAGGTGGTGGTTGAATTTGGTGGGACTATATCACTAACACTGGATCCTGGGTAAACAGCCATAAAGTGAATGTCCAAAACCATAGTCTGGATCTAGCAATACCTCAATGTTTACTGCGTCGCTCAATAGCTCCATAGCGAGCAACAGAAAAGTTGAAGATAACTGATCGGGTGAGTGATTAAGTCCTATTTTAGGAAGAAGATCCAGGATGGACTTCAAGATCTAATAATCTACAAAGATGAAGATCAACAGAGTAACTGACAACAGTGTATCGTCTGCTTTACGTCTGAGAAGTATCACCTATAAGCCTTATCACTCAGCAAAATCAGTGAAACTATGGGACAATCCTACAAGTTACTAAAACTAGCAACAGTGAAAGCCCTTCAACTGTTGGTTGGATTACCAAGTTAATATCCAACAATGGATAAGTCTTCGAAACAATGTCTCACAGCTGCAACAGTCAAACATGGAATTCAGCGATTCAACACTAAGTCCTGGCTCAACCAAATGGGGAGAAGACACTGAACCACATAAGCCAATACAACCAAGGTACAAACTGAATATCATCTGAAACATAACTACGAAACCAGATTACCTCAAGGTTCCAAACCCTGAACACCATCAGATAAAAGACCATATGAAAGCCACTAAATGTCTCTATATCTGCAACAAGAGGAATCATCCAATTGTTTGCAAACCTGTTACTGTGCTGGATTTATTCATCTGCGGATATATGTAGGTATAGATCAAGTGTGGCCCTAGTCACAGATACTACCATGAGATGCCTCTCAGTCATATAAAGTTCTACACTGGACTAGATAACAACGACTAATTCCTTGCCGGTCCAATGTCAGCCTAAATGCCATGGGTTATAGACTCGCGACTAGGTGGGTGAAACCTTTGTGTAAGCCAATTTGGTAGTCGGATATTATAAGCCGAGAAGCTGAATGGACGTCAACTTTTCATCAGACCTGATGATAAAGGGAATTACCTTCTGCAAAGCTTAAGTGGAACTCCTGAAGTATGACCAACCGGAGGCACCAAATTTCACAAACAGGGCACCGAGCCTAAGGCAACAGAATATTCGTGATTCTAGCCCCAAACGGAGGGGATATATGGTGTGTGATTTTTCAGTTCCTGGGTTATGGAGTATAAAATAGTCACCAGCCAATTACCAGTGGATAAATATTAGGAACATAACTGAGTGCATTAATTCGGTACCCAGATAATGGGAAAAGGATCTAATCGACAGCAAAGATGAACTCTTAACCGCACACCAGGAGATAAATGACTATTAATTAGTTTAATTAGTAATACAAAATGCTGTTTATGTGTTGTTGTTTTTTTTCTGAAGGTAACAGGTCAGTAGTTTTTTTTCCAATGGTATATAGATGGTATAGTATTTTGACACCAACTCATTATTTTTAACAATGAGAGAATGGTAAAAGGTGTCAGTAACATGTTATGTTGGGTTCTATTTAATATCTTTATTTGCCTTAATTATGAGGGAAAATGAAAGTAGACCCAATTTGTGGTTGTTGTGTTGTTTGTAATAACCTTGTTTTTTTCTGGGGTCACTGGGTACTATGTTGTAATACTGCATATCATTCCCATGCCTGTCTGAAAATGCATAGTGTTTATTACACCTATATATATATGTAACTACAGATCTTGAGTTAATACCTGAACTGTGTGTCCAAAAGTGTTGTGTACATCAAGTAAATGTGGTGTCCAACAAGTGGTTGTTTATATGTTGTGAGCAATCAATATCCTTCTAGCATCTATAGTAATTTAAAGGGTGATGAAGTGGGAAGGGAAACCTACACACAGATGCCATTGTTTCAAGGATGGAACTCTTTCCTCCTGGGATTTGTGGTAAATATCCCTGATCACCCTGCATTCTTACCAGTGACAGAGAATCAATAATACCCCCTAGACATTTTAACGAATTATTCTCAGGAATTAAAATCCACATCCCACAGTCTGAATGTGTATCAGGAAGAAATTCTGCTAATTAATTAATTAATTAATTAATTAACAGTGTTGTCTATATTACTGTGTACGACTACTTAATGACGCTTTGTTTTTAAAATGTTATGGTTATCACATACACATACACACAATGCACTGATTTACCCATGCATTCCTGAAAGACAGTTTGCTGTTTAAACTCAGCATTCATTTTACCGTAAATTGATTAGAGAAATTATACGTAGACAGTCACAACTGATTGGGCACGTCATAAGAAGAAATAAATGGATAACGTGGTGACAACTGACAAGATTCAGGGGGGAAAGAACAAGGGGAAGGCAGAGAAGTAAATACCTGGATGGCTTGACCACTTGGTATGGTCGAGACAAGAACACATAGCTGATCCACCACTCTGGTAATCGTGTGAGATTGCGAAACATGACCGCCCACGCTAATCAGCATGACAGATGATGATGTTGATGATTCATTGTACTGTTCTCTGTCTGTATATTTAGTGGTGGCAACTATAAAAGCGCCTACACCATCATGATGAAGGACAATAATCAAGGAATATTGCTAACTAACATAGTCTTGGACAGGGAGACATGCCCGTACTACAAACTTCGGGTAGCTGTCGAACATGCCGCAGGAATCAAATACATTTACGTAAGTTTTGCCTACAATTCATTATTGTATTATATTGTTGCTTCTCTGTTGGCCTTACATATTTAGTATTCTCTTAGAAGGTCATTACTGGTCGACCTGTCCGACTTGAGGTACGCTGCTAGAAGCTACCATCATCGGTATAGTTCTTGAGCATCGGTGTAAATACATCGATCTGTTGCTACAATGAGGTATCCACGGAACACGTACACCTGAATGCTGCTACAAGGAGGTATCTCAGGAACATGCACATCTGAATGCTGCTATAAGGAGGTATTTTAAAGAAGCCAACGGTGCAAGGCTCTATGTCGATTAACGAGCTAGGCTACCATCTGTTGTTGAGAGCTCGCCAATAAAGTCTCCAGTCGTTTTGACTTGTCTTGCTACTGGATTCAGATGGACGCAGGCGAGAGAGTGCGGTCGACGAATTGCGCAACTCATCCTCACTATAATCCAATTCATAGCGCAAGTCATTCTTCATCTAACTTACTGGGTGAAATGAATGGTCATCATCATTCTTGATGGACAAACAACATAACATATAACAACATAAGGAGGTATTATAGGAACTCGCACATCGTTCTGTTGTGGCAAAAAGGTATTACAAGAACTCGCAAATCGCTCTTTTGCTATAGAAGGTATTAAAGTAACACGCATATCCCTCTGTTGCTACAGGGGTGTATTACGGCAGCTATTTTTGCATGATGATTCTCAGCAAAATCTTCGCGATGTGGCTCATAATGCTAATTGTTCGATGTTAATTACATTCCAAGTCTCCCGATTTCTTCTGGATTGCAAATCTGAACATGTATTTAGCATCTGTTATTTTACTATTATGATTCTGCCTTCTTTGTTTTTCAGGCAAACCCGTTGATGATATGTTCTTTTCTTAGTGATGTCATTAATTATTTTGTGCAATAATTTGATATTTCTTGTGTTATATTGGTTTTTAATTTCCCTGTAATTTTTTGCCTTCAGTAGGCTCTCGATGAGTCATGTGTTCAATATCACATCGGCAGCCTTACTTTCCAAATACATTTCTCTGTCTTCACTTTAGACTACTCGAACTTGGAGCAGAGGTCAATTTAAAAAAAATCTGCACTTAGTATAGATATTAGGATTAATTTCAAAACCAGGACCCTTACCGAGGATCAAATACAAGTCTTTCAAAGTGTGAGGCGGATATTCCGACACCCACTAAAAGTCACAGTTGTTTGGAGCTGACAGAGTACAGACAACTCACAGTAAGTGCAAGTAAAGGACTCTTTTTCACGCCTTAAGCCGTTTTGGTGTATATGCTTTCTCAGCGAATCAGTGAGAATTCTCAGGAAGATCGAGAGGGGCTGGGCTCGAAGACAGTGGGGTGGAATCTCTGAAGTTTATTTTTGTGCCAGGATAGGCAGGCGTAAATGAACAAGCTGATAGGATTGCGAGCCGGGATACTGTAGAAAGCTGACTAGCAATGGCCAGGGATTATAGATAGAACGTCGTCAGAGAGAAGGGATGATTAAACGAATCAAAAGACGCCCGCTAATTCCAACCATGACCAGAAGCCAGAACATCATGTCAAAAGGTGTGAAGCCAGACAGAGGCGCTTTGCAGGGAACAACAGAAGAATAATGAACCAACACAGAACTAGTGTCGTCGACCGCTACACGAGGGATTTACTGAGGGATTGAATCCGAGCACTTATGAACTGAATACGCCGATGTGAAGTGAGACTGTTCTGACGACTAACTAACTAACTAACTAACTAACTAACTAACTAACTAACTAACTAACTAACTAACTAACTAACTAACTAAATAACTGACTGACTGACTGACTGGCTGACTGGCTGGCTGGCTGGCTGGCTGACTGACTAACTGACTGACCGACTGACCGACTGACCGACTGACGGACTGACGGACTGACGGACGAACAGTCGGACGGTCGGACGGACGGACGGACGGACAGACCGACCGACCGACCGACCAACCGACAGACGGACGGATGGACGGACGGAATGACTGACGAACGGACGCACGGATTGACTGACTGACTGACTGACTAACTAACTAGTCAACTGGGAGTATGGTGCTAGTTTCGTATTTGTTTTATAGACCAGAAAGTCTCTGTGGCGAAGTGGTTACGCCGTCTGTCTTGCGCTCCGAAGGTTGTGGGTTCTATTCTGGCTACGTCATTCGGTTCACGACAGCAATTTAGTTGGAGACTCCTGGCGGTTGTCGCTGAAGCTACGGAGTTCGTGCTTTGTGTGACACTTTCGGCAGGCCGCCCTGCGGAGAGAGACCGAGTGTTAAGGGATAAAACCTGGTGCAATGAAGTCGAGCATCTTGCCATTTAAACGCTTATTTTATAGACCAATCGAAAGTGAATGGGTGATGTCGCTAATATCTCACCGGCCGACTTTACATTCCAGTACACTTCCTGGTATCCATTTGTAGTCACACATCAGTTTAAAAATATCCCCGTCTCGATGAGGGTTCGAACATATGACTATTTGGCAGGCAGGCAAGCGTGCTAGCAACTGTGTTATCTCGATTCCCATATAAAACTGATAGGTATATGGCGTAACTGACCAACATTGGGTGAGATGAACGGGTTAATTAATATTTGTGGTTCACTATGTGACAAAGTTGTGTCAGGTCTTAGTCAGTTATGTCTGAGCTACAGTATGGCATTAGACGGTACTACCTGCTTTCTGTTAGTGCCGAACGTTGGGCGGCGCTTAGCAAACCCGACCCCCACATTGTGCCAACGGCTTCGGGCGGAAGATCGCAATTGGGAGGGTACAAACTTTACCCTGGTGCGAGGAAATGCAACCTAAAGACAAAATGTCATGGCAGGGCAGACCAGGCCCTAAGCCTTGGTTGGCGGCTGGTCTAAGATCGAAGCTCCGACAGGCGGACAGTTAGAGCATTGCTTTCCTGATCCGGCAGCTTCTGCAGCCTGTCTTGTTCCAGATGTAGAGGTGTTACCTTTCCTCTAGAGTAAACTAGGCAGGCCGAGAGAGGGATCATGCTGCATGGGCAACACATGATCTCTATATTTTAGCCCAGGCTTTGTGCTATGGAGAGGCAATAACTCCATCCCTGGTCTTAACCGGTCTCGGAATCAAAAGTTCACATGCACCCACTGTGAACGGACATTTACAGCGCGAATTGGCCTTATTAGTCATATTCGCTACCGCCATAGGTAAAAGTTATTATGCCCTTTTAAAGCACAAACTATCGTTTGTCAAGACGGCAAAGTGCCAATGATGATGATGTGACAAAGTAAGAAGAATGTTCAAATCCTGCCACCAACAGATAATAGTCTCCGTGCTGGACGTCAATGACAACCCCCCGGTGTTTGAACCACCAACACTAGAGGTTTACATGGTGGAAAATCTAGCACCGGGCAACACAGTCGGAGCTCTTACTGTCTCAGATGCTGACAGGGAAGGAACAAATAGCCAGTGGGATTTGTCTATAGCACCACCGGCTTCTACGGGGAGCACCCACTTCACAGTTGATCCCTCAGGAACTATCAAGGTGATCAAGTCGGTATCCTATGAGGCATGGTCTGTGGTGAGATTCTACGTTGTGGCCACTGATAGAGGGATGCCCAAACTGTCAACTACGGCAACGGTGGTTGTGAATGTTGTGGACGTTCTTGAAACTATCAAGTACAAGCGTGAGTTGATACATCGAGTGTTAATATCATTTCATATGTTTCATAATAATTATGTGCCATGCCGATAAGCGGTCATGTTTCGCCATCTCACATTATCACGTGGATCAACTCTGTGATTTTGTCTCGACCGTGCCACGTGACCAAACCTTCCAGATATTCACTTCTCTGCCTTCTTGTTTCTCCCCCCCCCCCCTAATCATGCCTGTTGTCACCAAGGTCCTAGTTTATTTCTTCTCACAACGTGTTCTAAAACTTTTGCCTATCTACTTCAGTTTTGTCTAATCAGTTTACAGTTTTCATGTTTCTTGTAGGACTTGCTGAATGGTTTTTCTGTTTGTCCATGGTATTGATTGCATGTTCCTCAAACCGCATTTCCACTACATTAGAAGTTTTTCAGCTTCTTTGTACATTGTCCATATGTATAGGAAGCAATTAAAGTGAACAAGTAGCAATCTTCACACCATAAGTCGACTTGGGAATGTGGTTAGACGAAAGTAAAGTAAGGGATCCCGTTTCAAGCCATGAGTGATAATGTGTATATGGTTAAACAAAGGTAAACTAAAAAGACTCCTTTTTCATGCTTTGAAGCGTATTGGTACGGGATGCTAGCCCTATATCTCGAGACCGATCAGTATTCGGTGGATTGATGCATTAATATCACGCCGCCTTTACTTCATAGGAAACTTATGGTATCTATTAGGCCTATAGTCTGGATCGACCTGAGAATTAAATCCTTGAAAGGGAATCGAACACACGACCACCGAAGCGGCAGGATAGCGTGATAGCCACTGCTTCGTCCCTTCATAGGTATAATTGTTTTGTAATTCCGAAAATAGAACATGTTACCAAGTAATCGTGCTAATGATTAATACTTTATTAGGTTCTGATGATCACTAATATAAGGCAGTGTCGTTTTAAAGCAATATAGAAATGTGTAATCTAAAGGCTCACCTTGTTCAAATCTGTCGCCTTGATGAAAGTTGACAGAACTTCGACGCTGGACCAGCAGAGTTAGTGCTCCCAGTTTTCCACTTCTTCTATTGTCTAGAGTCTAGAGTATTTTCAGAGTTTTACTTCCACACCCTTGTCTTCTATTAGTGCATATCAATACCTATAAATTGTTGACCTTGTGACCATGACAACCGTCTCCTTTACGTGTGTTATCCATTTGCACTTGCTTTATGTAAACAAATCATCTGTTATTCTTTTTTGGCATGCTAATATTATACTTTATTATTTTGCCTATTTGTTGTTTGCTTTCTGATTTCATGTATGGCAACGCTTAAGGATTGATAGTAACATTTTAATAAACTTTATTGTAATTTTTTTATGTTTTAGTTGTGTTATAAATCAGAATATACCAATCAATGAGATATACTAATTTCCATAGTATTGTCCCTTCGTAGTCTAGGAACTTATGTTTGTATTATATAATGCTAAATGAAAACCATCGAATTTACTTCAAAAGAAAATAGGATGTGAAGTTTCAGTACCAGCCTTGCACATACCGTTGGTTTCTGAGCTTGGTTAGGGGAAGGAGGGATCTCCAGCACAGATCAGTGAAGATAGTATAGTACCGGGTCAGAAGAAACATCTCTACAGCCTCACTACGATAGAAGGCTAATCAGAGTTATAACGACCTTAACGTCAATGTATCCAATTTAGGAATTATAAAGTAGTCTCCCAGATAATTCGCCTACCAAGCAAGCAAGCAAACAACCAATCAACCAATTAATGATTGAATCAACCAACAACCAACCAACCGACCAACCAACCAACCGATTAACGATTGAACCAACCAACCAACCAACCAACCAACCAACCAACCAACCAACCAACCATAACATGCTTATCTATATATATACTTAAAAAAATAAAAATGCGTTTAAATAGTTTAAATATTCTATGAAGGTTACTATTCGTTGTTCACATTCTTTACGTATATATTTACCCATTTATTGACCATTATTTCCTTGTAAGCCCTTGATACGGCGTCTTACATCTCCCGGGAGTTTCCAGATGATGCAACTGAAGAAGATCTGTGCACGCTGAAGGCTTCTCAAGCTGGACTGAGTGCAGGTCCCAGTGATGTACTGAAGTTTATAACTGTGGGCTCTGACAGTGTCTTCCGTGTGCAAGCCAGGTAGGGTAAAGTAGTACTAGAAGACATTGTCTTCCGTGTGCAAGCCAGGTAGGGTAAAGTAGTACTAGAAGACAGTGTCTTCCGTGTGCAAGCCAGGTAGGGTAAAGTAGTACTAGAAGACAGTGTCTTCCGTGTGCAAGTCAGGTAGGGTAAAGTAGTACTAGAAGACAGTGTCTTCCGTGTGCAAGCCAGGTAGGGTAAAGTAGTAGTAATAAAGGACATTGTTATATGCATGATGCCGCACTGAGCATTCCGTGCTAGACCCACATGTGTATAGACCAGTTGGCACTGGGTGGGCCAAGTAGTCAACACCTCGTCGGCCACCTTTCATGTGTGAAACATTTGGTGGTAGCCATTTTAGTCTGGGTGGGGCAGGGAGCCCAGGTTACTGTAAACAATCCGAAACATCTGTATGTGGATGGAACCCATGCCACCCGTGCCAGCAGGTTATTGTCTCCCACTGCGCTGCCACGGCTCTCCTTGGTCTAGGGATTGGTAACACAGCAGTTGAAAATGTATTTACTTCTTCTCCGTCTTCTTCAGTTTGATGAACATGTAACGCTCTTTGTTGTAAACGCAGTCAACATCATTTCATTCAATCACATATATCTCTCTCCAGTCTACGACTTTCATTGCTTTTACATCCACCTCCACACTGTCACGCTGTCTCTTTCCTGGAAGCCGTTTCCAACGTGGAAGTGCTTTTGGAAGTGCTTAGAATATGTCTGTTTTGTCTCTCTGCTTGAACCCATTTGATCAACACGACTAAACTAACCTCATCTGTTGGATTGTATAACAGTGAAAATTTATGTTCGTTAGTTATCTGTTGACGAATATGCTTTTATTAAATTGCCTTCATGTATAAAACATCTGCTTCTGTTGCTTCAGCTTTCCAAACTGATAGTGTTCGTCACATACAGCAGTTCGATTTCACCATATTAACTTCAGTCATTGCTTGATATACACTGCTCATTGCTTGATATATACTGCTGTCGTCGGTGTATGTTTTCAAACCTCCGTCGAATAGAGTTGATCCCTGTTGCACGATGTGAGAATTCGAGACATGTGATGACTTGGTTTCATCCTGTGAGGCAGCAGTACGTTTATTGTGAGTACGCTCGTGAGATCTGCAAGCGGTGAGTACAAGATGTGGTGATTTCCCACAGGCATGGTGTGGAATTGCTGTGACGAGTACTCGACAGGCGGAGACCAAAGTCGACATTCCCTGTGTCCACAAGACTGGTGTCTGTCGAGGCTTCTTCACTGCGAAGACCATGATCCATACACCATTGGTTCACTAGACTCACGTCTGTCAAGAATGCATCGAATAGAGGCAAAGAAAGGTTCTTTTTAATAAGTCTCGACCCTTACTCATCGGCGCCTCTGCATACCCTTGCAGCACATTAACTTCCTCTTTAGTCTATAGTACATCTAATTCTATTAGTTTACATATCTTTCCGTAGTGCAATGCCATGTGGCGTTGGTAATCATGTTTGTTCACAATACTCTGTCTCGTGTGCTGCCAATCATTTCTGATACTGATGGTTCACCATGCCATGATGTCAAACTGTCTAACATCTTCTTTCTTCAGTTTATATATATATACTTATTAAGACGTATTGAAGCCCTGATGGTTAGTGTGCTCAGTCACTAACATTGGCTTCGATCCGCGCTTGTGACGGATTTAAACTGTTTTCCTAATCAGTGCAGCTTGGAGGTCGACCCAGCTTCATACTGTGGGTGTCAGAGATATCTCTGGGAAACTAAAGGCTACTGGCGTAATCCTGACCATGTTATACCTCTAATGCCATACGGCTAACAAAGTTATGAGTCTAATGTCACATCCTCATTATGCCTTAATGGCATGCACATGAACTAACCGGGTGAGTTTATTTAATTATGAGGTATTAAAAGTTAATTGCATCTCATTTACGGGACGTCACAATCTATCCCAGTATATTTTGGCTGTTTGTGATATTTCGTGCAATTTTATTGTCAGTATTTTTCTGCTGCTTTTTGAACGACCAATGATCATACCATTGTAAAAATGAAAAAAAAGACTGTCTGCTTCCTTAACGCCTGCGGCTGATTTTGAAATGGGTACGACGGAGTGTGAAACTGTGTTCACTGCCCCTACGTCACAGATACCTGGATGATTTATAATCTATATCATCATCATCATCATCATCATCATCATCATCATCATCATCATCATCATCATCATCATCATCATCATCATCTACTTCTTTCCGTCAAGAGTTGTGGGGAGGAATAATTGGCACTCCAGCGCACGATGGAAGGCACTGGATAGTGTCATTCCGTGTGATTTTATAATGTCTTTGGTGTAGTAAATTCATTTACTTCTCGGGCGTTCTCTTGCTCTCGTAGCAAATCTTCTTTGTTGTAGGACCCCTGCTGGTAGTTGACAGGTTTGCATTCTAACGAGATGGCCAAACGATTTGACCTTCTGCCTTTCAATATATGTGGCGCAAAGTGTTGCTCTCACCGTATGTCTGATAACATTATTTCTTATTCTGTCTGGGATAGTTAGGCTGGCAGCTCTCCTCAGGCATCTCATCTCACAGGTGTTGATTTTGCGTAAGTGTGATACGGATAATGTCCAAGTTTGGCATTGCTAGCAAAGAGTTGGTGAGGATATATTGTTTATTATCTGTCGTTTTGCGGACATAGATATATTTGGATATTTCATTATGGGTGATAGTTCATATTGATTATTTGGTTGTTTCGGGATTTGTTTCGGTTCCTTCGGAATAGTTCATATATAAGCGCACTTGCTTTTTGACATCTGATTTCGATTTATTTGTCAATTCTGCCATCTTCTGTGATCATACTTCCAAGATATTTGAATTCTTAAACCTTTTGTGAAGTATACTTATACAAATCTATACGTAATACTCGTATTTGTGGACTTACAGCACCAACACACTGATAGTACAACGGCCTTCGTTAATATTTTCACTGGCGCGCTACTTTCAATGGGTGATTGTAGAAATGACCTCTGCTGGCGTCACAACAGCGCGGGCACTCCTGGTTCGCCTGGACACTTTCATCAAAGAACAGCACATGATGACAGCGGTTGTTGACACGGATCTGGCAGAGCTTAGAGCTAAGATGTGAGTATTAGAAGGCCAGAGATTGATAGGTCAGAGCTTAACTTAAAGCTTAACTAATGCCGCTTGCGTAGTTGTTTAGAAACTATGTTACATAAATACAGTACTTTAATATAAAAGTTGATTGCGTGTCCTTTACAATCCAGTCAATCCCATTATTCATTGGCTGTATGAGATTTATTAGGCAATGTTAGTTCTGTAGTTCACCAATGCTTTCTGAACGGCCATTACCTCAAACCACTGAAATCAACGCAAAGCTGTCTGCGTTTAATAGACAGCAACGTAAAAATCCGGTTAGCGGGGTAGGGATATCCCCTATCAAAGGAGATGTAAGACGCCTCCTTTCCTCCGTTAGTCTACGGGACACCCTTGGGCAAGGTAGAGTACCCGTTTAGCCCCCCGATCAGGGTTACGTGAAGCCATGGAAGCAGGTGGTGGATGGAGTGTAAGAGCAGCCGACAGATTGTTGTTGGTTATGGTCTTGCACTCTGCGGCGATAGGCAGATGATCTCATCAGTAGAGACAATGGCTATGGCCACCGACTAGTACAGTCACTGCCCAGAAGGAAAGCAATGGCAAACTACCTTCTGCAAAACTTGCCAAGAAACCATAACAACCATGAAAGAAAACATAATAAGAAAGAGATCTGGTGGCGAGACCCCCAGGCCAGGCAGATCAGATAACACTGGGGAAGAGAGTGACACAGGGACCAGTACTAGTAATCGTGATGACGGAGTTAATCCTGACTGTGTTACCAAGGAAATCCCCTGTGTCAGACTAAGAAACAGAGTGAGAATAGCAACGTGGAATGTGAGAAGTCTGTATGAGGGAAAGCTTAAAGTAGTGTGTGATGAGATTGAGAGGTTAAACATTCAAATTTTAGGAATTAGTGAACATCGCTGGAGCGGCAAGGGACATTTTACAACTGAAAATGGAAGTATTTTCATTTATTCTGGTAGAGATGTCGGAGGCCAGAGTGGAGTGGCATTTTGTTTAGATAAGACAACTGCAAAAGCTTTAATGGGATATAATCCAGTTAGTGGTAGAATCCTCACTATTAGACTTAAAGGCCGTCCAAAAAACAAAACTCTCATACAGATATATGCACCTACTTCAACAGCAGAGGAGGACGAAATTGAAGAATTTTACAACATACTACAAGACACATTAAATAAGATTGGTCATAATGATATAGTAATAATAATGGGAGATTTTAATGCAAAAGTAGGTACAGGAAGAGCTGAAAATGGGAAACACGTTTTAGGAAAATTTGGATTAGGAAATAGAAATGATACAGGTGACAAATTAATTGAATTTTGCACAGAAAATGAGTTAACGATAGCCAACACGCTTTTTAAACAACACCCAAGAAGACTCTTCACATGGAAGTCTCTAGGCAGTTTTACCAAAAATCAGATAGATTATATTTTAATACAAAGAAGATGGAGATCAAGCATAACATCTGCAAAAACCCTACGAAGTGCAGACTGTGATACAGATCATCAGTTATTAGAAGCAGATCTGAAATTAAAACTCAAAAAGCTTACCCGAGGACCAAGGCCACTTCGTTTTGATCTCACAAAAATAGCAGATGCATACAACATAGAAGTTAGGAATCGCTTTGGGGTCTTGATGTCTGTACAAGAAGAAATGACACCTGATGAACTGGCAGTACAAGCTAGAGATATCTTGATAACTGCAGCCAAAGATTTAATTCCGACCAAGAAAAAGCAACTCAAGCCATGGATTACATCAGACACGTTAGAATTAATAAAACAACGAAGGGAACTGAAACAGAAAGGAGGCGAATCCGATAACAGCAGGATGAAGTATAAATCTTTAACTCGAGAAATAGGAAAGAACACAAGAAAGGACAAAAATCAATATATACAAGATTGCTGTACCAGAATAGAGCAATATCATAAGACTGGAAGAGATTATGAAATGTTCAAAGAAATGAAGTTATTGACAAGAAATGTTCAACCTCAATTGAATGTTATCTGTGACAAGATGGGAAATACTTTAACAGAATCTAGACAAATTCTAGAAAGATGGCAAGAGTACTGCAGTGGACTGTATGATATGAGTGACAGTGAGGATATGAATGAGATACATGAGACAATGACAGCAGAGACAGAACCTGAACCCTCAATAGATGAAATATGCTTGGGCTATAAAGAACCAGAAGAATGGTAAATCACCTGGATGTGATGAGATACCAGCTGAACTAATTAAAGCGGGAGGAGAAGAAAGCATACACATATATCATGCATTATGTACAAAGATTTGGAAATAGGGTATATGGCCAAAATATTGGAAGAGAACTATCTTCATTCCAATACCAAAAAAGGGCAACCTGAAATTATGCACCAACTATAGAACTGTTGCCCTGATCAGTCATGCAAGTAAAATTCTACTAAAAGTCATAATGCGAAGACTTCGTAAGAAAATGGAAGAAGAGATTAACGTAGTTCAAGCTGGATTTAGACAAGGAAGAGGAACAAGAGATCACATATTCAACATGCGTTTAATAATAGAGAAGTGCAGAGAATTTAATGTAAACCTATTCTAATGTTTTGTGGATTATTCAAAGGCATTTGACTGTGTACAACATCAGAAACTTTGGGAAATCATGAGGAATATGGGCTTTCCATCAAATGTAGTACAACTCATAAAAATGCTCTATCTAGACCAACAAGCAGCAGTTAGAATAGATGGCGAGACATCAGATTGGTTTGACATAAAGCAAGGAGTCCGTCAGGGCTGCGTGCTGTCACCCTATTTGTTTAACCTGTACGCCGAAAATATAATGAGAAATGTAAGAGATGATATATACAGGGAACTATATGATGCCCTAAATATCGGCGGTCATGACATACCAGAGATTCGATATGCTGATGATACAGTATTACTATCCACAATACAGAATGGCATAGAATACCTAATAGCCTCAACCCAATTGAATAGTGAAAATCACAACTTATATCTTAACAAAGCAAAAACAAAGATAATGCATACAGATAAAACTACCATGGAGAAAGAAATATACATTAATGGGGGAAAATTGGAGGTGGTGGAAAATTTTGAATATCTTGGGTCATTGATTACCAATAACGGTGACACAATGAAAGAAATTAAACGGCGACTATCCATTGCTCTTCAAAGACTAAAACAGATGAATAAATTATGGAGTGGGACAGACAGAACTACAAAAATTAGATTTTTAAGAGCATACATCTTTCCCATTGCAACATACGCCTGTGAGACATGGACACTTACTAAACAAGCTGAACAGCGCATAAACGCCTTTGAATATAAATGTTATAGACGAGTTCTAAGAATATCTTGGGTAAAGAAAAGAACAAGTGCATCCATTCTTCAAGAGTTGAATATTGATGAGGGTTGGCTATTAAAGACGATAAAACAAAGAAAATTGAAGTATTTTGGTCACTTGAAACGTCACGAAAGTTTGGAGAGAACAATAATGGAAAGGTATATGCCTGGGAAGAGAGGAAGAGGAAGGTCAAAGAGAAGATGGGTGCAGGATGTGGCGGATGATCTCCAGATGGATGTATCAGACGCGGGACATCTTGCTTGTGATCGAGAGGTTTTCCGGAAGGTTGTTATGGGAGCGAGGTTCTGCAAAGGACATGTTACTGAATGAATGAATGAATGAATGAACGTAAAAATAACACGTATGCACGTAGTGTATATATTTGCGTGTCTTCATCTTATGTTGTGTATTTATTCACTATTAATTTCCTTCATCAAATCCATTCATTCGCTCTAAGTGCACAAATCCACTAATTGTTATCTAACCACCTTTTCACTCAGCCAATCATTCAGAAAATTTGTCCACTCCCCCACCCCCGTCAAACCATCCATTCCGACAACCTTGCTATTTAATTGTCCAACTTTCAAGCATACATTGTGCGCCCACCAGAAGTCAACAATTCTATTCACATCGCATTCATTCGCACCCGCATGCAACATTTCACACCCCCATCCAACAGTTCACCCACCCATCCAACAGTTCACCCACCCACCCAGTTGTCAGTGTATCCAACATTTAACTTATGCTATTTTGTTCAGTGAAACCCTTCGATTGGAGCTGCAGGCGTTCTATCAGCCACCTCAAGCGGTTCGCATATGGAAGACACAGTCGACTTCACAACGAGGTCACAGGAGGCTACTCAATGCGGGGTATGTTTGAGTTATGAGTAATGTATATTACAGTGAGCTGTACAGACTAGAATGGAAATTATCGGTAGCCTGAGCAGGATCAAACTATTGAAAATTTCGGAAACTCAACGGTAAATAAGTATTTGTAACCACCGTTTTGCCGGCTTCGTGGCTTAGAGGTTATGACTTTTCTCCGTAATCTCGTATACCCTCGCGGGTAACGCGAATCGCATCGGTAACTTACGGGGTATGTGAGCCGGCCGCTCAGAAAGCAATGGCAAACTACTGAGCGTAATCTTGCCAAGAAATCAACATACAGCTGAAAGATGCTGGTGTTGACAGCGATGTCCTGTAAAGGATATGCAAAAAAAAAAAAAAAAAATAAATCCACCGTTTTGATTGCACACCTATTGAAAAAACAAAACAAAAAACAACACAATGCCTCGTCTCTATAGGAAAAATGATAGCAAACATTTAATATGGAAGTGTACATAAACTACACCTGCTCGGTAATTTGTAAGAAAACACTGTGTAAGGAGGAAAGTAACAACTACGCAAACACTTGCAATTATTAATGAAACGTTTTGTATGGAAGAAAGCAATAATTACTCGAACACAATTATCATCCACAACACGGCGTATGAAGAGAGAATAAACGAGTAAACATGCACAGCTATTAAGGAAACACTTTGTATGTAAGAGAGCAATAACTGCACAAACACTAGCAATTATTATGAAAACATTGTGTATGGAAGAAAGAAATAACTGCACAGACACTAACAGTTATTAAAGAAACGTGAATGGAAGAAAGCAAGAACTATACAGATACTTACAATTAATAAGGAAACACTGTGTATGGAAGAAAGCAATGACTATACAATCGCTCACAATTATTGATACCTTGATGGCTTAGAGCAGGGGTCACCAAACTTATTTCACGGCGGGACGAATAAATGAGAAAATGACGAGCGCGGGCCGGATACTCATTCTGTACAATACTTGCGCCATATCAGTGGCGAAGATCTTTTGGACGCAGTCTGTAATCCCGTATACCCGCGTTCGAAACAAAGCGAGCGATTTGGCAGCAGACAACGTTGCGCTGGTTTTTACGCTATGTTATGGGTGCCGGTCGTTCAGAAAGCAATGGTAAACTACTGAACGTAAACTTGCCAAGACATCAACAACAGCAAACAATGCTGGTGTTGACTGCAAACGTCCTGTAAAGGATATGTAACTAACTTTAACAATAATTGCAAGCTTGAACGAAAGCTCTGGGAAAAAAAGACGAAACACTACGTTAATCATAGGAAGGGCGTGCAATGCACCAAAAAAAAAAAAAAAAAAAAAAAAAAAAAAAAAAAAAACAAAGACAACCAACACATTTATTTACTAAATAAAGTTATCAAAGAAGGCGACGTTAGCACAAAGATAGTTACATCACACCTAATGCGCACATATCCGAATCTCACAAACTAAGCAGCAAAAGAGGTTAGGGAGATTTGTGAAACTGACGTGTGGCTTTCAAAATACCATCAATGTTTGGTTTGGAATTGCTGCATCCAATCAAGAGAATTGCTTTCAAATGTTCATCAGTCAATCTCGTTCAATGTGGTGACTTCACAGATTTCATTTTTGAAAATGTTTGCTCACAGACATAAGTTGTTCCAAACACTGATGTCATACCAGCGGCAAATATCTTAAGTTTCTGAAACTCAACATCAGGTAAGCAGCGGTACAATTCAACAAGTTTTCCTTTTCTGTGCTTCTCTGTCAACAAGTCATTTGCTTGAAAATCAATGAGCTCCAACTGTAGTTCAACTGGCACAACATCAAGGTTACAATCAAACGGATTCTGGAACACAAGAATGTCACTCTCAATTCTGTCAAGATCTGAAAATCTCTCCAAATTCTTTGAAACAGTGAAAATTAGAAAGGTTTTCTCCTTCCAGTTGTGCTTCCAACAATGACAGCTTTCTCCGAAATCCTTTGATGCTTCTGTAGAGATCACAGACGAGGTAAACTTTTCCCTGAAGTTTCACGTTCAGTTCATTCTGTCGACCAAAAATTACAACTTTGACAGCCGGGTAGGATCTGACAGCTGTGAATCAGCTCCATCGTTTTCAGTGAAGAAAACATCTATTTCGTTTCGGAGCTTGTGAAAACGAAGCAGGACTTTATCGCAGCTGAGCCACCTCACTGAAGTGTGATAAGGCAAGTCACAGAATTTATAATCAATTTCTTCAAGAAAAGCCTGGAACTGACGGTGAATGAGTGCATGTTCCCGAATGAAGTTCACAGCGGAAGAGACTGGTTTCAGTACACAATAAATATCTAAGTCTCCCCACAGAGTGCTTGCTGATGTATGATGCAGTGTACGAACAGAACGCCCGGAATTTGCAAATCTTCCAACTGAGTCCTGATCTGCCCCACCAGACCATTCCTCACTCCAGCCATGTTTATTTCCTCCATCAACTGTAACACCTCTAAGCTGATTCCACTGAAGGTTATAGTCTTGCAAAATTGTTTGCACTTCCACGAAAATGTTTTCCCCAGTTGTTGTTCCATGCATGCTGCAAACGGACGCCAACTCTTCCGTTATCTGAAAAACCGAATTGACACCACGAATTAACACGAGAAGTTGTGACGTTCTCGAGAGGTCAGTAGACTCATCCAGCGCCAGAGAATACCACTACAAGTTCCTAGCTTTCTCACGTATCTGCAGCGCTATCTCCTCTCAAGTTCTTCTGTTCTCCACACAACTGAACTTGCCGAAAGGCTGATAGTTCCAAACAAATCGGCTTTCTCAGGACACAAGTCATTTGCTGCTTCGATCATACACTCTTTGATGAAGTGCCATCAGTAAACGGTTTTCCTCGTACTGCCATCATATGCACTGTTCTGTAACTCTTACCAGTGACAGATTCATTTTCAGCAAATTTTCTCGTGAAGAGATTTCTTTTTGTTTCAAAACCACGTTTAATGGTCTCCTGTTTCGCAGAGCGTATCTTTCCAGAAAACTTTTAATATGTTGATAGATGTTTTGTTTCGTAGTGACGCCGAAGATTGTCCTCTTTCAAAACGGCAACACTTTCACTGCATATTACGCAACTGGTTTTCTTGTCCTTTGTTTCCACAAAGAAGTACTTTACTCCCCATTCTTCATTAAAAAATCGACACTCGGCATCCACTTTTCTTTTCCCAGTAGCCATAATTAAGGGTGAAGTACACGGAATCTGAAAATGAAAAAAAGAAAGACATTAAATTAGAAACATAATTAAAATCCTATTGAAGCACAAGAAAAGCAGAGGACTAGAGGTTATTGGTGAAGCTACGGCTCATCAAAGGTACATATACAGTTGTTCATAGGTATCTTTGTGTAACTGCACATAGATGGTAGAGATAATAGCACAACGCCGACTGCTCATGGGCCGTAGAAGAAGAGAGGAATAAGAAGACACAGAGAATCTCATTTTATCTCTACGGCTAACAAGAAAAGAAAAGATTTAGAAATATCAGAAGAAATTCAGGTCCGTGTACAGGGAATCAGAATAATGTAATTGAAAGGATACAACAACATTTGATTAATAATGTCAATGCCCTAATAAATAAAATTCATGATTAGATGCAATGACAAAATAGGCATCCCCATGAATAAATATACACATGATCATCCTTCAGAGTACCAATGATCTTCCATCACAGCATGGGTAGTCATCCAACACAGTACCAGTGATCTTTCACCACAGCACTGTAACTGTAGTCTGATACACAACACCAGCAATGATCAGACACCAAGATGGAACAAAGGTCATTCATTCAGTAGCATGTCCTTTGCAGAACATCGCTCCCATAACCTTCCGGAAAACCTCTCGATCATAAGCAAGTTGTCCCGCTTCAGATAAACACATCTGGAGATCATCCGCCACATCCTGCACCCATCTTCTCTTTGGCCTTCCTCTTCCTCTCTTCCCAGGCATACAGCCCTCCATTATTGTCCTCGGGCACAGGCATAGCTATTCTATTCCTATATTCCTATTTAAACTATAAAGGTTCATTCAAAACTCACCCCACAGCAGATAATTGTCAATCCACAGTCAAGATCCTCTTGGATCTTTTAGATCTTCACAGGGTCTGTCTGCCCTCTCAACTGCGGTCTGGAAAAACAGTGGCCACGCTCGGCCGTGCCTGGGGCATGTTCGCCCATCTGCTTAATAGAGGCTCAGAGGGATGAGTTCAAACCCTCTGTTGAAAATTAGACATCAGCATCTCTTCGGCCTCAGTTGTTCCAAAGGCCAAAGAGGCGGGAATATGTCGTGACTGGGCTCTTATAGGCACGCCAACACAACATCCCAGCATCCTATGCATTTGTACCAGGGTATCATGGGATATGCTACTCCATACTCTTGTATGGCCGCGGCAGGCTGCTTCATTTGGGAATATAATATATCTCATAATAAGGTTTGCAAAATATATAAATAGGGCCGCGTAACTAGACAGCCTAGAGCAGCCAGGAGGTCTCCGCACGTGTGAAGATTTCCTACTATTCTAAACATAACATTTACATTTAAATTGTATCACAACGTCTCGTGTTTCATACGTTATATCAAGCAAGTTCTAGTACCGTCGGCGGGCCGGATGAAATGACGTCGCGGGCCCGATCCGGCCCGCGGGCCGTAGTTTGGTGACCCCTGGCTTAGAAGGATTAGAATGTCCACCCCAATCATTGTTGCGCATGTTTTGGATTCTTGGAAATGCTTGGGTAGTTTCCAAATGAAAGTCTAACCTCCACGTAACATTAATAGCAGTAGATATGCGGATGACACAGTATCATTGTATAGGATCAGCAACATTTATTAGATACCGATATTGTACACAGTGAACAACTAGGTGTCACACAGCTTCCCTGGGGTGAAGGGAACAGGCTGTCCCACTTATCATGAATATATATATATATATATATATATATATATATATATATATATATATATATATATATATATATATATATATATATATATATATCTCGGGATGACTTCAGATCTGTGACTGGGACAATTTCAGTCTGCGACCCCACCAGTCTTCAGATACCTATCTCTCCCACAACCGACCAAGGGATGTTACCCTTTCAAACAACGCCCTGAACAAATGATGCAACTCCGGTATCTACAAACTCAATAACAAAAGTGTATTGTACAAAGGAAAGTGAAGATAATGTAGAAGTCGTGCAGATCTGTCTGGTGTGCTAATTGCTAGAAGACAGTTAGTTGAGGCAGCCACATGAAAATGGTCATCACTGTACAACTGTCAACGTATCACACCACATAGGTATGACACTTAGCTTGTGTCTCTCGTAGCAGGTCCTCAGTCTTTCACCAGACAGCACCTCCTTCTAGTTGACAGCCAATCGGGTTAATGACCGGGGAACATCCGAGCAAGTTATTATAAGATACTCATTGTTCTTGTCCACATCCTATTAGGCAAATGCCTCCATCATAGGTATGTGTTAATCTATAATGTTCGTTAATGTTCATAGTAGTCCAATGTCCTTAGTTATATTTTCAACAGAACAGTGTCCATGGCTTGAGTCACGATAGAACATAATTGAGTGGACCCATGGTTGTTTGAATTCCCACGAAGTGGAATAGCAGTCGGGTAGATGATGAGTGGAACAGCTTGACGATTACATACACACCATACGTGCCCCGACGTCATTGTTATAAACTGATAGACAACTCATCCTGAAGTTATGCTGAGGGCATAGATGACTGACCGGGTGATGGGTAGTAGGATCACCTCACTTCAGCTGGTCTGTCCAGACTGCTGATGCTGGCACAGAATGATGGTTTTACTGACTGTCCATCACTCCTCTCAGGAAGGCAGAATCTGGAAAAAGACACAGGCAACCATCGGTGAGAATCACGCGACCAGGATCCATCATATGGAGATACACCGCCTCCATGTACTCAGATAGGGAATCACCCCCATAAGGTGGGCGGTGGTTCAATTACAGGCCATGCCTCAGGGTCAGAGAAAGAATAAGATCTGGGGTCTGACAAGTAGTAGAATAGATCATCTGTTTCCCTGGACTGAGGATAGAGTGAACCCACAGTGACTAGTCATGAGTGTCTGCCCCCAGTAACCCAGTGGAAGTCTTCTAATGACATATAGGGTTAGAAGGTCTGCAGTACCCATAGGCAAGATGGCCCTGAAGGAGGGCCGTTGGCAAAACCTCCTTCCAGCTCTTCCCATGTGGCCCTGCTTTCCCCAGTTCATCTCCCCTGCAACCATCAGACATATCTGTAGCATCACTTCTCCTTCTTTCCCCTCCCCGTTGTTCTCCTCACAGAAACCCGCTATAGAATTAGGATGGTAGTCCTTTAAAGAGACCTTGAACATAAAGTGTATGAGGAAGGCAAAGAAAACCAGCAGTCGCCCCTCCAAAAGACGCGAACTTCGACACACGTGGGATCGCTCAAATGACAGTCGATTCGATCGCGGACATTCCCATGAGATTTGTCTTGACCGGCCGAGTCGGAGGATATATTACACGATAGGGTTTAGTTACGGCGTCACCGACTTCCGGTGTTGTGGACTTGGCTGGAGTCCAAAGGCGGCCACAGAGTGCTCTCACATTCCCTTGTTAACACCGTCAAGCCAATCCTATTTTCTCCCACAACCATTTTTCTGGCGCGCGACACTAAGCATGCATTATTATTCCTGTCTCGGCAGTGCACTGTTGGCAACATGCCAGGAATTTTGGTCATGTAAACAGGCCTGTTCCGTTATGGAAAATTACAGGCTCGCCCTTGACCTACGGCAACAGTCGCGGCATGCAATCTGCACATCGGTATTTTGATTCAAGAATTGTAGCATTCTTACCTTTTCGTTTGTGACAATGCAGTTCGAAGTATGGAACCTCAGTCCAACTCAGGGACATGCTGTCAAAGGTCTTTAAACGATATGTTGACAATGGGAACCAAATCTTCCTTCTGACAAACTGCAGCCACACAGCCTTTCGCCAGCCGGCTAGAACAACCACTTCTCCCCCTGTTTTAGGCAGGTTATTGCGACTGCACAATTAAAACACCACTTCCGGTATCCTCATCTAGAACTTTCTGGAATCCAAGGGATCAATCCTCCACTCTCTTAGGGGTAAAGGATTAATGGGGTTGTCTCCCTTTGATCCCAAAAGGTGCTATAAATCGTGAACGCTGTTGTAGGCCGTGAGATCTCGTGTGTCTGGTAAATCCCGCATCTCCTGGTCGCATCCTCCAGGAGCATTTTGTGACACTAGAGTTAGAATTAAACTGTAAGAAGATACATCTTATGGCCATCACTAGGAAGAAAGAAATACAACAATGGAGTATAACGGGTGAATGAGAATATTCTTAACCAAGTGAAGTGGTACAACTATCTCGGAACAGACATACCATCTGATGGGAAATGCTTTGAAGAGATTAGAACGAGAATCACGAAGGCGAAGGTAGCCAAGGTGGATAACATACTGGCCAATAAAAAGATGTCAATTGTAACGAGAAAAAGAGTATTGAGGAGCTACAAAGAACATGTACTATTGTATGGATGTGAAGCGTGGACAATGAACATACAAGCTGAAAAACACCTAGTGGCAGCGGAAATGTGGTTTCTGAAGAAAATGCAAAGAATACCATGGGCAGACAGAAAAATCAATGAGCAAGAACATGACCGCCCACGCCTATCGGCATGGCACATGATGATGATGGCATTAGAACATAACAATCAACATCACAACAACGGTATTAGAAACAATAAAGAGGACAGCGTGCAAGCTAAAATCCCTCGACAGTTTGAAAGCGCAAGTATAAAGAATATACCGAATTGACTTTTGATTTCTAAATATGAAAAGCTGTCAGCGCCTACTGGTACATTCCTAGACTATGTGATACTAAGTTGCCAGTAGTAATCGCTATTTTACACTGAGTGTTGAGACTTTCACTACCACCCACGATTCAGATACGCGTTGATTTGACTTTTAGAATAAAAACAAATACTATTTGTCACTCAGTGACAAGATTGAAAGTACAGACTGTTGTTTATGTGGTGCACAGATAGTCAAGAATTGCCGGGTCAACTGTCAGTTCTACAATACATAAGATAAACAAACCAGAGCCGTTAACACACGTAGGTGTGTGTTTAAGGGTGTTGCAGGCATAACGTGCAGACCAGTGATTCTCAACCTTTTTTGGCCCGTGCCCCCCTTCACCATATTTTCAGAACGGCTCCCCCCCCCCCTTTTCGTATTTCCTACCTAAACATTTGGCCCGTGACCCCCTTCACCATATTTTCAGAACGTCATTTCCCCCCTTTCATATTTCCTACCTAAAAATCGACCCCCACCCACCTTTTACACAGTATACGTAATAATGGAAGCTAAATTTAATAGCACATACTAAAACAAGTCTAGACGTTCACATAAAACGGGATTTCTGTGTCTACTTACTTTATAAAATGAATTTTAGAAGGGTGAGACGTACAGAACCGTAAACTATGACGGGAAAAAACAATATCAAGTAATCGGTTCTTGTATTAATGCGATCTTGAAATAATCTTAATTCCCCCCCCCCCCACCCTGGAAACCCTAAAATTCCCCCCTGGGGGGGGGGGGAATTCCCCACCGGTTGAGAACCACTGGTGTAGACGTATGTAGTTAAACACCGCGACGGACAATGCAAGGCTCTACACAAGGTTAACTGATGCAGTCGACAAAGATCTTTTGCTTTACCTTTACTTGGATGTTCAATTGGATGTCTGCAGCTCTGAAGCTCTTTTTGTAGTGGTTGTAGACGAAGCTGCAGATGACATGCCCAATGTACAAATGGCCAAGACATTCCTCTCCAACACTGAAACTGTGAAGGTAAATACCACTGTTCTCTTCTTAATGTTTAAGTCTTCGCTCTACCCCTGTCTTCGGTCTGTGGAAAATACTACATCAATAAAATATCACACATACACACACGCGCACGCACGCACGCACGCACACACGTGAAGGTAAATACCACTGTTCTCTTCTCAATGTTAAGCCTTCGCTCTACCCCTGCCTTCGGTCTGTGGAAGATGCTATATCATAATAATATCACACACACACACACACACACACACACACAAGCCCGCGCGCGTGCCCACACACACACACACACGTACAAACGCACGCACACGCACACAAAAGCATGCATGTGCACGCACACACACGCGCGCACACGCACACACACACATGCACACGTCGCACACATACGGGCACATGCGAACACACGCTTACACACGCACACACACAGGCGCTCGCACGCACGCGCGCACACATGCACACATACACGCACACACACACACCTTCACACACACACACACAGAGTCTTGTGCTACATGTTTCAGCGTCTACTAAAGTAATCAACCTAGATTTATCCACACATTGCATCCATATATACTGAGGATCAAGCATACCACCCCCATCTCTGGTCTATTCTAACATCAGTTCCAGCCAATCAAGAGAGTGTTCAGAACCGCCCAACAAACATGTCCATCTTGTCCATAGTCGCCTTCTTACAGTTACATTACGTTTCTGTACATTCAAATGCCACTGGAAGATGTGCCCAGCGTGCGGACAAGCCATTCAGACAAAGATGATCACATTTCCCAAAGGCACTTTTTCATTTAAGAAATTGTTTTCATGCAAACCGCGTAACCTAATATATATTATTATTTGCAAGAGGTGGGACATGACATATATTGGACTAACAGAAAGGAACATCGTAGGGACATTGCACAACATCCTCTGAAACACATCTCAGATCAGTTAGGGACATTACACATCCCCTGAAACACATCTCAGATCACTTCAACTCAAGATCTACAAAACATTGATGACCCAACAATTCACATACCAACAACAGGTTGTTGCTGCGGTACTTGCATTTGATTTGTTTATTTAGATAAACTCATCAGAGGTCAATCATGAAAATAGCTTCCCTATGGTACTGTTCTAAACAGGGGGCTGCGTGGTCTCGAGGTATGGTGTCCGGCTCGAGTGCTGGAGGTCCCGGGTTCAAGCCCCGGTGAGAACCGGGACTTTTTCACGTGGACTTCCAGTAATAAAATTTCCCCTGGCCTCTGGGTAGTGAGATCGGACGCCCGTGTGTATTGTTGCGCACGTAAAAAATCCCTTGGCAGTTGGAAATCGAAAAAAAAAGTAGCTTAACGACGCTGCCCGGGCAAAGTTTCGAGTTAAAAATCTACACCTCCCCCGATGTGTCACCACCTTGACGTGGTGGGGGAGCTTGCGTATCCCATCGACCCCATTTGCTTGCTGATGGATGAAAAACTACATATCAGACAGCTTATGGGATAGGGACCAGACTAAGAGACACACAACCTGCTGCTCTGCAGGTGATACTGAGGATAGCAGTCTAAAATTTAAATCAGGCGCACGAAGGCAGAAGTTCTTGGTCCGGACAAAACACTAAAGGCTCCCTGTCGAGGGCTGTGGCTGAACGCCTCTAAGCCACAAACCCTCGGACCTGAGAGCCGGGCCGATACTCACCTTTCGAAAAATAAAGGCGTGATACTGAGCAAGCTACATGCTCAGGTCTGATATAAGTTCGAAGGCTCTCAGCTGGGGGATATGAGAGATTCCCGGATGAGAGGGCCAGGCCGTTTCTCGTTCACCGCTGCACGAAGGTAAGGTGCTGAGCCGGCAGCACAAGTAGCCTACCTCGTGAGCGAGTACAAAAAGTCAAAAAAGTGCCCCAGTCGAAGAAAGTGGCTGCGAAAACTGTATCTAACTCATAGAGAGTGTAGACAAAAGTGGAAGAACGTCTCAATGACGCAAAATGGAACGAACGGCGAGCGAAACTATTGCGTGGTCCGAAGTCAAAAGCAAAAGCTTACCGCGTGGGTGTCGCTTGCAGTCTGACCGTCCCTGGTGTGTGCTTGAGCGATCAGTGGCAAACGAGTTGCCCAACACATGGAAGTGAGGAACTAAAGCAGCCATGAGCAGGACGTGGCAACTCCTCGGGTGAGCCCAGTCACAGAGCAATATGTGCCGGCTCTGCAATTATGGAAGCCTCCTTGGATAGCGAGGGAATGCTCATGGTCTGCCCCTGCCTTCCCTTGAGGGCCGACCACGATGTCGTTCATCGTTCTATCTTGACCAGCTGAGATGTTAGCGACATCACAACAGTCCAACGTGCCTCGAAACCAGAGGAAGGCTAACCTCATTAAAAAATGCCCGCTGAAGTCGGAAGTGTCGTCCTACGGGTGGCAAACTAAAAATTGACACTACGCAATTACGTCCGAGTGAAATGTCTCGTCCGAATGTCTCTCGTGCTAGGAACAGCTCTGACTACCTAGTTTCCGAATGCCGCTCTTGTTCGGAACAGCTCTGACTGGATAGTTTTCCGAATGTCTGTTGTGCCTGGAAAAGCTCTGATGGGCGCAACGACAAGCACATGTCCGAAAACTCGCTGAGTGGATGCCGTCTGCAAACCTGTCTGGTTTGTGCGGGAATGACCCGGGGAAACGAAATGACCAATATATTGAAGTGAGGATTTAAAGCAGCCATGAGCAGGACGTGACGATCTCCCTCGGTGAGCCCAGATCCAGGGCGTTATGTGTCGGCCCTGAAACTATGGAAGCAACCTTGGATGGCGGAAAATGCTATGGACTGTCCCTGCCTTCCTTTGAAGGATGACCGTTGTCTTCGACCGTTCAACCTTGGCCAGCATGGTTGCAGATGGCACCACAAAAGTGAGAGTCTCCCAGGAATTCTACCTGGTCAAAAAAGCACGCTAAAGTCGATGTGTTGGCCTACGGGTTTCGGCCCAAGGGCGCATAACAGACACACCGCAATCACATCTGAAAAACACTCCGGATGAACGAAAAGAAGAAGAAGAAGAAGAAAATCTACACAAAGTATTTTCAGAATCCTCGCCGGTGCTACGGAGTTCGTGAACTGAGCTGAGTTTCTCCAGACTCAGGTTTGAGTTAGGAGGAGAACGGAGCACTTATGGGTTACACCCGTGTGCCGTGATGTTGATCCATCGACTAAAACAACTAAAAACTAAACTGTTCTAATACTAATACTGACGGGGAAGGTTGCAATACTCCGGAGCGTCAAAGCACGGGCTAAAAGACACATCCTTTCCCTCTATTCTCCATTTCATTGGCTCACTACTTGTGCGTTAAAAGGTTTACTATTTGGATTACAATTAATGTATGTTGTCATTTATATCTTGCAGTTATGTATATTCTTGGTGAGATGTTTCTGTTGGACAGCAACCGTATTATTTAATAGCTATTTTTGTATCTCCTTTTATTTTTCAGTGATATATCGATTTTTCTCAATTCAAAAAACTCTATATTCGTTCATATTATTTAAAAAATATGTTTGGGTTTTTATCACATTATGAAATAAAACACCACTAGGCATTTTTTTTAAAAAAATTGAATAATTGTAATGACATTCATATTTTACCCAACATTTACATAATCTCTTAGTATGCCCCACAGCTTAGAATGACTAATTCAGATATCAGATTAGTATAACCTGCGGCCTTAATTAGAAATAGACTTCAATACACCATGATTGATTGACTGATTTAGGAACCGACATCACAGCATTCGGGGCATTTCCATAAGCGCTCCGTCCCCATCCTCAGCAGCCAGTGAAGAGTTCCAACACTAATAGTACCAATAGCAATCTGATTATATGTCCGTCTCGCCTTTCCTCTGAGCGTTGATCCTCGGCCAGATCCCCTCGTCACCCCTCGCTGTCGCATTCTTGCCAGACCATGGTGATCCATTTGTTCCTCCGAGGTGTACACATGCTCCCACAAGGTCGCAACCACATCTGCTTTGTCATGCATCAATACTCCACCAAGTTTTGCCGAACCAGCCAATCTGTCCGCCTGTTCATTCCCCAGCACACCAGCATGCTCCGGAGAAAAGATCCAGACGATGCTTTTCACCCGTGACTTCCGAAGCGAAGCAAGCCACTCTGCACGAAGCTTGCCTGTCTTCACCCTACTCAGCATGCTTTCTGAGTCAGTTACAATCACGATGTGCGTGTGTGTATCGTATTCTCTATCCAGCGGAAAGCTGCACTGACCGCCTCCACCTCCATTCTTAAGCTAGATGTTGTGGTATAATATGCCAGGCTCTCCTGCACCAAACGTCGACCATTGGCTTTTGCTAAGAACCCCCAGGCACTTCTCCTACCTCTCAACACCGACCCATCTATGTAGATAATCACATCACCTGAGCGAGCATTATCCTGAATTAGATGCTGGATTTCCACTTCCGTGGCCCCTGCTGGCACTCCCTGCACTCCCGACTCAATGTGATTATAACTCTGCACACGTCTGACTGCTCCGCTGACACTCTGACCCACTCTTCCCCTCTCCTAATGTTCTCCAAGGGGCACACTTGACTGATCGTATCCTCCGCCTGAGCCATCCATGATTTCCCTCTTATCAGTCGCTGACCCTTAACGGCGTCCAGCGCCTCATGCAACGGGTGATCTGTGTTTGCAGCTACTCTGAGGTATGCCTTCCTCTGCATCACCTTGAGCCTACCTGCAACAGACGGCAAACCAAGGATGTAGCGCATACACACAACTGGGGTGTCTCTGGTGCATCCCAGAATCACTCGCATCGCTTTGTTCTGTATTGTCAACAACTCATGTTTCAGGCATCATCGGATTACTTCTCCCACACCATACAAGAGACTTGCAGTCGTGTGTGAGGAATGAAATGGTACATTTTATTGCCGTTGGCTCTTTACAATTGCAAAACAGTCGCTATCTAATCACACATAAAGTCACAATATTCTCTATCAATAGTTTTCCTAACCCCTATAGCTATTCTCTATCTACTAGGCTATATGAAAACAAATCTATTCTACACGATGTGAACACTACAGAGTCAGTCCCCAGTCTGACTTGCTTCACTCGCGTCGCTACACGCCTCGCGGAAGGACCTTCATACGCCCTTCGGCCCTTTGCGTGCTAGATCAGTTAGCACGCTTCTATTAGCTGGCTTTGGCTTGAGTGGCGATCGTAGCGATCACGCAGGCGTGACTCTGTCGTGACCAGTAGTGCTAACTATCTGGTCAACGCCTCCGTGTGAGGACTAGTCAACAGTCCCCCTCTTTCTATCATCCATCCTGCCCCGATCCCGGGCACCCAGTTCTCTCCACTCTATCTGAGGTTGACCCCACGTCCTGGTGGTGTTCTATCATGAGGCAGTCTTTGACACACACCCACCCCTCCTGTGTTGCGTCATCAACTTCGACTCATTGGTTGTGACGCAAGAGGTTTCTAAAAAAAAATTAGTGTGTCTAATTTTTGTCAAAGACTGTAGATAACCTGGCTTTGGGCTATTTAATAGACCTACTGACTAATGTCACAATGTAGCATCACTTTACTTGGCTACTGGCAATCGCCACAAACTTGTCTGGTTGGCGTGAGCCCTATTCTCAATCGCAATATTATATTAATTAGAGGTATGTCTGAACCGGACCGTTGTCTTATAAGACCTGCCCTCAAATAGTAAATTAACTCACTACCCATACAAAGTTGACTTTCTGAAGGTCAACACATGAATTGCTTTATGTCCCCCATATAATATTAAACAACCATTACACAAGCTGTGAGCGACAGGCTTTACCTATCTCGCTTCCGCGTGTAAAGTCACATTTCACTGTTAAGTTAGTGTTTCGTTGTCTATTATGTCCCCTGACCCGGAGTTATCTCCCTTTGATCTAATAAAAGTGTATGCAATTTATATGTTTGTTTTTCTGGTTGTTTGTGTGTTTGGATGTAATTAAAAGTATAATCTACCCTCTAACATGTGTATCTAACTATCATGTGTATGTAAGTTAGTTTTTCAAGTGCCATAATTCATTTAACTGTGGTCACAAACATGTGTATAATACAAATATGTGACTACGTTTCTGTCTTATGAGACTCAAAATACTTTCACTGAGATTCTAAACTCAAATTACACAAAATACATTCATTACACCACACTTCCAACACTGAAACCAACATTTGACGGCAACAAAAATAAAAAGTCCTGTTGAGCGGCAGAAAAAATCCGCTCACTGTTCTCACTCTCTCCTGTATATTTTACACTTCACAATTTACTTTCACACTTCTGTCACACATCTTTCACCTTCCTTTATGTCACACTTCTTTTACTCTCACTATTGGCACACATCTTTTACCCTCATTTCTGTCACACATCTTTCATCCTCATTTCTGTCACACTTCTTTTATCCTCACCTTTGTCACACATCTTTTACCCTCATTTCTGTCACATAACTTTCACTCTCATAGTTATTTAAAAACCTTGGAGTGACACTGTACAAGTTTGGCTCAGTTTGACAGAATTGAGCCTAATGACTGTGCATCACCCGTTGCACACGTCAAGTATTTACAACATATTTACATGTAAGAAAAACGGGTTGATGGTTTGTACCCTGGTATTATTAACCACTCTATTCTACTGAAATATTATTCTAAATAATGACATACTAATACTAGTTCTATAAATATACATTTAATGTGTCAATGTATCTGTCATATTAATCCTAAAATAAGCTTACATTACTCCTAATATTTATCTAATTTAAGAGATGTAATTTACCTATGTGAAATGAAATTGATGTGAGATGAGTTATGTCCCTTTGTGAAATGGGTGATGTGAAATGTAATAAGTTACGTCCCTTTCTAAAATGGGTGATGTGAAATATAACATATTCTAACTAATGTTTTTAAATGAGACAAACTATATGATTGATATTCTTATTCTATATGGTGAAAATGATGTATCTTTAAGTGTATAATATTTCTATTCTATTATGGTGTAATCTAATCATACTACTAAATGATAACGTTTGTTAAATGGATTGGTTAAGATGGAATGAAATCAAATGAAATGAAACAAAGTGAAATATAATAAACTAAATGATACTATTCATATCTAAACTTCTTATAATTAGTTGTCATGTTTAAATTACTATCCTCATCTACTTTTAAAACTAAATAAATATGTAAATTAATAATCTATTTAAACTAAAATGAAAAAGTATTATATTATCTAAATCTAACTATAGATTAAAATGACATAATCTATCTATATTTTATCACTATATTAAAACCTTATGATACATATCACATTAAGTTTATATATACATGGCTTTTAAATACCTCAGATTAGTCGTTGCCATTAATGTTCAGAAACATACTTTCATTGGCATAATATCTATACAATTGTTCTGGGTATTTGAAATCCATTACACAGTCATATTTATTCTATGGGTATTGCACCTGTAGAGTTCGTTTGTAGACCATTGTTCTCGTGTCTGTATGTATCTAATCATCTGACACTGTTTTTCTCTGTTTAACACAACTACTTCACTGGAACATATTTGGAGCTTAGCAAGTAATAAGCTGTCCTAGTTCACAAAGTGATATATTTGTTCCCAGAGTAAAGTTCTTACTTTTGATGTCTATGGACACATCGCAGGTCAATGTTTTTGGTGCTTAGTTCAGCACATAATAATCATGTATGTCTAACATATTTCACATAGACTATTTGACTGTACTAAAATAACATATATTACAGTATACTCTTATGTGGAAATTTCTGGTATTGCTACATCAGATGGTCGACTAAGGGTATCAGCCAAGATGTTATCTTTCCCCTTAATATGTTCTATACTAAAGGTGTAATTTTGCAGTATTAGCGACCACCTGTATATTCGGTCATTTCGATGTACACCACTCTGCATGACCGTTATTGGGGAGTTGTCAGTCTGGACAATGAAGTGCACACCGGACAGAAATCGATGCAGCTTTCTCACCGCATAGATGACGCTTAGGGCTTCCAACTCGGATATGGAATATCTGGACTCGGTGGGTGTGATCTTACGGCTCACGTAGCAAATCGGATGGAAGATGCCCTCATAAAATTGGCCTAGTACTGCAGCGATGGAGATCCTGCTGGCACCTGTCATAAGATAATAAACGAGCCTCGGATTAGGCAAGCGGAGGATTGGAACATTACTAAACAAAATTTTTAATTTTGACAATGCAGAAATTAATAATGCATCTTTAACATCCAATTTTACAGAAGCTTTTAAAACATTGGAAAATACACTTGTAATCTCCGCTAAATTTGGAATAAATTTACTATAGTAATTCACTAACCCCAAAAGGCTTCTGACCTGTTTCTTGGTGGTAGGCATGGTCAGATTCATAATTTTGGTAATAATTTTCTGGTCAGTCTTTAGTTGACCTTGAGAAATGACATGACCCAAGAATTCTATTTCTTTTAGGCCCAATTCGACTTTGCTCGGTTTGACAGTGAGCCCGAAGAGTCGCAACCTATTAAAGACATGTATCAGTTTCAGTAGGTGTGTTGTCCAGTCATCAGTATGGACACATATATCATCTATATAGGTCACTGTATTCGTCACTCCATGAAGTAGATCTCTAGTTAAGCGTACGAAAGTGGCAGGAGCGTTTCGAAGTCCGAAAGGAAGAAAACGCCACTCGTACAGTCCTAAAGGAGTTGAAAAAGCAGTAAGATGGATGGATTGAGACTGCATAGGGACTTGCCAATATCCCTTAGTGAGATCTAATTTAGAAAAGATTTTGGAGGTGGACATGTCAAGAATAAGATCTTCGCAGGAAGGAATTGGCTCTGCGTCGATCTTGGTGACATTGTTGAGCTTTCGATAGTCCACGCAAAGACGAATTGTAGAATCTTTCTTCTTAACTAGAACAATTGGAAAAGAGTACTCCGAGGTGGATTTCTGGATGATCCCACTAGCCTCTAAATTCAGAATTTCCTTATTTAGATTTTCCCTATAGCTTAGTGGGATTGAGTACGGCCTGCATTTAATAGGCTTAGAGTCCGTAAGAAGGATGGAGTGTTCGATTCTGTCCGTCCTACCTGGAATGTCAGAGAATATGTCTTTGTATTCCGTCACTAATTCTACTAATTGTCGTCGTTGAGTGTCTGTTAGTCCCTGTTCTATATGTATGCTATCTAATGTAGCAGTCTTGTCTACAATAGGAACTGGTAGTTCCATTCCGTCGTCGTCTACCTGATTCAGTACGGTGGTGGTGCTAAGTGTGTATTCTGTATTCTCGCTAAGTGTATGCTCGTCGGATATGCCAGTCTCGCTAACTAGTGTAGTTGCGTTGTGTATGTCTGTCGTCTGATCACTTGGTGTGGGTGCACTGTGTTCGTCTGTCTCTACTTCTGTCTCTTGTCGTGAATAGTAAAGTTTCAACATGTTGACATGGAATATCTTTAAGTTTCCGTTTATTGATATTTCATAGTCAACATCTGAAAGTTGTTGTATCACTTTGAAAGGCCCTTGCCATGAAGTTAACCTGTTATTATGCTTGTCTGGTAGTAGCACCATTATGTATTGACCAGTTTCAAGTGTTACAGGTCTAGTACCTTTGTTAGGACTGTGATGTCCGAGGATATCTTCACTGTTTACTGGAGTGAAACCATTCTTCTTCTCCCAGACAGATATTTCTTTATCTGTACAGTGCTTTAGCTGGGGTAGACACCCAAGAATTAACTCAGCACAAGGGTTGTCTAGTATTGCACAAGTAAAGGTACCCGCAAGGAACGGGGTGTTTATACGGGCTCTTGCCAGAGGATAGGTTTCTATATTACCAGAAAAAGTACGGCATCTTACAGAGTCACCAGTATAATCCTTTGGATTAACAAGTTCCTTTTTCACACCAATAATAGAGCTCCCACTGTCTAGCAAACATCGGCATGGCTTCTCATTGACCAACGCAGAGTGAAACAATAGATTGCCTCTGGAGGCTATAGCTGCGTTTGCATTCTCTACGGAGGATGTTACAAAATGCCCACATTCTAATTTTCCGTCCGCATGAAATTGGTGACATTGGACACAATTGTCAAAGCTTAATACATCGCTCACACAACACACATCTTCAGATTGTTTGAAAGGTAATACATTCTCAACTTCACACTCAGTCTCACTACCACTATCAGAAGATGTATCAAGTAAAATAGCATTGTTGGCTTTCATACGTTGGCGGCCTAGGCACTTATTTGAATAATGGCCGTAGCTGGAACAAAAAAAACATTTAATGGCACGCCGGTATGCAGATCTTTTGTTCTGTTGCTTCTTAATAACATTTTCAAGATGTGCCGGATAACTCGGCGATTTGTCACACATTGCCTCAGTGTCATGTAAAAGGTGACAGTGGATACATTTTGAAATTTTTCTATCTTTCTTGTCAAATTTGTTAAATGGTTTTCTATTGCTCTGATAGTTTTTAGACTGATCTTTTGCAAAAGAAACTATTTCAGAGTCATTTGAAGTTTAAAAATATTTCTGTTTGAAGAAAAATATGCTGACCCTTTCTTTTCAAACTGTTCTATGGTTTCAATGTCTGACTGCTGCAAAAATTTAGCAAAAGAAGATGGTATCGTGGATATTACTTTATCCATAGTTATTAAGTTTTTCAATCTATCAAAGTCTTTTCCTATGTTAGCCGCTTTAAGCCATCTATTTAGTACACTTTGAACATTTGAGACGTAGTCAATGAAAGTCTCAGTAGGTTTAGGTTTTAAAGTTGAGAACTGAACCTGATACCCAGGGGCATCAAGTAAAAAGTGTTGCATAATCCTATCACGTATGTATTGGTAGTCAGATCTAAGATCGGTTGGTATAGATTCTATTACTTTAAGGGGCTCACCACTCAGGTTCTTCATATAAATCATAGCCCACATCTCTAAAGGAACTTGTTGATATTTAAACTGATACTCGACATTTTCTGTCCAGGCAGATATTGAATCCTCTTTACAATATGCTTTGATAATATTTTTGTATTTGTTGAACTTATTTTCTTCTTGTTGACTTTTAAGTTTAGTGGCAGAGATCTCTGCGTGTGAGTCTACGTCCATTTCTTTCATCTTTAATTGTGTCTCTGATTCTACTTGTATTTGTTTTTCCTTAACTCTTGCCATTTCATCTATTTCTTTTTGCTTTAATTCTTTCTCCTGATCTAATGTCTTCTGTTTTAATTCTAGTTCTTTCTGTTTAATTTCCTTATCTTGTTGTAACTGTTGTTGCTTAATTTCCTTATCATGTTCTAACTGTTGTTGCTTAATCAGTTTATCATGTTCTAGTTGTTTTTGTTTTGTTATCTCAGCTAGTTGTGTTAATTCTTTTTGATGCTCTCTTTCTCGAGTGCGTTCATCTCTTTCTGCATCCTTTGCTTCTTTAAATTTCTTATCAGCATATTCTTCTAGCTCTTTACCTGTGTATTGCAATTCTTTGCCTGCTTTAATGAAGTCAGCTAGAGTAGCCATGTTGTTGGGGAATTGGCTCGCGTTGACTTTAACTGACTGCTTTAATTAGTTATTATTCTTTGATATGCTATGTTATTTAATATATGAGCAATACAAATTGTACTCTTTGTTTACATTCTGGAAAATTGTATTCTCCACAAAATTAGAGCACAAAGTCTGTTCATACAATACACGCTGAAAAAGAGATGCACTATTAATCACAATGCATGCCAAAAACGTAGGTTTTACTCAACTTAATGTTCCCCAGAACAAGGAACAACACGTCAGCAACACCGGTCCCGTTGTTTGGCACCCCGGAATACACACGAGTTTTTTTTACTCAGGTCACCTTGTTTGGCACATCGGCACACACTCACGTTCTTACTCAGCTGTTGTTCGCCCTGTTTTACAGAGCAGCACAAATTACCAACTCGTAAACGACAAATAGATTTTTGACAAATTGGTACAATGACACAAACATGCCCACGAACAAACAGAACATCGATTACTTAATATTTAATGTCACTGTCCTGTCTTCGTTCTACCGTAATATGTCTTTCGTTACTAACCTAGTTTAATTTATGGAAGTAAGGATGGTGCAGGCCAAATCTAATTTGCATAGCCGAAAGTAGTGCCCTCCTGACGGTAAACAAATAGAAAAGTACGAAAAAAAATCAATAACTGCTTTTAAATAAATATAAATGTAATAATAATGTGTAAATAAATAAATATATTCATTCTCTATCTTAAATAAACAAATAATAGTTAATATATCGTAAAGATTCAGGCAGGCAGCAGTTTGGCAGCTTGTAACCACCGAAATGCTGATTCCAAGTGGCGAGGCCCAACTGTTTTTCAATCGTGCCACGTCACAGGCGCAGCGCTATTTTTAGCTCCGCCATGAATCATTTTTGCCAATTATTCAAAAACAAATAAATAATTACATAAATAAATGAAAGAAGAACATAATATGCATACTTACAACTTTGAAAAACATATTATTTAAATATATAACATTCTAATAAGCACAAATAAACATTATTTTATCACGATAGGCACACTTCTGCCGGCAACCCGATCTAGTCTGCACACGTCCTCGTACTGACACAAATTAAACAATTTAATCTTTGTAATCTCCTATCCGTAAACCTAGTCTAGAGCCGTGGGTAAGTGTATATAGCTTGAACTCAGGTTCAAGCAGCACTTCTGACACCACATTTAATCCTATTGCCTGTCAACAACTCATGTTTCAGGCATCATCGGATTACTTCTCCCACACCATACAAGAGACTTGCAGTCGTGTGCGAGGAATGAAATGGTACATTTTATTGCCGTTGGCTCTTTACAATTGCAAAACAGTCGCTATCTAATCACACATAAAGTCACAATATTCTCTATCAATAGTTTTCCTAACCCCTATAGCTATTCTCTATCTACTAGGCTATATGAAAACAAATCTATTCTACACGATGTGAACACTACAGAGTCAGTCCCCAGTCTGACTTGCTTCACTCGCGTCGCTACACGCCTCGCGGAAGGACCTTCATACGCCCTTCGGCCCTTTGCGTGCTAGATCAGTTAGCACGCTTCTATTAGCTGGCTTTGGCTTGAGTGGCGATCGTAGCGATCACGCAGGCGTGACTCTGTCGTGACCAGTAGTGCTAACTATCTGGTCAACGCCTCCGTGTGAGGACTAGTCAACAGTCCCCCTCTTTCTATCATCCATCCTGCCCCGATCCCGGGCACCCAGTTCTCTCCACTCTATCTGAGGTTGACCCCACGTCCTGGTGGTGTTCTATCATGAGGCAGTCTTTGACAGTATGCGCTCTAATTTCACCAGCTGACACTTTGAGACAGTAAGCAGTCCTAGTCCATAATCAATCACTGAGAGGATCAAGTGCTGGTATAGTGTGAAAAGCATTCTCTGCTCTGTGTCCATTGCAGCCATAGTTTTAAGTGCATTGAGTCCCTTTTGAGACCTTGTCACAACCGTCTCCACATGGTCCTTGAAGGACAGACTCCTGTCAAATGTGATTCCCGGATACTTCAGTTTGTTCTCTCTGTTGACGCTTCTACCATCTATCGTCAGGCTTGGGACATCCGCTCTCACAATCCTGTTGTCCAGAGAGCACCACAAAACAGCTGCCTTTTCTGGGTGGATGACAGCACTCATTTCAGTGCACCAGTCAATCACATTGTCTACTGTTGCCTGTAGCTCCTGGGATGGTTGCTCCCTATTTCTCCCCTGCCTATATGCAAGAATATCATCTGCAAATGTTAGTATCCTTCCAACCCCTGGTGCTTCTAGGTTTGCAATCTTGCTCGTATACACATTAACGAGCACCGGTGAGATTGCTGATCCCTGTGGCAGTCCCGGGGTTAAAATATGTGGCTCTGAGGTCCATGTACCCAAACGGAGAGCAACCCGGCGAGAATGTAGGACGGCTGCTATCCAGTTCACCAACCAGGGATTGACCCCCTTCTCCATCAGTACGGTCATCAAAATATCATATCGAACTCTATTGTATGCATCCTCGAGATCAAGCGCTACCGCCATCGTTTCCTGTCTACTCTGGAACCCCTCATAAACATCAAAGGCAAAAGTGGCTGCATTTGACCAGGTATCTTTTCCTGGCCTGTAGCTCCCCAGGCCTCTTGGAAGAAGCTTCCCCCTTTCCAAGAACTCTTGCAGCTTGACAGCGACTATATTCTCTAGAACCTTCCCAAAAGTATTTTGAAGGGTGATGATCCTAGAGCCACAAATCTTTGAATGATCCTTGAATGGTTTTGGGAGAGGGATGAGATAGCTGTGCACCAAATCCTGCGGTATTGATGCTGTCCTAATGCTCTGGTTAAAGTAGTCGGTCATTTCCTTCAGGTCTGCATCGCTCAAAGCCTTCATGTGGCCATACCTAACCCCATCGGGCCCTGGTGCCGTGTTGTTTGCCTTTTTCAAAATATGTTTAACATCTTCAACCCGTATGATGTCTTCATAATGCATATTCTTCATGGTGCCAGATAATTCCTCTCTAACTGCATCTCTGGTGTCTGCTTCATTATGATTGGTCTGCTCTAAAAATCTCTGGAGAAACCCCTCCCCTTTCTCTTTGTCTGTTGTCACGCGCACACCATCATCTCTATCAATTGTTCCCACTGTCATAGGCCGATCTTTTCTTTGCATTTGTCTGTGCAGTTTCCAGAATTTTCGCAGTGTTTTATCACCTCCAATCTCCCTCATGAAACATTCCCATTTTGCATTTTTGTCCTCTGCAGCACAGCGCTTGAAGACCTCCACCTTGTCTTTCTTGACATTTTCCGCGGTGTCCACTTCCTCATTGCAGCTCTCTTTGCTTTCCAAGCCTGGTCTACTTCTAGGGTCCACCATGGGGGTTGCAAAAAAGGAGTTTTAACATTCCTGTTGCAAGCCCGCTGTCTGAGGCGTCCAAGAAGGCTGTCATTGTTCCACTCATACCGGAAGGTCTTGCGCGCTCTCCCAGCCTTAACTTTCCTGGCTTTAGAGATCAGGACTGAGCATGGTAAGTGATCACTCCCATGGTTATTCAACATAGTCCACTTTACATCAAGGACTGATGACTGGGTGACAAGTGCCAAGTCAATAGCTGTGTCTGCATCGCCAGGCCTCATTGCCATTCTAGTCGGCTGACCATCATTTATGCAGACCACATCGGAGTCCACCATGGCATCCGCAAGGGCAATTCCCTGTCGGTTTTCTTCACTACTGCCCAATCTCTGTTCCTCGCATTGAAGTCTCCACATATGAGTAGTCTATCACCTGGTAATTCCTCCAATTCCTTAAGCCATTCCCAGTGTTCCTTTCTGACAAAACAGTCCACTGTAGCATATACATTTATGATGTTCCAACTTAAGCCACCAATCTCCATTTGTATACCCTGGACCTCTCTTGCACTATGATTCCACTGGCTCAAGTCAAGTACCACATGCTTCACTCCTTTCTTCACTAGCAGACCTTGCCCATGTCTCTTCTGCCCAGTAGGGTTTATATAACTGGCGTACCCAGGGCAATGGTATTTGTCTGTATTTAGCTCCTGGAGCATGAGGACATCAAAATCATATATTAGTCTCTCCAATACAGGACCTCTCTGTCTGGCACTGCGACAATTCCAGTATCCCAATCTTACATGGTTGAAACCTAGTCTCTCCACTTTTCGTCTTGTTCTCCTGGCGCCTGCCCTCCTATTTCTATGTCTTCTTCTCACACCATTTCCTCGTCTTCTCCTCCTCACTCTCTCTTCGCTAGCCTCTGAAAGATGTGTCAAGCGCAGAGCACGTGCTCCGTAGCTCCGGCGACTTCAATACACCAGACCTTATGAACGGTACCTAGACTGACATTAGTATGGGTGCTTAAATTTCAGCGGCTCCAGGCGTCACCTGACGGCACTCCGGTTCAAGGGTTAGCGACGTCATCTCTACGTGTCATCTCTGTCTTACCATATGCCAAGTGGAACAGCACGGAATCCTCTGACGACTTGGACCCAGCTTTCGTGGCTATCATTGTCATGGGGTGTATTGCAAGTGTGGTGTTGATAAACTGCGTGATCGCTGTGGGAGTCTACCGCGTGTGCTATCGCAGATCAGAGTAAGTAGTATTTACATGCAAATCCAACTCTCAGTGCTCACGCTGGAAAATCACTATCTGGAAGGTGGTTTTACTAAGCAAAGTAAAGGATTAACTGTATATAAAGACTGTAAAGCCAAACATTAATAATCAAAACGTTATGAAAGAGCCTAAGACAACACAACTTATCGTTAACATCAAAAAGAGGCAGTAAGCAATTTATGGCCACATTATGTGAAGACAAAAACAAAAGCATATTGTGACAACTGGACAGATTTTTAGAAAGTGAGATAGAGAAAGACAGCGAGAGAAAATATTTGACAGTCTGGTGTCATGGCACATAACGCCAGGAGCACACAAACTATACAGAATGTTGCAGAAGGTACAATTTGGAGAAGCAAGCCACTTGATGATGGGCAACTATCATGTACTCTTAGTATTAGCTGCATGTCTATTCAATTCTGAATAATAACAACATCAAGTGCTTTTCCACCTGGTGTTGGTGAGAAGGCTTCTCCACATCTTCCGATCTCCAACATGTAGTTCTGAATATATACATTTTATTTATATATTTGTGATTGTGATTATGATTCGCTTAAAGACTGATCATCGCAAGACAAGGACAGAGACATTAAAATTAGGAACATGGAACGTTAGGACGTTAAACAACGACGGAAAATTAGAGAACATAACACAAGAAATTCAAAGAGAAAAAATTAATATATTAGGTATGTGCGAAACGAGATGGACAGGAGCAGGCATCAAGATACATAAAGATTTTAAGATTATTTATTCTGGAGGTGAAGATCGACATAGGGGAGTGGCAATAATTTTGGACCGGAAAACATCAACGTCTGTTCAGGGATATTGGGCCGTGTCGGACAGAGTTCTACTAGTTAAATTGAGTGGCAGACCTTTTAACATAAATGTTATTCAGGTATATGCCCCAACAGGAGAGTCCAGTGAAGATAGTGTAGAGGAATTTTATAATGACATATAGTCTGCCTTAAAGAAATGTAAAAATTCAGAAATAAACATCATAATAGGGGACTTCAATGCAAAAGTAGGAAATCAAGGGGATAGATACACAGTAGGAAACTATGGTCTAGGAGAGAGAAATGAAAGAGGATACAGACTAGTAGAGTGGGCAAAAGAACAGGAAATGATTGTAGGAAATACCTGGTTCAAGCAACACCCTAGAAGATTATGGACCTGGAGGAGTCCTGATAGCAGGATTAGAAACCAGATTGACTACATTCTCATTAGCAGAAGATTTAGAGACGCGCTAACAGTAGCAAAAACAGTTCCCAGTGCTGATTGTTATAGTGACCACAGATTACTCACAGGAACATTGAGGATAAAGTTGAAGAAAGTCAAGTATATAACAGGAAACACTAAATATGACTTGATTACAATGAGTAATGACAAGGAAATACAAAACAAATTCAACATAGAAGTACAGAACAGATTTGAAATATTGTCTGATCTAGAGATCCTATTCCAGGATGTGGATGATCAATGGGAAATGTTAAAGAATTCAATCAATGTGGCTGCAGAAACAACTATTCCAAAATTAAAGAAGGTGGGTCGTAAGAAATGGATGACTGAGGAAATTTTACACTTAATGGAAACAAGAAGACTCAACAAAAATAATCCTGCCAAATATGAAGAAATTCACAGACAAGTCAGAATATTATGTAGGAAGGCAAAAGAATCATGGCTTGAGGAAAAGTGCTTAGAAATTGAAAAACAACACAACAGTCAAAATACCAAATTAGTGCACAAAAGAATTCAGGAACTTACTAATAAAAGAACAAGTACATCAACAGGCTGTCTAAAAACTAAAGATGGCAAAATCATAATAGAAAAAGATCAGATTCTACATGTATGGACAGATTATGTGAAAGACCTGTATAATGATAACAGAGAGGAACAGTATGCTATTAGATTTAATAATGAAGGACCAGAAATTTTAAAGATGGAGGTTCAAAATGTTCTTAAGCATATGAAAGCTGGCAAGGCCCCCGGTGCAGATAACATCACAACAGAAATGATTAAAGCTTTAGAAGAATTTGGACTAGAGCAAGTCACTAGACTGCTGAACACGTTATATGATACTGGAGATATACCTTCTGAGTTATGTAACTCTGTATTTATTGCAATCCCAAAGAAATCAGGAACCTTAGAATGTGATCAACATAGAACAATTAGTATAATGAGTCACATCACAAAGATTTTGTTACGAATTATCATGCAAAGAGTGAGGAAGAAAATACAACCTGAAATAGGGGAAGAACAATGTGGGTTTGTAGAAGGAAAGGGTACAGTAAATGCTGTGTATATGCTGCGAACAGTTATTGAACGTGCTTTAGAAGTAAACAAGGATATACATCTTTGCTTTATTGACTACACAAAGGCTTTTGATAGAGTTAGACATGTCAACATTGTGGATATGCTTGCAGATCTACAAATTGATGGGAAAGACATTAGACTTATAAAAAAACATATATTGGAAACAACAAGCTGCCATAAGGATTGATAATGAAGTAGGACAATATCAACCTATTAAGAGAGGTGTTAGGCAGGGATGTGTAATGTCTCCAGATCTTTTTTCCCTATACAGTGAAAATATTTTCAGAAATGTAGAAGACCTAAATGGAATCAGCATTGGAGGACGAAACATAAATAACATTAGATATGCAGATGATACAGTATTGATTGCAGACAATGCACAGGATCTGCAACAATTAGTAGACGCTGTTGTTGTACACAGTGAGCAGCTGGGGTTGGAATTAAATTGTAGGAAGACACAGGTTATGGCCGTCACTAGGAAGAACGAAGTACCACAATGTAATATACAAGTAAATGAGAATATTCTTCAACAAGTGAATCGGTTCACTTATCTCGGAACAGTCATAACATCTGATGGCAGATGCCTTGAAGAGATTAGAACAAGAATCGCCATTGCGAAAGTAGCCTTTAGCAAGATGAAAAACATTCTGACCAATAAAATGATGTCAATTGAAACGAGAAAAAGAGTGTTGAGGGGATACATAGAGCCTGTTCTTTTGTATGGATGTGAAACTTGGACAATGTGCAGTCAAGCTGAAAAACATCTGATGGCTGCAGAAATGTGGTTTCTGAGGAAAATGCAAAGATTACCATGGACAGATAGAAAAACCAATGACCAAGTACTACAAGAGACAAATGAAAATCGTAGATTGATTAGAGAAATTGGACGTAGACAGTCAACATTTTTTGGACATGTTATGAGAAGAAATGGACTGGAGAACTTAGTGACAGCTGGCAAGATCGAAGGGAACAGACCAAGAGGAAGACCGAGAGGAAAATACCTGGATGGCTTGGCCACATGGCTTGGACGAGACAGGAACACTGAGCTGATCCACGACTCTGGTGATCGAGTGAAATGGCGAATCATGACCGCCCACGCTTTCCGGCATGGCACATGATTGATTGATTGATTGATTGTGATTTTAAGGAGTAAATTCTGATAAACATTGTCATGAGCTCTAAGTTGATATTTAAATAAAATATATTATTGGCACCTTGCCGTCGTCGCAGACGATAGTTTGTTATATTGTGCTTAAAAAATGCATAATAACTACAACCCATGGCGGTGGCGAATGTGACTGATACGGCCAATTTGCGTTGTAAATGTTAGTCCATAGTGGATGCATGTGAACACATGGTCATTTCCACCATGCACCGTCTTACGTCTCACACGCCAGGAGAAAATTATTATAAGGTGCCACTCACACTTTTCTGATGTATCAGTAAAGTGTCTTCAAGTTGCTGTTGGAACTCAAAGCACTTATCAGGATCGTGGGTGTTAATATTAATCCTGGGGCTAGACATGTGTTTAGCTGTGTAGATTCTCTTTGGTCTCAGTCTAACCCTTGGAACAACCAAAGAATGATCCGTATCACAGTCAGCACTGTGGTAATTTCGAGTTAATGATATTTGGTTCAGATGCTGTTTCCATGTGATGAAGAAGTCCAGCTGATGCCAATGGCCGGATGTTGGATGTTTCCATGTGACTTTATGTAGCTCTTTTGTTTAAAAAAAAGGAATTTGTAATACATAGGTCATTTCTGGTGCAATGCTCCAGCAGCATTTGCCCATTTTCAGTCATGCGACTGGTGTTGTATTTTCCAAGGCACACTGGCCATTCCCATGCTATGCGAGTCCTTACCCACACGAGAACTGAAATCACCGAACACATAAATGTAGTCAGATTTTGGAACTGCCTTGATCACAGAGTCTAACTCCTCATAGAACAAATCCTTCATATCATCAGGGGAAGTGAATGTCGGTGCATATGCAGTGATAATGATGGCAAAACCACAAGGGTTTGCCAAGCGCAGGATTATAGTCTTTCATTACCTCCAGCTGGAATTTCAATCATTCGAAGTAGCAAATTCTTCACTGCAAAAGCCCACACCATGTGACCTTGTTTCTGCCTGCTCTCTACCCTTCAAAAAAAAAGGTGTAATTGTTTTCCATGAGTGACCCGTCCTAAGCGAGGCGAGTCTCCTGCAGGCCAGCAATATCAATGTTAAGACGATTGAGTTCGGCATCAATCACAGCCGTTTTCCCTCACATCGTCAATATTCGTCAAGTCTGTGGAAAATCCTGGACATATGGTTCTTACGTTCCAGGTTGCAAGCCGTAGCTTGAGGTTTCTATTTTTGTGTTTAGTAATACCAGTGTGGTGCAGTGGTTTTACAGCCTGCGATTCAGATTTTGTCCTAGCCCCAAGCACCCATTGAAGCAGGCAGGCTGTGGCTGATCAGCGCCCACCTGGCCGGGGGCTGCCAAGCTTGAGGCGGGCGGTAGCTGATCAGTGACACATGTAGGTGTCTCCCACCGTCAGAGGCAATCCGTGGCGTCCCAAGTCTACGCCAATTGACAAGGACTTATAACCCTTAACTGCTACCCCTCGCTTTGATTCCGAGACAGGTTAAGGCCAGGGATGGAGTTATATCTTTCCATAGCACAAAGCCTTGGCTAAAATATAGAGACCACGTGTTGTCCATGCACCATGATCCCTCTCTCGGCCTGTCTATTTCACTCCAGAAGAAAGATAACTGCAATACATCTGGAACAAGACAAGCTGCAGAAGCTGCCGGATCAACAAAGCAATGCTCTATCTGTCTGCCTCTCAGAGCTTCGATCCGAGACCAGATGGCAACTAAGGCTTACAGCGGATTTAATGTGACATGTTATTGTCTTATATCGCCGTTAGAAATACGTTGTTTGCCTAAACGAATGTTTATGAGTGTTTACTTCATATGTGTGTCTACTTCATATGTGTGTCTACTTCACATGGGTGTTTACTCCACATGGATGTTTACTTCACATGGATGTTTACTTCACATGGGTGTTTACTTCACATGGGTGTTTACTTCACATGTGTGTCTACTTCACATGGATGTTTACTTCACATGGGTGTTTACTTCACATGGATGTTTACTTCACATGGATGTTTACTTCACATGGGTGTTTACTTCACACGGGTGTTTACTTCACATGGATGTTTACTTCACGTGGATGTTTACTCCACATGGGTGTTTACTCCACATGGATGTTTACTTCACATGGATGTTTACTCCACATGGGTGTTTACTCCACATGGGTGTTTACTTCACATGGATGTTTACTCCACATGGATGTTTACTTCACATGGATGTTTACTTCACATGGATGTTTACTTCACATGGGTGTTTACTCCACATGGATGTTTACTTTACATGGGTGTTTACTTCAAGTGGATGTTTACTTCACATGAGTGTTTACACGGGTAAATTGCTTCAAATGAGCGCTTGCGTACACGGGTGTTTGCTCCACGTATGATGGTTTCTTCATATAAATCTCGTCACATAGAGTTATTTCTTCACATAGATGGACGCTTTACGTTGTCACGTGCTTCACACATGGCTGCTTTTATCTAATGAATAGTAAACATCATAGCGATGTATCATTGAAACAAGTTTGCAAGTACTGATGTTTATTGATCACGAATACAATGCTTTTATTTCAGAAAACGTGACGACAAAGAAGGACTAGGTACGTATGGTTGGTTACCTAGTTAAGATTAAGTACCGGACTCTTTGACATGCCCTGAAGCGTATCCTGGGTAAATGGTGCTGGCTGCATATTTGTATAGGCTATTTGGCACTCGATGGGTGACGTCATCAGTTAACTTAGTTGCATTTCCTTTACAGGACGTCGCAGTCAACCCATAATATTTTGGTTATTTGTAATTTCTTGGCATGTTTACGTTCAGTAGTTTGCCATTGCTTTCTGAACGACCAGCACTCATACATTTGTATAGAAACCAGCGCAAGGCGGTCTGCTTACAAATCGCATGCAGCTGTGTTCCGAACGCGGTATGCGGGATTAAGAATAGCGTTCGTAACTCCTTCGCCGCAGAGCTAGATCAGTATCACGGTGGTAATCTGGATTTGAGAAGAAATGTACCAATGGCTCAATAATACATACAAGCCTCGGTAGCACAGTGACCAGACGATTATCTGTCGGCCTGTAACAGAAGAATCCCGTTGATTTATGAATTCTGGAACGTTTGACGTGTAATGTGTAAATACAGCCGAAGGTAACTGGTCAGATAAACGTTGCAAACAATTGTAATGCACTTCAGCACTGAGAATTATCGAACATCTGGCTACTGCAGTCTTCTCTTGTTTGTTGTTGTTGTTTGTTTTCATCATAAAGCAGTTTCCTGCTATGGGTCTGTGATGTGATAGAGCCCAGGCGTCGAACCCCCTCTTCACCGTGCTCATGAGATGACCAGTGAAATAACTACAGCCTGTGGAGGAAACATTACCGGAGCAGTTCACCATCAACTTGGCTAGCCTACTGGCAATGAAATAACTACAACCTGTGGAGGAAACATGACCGGCGAAGTTCGCTGTCAACTTGGCTAGCCTACTGGCAATGAAATAACTACAACCTGTGGAGGAAACATGACCGGCGCAGTTCGCTGTCAACTTGGCTAGCCTACTGAGCATGAAATAACTACAACCTGTGGAGGAAACATGACCGGCGCAGTTCGCCATCAACTTGGCTAGCCTACTGAGCATGAAATAACTACAACATGTGGAGAAAACATTACCAACGCTGTTTGCTGTCAACTTCGCTAGCCAACTGAGAATGAAATAACTACAACCTGTGGAGGAAGCATTGCCAGCGCTGTTCGCCATACACTTGGCTAGCCTACTGATCATGACATAACTCAAACCTGCGGAGGAAACACGACCAACCAAAAGCTAATCCCAGCTAGTCATTACCTGCTGTGATGAACCTTGACCTGGTTAAATCCCAATATGCCTGTCCGTGGTTGTGAAGCTCCAGTACCGGCCTTTCACACCCGTCTAGTTTCTGAGCTTGTGGAGGAAATGAGAGCTCTCCAACACAGTCCGCTTGCATATGGGACTTTGGCACTGTGTTGGGAGAGAAGTCTAGACTCAAACCAGGCGACCTGAGTGCCAGAGTGGCGGACATCAGAGGTACAAACTAACAATTCTAGAAGATTGACAACCTACCAGTCAACAAGCAGCCAACCAGCCAGCAAATACCGGCATAATTTGAAAAAAACACCAAGACAGAATTATACCGTATGCCTGTTTATTCTTTGCAAGAATACTTGTAATTCGTCACTAACAACGTCGAGGGTTCACGATGATTTGAAATACAAATAACGCTAAGGGACATAAACAGCTGTGTGAATTTGTGAATATATCAACTATCATTTTGTTTACCTGTCACATTTTGACCGACATTACACAATTTCCAGAAATTAGCTGGTAGGATATTTGAAGCATCTAACAATATTGGCAATGGCAAGAAATAATTGTTAATACATAATTTATTCTCATAAATACAATGTTTCAGATGGGTTGCAACGTGAATTAAATATGATCTCGCAGTCTTTCTTGACCTGCCATTGCACCACCAAGCCACGGCGTCAACAGTCGGTCAGACACGGATCTGGAAGTTTTGTGGACATAGACACATTCAGCAGCATTAACACGCATCCGGGAAAATAGATGACTTGGAGAATCATTGTTGGCAATGCGAATGTAATAATGAACAATGATGACTTGGAGAATCATTGTTGGCAATGCGAATGTAATAATGAACAATGATGACTCAAACTAACTGGTTTTTGAAAAAATAAAGACTACGAATCTTTTGTAATGTCTACGATCTTGAGAAAGATCCATAATCATCATAATGTGCCGTGCCCGAGGCATTGGCTATCATGGTTGGCTATCTTACGCAATCACTTTTCTCGGATCAATTATTTGTACACGCACAGAAATTTCAGCAAGCTAGAACGACATTATGAATGATGTATGCTAAGAGTTAAGTTACATTCTGCGTGTTAAAGAGACTCCATTTTTGTTACATTTACAGTGATCAGTGACGATACTGAAAGCAGGAAATGCTCGTTCCAAACGATAGGACATTCAGGTAGGCCAAATGCAGACATATCAATAGTTGGATGTGTCTCTTGTCAAGTACTCCCGTTGGGGTGTGTTGGACCTTCACACATGATCCAGACACCTTCCTCACAATTGTGACTTCCCAAACAATTCCCTGAAAATTACTGTGTACTTATCTTATGAGGCTGGATCGATTATTTTCTACTGAAAAGAGCATTACAACTTATTAATGAGTTATGATATCTACGTGAGTTGTATATATCATTATATGAATCTCACTGAAAGCATTTGTATTCATCCTGACACCTTGGAGACTGCTGCTAAAGACCGTAATTCGTGGCGTGCATCATTACATAAGGGTGGAGTCACTTGTGAAGCAACCAGGACTGCAAGAGCTGTGAAGAAAAGGCTGGACAGAAAAACCACTGCAGGAGATCCTCCTCCTGGAACGTTCTTTGCCCACATTGTTAAAGAATATTTCGAGCCAAAATAGGCCTTATCAACCATCTTAGAACTCACGGCTCCATACTTTCAACCCCACTGGATGAAATGAATGGTCATCATCATTCTTGATGGACACACAATAAACATATATGATTGTGTGTAACACATTGCTGTTATGAAACAAACCAGCATTCACAGATGACAGTTACTTTAAAAATGTTACATGTATTCCTTTCTGACTCTATCTACCACTCAGAACGCATAAACTTATTAATCCATTACATTGTCATGATGGCGTATCGGGAAATCAGCCGGTGTTTCTGGGATTGAATTTCCAGTAACAGCTATATTAAATACCCATCTCCTTCCTTGCGTTTTGGTCTCGTATCGACCAAAACTGGTAAAACATACACCAGAATATTCTGGAAATTAAATCAACGGGGGATGGAACAGGTCACCCCAGCATACACTGTGCTACTTAGTGTATGTAATTATTTGACGCTTCACATTCACATGACTTTATCTGTGAAAGAAGTATGTTGTGGTATGCAGAGTTCCCCAACATTCTCCAACTTATCTCTTGTAGGCGTGTCATTATGTAAACATTGCCAGTTAACACAAACAGTTACTATTATTTATTGGGTGTTTATTTTAAATGATTACAGACCAAGGCAGCAGCCGGGCATCTAATGACAGTTCCGTGTCTAACATGTTACTTAAGACATCGGTGAACAACGAATGCCAGTCCAGCAGCACGTTAGGGGTGAAGGCTGTGACCCGGAGCCATAGTATAACAGGGGAACCGCCAGGCTCTCGCCAGAGAAAGATAACTCCTGTTAACGAGCCAGGAATAGATCCCTCAGGTCAGTGTTAAGTAAACTAACTGATTTTCTTGGTTTCGTCAAGCATCACTTTCATGGCACACAGATAACTACCACCGGACTCCCTGGCCCAGGTATTAACGTCTTTCTCCGTAATCCCGTATATTCTCGTGAGTAACGTAACCTGCGCGAGAATCGGTAGCGGTTCTCACCGCATTGGTAACTTACGGAGTATGTGAGCCAGTCGCTCAGAAATAAATGGCAAACTACTGAGCGTAATCTTTCCAAGTACATCAACAGCACCTGAAAAATGCTGATGTTGACTGCAACGTCCTCTAAGGGATATGCAAAAAAGGAAAATACCTACACAAGTCTCCGTCTCTTCCGATATATCACTAAGAGAGTTTGACAGCACAGTGCACGAACCATGTTGCACTAGGGATGTTTCAAATCTGTGTGTACCAGAATCACACATGCTCTAAATACCTCGTTTGGTGATGGTGTTTCTTGCTTTGAAATTTAGCCTGACGGTGACCAATTCAGATTTCTTTTTATGTTTCCAGTTGCGGACTTACCGTACCTAAGATGCATTCCGAGTCTACAGCTTTGTCAGAGAATTTTCTGTAATAGAGGGTGTAATTTTAACGACTGTACAGTGTTTGAAAATATTTCCGGTCGAAGTTTTGTATTCACCCTCTTTAAAGGTCATGCAACGCAATAAGTAAATACAAAACTTGGACCGGCAATATTTTCAGTCACTGCACAGTCATTAAAAACACACCCTATATTCTGTTCACAAGTCGAGGTATACTTCTGATATACAGTGTTTCATTGGGCGAAGACACGACTCCTGCTTAAAGCATCAGTTGATAGTATTTCGTTTGGTAGAATGTTTGATTATTAGATGTATATACGAACAATCTAATTTTTTTCTGTAGCGTATAGGATTTGAATGCTTTTTTTGATTTAAAGATTGAGCACAATCCACAACTGGCAACGCTGATCGTTTGATTATTGCTCGCTGGACTTTAGGCGGCCTGGTGTGCCTTAACAGCCGAGAAGACCAGATCATTCGGGGCCACATCGATGTCAATCGCGGCGATCGGGCTAATTTTGAGCTATAACCTACGATTTGTGCCGTTGTGATATTCTAGTGTGATAATTGGGTTGTGTCTAGCGTACCGCGTGGTCTAGTGGTTACACACCCGCGTCAAACGCCAGTGATTCGGGGTTTGTTTCCGGGTCTGGTCAAGGATATACACTACTGACGAGCTCAAATGAGAGCGAAATTCGAGTCTGGTGCTTCCAGATTGACGTGGACAAGCCTGAGGTTCGTACCGGAATACGATCAGCGTTGCGAGTTGTGGGTTGTGCTCAATCTTTAAATCTTAAATCCCAAAACAAAAAAATCAATCAATCATGTGCCATGCCGGAAAGCGTGGGCGGTCATGACTCGCCATTTCACTCGATCACCAGAGTCGTGGATAAGCTCAGTGTTCTTGTCTCGACCATGTCATGTGGCCAAACCATTCAGGTATTTACGTCTCGGTCTTCCCCTTGGTCTGTTCCCTTCGATCTTGCAAGTTGTCATTAAGTTCTCCAATGATGTTCTTCTCATAACATGTCCAAAAATGTTTGACTGTCTACGTCTAATTTTTCTAACCAATTTACGATTTTCATTTGTCTCCTATAGTACTTGGTCCGCTCAAGAATATGCACTACTGATGAGCTCAAATGAGAGCGAAACTTGAGTCCGGTGCTTCCAGATTAACTGGACAAAGCCTTAGGTTCGTACCGGAATACGATCAGCGTTGCGAGTTGTGGGTTGTGCTCAATCTTTAAATCTCAGATCCCGAAACAAACAAATAAATCAGCTTTTTTGATTATTTGTTATAGACATATAATTTCATGTTGAATCTTGTCTACTGTTCATGAAAGAATAATACACGAATTACAAAAGTAAACACCCAAACTGTATCTACCTTGTTATCTTATGGAAAGATCTACACTGGAGGTTTAAATCGAAGGCAGGCGAGCAACAGTTAGATAAGAATTCCAAGTTGGAAGATAACATCAAGCTATGGTCGAAGACGCAGCCTCTCAGAGCAACAACAGCTGTCAGTGACAAGTCTTTGAGATCATGCGCAGCTAGTTTTAATCGTAGAAACGGTATTCGAGTTATTGTCTTACTGATCAAAAGATTGGCAGTAAACATCGTTAATAAACCGTCTATACACCCTTAATAATGTGCAAAACAATAAGCGTACGAACTATTAACTGATTCTCTGCCGCAGACCAATAAGTCGGCTCCATGGAACGGTTTTGGCACCCGCGAACCAATAGGGCGGTTTGGTGTAGACAATGTGTTATTTGTTCCAGTTCTCTCAAGTTTCCGCAATTTTTAGTGCTTCAGTAACTTAAAATTGAAACAGAAAGATTTCGCAGTGTGAAACAAGACGTTAGCATCCATGAAAAAAAAAAAAAAAAAAAAAAAGAATAAAGAAAAAAGAAAACGAGTTTGTTATGATTCGAAATGTTTGTTGTGATTTGAACTTCGAAATGACAACACATTCTGGTTTTGAACCTCACATATTTTGATAAAATTACTGGTGAAAACAATTTTATATTATAATTACTGTGATTTAAAGTACTTTGTGAAAGATTCTAAAATTAATACCACGTGCAGTATTCAGTTAGTTATTTAGAAGACGGTCATAATTTAAAAAGGAAACTAATAGTGAAAGTTCTTCATAATATGATGACACATGCCGACTTATGCTTGCGCTAATGGGCCACACTTGTTCCACTAAATTTGCTTTGCATATCACAAAGTATTTAAGGAGTATTTAAATAATTAAATTTAAAAGAATAATAATTATAACTAAATAGAAAATAGTGTTTATATTCTTTCTCAGTACAATCTCAGTACAGTCTGCCTAGTGTGTCCCGGAGTGTGTCCCGGACTTGAGGACGCATACAACAGAGTACCACTGGATTTTTTAATGTTTCAGCTTCTTGAACTAAACGTAAGTCCATTCCTCCTTAGTTGGATCGCTGCAGCTCTCTTCCAACGGAAAGTAGTTTTTAGATGTGGCAGTTGGACTTCGGAACCAACAACAATATATCCTGGCCTACCACAGGGATCACCTTTATCTCCGGTACTGTTCAACGCCTACACAGTGAGAATCACCAGTGAGCAGATCACTGGACCTGGCAGGACATCGTCATATGCCGATGATGTTTTAGTGTATCGTCAGGGTAAGGATAGAGAGGAGGTTGCTGTGGAGCTACAAACCGAACTCAATCGCATAAGTACTTGGTGTGATGAAGCTGGGGCAATGGTCAACCCAACAAAGGCAACAGTGACTTGGTTCTCGTTGAATAATCATATTGTCAACAATCCAACACCAACTGTAATGCTGTGTTCAGAGACGGTGGAAAGAACGCAGGCAATGAAGTACCTGGGGATACGGTTTGATCGAAGCCTTGCTTATAATGTGCACATAGACCAGGTGATAACAAAGGCCAAGCGGGGTTTGGCAGCGATGCGGGTGATGGCGGCAGCAAACTGTGAGCAGCGCCATCTATGTCTTCTGTACGAGGGGCTGGTCATGTCTGTTTTGGAGTATGCAATGGCAATCCTGACTGTCAGCCATAAGCAGATAGAAAGGATGGAAAGGATACAGAATGAAGCTATGCGCATTATTCTTGGATGTACAAGAGATACAGCATGCAGGGCGATGCGCTACCTTCTTGATTTTCCAACCATTGAAGAGAGAATGCAAGTTTGCAGGGCACGCGCCTACCTCAGAATTAACGCAAACACACAGCATCCACTGCATAGTGAAATTAGGAAGGTGAAGGGCAGTAGGTTAAAAAGAGGACGGTCGTGGATGGGTCAAGCCGAGGACATTCTTCAACAGGTGTGTTCACTTGAGGACTTAGAACCTGGCGAGGAGTGGGTGCAAGTGCCAACAGACTTCTGCACATCCTTTTCAGTTTGCATCCAACTAGATAGAAAATGCAGACAAGAAAATCCGGCTGCTGTTGAGGCTGAAGTACAAGCGTTGATTTTCGAGAATTCGCTAGACAGTGACGCGGTCATCTACACAGATGGGTCGGTCATCCGACATGTGAGAAGCTCATGGGCCTTTACAGCTCGGGCCGGAGGGAGAATTGTGAAGGAGGACTCTGGTGCTTTCACTGAAACCACAAGTAGCCTGACCATGGAAGTCATGGCAGTAAGTAAAGCAATAACATGGCTCGAGACACAGACATTCACTAGGGCTTGTTTCCTTAGCGACTCAATGAACATGATCAAGAGGATAGAGGAGGGGTCGATCCGAAGAGAATGGTTGCTGCCTCTGAAGCGGTCTCGGCTGGCAAAGATTAGTTTCATCTTCGTGCCAGGGCATGCGGGAGTACAAGGAAATGAGCGGGCTGACAAGCTCGCAGGTGAGGCTACCGTTGAGGGCGGACGCGCCATGGACCAGGCTGACATTCTGAATGCTCTACGAGAAGTGAGACTTTTGCAAGAACCAAGTGATGACTGTGAATCTACAACAATGGCCAGACTGCGAGAGCAGCAAATTAAAAGAGGGGTGGCCAAACAAGAACACTACGCAGGAAGCCAAAGAAGATTGATAAACCAACACAGAACTGGCGTCGTTAGCCGCTACACGCTGCGGGATTTGCTGAGGAGGGGATCCGAGCACTTATGGACTGAATGGTCCGATGTGCAACGAGGATGATCTGTCGACTAACTAACTAACTAACTAGTGTGTCCCGGACATTTTCCATTTTGTGCGAAAATTATGTGCTTCAAAATATTATGTTTTAATTGTGTTTTAATGGTGTTGTGGTGCAGTTCTTGTGATATTATTGAACACAAGTGGTGCATTTAACATTATTCAGTAAATGTAACTAGGTTAGCTGCAGTGGATACAAAATAACGCCTTGGAAAAAGGAAATTTGTCACAACTGTCACCCCTTTAATTTAAATTGTTATTATTAAACCTCTCATTATTTTCATACTATTTCTAACCCATCAATTAATTATTAACACTGTCGTGTTCCCTGTACTATCTTCTTTAATTGAATATATTATGCAGTATATCTGCTACAATTGTAACCATTTTCACAACATTATTGTCACACACCCCTACTTCCCATTTTCTGTCATGAATTTCTGTTTGGTCAGGACCACTTGTTTGTTTGGCAGGCAATCAGTTTTAAACACAATAACTAAAGTTTTCTCTAACAACACGTAACTAATAATACATATGGTATTATGTGTTATATAATAGAAATGGTGTTCTGTGTGCCTTATATTAGAGATAGTATTATGTGTGCAGTATAATAGAGATAGTATTATGTGTGCAATATAATAGAGATAGTATTATGTGTGCAGTATAATAGAGATAGTATTATGTGTGCAATATAATAGAGACAGTATTCTGTGTGCAATATAATAGAGATAGTATTATGTGTGCAGTATAATAGAGATAGCATTATGTGTGCAATATAATAGAGATAGTATTATGTGTGCAATATAATAGAGATAGATGTGTGCAGTATAATAGAGATAGTATTATGTGTGCAATATAATAGAGATAGTATTATGTGTGCAATATAATAGAGATAGTATTCTGTGTGCAGTATAATAGAGATAGTATTATGTGTGCAATATAATAGAGATAGTATTATGTGTGCAATATAATAGAGATAGTATTATGTGTGCAATATAATAGAGATAGAATTATGTGTGCAGTATAATAGAGTTAGTATTATGTGTGCAGTATAATAGAGCTAGTATTATGTGTGCAGTATAATAGAGATAGTATTATGTGTGCAGTATAATAGAGATAGTATTATGTGTGCAATATAATAGAGATAGTATTATGTGTGCAATATAATAGAGATAGTATTATGTGTGCAGTATATTAGAGATAGTATTATGTGTGCAATATAATAGAGATAGTATTATGTGTGCAATATAATAGAGATAGTATTATGTGTGCAATATAATAGAGATAGTACTTTGTGTGCAGTATAATAGAGATAGTATTATGTGTGCAATATAATAGAGATAGTATTATGTGTGCAATATAATAGAGATAGTATTATGTGTGCAATATAATAGAGATAGTATTATGTGTGCAGTATAATAGAGATAGTATTATGTGTGCAATATAATAGAGATAGTATTATGTGTGCAATATAATAGAGATAGTATTATGTGTGCAATATAATAGAGATAGTATTATGTGTGCAATATAATAGAGATAGTATTATGTGTGCAATATAATAGAGATAGTGTTATGTGTGCAGTATAATAGAGATAGTATTATGTGTGCAATATAATAGAGATAGTATTATGTGTGCAATATAATAGAGATAGTATTATGTGTGCAATATAATAGAGATAGTATTATGTGTGCAATATAATAGAGATAGTATTATGTGTGCAATATAATAGAGATAGTATTATGTGTGCAATTTAATAGAGATAGTATTCTGTGTGCAATATAATAGAGATAGTATTATGTGTGCAATATAATAGAGATAGTATTATGTGTGCAATATAATAGAGATAGTATTATGTGTGCAATATAATAGAGATAGTGTTATGTGTGCAGTATAATAGAGATAGTATTATGTGTGCAATATAATAGAGATAGTATTATGTGTGCAATATAATAGAGATAGATGTGTGCAGTATAATAGAGATAGTATTATGTGTGCAATATAATAAAGATAGTATTATGTGTGCAGTATAATAGAGATAGTATTATGTGTGCAATATAATAGAGATAGTATTATGTGTGCAATATAATAGAGATAGTATTATGTGTGCAGTATAATAGAGATAGTATTATGTGTGCAGTATAATAGAGATAGTATTATGTGTGCAATATAATAGAGATAGTATTATGTGTGCAGTATAATAGAGATAGTATTCTGTGTGCAGTATAATAGAGATAGTATTATGTGTGCAATATAATAGAGATAGTATTATGTGTGCAATATAATAGAGATAGTATTATGTGTGCAATATAATAGAGATAATATTATGTGTGCAATATAATAGAAATAGTATTATGTGTACAATATAATAGAGATAGTATTATGTGTGCAGTATAATAGAGATAGTATTATGTGTGCAGTATAATAGAGATAGTATTATGTGTGCAATATAATAGAGATAGTATTATGTGTGCAGTATAATAGAGATAGTATTATGTGTGCAATATAATAGAGATAGTATTATGTGTGCAATATAATAGAGATAGTATTATGTGTGCAATATAATAGAGATAGTATTATGTGTACAATATAATACAGATAGTATTATGTGTGCAATATAATAGAGATAGTACTATGTGCGCAATATAATAGAGATAGTATTATGTGCGCAATATAATAGAGATAGTATTATGCGTGAAGAGACGAAATCATACAAATGAAGAGGCTTGTATTGTGAATAAAATAAATATATTCTTAGAATGAAGTCACCTTCTGCTAAAATTAGAGCTGAAACGTCTAAGAGAATTACTGAACCTACTTCGGATGTAGATATGATTATTCGTAATAAGTTATGTTTATGAAAACACACATTTTCCTGGAGCTGCTATAAGCATAGGCTAGCGTGATTGCTTGCCGACCCAGTGTCTATGTGTTCGAAACTTCTTTGAATTATGGAATTGTTTTTCTCATTGACCTGAGTTCCTAGTCGATTTAGTTAAAAATGGATTGTTAAAAGTTAGTTGTATGTCCTATACAGGACGTCGCAATCAAATCCAGAATTATTTCCTGTTTGAGATTTGAAAGATAATTTTACGTTCAGTAGTTTGCCATTGCTTTCTAAACGACTGACGATTATATCATTGTTAAAAATCAACGCAAGGCGACCTGTTTCCAAATCGCCGAAAGCTGATTTCGAACGCGGTTTGCCGGATTGTCAATCGTGTTCGCTATCCCCTGGCCACAGATGCCGGGTACAGGGACATGTTCTGGAAATAATCGGCGAAAGGCGAAATTTGTACCAGGTCACAAATATATTACCCGATGGTTTAAAATATAGTGTTATCACCAATACGTCACACGACATGAAAAAGGGGGCTATTTACAGCTTTCCCAGCTGTCGCAATTATTACAATGCACCATGTCTTTAAACATTATCATACTTCATATAATACTCAATATTAAAAGCTATTGTACCAAATTAGATAATATTCTGCATGTACAAATTGTTTTCTAGGCAGCAGTGGTTGCTCAGCGGGTAGCATGCTTGCCTGCAGGCCAGGTAAAAATGTGTTCGAATCTGGTTGGAAACGGGAATTTTTAGTATAAATGGGTCAATCAATCATGTGCCATGCCGGAAAGCGTGGGCGGTCATGACTCGCCATTTCACTCGATCACCAGAGTCGTGGATCAGCTCAGTGTTCCTTCTCGTCCATGCCATGTGGCCAACCCATCCAGGTATTTTCCTCTCGGTCTTCCTCTTGGTCTGTTCCCTTCGATCTTGCCAGTTGTCACCAAGTTCTCCAATCCATTTCTTCTCATAACATGTCCAAAAAATTTTATTTTGACTGTCTACGTCTAATTTCTCTAATCAGTTTACGATGTTCGTTTGTCGCCTGTAGTACTTGGTCATTGGTTTTTCTGTCCATGGTATTCTTTGCATTTTCCTCAGAAACCGCATTTCTGCAGCCATCAGATGTTTTTCAGCTTGACTACTCATTGTCCAAGTTTCACATCCATACAAAAGAACAGGCTCTGTGTATCCACTCAACACTCTGTTTCTCGTTTCAATTGACATCTTTTTATTGGTCAGAATGTTTTTCATCTTGCTAAAGCAGTGGTTCTCAACCGGTGGGGAATTCCCCCCAGGGGGGAATTTTAGGGTTTCCAGGGGGGAATGAAGACCATTTCAAGATCGCGTTAATACAAGAACCGATTACTTGATATTGTTTGTCCATTCATACCTTACAGTTAAGTACGTCTCATCCTTCGAAAATTCATTTTATAAAGTCAGTAGACCCACAAATCATGTTTTATGTGGATGTATAGACTTGTTTTAGTATGTGCTATTAAATTTACCTTACATTTTTACGTATACTGTATAGGGGTGGGGGATTTTTAGATAGGATATATGAAAGGGGGGGGGGATGACGTTCTGAAATTACGATGAAGGGGGGAACGGGCCACATTTTTTATAGGAAGGGGGGGGGGAATGACGTTCTGAAAATATGGTGAAGGGGGGAACGGGCCAAAAAAGGTTGAGAACCACTGTGCTAAAGGCTACTTTCGCCATGGCGATTCTTGTTCTAATCTCTTCAAGGCATCTCCCATCATATGTTATGACTGTTCCAAGATAATTGTACCGATTCACTTGTTGAAGAATATTTCCATTTACTTGTATATTGCATTGTGGCACTTCTTCCTTCCTAGTAACGACCATAACCTGAGTCTTTTTACAATTTAATTCTAACCCCAGTTGCTGACTGTGTACAACAACCGCATCTACTAATTGTTGCAAGTCCTGCGCATTGTCTGCAATTAATACTGTATCATCTGCATATCTAATGTTATTGATGTTTCGTCCTCCAATGCTGATTCCATTTATATCCTCTACATTTCTGAAAATATTTTCGCTGTATAGGGAAAAAAGATCTGGAGACATCACACATCCCTGCCTAACACCTCTCTTAATTGGCTGATACTGTCCCACTTCATTATCAAGCCTTATTGCAGCTTGTTGTTTCCAATATATGTTTTTTATAAGTCTAATGTCTTTCCCATCAATTTGTAGATCTGCAAGCATATCCACCATGTGGACATGTCTAACTCTATCAAAAGCCTTTGTATAGTCAATAAAGCAAAGATGTATATCCTTGTTTACTTCTATAGCACGTCCAATAACTGTTCGCAGCATATACACAGCATTTACTGTACCCTTTCCTTCTACAAACCTACATTGTTCTTCCCCTATTTCAGGTTGTATCTTCTTCCTCACTCTTTGCATGATAATTCTTAGCAAAATCTTTGTGATGTGACTCATTATACTAATTGTTCTATGTTGATCACATTCCAAGGTTCCTGATTTCTTTGGGATTGCAATAAATACAGAGTTACATAATTCAGGAGGTATATCTCCAGTATCATATAATGTGTTCAGCAGTCTGGTGACTTACTCTAGTCCAAATTCTTCTAAAGATTTAATCATTTCTGTTGTGATGTTATCTGCACCGGGGGCCTTGCCAGCTTTCATATGCTTAAGAACATTTCGAACCTCCATCTCCAAAATTGGCGGTCCTTCATTATTAAATCTAATAAATGGGTACGACGGAAATTTCAGGAATGTAGAGTCGGGCGACGTGATTTTGCCTCATCGCCCATCAAGTGGCGATTGGTATGAAAATGTTACCATTGGGTCTCATGTGTGAACATAGGTTGTTTACTTTTACCATTTGCTATATGTTTTTTGTTGACAACAATTTTCTTTTCTAGTTGATAATTAGATGCATATATGAACAATGAAAATTTTCTATCCCGTTAATGTCTCATTTCTGTTTCCTTCATGTACCTAGAATAGGATTTGATTGAGTTTAAAAAAATTGTTTTGTTATAGGCTTATCTTTTCATGTTGTTATATGTCTAGTGTTGATGAAAGTAGAAGAAATGGCATAACAAACATAACCACCCACATTATATCCGCCTTGTTATCTTATAGAATGATCTTGTAGAAAATCTGAGTATAATAATGGCAGGGTGGCTACTTTTTTCAGTTTTAATCACTACTGACAGTAAGTTGTTTTGTTTGTGAAATCGCGAACATTTATGTGAGTTTACGTAATCAGTCAATCTATAACATTGCGCATGCAGTACGAAACCAACTGAGATCACATTTTTGTATATTCTTTTCATTGTTCATGGAGCATAGAATAGATGCGATATCTAACAATTTGTCCATGGCGCATAGAATAGATGCGATATCTAACAATTTGTCCATGGCGCATAGAATCGAAGCGATATCTAACACTTTGTTCATGGTGCATCGAATCGATGCAATATCTAATACTTTGTTCATTGCGCATAGAATCGATGCGATATTTAACACTTTGTTCATGGGGCATAGAATCGATACGATATCTAACACTTTTCCTATGACCAAATCCACAGATTTTCTGGAAGTGCCGTCTAAATCACCCTCCAGTAACAGCCTGCAGGACGATTCACGCTCTGAGGGGTCTTCGAAAGCTACATCCATTATTGTGTCGTCTGCTGATCAATCTCCGAGAGCTACCAGTGCCTGCCGCTCGAGGAAATCCAGCACAATGCTGGAAAGCTTAGAAGTGGACGCATTTAACTCTCCGGATAATGTCTCCCGAGCTTGACCAGGGAGGTGAACCGTGTTACGTGGGAGAATATGTGAATTGTTTAAATAAAGTTAGTCTGATTAAAACATGCATGTGTGGTGATATGGGTAAAACATATATTAACTATTCAGGCACACCAATAACGACGCAAGAAACAAAACAATAACACATGGGACGACTAGAGTCTACAATAAATCAACCCCAGAGAGAAACAAAACAATAACACATGGGACGACTAGAGTCTACAGTAAATCAACCCCAGAGAGAAACAAAGCAATAACACATGGGACGACTAGAGTCTACAGTAAATCAACCCCAGAGAGAAACAATAACACATGGGACGACTAGAGTCTACAGTAAATCAACCCCAGAGAAAACAAAGAAGAAAATATACTTTAAAGAATGACAGTAAATAAATGTGCTTCCATTTATTCTTAGCTGTATCCACACTTGCATCTCACGCCATGCCATCCTATACTTCTGTCCCTCTTCTGCCTACATACAAGGCGCCTGTTACACACATGCTGAGTCCATAACAAGACGTCTCTTCACAACAGATAAGTAGCCTTTATATTTATTTACATGCAGATTGTTTTCATGTAGTTGTATCAGTGTATGTTTGTTGTTTTTGTAGTAACGCAGGCTTTAGCCGCAATGTCCATTTTGCCACGATTGCATTCTATTAAAGTTTGCCGAATCCATTATTCGTTTTCGTTGATTCGCCCATTGCATTCTTCTTTCAGTATCTTTATACCTGTTTATGTTTGTTTGGATTTTGCAGCCAGAGTTGTCTACAGAATTGAGTGGCCAGTCCCACACGGGCCCTCCCAGTCGCCTCTTACGACATGCTTGGTAGGTTCATCAGCATGTAATAGGTTCATCGCAGAACGTCTCTCTCATCACAGCCCATTTAAAGTGTCTCGCTCTCTCGCCACTTCTCCTGCCTCATGTTCCCTTGTGACCAAAGTGATTACAATGTTCTGTGTCCATCTTTGTTCTAGTGACCCCAGCCTCACTCCCAGGAACCATGCCTTGCGTCACAGTTCTTTCCTAGCTACTGGGACGTTTAATATGCCAAAGTATTTCAGTTTCCGAGACATGGTACAATAGCAGGTTACAGTATTATTATGTTTTGCTTCTCCTAAAATGTCCAGATGACACACGTTCGATATAAATTTAGTGTAAAATGTCATCTACTGCCTATAGTACCGTGCGGTATAAAACAGGACGGGTCTTGAGACAGAAATTAAGGCCGTCTGGCTAGTGCAGTTGCCATAAACCGTGCAGTTAAGGGTTTTCTTTATTTTCCCCGACAGAAAAAAAATCCATAACTTGCCGAGGGTTTTCCGAAGGAAAACTCGGGATCCTAGTCACTCGTCCAGTCGGAGGAGGAGCAAATGGATCATCATGGTCTGGCAAGAATGAGGCAGCGAGGAGTGATGAGGGGATCCGGCCGACGCTCGACGCTCAGAGGAAAGGCGAGACGGACATATAATCAGATTGCTACTGGTACTATTGGTGTTGGAACTCTTCGCTGGCTGCTGAGGATGGGGACGGAGCGCCTATGGGAATGCCCCGAATGCTGTGATGTCGGTTCCTAAATCAATCAATCAATCGTCCAGCCGCTCCTCATAACTTTACTAATTTGCATAAATATCACAATAACAGTTAACCAGATTACATTCACCCACACTTCATTATCAGTAAGCTCTCCACCTTCTCTTCTAAATCGGACGGAGAACACAATTTTCAGAATATATTGTGTTTTGATGTAATTTGATTATGCCATACTCTTATCAATTAACTTTGTGTTGGATACCTCGCCTGCTCTGACAAGGGCGAAAACTGGAGGTCCCAGACACGTTACAATTTCTGGATAGTTTGAAGTCGTAAAGAGCAGGACATATACTTCCTTGTCTAGCAACAACTTTCAAATGTTAAAACCTTCCATGAGATAATATTTATAACAAGTGCACCTTCTGGTAAACATCACCCCTCGAGTGCTGACTGGTTTGTAAACATATGCGGATGACACCATACACCCAAAACTCCCCAATGGGGGAACTAGGATCTTTTACTCTTTGTTACACATTCTGCCAGCGTTGTTGTTAGTGTTCTGGCTTACAAAATTAGCTGTGCCAGTTCAACACTTTGAGGAATCTTTTGTGCAACCTGTAGGTAGTCCCAGCTATGTGACAAGGGCACAATGTTATTTTCCGTTAATTACTTTGATTTCATTCCTATGAGCACAAAGTGTTTACTATGGGTTTACTAAACCCAAGAATATACACTTTGTCATCATGTTAACGTTATTGGCAATACCTGATATTTTACAGTCGTAAAAAGACTCAGGTTATGGTCGTCACTAGGAAGGAAGAAGTGCCACAATGTAATATACAAGTAAATGGAAATATTCTTCAACAAGTGAATCGGTACAATTATCTTGGAACAGTCATAACATCTGATGGGAGATGCCTTGAAGAGATTAGAACAAGAATAGCCATGGAGAAAGTAGCCTTTAACAAGATGAAAAACATTCTGACCAATAAAAAGATGTCAATTGAAACGAGAAAAAGAGTGTTGAGGGGATACATAGAGCCTGTTCTTTTGTATGGATGTGAAACTTGGACAATGGGCAGTCAAGCTGAAAAACATCTGATGGCTGCAGAAATGTGGTTTCTGAGGAAAATGCAAAGAATACCATGGACAGACAGAAAAACCAATGATCAAGTACTACAGGAGACAAATGAACATCGTAAACTGATTAGAGAAATTAGACGTAGACAGTCAACATTTTTTGGACATGTTATGAGAAGAAATGGATTGGAGAACTTGGTGACAACTGGCAAGATCGAAGGAAACAGACCAAGAGGCAGACCGAGAAGAAAATACCTGGATGGCACGGCCACATGGTATGGACGAGACAGGAACACTGAGCTGATCCACGACACTGGTGATCGAGTGAAATGGCGAGTCAAGATCGCCCACGATTTCCGGCATGGCATATGATTGGTTGATTGATTGATTACAGTCGTTTCATCATGAGAGAGAATACAAGTCATGATTTTAACACGAGAGGCAACACTTTACCCAGTCATGATTTTACACGAGAGACAACACCTTACCTTATCATGATTTTAACATGATAGATAAAACCTTACCTAGTCATGATTTTAACATGCGAGACAACACCTAACTAGTCATTATTTTAACATGAGAGACAATACCTTACTTATTCATAATGTTAACATGGGAGATAACGTCTTACTGAGTCATGAGGATCAGTCACCATGAGAGATGACACTTAATGTGTTTATCTAGTAATAATGTTAACACGATAGACAATACCTTACCTAGGTTTGATGTTAATATGAGAGACAACATTTTACCTAGTTTTGATGTTAATATGAGATACAACATCTTGCCCAGTCATGATTTTAACACGAGAGACAACACGGTACTTAATCTTGCTATTAACATGCCAGACAACGCCTTAGTGTTATGTTTTACTTCTCATAAAATGCCCAGATCACACACGTTTGATATAAATTTACTAATTTGGATAAAGATCACCTAAATAACGGTTACCGAGTCATCATGTTAATACGATGAGCAATTGCTCCGTGGCGAAGGTGTTACGGACGCAGTTCGTAATCCCACACACCCGCGTTCGAAACACAGCTGTGTTGGTTTTTTATGAAATGGTATGGTTGCCGGTCTTTCATAAAGCAATGGCAAACTACTGAACGTAAACTTGCCCAAAAATCACGAACAACCATCAATGCTGGGGTTAACTGCTATGTCCTGTAAAGGACATGTAACTAACTTTGTAACATAATATGTGGAACCTCTTTTCCCCATATAAATTGCATTGGGTATATGGTGCTAACATCCATATTGTATATAGTAATCAGCACTCAATGGATGATGTGGTTAGTATCACGGTGGTCGTGTTACTTCCCATAAATGTTTCCTGTACCATTTTACACTGACCGACCTGAGATCCCATGGCAATTAATAAAACATTCCCCTGGATGGAGATTTGAACACATTACCGCAGGAGTGGCAGACAAGCGTACTACTACTAGCCACGGTGCTACCTCGGAGTATATAATTAATTATTTGACACTATTACTGTAGCGAAACGCCAGTGGCCCATGTCCTTATGCATTCTTTGATTTTGGGAAAACAGGGGGAAATGGCTTTCGGGAACTCTCAGTTCTCTTGTCCGATCAATTCCCCTGAAGGATAGTTCTCTGGGTTACCTCTATAACCCGATCTTCTTAATAGAATGATTGGAAGTCTGGCGTGTCTTGGGGAAAACCCGATGGCGCGCCTTGCACCAAATAGGTACTAGTGTAATTTCTTGGGCCATGAATGTACATTGAAAACCTTATCGGTTGTCGCCACAATGTATTGAAGTTTTAAAGAATTTTACAAGTCAAGTGCCGTCTCCTACTGGAGGAATGAACAGGTAAACTTGGGTTTTCTTTAGTCCAGCCAAAACTTGGCCTATAAATCTCTGCTGTCTCAACTGGTGAAACGAACTGGCGAAAAGCCGGTCATGCCCATATTGTGAGTGGGTTGGCCGTTGGCCAATCTAGTTAGGCGTTCTGTTCTTGACATCGCCTGGGAACGAATCTGAGCAATATCTCTCCCTGGATGATTTCGCTTGTTCTTGGCGGCAGATGGGAAGGTGTTATCTTTCTTCATACAGCCTGAACTCTGCCTAGTGTCATCTTTAGTTTAAATATAAACACAACCTATATACAGTATGCCGGAAAGGGGGGGGGGGAGTGCTCCGTGGGGATGGATTCCCACCATCTATATTCTGTCTTCTTGATGCGGAAGAGGGTTTACAATGGGCTATCGCTTTTGTCTTTTGGCCGATAGGGTAGCCATTGGATCGAATGATTGCTAGTCTTCGGGATGAAGCCAGAGAATAAAGAGAGCTCTTTATAGCACTGGAAAGAGACAGGGCTCATCTACACCTATGGTTTGTGCAGGGCAATGCCGGTGCATTGGGGCGACAGCTCAGTCGAGAGCGGCGGCCGGAGGGGGTGGTATCTTCTTTCTTATTCTTGCAGGGAAAGGGGAACGACACTTCTTTACATACAGAAATGTACCCACACAACACCACAAGAGCTTTGTCGTGAGAAAGGCAGGGTTTGCAAGTGAGAGGGAAGCATGGACATGAATGTGCCCAATAATAATAAAGGCTTGGTATGAGTGTGGAGAGTGAGTCTTATATGCAAAAAGTTCCTAGGGTCAAACGACAGGACCTCGTCAAGCTGAAGGCCTAGTCTAGGAAAGACGCCGCCAATCCAGGACCTCTTGTCAGGTCAGGCCAATTCAATCAGGGCTCTTGATTAGTATTATTATGTATATATTTTGTTATGGCAACTGATGTGCTGAGACCATTAGGAGTCTCCATGTCGGCTGTACCAGAAGTTTAGGCTGGAGACTCTCACAAATGTTTGTTCTTTCCAGGGTCCTTCTTTTGGAAGTATGAACAGAGCTGAAGGTCTCGACAGGGCTCTACGCAGAAAGTATGTTTAGGACGATGCCATGTCAAGTTTTGGGCCATGCCAGGTCTAAGGGTATGATCTCTACGAGATAGAGCCACTGCTGACCTTGAAAGAATGACCATCAGCTGTACTGACACATCACCAGTCATCTCGATACGCTAGGATCGAGTCCTTTTGTATTATTGGCTGGACCCCGCCAATCACTCAGACACACCCATTATTATATAAGAACTGTTCTCCATGATATTATTTCCTACCCGACATTATGCCAAGTGATTCCATGGCACTTCCTTAGAACATTTGATTACTATAGACTGTGGTCCATGGAAACTTGGAAGCTTGATTCTACAGCCGCCTGTTGTTCCTACAACCGATCGGGAAGGAGGATACTACCGAAGGACCTAATCGGTGAGGCAGATGTCGACTGACGGGACTTTGTATTTCTCTTCGGTCTATGAGGAAAATCCATGAGGCTCTGTGCCTGAACTTTATACTTGTTTTGTCTGTTTAGAACTATCTGTTTAACTGCCTTGATGTTTTCCTGTGCTGTTCTTTATTAGGTTAATAAAATTACTTTCAAGTTATTCTGACGATCGCCATGTTATTTATGCGTCAGCCAGAAAGACACCTTAGGGAATAGGTCCCGAGGTCGAAAGAGAGAGTGACAGTGAGTCCAGGGAACGGAAGAGGGTTGGCAATCAAAGACCTATCCCAGCCAGGGCTATAGAAGATTATTTGAACATTGTGATAGGGCTATATGGGACCCTCCACGTAGCTTGTTACAAATTCTGGGGGCACGTCCCGGGATATTTGAAATCCTGGTGGAGTTCTGGCTGATATAGTGATAAGGGACATATATCCTTGTCTACTATCAATAGGTTCTGCCTACCGTGCCTGGCTATTGTCTGTACTCTGTCTGACACAGACTGACCGACATGTGACGTGTTGTGGTCGTATAAAATATCCAATTGTTTACTTGGGAGATACATTTTGATATAGAATTGTATACACTTACCCGCTGAGTTTAAGATGGCATCAGTTAAATTTAATGTTGCAGAAGTACAGACTACAGGGCGAGAGATGGGCTACGATGGGGCAAAGTTACAAAAATATGTTCAGGAAGTTGAAAGAGACTTCAGACAGGCAGAGCGCGAAGCTAAGAAATTTGAGGTCGAGCGTGAAGCTAAGAAAATTGAAGCTGAGCGCGAAGCTAAGAAAATGGAAGCAGAGCAGGCCGTCAGAGACCATGAGTTCCGCATGAGGGAGTTGGAGCTTAGAGCTCAAACTGCCAAGGAAAGCGAGGGTGCAGTGGGAGGCACCGTTCTATCGGACTCAACAACTTCTGGTGGCGGTCCATACCAGGCAATGAAGTTCCCTTTGCTCCCGTTCGATGAACACAAAGATAAGATCGACCAGTATCTTCAAAGATTCCAGTCGATGGCTTTGGCTATGGGACTGGAACGTGGGAAATGGAACTTGAAACTATCACAGGGCCTGAGGGGGACAGCGTACGAGGTCTATTCAAGGTTGCCACCTGGTATGGAGAATGACTATGAGGCCCTAGAAAAAGCATTATTGAAAAGGTTACAGATGACAGCCCATACATACCGACAGCAGTTCAGAAAGTCGAAGAGAGAGCCAGGGGAGATGTTCGCAGCCTACAGTGTTAGACTGAAGTCTTACCTTTTGAAGTGGATGTCATTAGCTGGATTTGCTAATGACTATGAAAGTTTAGAAGAATTAGTGGTCGTGGACCAAATGAAGAGGATGATGCCGAAGCCATTGCAAACCTTCTTGCTAGAAAATGGGGCAGAGAAGTTAGACTTGGTAAATACATTAGCGGAAAGGTATGTGCTAGCTCATGGGGATAATGGGGAACTGTCACAACCCAATCCCCGATCACCAGACACTTGGTCTGGAAAGAAGAAGAACCCTAAAACAACCCACACCAAAAAGGAGGATCCTTTCGATAAAGTTCTAATTAAGACACCTTCGGGTAAGAGTCAACCTGGATCTCCTAAAAGAAAGTGGAGTGAAAAGTGGTGCGCCTACTGTAAATCTCCCACACACAATACGGCTGATTGCCGGCGTAAACAGAAAGACTCTCACTATGCTGCTTGTCTTGTAGAAACCGGGGAAGGGTCTCACAAGAAGGTAGAAGGGAGGGGTCTTGAGAACAAAGATTCAGAAAAACCACCAGTAGTAGAGACGATACTTGTGAACGGACAACCAGTTGAGTGTCTCTATGACACAGGTCTGCAGTTTGAGGCTGTAATTTCATAACACTTAGTGATCCCAGAGCAGCTAACCGGGGAATCTATTGAGATTCAAACGGCGACAAAGAGTGCGGTAGCGATGTCTCTTCCAATTGCGAAGGTGGACATCAAATCAAAATATGTTACCGGCACTATACAGGCAGCCGTTCTGCTCGATCCTATCTTCCCAATGATCTTGGGTTGTCGCTACGTCTTTCTAGGGATTCCAACAGAACCCATGTACGTAGGGGCGATGCAAACCAGAGCTCAATCGGAGGATGAGCAGACGCCGGCCTTGATCGTGAATCCCTTGCCTGGGGAGTTACGAGCTGCTCAAAGCCAGGATGCTACTTTGCAACCTTGCTTCAACCAGTTGCCAAAAAGTTCTGACCCACCAAGACGGGGTCAGTATTATATGAAGAATCGGTTACTGTACCGGAGAGCCGGAGTGGAGGAACGCCAGCATGGACAGCTGGTAGTTCCTAAGGCTTATCGGGAACAGCTTCTTCATATGGGACACACCATTTCTTTCAGTGGACATATGGGTGTCGGGGCAACTCTCCAGCGCATTTCCTGCCATTACTACTGGCCAGGGATGACTGGAGACGTGCGTAGGTACGTCAAGTCGTGCCCAGAGTGCCAGCGTGTGGCACCAAAACACTGGACGGCTCCGGTAGTCTTGGGTGACATGCCCATTATGAACTCTCCTTTCGAGAGAGTTGCCATCGATCTTGTTGGTCCTCTTCCTCGGACTAGGAAGAGGAATAAGTACATTCTCACGATGGTGGATTGCTGTTCCATGTGGGGTGAGGCGATACCTTTGGCCACAATCGACTCTAAGCGAGTGGCTGATGCACTGATGGAGACCTTTACTCGGTTGGGATTTCCCAACCAGATCCTAACGGACAATGGGTCTCAGTTCTGTGGTAAGCTGATGGAAGAAGTCTTTCGTATCTTCCAGACCAACCACATTCACACAAGCCCGTACCACCCTCAGTCTAATGGGCAAGTAGAGAGGTTTAATGGTACCTTGATGACCATGCTTCGGAAGCTGGCTCAAGAGAAACCAGACAGATGGGATGAGTATATCCCAGCCGCCTTGTTTGCCTATCGGGAGGTTCCCCATGGGTCGACCGGGTTGCCACCAGCCACTCTACTATTCGGGAGGCCCATCAAGGGTCCCTTAGAAGCCCTTTTGAGATGTTGGACAGAGGAAGAAACTTCCGAAGAAGTTGTATCCTCATATAAATACGTCGAAGAGTTAAAGAAGAAGCTCCAGACGGGTTGGGCTTTAGCAGCTCAGAATCTAAGGGCAGCCAGAAAGAGACACGCGGCCTACTACAATAGAAGGACAAAAGATAGGTCTCTTAAAGTGGGGGATCGGGTTCTGTTATTACTTTCAGTGGGTTCCAATAAACTCGAGATTGGTTGGCAGGGGCCTTTCCCGGTGGAAAGGGTTGTGTCTCGTACCAACTATGCCATCCGGATCAGGGGGAAATCCAAAATCTTCCACATTAACCTCCTAAAAAAATATGAAGAACGATCTGATGGTACTTCTCTCCCACTCATGACTATGGCGGTCGCGATGGAAACTGAATCGGGCGAAGACGCGGATAGGGGGTATCCTTTACACCCTGGAGAAACCTATAGGGATGTACATATAAATCCTGATCTGTCGGCTGAAGAAACATATCTGGTCATCCGTTTGTTGGAGTCCCATCAGCAGATCCTTACCGATCGGCCAGGGCGGACAGGGGTGGTCGAGTTTGATATGACTCTGACTACCCAAGACCCCGTTCGCCAAAAAATATATCCAGTGCCCTTTTCGAAAGAGAAGGCCCTGGAAGCCGAAATCCAGAAGCTTCTGGACGATGACATCATCACTCCTTCGACTTCTCCTTATAATGCTGGGGTTGTCTTGTTGAGGAAGCCCAGTGGGGAGCACCGCCTATGTATTGATTACAGGCATTTAAACAGTTGTACGACATTCCAAGTTGAACCGTTACCGAACACAAATCAACTGTTTGCCAGACTAAATAAGGCAAAGTACTTTTCGAAAATTGATCTAAGCCGGGGATATTATCAGATCCCTGTGAAGCCCGAGGTTCGGCCCTTGCTTGCCTTCAGTACTCCGAGCGGGCATTACGAATTCAAGGTGATGCCATTTGGGCTGAGCAATGCGCCCAGTGTGTTCACCCGCATGATGAGAATGTTATTAGAGCCTTTAAAGGATCCCTCTGTGGTCTCGTTTATGGATGATATTCTCATCGCGTCTGACAATCTGAGGGATCACCTGAAATCCTTGGGACAGATTTTCACAAGGTTAAAAGAGGAAGGGTTAACCGCCCGTCCAGCCAAATGCATGATTGGTTATCAATCCTTGGAATTTCTGGGACATACTATTACCCCAGGGGGACTGGTACCGGAAGAAAAGAATATTGAGAAGGTCAGACTCGCACCCCGTCCTAAATCCAAAAAAGGATGTTAGGTCTTTCTTATCTCTGTGTGGGTCTTACCAGAAATTTATTCCGAAGTTCAATGAAATTGGGGCGCCGTTAACCGAAACCCCGAAGAAAGGATCGCCAGATCCTATAGTCTGGACCCCGAGCTGTGAAGAGGCTTATGGGAAGCTAAAACAGGCGTTGGTGGATAGGCCAGTCCTGCAACTCCCAAATTTGGAGAAAACGTTTGTTCTAAGAACCGACGCGAGTAACATAGGGATTGGGGCAACTCTGTTGCAGGAAGGGCGAGATAATCCTTCGGTGCTGTGTCCGGTGGCGTATGCCAGTAGAAAACTGTTACCCGCGGAACGGAATTACCCCACCGTCGAACGGGAATGTCTAGCTCTAGTGTGGACGGTACAGAAATTTCAACCTTATCTGTATGGAGTACCGTTCAAAGTGCAGTCCGACCATCAACCTCTGACGTTCTTGGCAACTTCTAAGAAACTGAACGCGAGGTTAATGAGATGGTCATTGCTCCTACAACCGTATCAGTTCACGGTCGAATACATCCCCGGAAGGGAGAATGTGGGAGCGGATTTTCTATCACGGCATCCTATGGTTGAATGTGAGGGTGGGGTCATTCGAACAGAACCACTGGCAGTATAAAGTTCGTAGGGTTCGACTTTCTTAAGAGGGGGCCTATGTAGCGAAACGCCAGTGGCCCATGTCCTTATGCATTCTTTGATTTTGGGAAAACAGGGGGAAATGGCTTTCGGGAACTCTCAGTTCTCTTGTCCGATCAATTCCCCTGAAGGATAGTTCTCTGGGTTACCTCTACAACCCGATCTTCTTAATAGAATGATTGGAAGTCTGGCGTGTCTTGGGGAAAACCCGATGGCGCGCCTTGCACCAACTAGGTACTAGTGTAATTTCTTGGGCCATGAATGTACATTGAAAACCTTATCGGTTGTCGGCACAATGTATTGAAGTTTTAAAGAATTTTACAAGTCAAGTGCTGTCTCCTACTGGAGGAATGAACAGGTAAACTTGGGTTTTCTTTAGTCCAGCCAAAACTTGGCCTATAAATCTCTGCTGTCTCAACTGGTGAAACGAACTGGCGAAAAGCCGGTCATGCCCATATTGTGAGTGGGTTGGCCGTTGGCCAATCTAGTTAGGCGTTCTGTTCTTGACATCGCCTGGGAACGAATCTGAGCAATATCTCTCCCTGGATGATTTCGCTTGTTCTTGGCGGCAGATGGGAAGGTGTTATCTTTCTTCATACAGCCTGAACTCTGCCTAGTGTCATCTTTAGTTTAAATATAAACACAACCTATATACAGTATGCCGGAAAGGGGGGGGGGAGTGCTCCGTGGGAATGGATTCCCACCATCTATATTCTATCTTCTTGATGAGGAAGAGGGTTTACAATGGGCTATCGCTTTTGTCTTTTGGCCGATAGGGTAGCCATTGGATCGAATGATTGCTAGTCTTCGGGATGAAGCCAGAGAATAAAGAGAGCTCTTTATAGCACTGGAAAGAGACAGGGCTCATCTACACCTATGGCTTGTGCAGGGCAATGCCGGTGCATTGGGGCGACAGCTCAGTCGAGAGCGGCGGCCGGAGGGGGTGGTATCTTCTTTCTTATTCTTGCTGGGAATGGGGAACGACACTTCTTTACATACAGAAATGTACCCACACAACACCACAAGAGCTTTGTCGTGAGAAAGGCAGTGTTTGCAAGTGAGAGGGAAGCATGGACATGAATGTGCCCAATAATAATAAAGGCTTGGTATGAGTGTGGAGAGTGAGTCTTATATGCAAAAAGTTCCTAGGGTCAAACGACAGGACCTCGTCAAGCTGAAGGCCTAGTCTAGGAAAGACGCCGCCAATCCAGGACCTCTTGTCAGGTCAAGCCAATTCAATCAGGGCTCTTGATTAGTATTATTATGTATATATTTTGTTATGGCAACTGATGTGCTGAGACCATTAGGAGTCTCCATGTCGGCTGTACCAGAAGTTTAGGCTGGAGACTCTCACAAATGTTTGTCCTTTCCAGGGTCCTTCTTTTGGAAGTATGAACAGAGCTGAAGGTCTCGACAGGGCTCTACGCAGAAAGTATGTTTAGGACGATGCCATGTCAAGTTTTAGGCCATGCCAGGTCTAAGGGTATGATCTCTACGAGATAGAGCCACTGCTGACCTTGAAAGAATGACCATCAGCTGTACTGACACATCACCAGTCATCTCGATACGCTAGGATCGAGTCCTTTTGTATTATTGGCTGGACCCCGCCAATCACTCAGACACACCCATTATTATATAAGAACTGTTCTCCATGATATTATTTCCTACCCGACATTATGCCAAGTGATTCCATGGCACTTCCTTAGAACATTTGATTATTATAGACTGTGGTCCATGGAAACTTGGAAGCTTGATTCTACAGCCGCCTGTTGTTCCTACAACCGATAGGGAAGGAGGATACTACCGAAGAACCTAATCGGTGAGGCAGATGTCGACTGACGGGACTTTGTATTTCTCTTCGGTCTATGAGGAAAATCCATGAGGCTCTGTGCCTGAACTTTATACTTGTTTTGTCTGTTTAGAACTATCTGTTTAACTGCCTTGATGTTTTCCTGTGCTGTTCTTTATTAGGTTAATAAAATTACTTTCAAGTTATTCTGACGATCGCCATGTTATTTATGCGTCAGCCAGAAAGACACCTTAGGGAATAGGTCCCGAGGTCGAAAGAGAGAGTGACAGTGAGTCCAGGGAACGAAGGAGGGTTGGCAATCAAAGACCTATCCCAGCCAGGGCTATAGAAGATTATTTGAACATTGTGATAGGGCTATATGGGACCCTCCACGTAGCTTGTTACAATTACTTAGCCAATACTCTGAAAGAATACTGGCTGTTTCGTGTCCCTGTAGCTACATTTCAAAAGAACAATAGGAAGCAGAGAAGTAAATACCTGGATGGCTTGGCCAGTGGTATGGTCGAGACAGGAACACAGAGCTGATCCACGACTCTGTTGATCGTGTGAGATAGCGAAACATGACGGGCCAAGCTTATCGGCATGACACATGATGATGAGCTTCATGTACTGTTGTCTGTTGGTGAAGAAAGACTGGTGGAAACGTTAGAAGCTCATTGTCACTTTTCCAGGACATGCCTATTTATGGTTTTAGGAAAGAACCATTTTCCCGGCCTTGAGGAGTGTAGAATATATAGTGGTAGCACATACTCTATGTACATCAATCGACAATCGATAGCTCATTGGTGAATATCTCAACGACAGCTTTTACTTTACAAACAGTCTCTGGTACCCGTTTTAAACTTGACCTGCCTCGATGGGGATTCGAATGTGTGACTTCCTGCTGACAGACAAGTACGACACATTGCCACATTGTGCTATCGCAGAGCACATTTGTGGTTCATCTTCTTCTTCAGCGTTCCGAGCCATTGAGGTTCTTTGCTGCAAATACAATCCGTCTCCATTCGTCTCTCTGGTGGACCTTCTCTTGCCAGTCGTTGATTCCAAGTGCTTGTAGATCTGTACATGTATTATCTCTCCACCGCCTTCTTGGTCTACCTCGGGGTCTGCGGTCATTTATTTCCTGAGTGTAAGCGAGTTTTGTTTCCCTATTATCTTCCATTATTTCTATATGCCCCAGCCATTGTAGTCTATTAGCCTTCATGATACCAGTGATTAGCTGGGATTTAAACAGATCATAAATGTCTTTGTTACTTCTTCTTTTCCACTCTCCACTATGTGTATCCTAATTTGTGGTTCATGCTAATTTGAATTAGTTCCCTGCACTACCGCAGTGAGGAAACCGCGATAAGAAAGTGGCTAGGCATTTGTTTCCCGGCCAGTTTGTTCTGAGCTCAATCCGAAGAGGGACGGATTTGACTTTTCACATTTGACATGGGTTCAAGTTCGATGCAGCTTCAAGTTGGTACTAAGAAATATCTCTTGAAGTACGAGGGTAAGTTAATAAGTAAGTCACAAATGACTGTAGAAAAATAACTAAAGATGATAACAACTTGAAAGCAGTTCATTTTTATACATACATTGTCCCTTTATTTTTCAACATAATTTCCACTAACATTGATGCACTTATCCCATCGTTTTATCAGTCCTCCCAAACCGGCTGCACAGAACTGCGTGCTTTGTTTTCATTGCCCTACCATCCCACAGAACTGGGTGACTTACTTACTGACTCACCCTCGTAACGTTTTCTACCCAGCTATGCAACGCTTTACGGGATGAACATGTGTTAGCATAAACAGGAAACCCACCTTGGTGGGAGACATTTCGCGAATGACGCCGAAGTTGAATGTGAAGTGAAAACAGAGCACGCAGTTTAAAAATAAGAGAAAAAAACCTGAGACGACTGACAAAAAACCAGATAGAAGAAACCCAGTCTAAGCTGGCCAACTTGAAGCGCACACATAGTTCTGCCTACTACGTCACCAAAGAATTGAGCTTGTATGGCTACTTGAAGTTCACTAAATTCTGCACAGAAACAGTGTACAAGGTGAAAATCACAAAAGGTAACAACGTCAGTACTAGACAACCCAGAGAAGTATGTGAGGAACTTATCTTCGCACGTACTCAACAACATTGAAACGGAGGCCCTTGCATACGGATTAAAATTCTGTATAAAGCCTAAACACATCAACCGTGTTGAGTCGCAAGCACAGTTTGAAATGTTGTTTGATCAAGTCTCCAAGTTATCACCTACTTCTGCTGAGTCGGTCGGGTGGCTGAAGGCCAAACTGGTAGATTTAGAACACCAGTATCGCACAACACCCTCTAAACAGACATGTCCGCTGACCAACGAACACCTTACTGCCTTAAAAGCGTTAAAGGCTAACAAAACCCTCGTCATACTGAAACCTGACAAAGGGAGCGGTGCAGTACTGATGGACATGACAGACTACCAGAGAAAAATGGATGAAATATTGTCAGATGAATCCAAGTTCAGGATGGATCAAAAAGTAAACAAGTCGGAGGACCTGGATGCTATAATGAGGAAAGAGATCCAGTCACTTGTGAATGCGGGGCTCATCAGTGAGGCCACTGCAAAAACGCTCACACCACGTGGCTCGCACACTCCTCAGATGTACGGTCTACCCAAACTTCACAAGCCCGGCATCCCGCTAAGACCTATCCTGTCCATGGTTAACTCTGCACAACACCGAATGGCGAGATGGCTAGCCGAAATTTTAAAGCCAGTACGACAGTCCTTCGATCCAAAAATACTCAGAGATACATTCCAACTGGTGGAATTATTGGATACTATGGACATAAATAACAAACACATGGCATCCATGGATATAGCCTCCCTATTCACTAACGTTCCATTAGAGGAGACAGTGAAAATAATAAGGGAACGCACTGAAGACAAACAATTAAAATTAGGCATACCAACACATATTTTGGAGATTCTACTACTACTATGTACCGCCAACATACAATTCAATTTTCTAACTAAGTCAAACCGCCAAATTGACGGAGTGGCCATGGGGAGTCCTCTTGGTCCTATTCTAGCGGACATCTTCATGGCACATTTAGAAGAAAAGAGATCTTCAGACATCAACAACTTGGCCTTTTACCGTCGTTATGTGGACGATATACTAATTATCACCACAGACGAGCTACAAGCAACATCGTTCCAGGCCACAATGAACAAGACGCATAAAAACATCTCTCTATCTATCGAACACGAACACAACGAAGCGTTACTGTTCCTAGATATTCTAATGAGACGTAGAGCAGACGGCACAATTCAAAGATCGGTGTATCGCAAAGGAATATAACAGAGTAACGGGACACGAATGCAACTGAACGAACGCAGAGGCCAAGCAGTAGTTACTGTCTAAGTTTATTGCAGGAGACATCTTCATATCAAAAACGTAACATACTATATAGATGTAGACCCACGTCCTGCTGGCCCGCGATCTTGATGGTAACTAATACGTTCCCTGCCTCCACGTCAGCGCGTGAGCGTCCCTAGTTACTTAACTACCGGGTGCTCACGCGTGCATCACCTACTAGACCCTTTTCCCTTTGCACGCCATGCCATCTAAACCCTTTAACAGAGCCACTCAGTTATATTTCCTCTTTACCCTCAACGAGACTTTTCCCCGAAAAGTCTTAACTCAAAACTCACTTAACCTAAATCTACGACCCACGAGTTATGCTTCAAGACCACTATCCGCTAATTCTATATTCGTACCCATCTTACCCCAAATAATCCTATACCAAGCGCTATTCTCCCAACCACACAACTACTTCTTCTTCGTTTCTGTAAAATCACAAGCAACCCGCTTACATGTCTTAAACAACTTTAACATGGCTCAACTCCTAACCACGAAAATCATATACCTCTAACCTGGAACTGACTTTTATTCATTACTCCACAGTCCTTCTACTCCTACAACTCCACTACTCTACTACTTATGTTTTATAGCCACCCGCTATGACCTCCAACAAATCTTACACTTCTTCTATTATTTACCGTGAACTCATACTTCTTCTTCATTCACCATCAACATTACACCTTAATTATTTCTTCTATATTTTCCCATCGTAACATCGTAACATTCTACATTACAACATCTCACTTTATAATACACTTCACCAGCAATCTGCCTACATATTTCATAGACACGTATGTCCATCGAAATCATTGGTATATAAACAAAAATTGAAGATTATCATGCGTTATGCAACATATCATACTCTCGCGAACATCAACGAAACAACACAGGATAGACAGAGAAATCGTTGGTTCGCACCAAGAAGATAGTAAGAAGTAGTCACATTTATCCTCCCTTGCACTCACAAAACTTTATAAAATAAAGTTTTCAAAAAAAAAAAAAAAAAAAAAAAAACCAAAAAAAAAACAAAAAAAAAAAAAACGAATCATATAATCCATGAAAATGATATGTTCTTCAATTTTGTTCATAGTAAATATTCTTGTTAAAAGTTACGTTGATCTAAAACTCCATCTTTATACTCTCAAGATTAAAAATATTATTCTACTCTCTGACCTGTATCACTTGTTCTGCCAACAACAGCCAGTAAAATATGACTTTATGACTGTACCTTCCCCCTTGTCTATACTATATCAGTATCCTTTATTTATAACACACCTTCTTAAACCTCCATGGCCTTCGATCCATGTTCAAATATTTTTTTACTGTTCATATATTATGAACATAATTTCTACTTCTACTTATTTCATGCTGTACCCACAGCGTCCCTAATTAATATTGACAATGTTCATATACTATGAACATACTTACTCCTACAACTACTGTGCTGACATATGTTTAATGCTGATAACCACAGCCCCCTTTTTGAGTTAAACCAATCTCCCCCACAATACAAACATGGCATTCAATCCATGTGTTTCTATTAACGTTGACTAGCGCAGCACCTATTACAACCCCCACATCCAAGCATAGCATTCAATCTATGTGTTTCTATTATCGCTGGCTAACACAGCCCCTTTTTAGTACCAAACATATATTACTTCTGACCTTCATCTAACTTAATTCTCGACCACCATGACTTATGCTGCTATTCACAGCTTTATCTCCGACCACCCTCAAGTTAAACCCCATGCTAACATAATCTCCACATGGCATTCAATCCATGTGTTCCTATTATAACCTCTCTCTTAAACATCCCTGGCATTCATCGTTCATTTGCTATGAACGTATCTAATTTATTCCTGGACCATTATGATATGTGCTGATATCCACAGCCCCATCTCTGGCCACCCTCAGTTAAACTAACCCCTCATATTCCAAACATGGCCCTCACTTCATGTTCACTCCAGGATCCCAAGGTTACCCCATATCGTAATTCTGACCGTAATTCTGCATCCCGAACTTCCAAGGATCCCATAAACATGTCTCCTTAATATGGAGCAGTTTCTATTTTATAACTCTCTGCAATTAAACAATACAAATAAAACTATTTACTCAAAACCAATTGTAAATATGGTCAACGCCAACTCAAGTATGAATACTAAAACTCATTACACTTTTTGCAAGTGAAAATAACTAAACAAAGTAATATGCTAATCTTTAACCAAGGCAACCTAAATAAAACCACAATTCATGAATAACTGGAGACAAGACAAATCAAAACAGAACAATATCATCCCCCCTAAATTGACATACCTCATTTTATCCCCAACGAAATAAGATAAATATACATAATAAAACAAGCATCGATTTAAATCAAGACAAAATTACTTAGTGTCCTCCCACATTACCGGTCGCTTTTACGGACCGATAATTTACACGTAAAAGAAGGAAATAACAACAAGTCATATCCTAAAATTAAATGGCAGCTAAACAATATGCATCCCTTTAACCACGGTATCCCCGCAATGCAAAAACCACCAGAAGATGTCAATTTACTATAGACCTCATTAATATGTATTGATACACATATCCCCCACCGTTAATTAAAATAATATATACTCTTCTTAATACACGTCGTATCTGCCTCAAAATACATTTATCGGGACACTTTCAGAAATAGCACGGAGCATCTAGCACCTTACTGTCTATCTCCTTTATACACTAACCCTCATTATCCAACTTCTCAACCGCTCTTTACAACAAACCTCACTCCGACGAGACATACTAATCACGTCCTCGCTATATTCTTTCATTCCTCTGCAACAGGCAATCTTACCTCAGCATACGATACTGCATCTGCTTCATAAAACGATAAACAAACGTTAATTCTATATCTGACATAGTACTTTCACAATCCAACTACTTTCTTATTTCAACTTTTCTCAATCATTCACTCAGAGCCTACCCAACTCAACCAACACATTAGCTTTAGCCATCAACATTCGTAACCAGGCTACATTTTTCCATGTCAGCCTTACATTACGTCTACTGCTCCAGCACACATCACTCAACATAGCATTCCATGTTTCAAGCTCTAATTCGTCTATTCTCTAATCATCACAACCAAACACACAATATGCACGCATGACATTATCTGTCCTAGCTAATTCTCTACAGCAAACCACTCCGACATTCACCATCTGCTTCCTCGGACATATAATCAAACACACTCAACACACCATAATCGTATCGTCCACTTCTCTTTTTAACACACCTAATCCATGGTCGCTTGGACAGTGCATCCTCTTGGTGCTACTTACACAATTCCTCACTTCACAGAACTATGAAGTATAACCTGCCCTGTTATTACTAAGAACCTGACATCTTTCTAACCATGAATCCTAACTCCACACTTCACTCTGCAATCAATTGCAACGAACACAGGTTTGTCTACACGTTTACGCACGCAAAGACATAACTAGACAGATCACTCCGATACTCCACCACTCACTCACTTCTCATCAACCTCCTCATCACCTCATCCTACACCAATCACAACTTAGATTCCCTCAACGTCACCTGCAGTCAATTCTCAGTCAACCTTTCAACTCTAATCAAAGCAGATTTCCTCATCTTCAATATCTGTAAGTGTGAAGAATTCAGGTCTTAAAAGCATATACTCTCTAATCTTTCTCGCGTCGTCTTCTGTATACGTCAGGTTACCAGAAATTCCTGACACTCCCTTATTACGTTTCTTCCTCTTAAATGGTTGTTCGTTTGCCGTATCTGTCATTGTTCCATATTATTTATATCTACCTAACTCGTCGTCCTCTGAATAATCAGTGTCTATAGTTGTTCTAGCAGCCTGTTTACATGTTATAGAGGAGGAAGCAACGTCTCTATAACCCGAACCAGTACACCTGACATTCTTATTTATACTACTACCTTTTATGCTTCGGTCGGGGATAAACTCAATGTCTCCATCTGAAGAATCTGATACACCAGTCGTACCTATATTGACTAATAGACTAGTTGCAGTCCTATCTCTAACATTTTTTTTACTTTCCTCTTGGTCTTTGTCTGTCCATCTTTCTTAATTTTAACTGTGTCTCCTTTTTCTAATTTCACATGAGGAGTTTCTACAATTTCCACTAACTCGGTTTGACTTCCCTTCGTTATCTTGCTGGCTGGTTGTACCTGGGTTTTCTTTTCTACGGTATCAGTTTGTGTCTGTGTGTTATTATCTACCACTTCAATCATCTGCGTCTGTGTCTCTCTTTAATGTCTGCCCCTAAAAACTGAAAACACCTTTTGACTACCTGAGGTTCTATTGGCCTGACCTTCTCTTTTGTTTGACTTTGTAAGTGAATATCTCAACCGTCTGATCTCAAACCACTGATTTCGCAATGTTCTGATCTCTTCATTATTAGATGGCCAGTTCCATCGTTTCTTATAAAAATTCTTCCTCTGATAAGCATTGACTTCTGGCTTGTTATGTTGCTTCCCCCTATACCTCCGTGTCCTTGTCACGTCAGATTTGAGATTTATACAGTTTATATCACGCTTGCGGTACTTTCTGTCACTGTTATAAAGCGGCCGTCTATTATTTAGACACGGTCTATAAAAGTGTACTTCCTGCCCACCGTTAAAGCAGGTTGAAGCAAGACGTGACCTTAGCGTAGTGGTATTATACTGGCCATTTGGATTGAAACCCCGACTCTGTCGACCTCAATTATACGTCCGTGTTTCTATATTATTTATCCTATTCCGTCTCTAGCTATTTCTGTTTTGCCTCCCATTAACATGATTCTGTGTGTTTAACTGGGCGCGTCTGTTGCCGCAAAACCTATAAATATGTCCATTCTGTCCACAATTCCAATAGACCATATTTGTACTACCTACTGTCTCTCTTATAGGACTTCTCATCTGTCTTTGTCTATCTTGAGCACCTTCACTATTTCCCACCAATGTCTGTATTTCAGCCCTGGCTTGATCAACTCTACGTCTCCTCCATCCGTACATTGCTTGTTCTATTTCCATAGGTTCCTCCATTCTGTCTTCTCTATTGCTTCCTATTTCTCTTCCTACCCTTAATCTAAATCTCCTTCTCAAACTTTCTTCTTGTATGGCTATATCCACAGCCTGTGATAACCTAGCTGGATTTTCCCTCATAAGCTTGAATATCAGTCCATCCGACTTTATTCCATCCACGAATATTCCAACCAGCATTCTTTCTACCTCTTCACCTTGTGCATTCTGTCCTAGAAACGCCTCTTCAGCTAGATTAATTAGCCTATCACTATACAACTGAACGCTTTCTCCATTGTCTTGTCTAGACTGTCTCAATACTGAAAATGCGTGTTGGGGATCTGTGATCTCTGCGTATTTATGTGCTAAATGATCTTTAAAATGTTCCCAAGTCTCATCTATTCCTGCTTCTAATTTTCTCCTAATGTGGTCCGACACTGGCGTTACACTTGTCTGGTAATAAAATTTTTTCTTCTCTTCATCAGTGGCTCCTACCAAAAAAGCGTGTTTCTCGATGGCTACAATCCATTTTTTGAAATACCTTGCCTGATCACTGAATTTCTCAATATCAATACCTATGCTCTGTTGTTTCAAGGCTGTGTCCAACTTAGATATGGCTCTCCCTACCCCATTCAATACCTGCCCTAATGACACGTCTTGCTGTTCCATTTTAACTTAATACTATAATACAATATTATAATTTATATGTTAAACTCCACTTCTACAGAAATTTACTTAATTAATTAATTATTGTTTAATACTTTCCTTTGGAAATTGTTCATGCTTCTGTTACATTAGCAGTTCAGTTTCGAGTCTAGATCGTAGGTGTCTTGACATTAGGCCCCATCAACGATCAGAGAGCAGCACGTCTTCGAGAGCAGATTTCACAAGGATCAGAGAACAGCACTTCTTCGACAGCAAGCCTCACAAGGATCACGACTGTGGCTATGGTAAAGCCCCTCGAAGTCAGCAATGAACGACAGCGATCAGCGGCCTTGGTTAGCCTCTCGAAATCAGCAATGAACGACAGCGATCAGCGGCCTTGGTTAGCCTCTCAAAATCAGCAATGAACGACAGCGATCAGCAGCCTTGGTTAGCCTCTCGAAATCAGCAATGAACGACAGCGATCAGCGGCCTTGGTTAGCCTCTCGAAATCAGCAATGAACGACATCGATCAGAGGGCAGCACTGGCCAGCCCCCTGAAATCAGCAATGAACGACAGTGCAGAGCAGCGGCGTTGGTCAGCCTCTCAAAATAAACGACAATGCAGAGCAACGGCGTTGGTCAGCCTCTCAAAACAAACGACAGTGCAGAGCAGCGGCTTTGATCAACCTCTTGACACTCACACAGACTGTATCACGACGATTCAGCCTGAGAAATCACAAACAACCACCCCTGGGCGGCTTGCGGCTGTTGTGAGTCTCATACACAACGACAATGTTGTAGCAACGGAATCCATTTTCAAGGCGTGTTCAATAAACGTCTCCAACTGTGCCGTATACTTCTTTACGTTTTCTTCACGTTTTCTTTACAACAACCCAGGTTTGAAGTCCGATGTCGCGGCACCATTTCGTGTCCTATAACAGAGCAACGGGACACGAATGCAACTGAACGAACGCAGAGGCCAAGCAGTAGTTACTGTCTAAGTTTATTGCAGGAGACATCTTCATATCAAAAACGTAACATACTATATAGATGTAGACCCACGTCCTACTGGCCCTAGATCTTGGTGGTAACTAATACTTTCCCTGCCTCCACGTCAGCGCGTGAGCGTCCCTAGTTACTTAACTACCGGGTGTTCACGCGTGCATCACCTACTAGACCCTTTTCCCTTTGCACGCCATGCCATCTAAACTCTTTAACAGAGCCACTCTGTTATAGGAACATGGACTGGCCAATACCTAAATTTTCAGAGCTTGACACCTGTCCAGTACAAACGGGGCTTAGTACGGACCCTGTTTGACCGTGCTAGAAAGATATGCACTCAGGACACACTGACAGAGGAATTTGAAACTCTGGAGAATGTCTTAAACCTGAATGGGTACTCCACAGGATTTATAAAGCGCAACTGCCAACAGCCCAAACCAAAACCAGACTTAACTACAGTCCCTAAATTCAAGGTATTCATCCAGCTAACCTTTCGAGGGGATGACGTAATGCAACGTCTACAAGACCGGCTTACTACAGCAATAGGCCGAACATTCTGTGCTGCAACTCCAGTCATTAGATATAAAACCGTACCGATTCCTACACCAGCAGTCAAAGAGCCTGTTCCTCTGTACGCCACAAACAATTGTATTTACCAATTCACATGTAGATGCCAGGCCTTCTACATGGGTAGAACAGAGAGACAGCTTAACAAACGAGTGTCAGAACACATACCTCAATGGGTCAACAAGATACAACACACAGGAGATGCTAGCCTCGTGGGGCCGACACACCGGAAGCTCCCGGCGTCTTCAATTGGTAGGCACATTGTCGAGAGCGGCCATGTGGTTGACAGAGACACTGCCTTTCGCGTGTTGTTTAACACACAAAATACTCGCTTGTTAAAATTTGCAGAAGCAATAATGATCTATCAACGCAAGCCAGAATTGTGCAAACAGAAAGACATGTTAGTCAGCTTAAAATTACCGTGGTAGATAAGTGACATTACTGTGCGAATATGTGTATATTTCAACTTGAAGGATTTATCTAGTTAATTCAAGTAAGTTGTGTGATTTCTGCAGTATGTACCTGACGAGATGCAGCGAAATATGCCAGGCAATAAATCGTGCAATCTATTGTTTGTGTCTTCGTTATTCAAATTTTTTATTGTCAAAGCCGTAACTATCTATTTAATATTTAATAAAAGTCTGTTGTCCTTGATTTCTATGTGCTTGTATATATAAGTGCAATGTTAACCGCTATTTCCATTTGCTACATAAAGATAACCACGAGATAAATAACATATAGTCATACTTTAGAACATGCCGCGAAAGAACTGTGCAAACAACGACTTAAGAAAGACATATTGACGTGTCAGATACCGATCCTTTAACACCGATGATAATGTCGCATAATTCGGGTTTCCAGTAAACAGCAGCCGGTCTCTCTGGCTGTGGGGTTACAACACTTTCTCTCTGTAATCCCGTTTATCACGCAGAGTCTCGCAGCGGAGCGAGAACTGAGGTGGTTCGACCCCCGCTCGTGACTTGCGGATACTGAGCCGGCCGCTCAGAAAGCAATGGCAAACTACTGAGCGTAATCTTGCCAAGAGATCAACAGACAGCTGAAAGATGCTGCTGTTGACAGCTAAGTCCTGTAAAAGGATACGCAAAACATTTTTAGTAAACAGCAAGTTTGTACAGAATCGTCTAGAACAGGGGTGGGCAAACTACGACTCGCGGGCCGCATGCGGCCCTGCAACTTATTTTATGCGGTCTGCGGGGGCATTTAGAAATAAAAATGTTTACTTCGTTTTTAAGCTATTTTGTTGAATTTTACAGAATTTCATCTACCGTTATGATGGTTTAAAATTTTTGATAAAATTTCTTTCTAATTATCTATTTTTGTAAACAGTCCTTGACCTTCGTAATGTAATGCTTCTACTTCTTCTTTCGTTCGCCTTAAATATGTCTATAACTGCAATGTTGCCTCTTGTACGAATGTAGCTGTTATTTTTAGTTAACTCATCAGTCCATAGAGTTTATCTTCCACTGTCGTCTCTCTAGGCCAGAAGGTTTGCTTAGACATGTAATTTTGGTAGTCTTTGAGTATGGAAAAGTTAAATGAACTGAATGTCAAACATCAGGGCAATGATATGTTTGCACATTAATTGTATGTACATGTAAAATCATTTCAGGCAAAGCTCTCACTGTTCTCCAGATAATCAAGTGAAAAAAGATTTTACCACTTCCCATTTGCTAAAACAAGACACCATTTCTGGTGAAATGACTGAAAAGTACAAAGCCCAATTAGATGCATTGATTGAAGAATTTCGATGGAAATTCCAAGAACTTAGAGCCACAGTTCAATATTCTCAGTTCACCGTTTAGTGCAGAAGCTGATACAGCTACAGAGGACATACAATTGGAGCTGCTTGACTTACAAGCAGATATCATGACCTGAAAGAGAAATTCAAGACTGATGGTTTGCTGGATTTTTATGGATCTTTACCACAAGAATCAATTCCCAACTTGAAAAACTTTGCAGCTAAACTTTTATCATTATTTGGATCAACATACATTTGCGAACAAGCATTCTCTTGCTTGAAGATCAACAAATCTAAGAATAGGTCTTTATTGTCGGACTGCAACTTGCATGCTGTCATGCGAATTTCAACAAGTAAACTTGCTCCAGATTTCATTTCAAGAATGTTGTCAAAAAGTGCAAGCAGTTACATACATCTCATTAGAAATCAATAATTATAGTGACAATGTAGTCGGTTTGTGTCAAAATTAAAGCCATTTATAGATAATAAAGAATATTTGTTATAATAACAAGTTGTAAAATCTTTTTAACAAATTAGTAAAAGTTTATGTCCATATTGTCAAATATAATGTATAAGTATATAAGTAGAATAAAATTGCAATAATTAGTTATTTATACTGCGTAATAACTTATACATAATATATTATATATATATTATATATATATATATATATATATATATATATATATATATATATATATATATATATATATATATATATATATATATATGCCCCCCCCCCCCAATAGCTTTACAGTTGTCAATGCAGCCCTACGCACAAAAAGTTTGCCCACCCCTGGTCTAGAATATAACACAATATTCCACACCCACAGCACATTTAACTGGGCCCGAATATCTACAGCGCTCTGTGTAGATTACACAAGTGGGCTATTGAAATTGGGCGCAACATATCAAATCGATACTTACAGAGGCTTGTAAAAATCACTGTAATAAAACAGCCCAAAGAAGTGTAAACTAATGGTATGCAATAACAGACACTAAACAGATACTACAGAACCAAAGAAAACAAAACCGCATACACGTACACACGCGAGCTAATCCGGGGAAATAACAATAATAGATCTAGAAGAAATGAATTAGTATCTGTATGAACGGCATTTAAAACAAAATAGTGAATAACAATACTTATATGGAACCGTACACGATTGGAAGAAGCATGAAATATATACACGAAAGATTTTTGGAAGCTCTAAAAAGGAAAAAGAAAAGCAGATACAATGCGGGTGTTTCGTCAAGAACCACAAAAATGGAAAATTCTTAGCTAGAATACAAACATTCCTTAATTCATTCTCAGGTGGTAGTATATGAAACAAGTTTACAACATTAAACTGGAAGTTCTGAAAGTGAAAAAAAAAAAATGAACAACAAGGAAGACAAACGAAAAAGGAAGTGAACACTAAAAGGTGGTAATAGCAGTTTGGAAGAATGGAGAAGGGATAGGTGTCAGACAGATATTAACTGCTATCAGGTGGAAATGAGTCTGTTCTCCAAGATAAGACGAGTGGTGCATGCGGGAGCTGAGGTAAATGAATCATCTAATAAACTCGCTGGCTTGCATCCATTATAGGTGGATTGCATTGTCGATTGGTCTGAAATATCAGGGCTAGCACCATATGTCCAGTGTGTCTTAAGGCGTGTGACTTTTTCTGGCAAATGTTGCTTTCACATATTTTTACTGGATCCCATGAAGTAAGCACAGAAATAAAACACTGTAACCTACCACGCAAGTCGTAAGAGGTGACTAAGGAGAGTTGGCTCGAGTGTGACTACGTGACCCCGTAGGAAACTTCCGGTACAACATCCAGCCAGTCATGAGCGAGTCTACACAGGATTTGATGAAGTTATTTGAAGGCCCATGCTCCACTGGGAGATGAAACGCAGCAGGAGGAGACATTTGTTTTGTGTGAAATATGAAGGCCCCCCCCCCCCCCCCCCTCCGTGGCCAAAGACTTGCGAATGCGATTTGTGAGCCTCTTACCACGCGTTCGAAAAACACACCGGCGACCGATTTGGCAGCAGACCATGTCGCGCTGGGGTTTAACCTGTTGGTATGGGAGCCGGTCACTCAGAAAGTAATGGCAAACTACTGAACGTAAAACTTGCTAAGACATCAATAACAGCAGTAAAATGCTAGTGTTGACAGCGATGTTCTGTAAATAGGATATGCCAAGGAAAAAAAAATATGAAGACTGTCATAGATGTTAGACGTATTCCCCCACACAGCAACGATGATGGTGACAAACTTTCATCCTCAGTGCCTTTCCCTGTTTTGATTCAATGCCTCGAAATGTCCAAGTAGTAAAGCAAAGCCGAATTTAACAAAAAGAAAAACAAACTCAAAATCTGGCCTTATTTCAGCAGGTCATTCTGCCACGACCAGCGTGCTCTACAATGATTAAACCACTGCTGGAAAGATGGACAACCACCAGATCGACAGAACACATTATTGAACGGAAAGCAGCCATTTACTTCAGAATTACCAGTGATATGACATTCTGAACCAATCTTTTTTATGGATTTCTGTCAACCGTATTGATTGCTGAACCACATAATTGATTTCACTTTCCACAAATCACGTAGGCCACGGATCAGAATGATTATTTAAAGACTGCCGCCTGATACCAAGAGAGATGACATGGAGTCAATACCCATGATTGATTGGCACGCTGGATCGATATAATCACTGGCTAGCAAAGTCAGGTAATTTGTAGGTGAAGCCAAGTTATAAAGTCAGGACCGAAGTTAATCCAAACCTAATTGCAAGCAATAGTACCAGCTGGCTTACAGACTTTGTGCAAGGGAAATAAGAACACTGTGTTCAAAAAAGTCAAACATCATCTGGACTAACACTTCTGTCTGTCTGCCTGTCTGCCTGCCCGCCTGCCTGCGTGCCTGTCTGTCTGTTTGTCTGTCTGCCTGCCTGCCTACCTGTCTGTCTGCCTGCCTGCCTGACTGTCTGTCTGTTTGACTGCCTGCCTGCCTGCCTGCCTGCCTGCCTGCCTGCCTGTCTGTCTGTCTGTCTGTCTGTCTTTCTCTCACCCTCCTTCTTCCTCCTCCCTACTTATCCTCCTTCCTCAATCTCCTCCTCCTCCTCCTCCTCCTCCACCACCACCTCTGCCTTCTTTTCTTTTTCTAATAGTGCTGCTGCAGCTGTTGCCCTCCTTTTTATGTTGTTTTACAGTGTTCGTAATGTCCAGTCTTCCAAGGGAGGATCCCAGCATGTACTCAGCCACTTCAGTGGTTCCAAATATTCTACCTGAGATGAGCACGTTCTGATCACGTTTGGCTGCACATTATACCACTTTAAGTTATACAATCTTGGACAATGGGTTCAGTTTCCACTCTGGGATAAACTTGAAAAGATAATGTCCGCGGATAAAATCGGTGGGGAAAAAGCAAGAGGAACGCAAAGAAACACATGAGCGAAAGACAAAGACATGTTCCAGGAGGATTGTGTGAGATGGCGCATGACGGTCGCATTATCGAAGTTGTTAGGAAACTGCGCTGAAAAGGCCGTGAGCACGTTCGGATGAGGTATCGACGTATGTGCTCGACGCCTGCTAGGCGAGGTAGAAATGAGCCACCCATTCCTCAATGCAACCAGGCCCACAAAATGTGACGTTCTTATCACGTCATTGACCAATAGCAGCACACTGCTTCAGGACAGTTAAAAAATAATACCGCCCCGGAGGTGTCGTTCGTGGCAGACCACAACGAAAAGGAAATCAGTTAGAGACGGACGACGTAGTCCCAGCATGTCTTAGCTGGCAACATAAATCAATTTAAATACCTTCACATCGGTGAGTCGTGGTAGCGCAGTGTGGGCAGCACCATATATATATATATATATATATATATATATATATATATCTTATATATAAAAAAGGAGCGTATCTCTGTATGTATTTATGTATCTCTGTATGTCCTTTATTTGTTCGCGAACGGCCCATCCGATTGAGATGAAATTTTCTACACGCCTTCCTTTCAGTCCAGAGCAGCCAACTGTGATATTTTGTTAGTGTGAAATCGCCTGCTTACTCAGTATTATTCCATTTTTCATTTTTCATCATAATGTCATATATTTCAGGGGATCTAACTCGTAAAAGTTATTTCAAGGGGCATAACTTTTCTGTATAACTTATAGTCATATTGTGGCATCGTTTTCAAAGATTTATAAACTCTTTGTCCATAGTTATGTACCGGCATATGAGTTATAATAAATAATGATACAATCTGTAAGGCATTTTCAAAGTTTTCATAAAAATGATGCACAATGCATAACATTGTAACTCATCTTTTTTTGCTTAAGAAGTTACTGTAGTCATGCAGGTGATTAGAAAGAGTTTTCATTAAAAATAATGGATGGTGTGTGGTAGAACGTTCTTTTAAGTTACATTTTTTTTGTTGTATGAATTTAATGAAGCCGGACAGGGTCAGGCAGACAGATAGACAGACAGACAGACAGATAGACAGTCGGGAACAGGAACTTATACGACTACTTATATAAATTAAATGAGATGCTTCACACCAGGAGCTGGGCGATGTCGGGCCGGGTCAGACAGACAGACAGACAGACAGTCGGGAACGGGAACTTATATGACTACTTATATGAATTAAATGAGATGCTCCACACCAGGAGCTGGGCAATGCCGGGCCGGGTCAGACAGACAGACAGACAGACAGACAGACAGACAGACAGACAGACAGACAGACAGACAGACAGACAGACAGACAGACAGACAGACAGACAGACAGTCGGTAACGGGAACGAGAACTTATATGACTACTTATATGAATTAAATGAGATGCTCCCCACCAGGGTCTGGGCGAAGCCGGGCAGGGTCAGCTAGTATATATATATATATATATATATATATATATGCCCAGTGGTGACCACGGTAGCGTCATGTGGGCAGCATCATATACCCAGTGGTGACTACGGTAGCATAATGTTTGCCAGCACGATATACCCAATGGTGACCATGGTAGCGCCATGTGGGCAGCACCATATACCCAGTGGTGACCACGGTAGCGTCATGTGGGCAGCAACATATACCCAGTGGTGACCACGGTAGCGTAACGTGGACAGCATCATATACCCAGTGGTGACCACGGTAGCGTCATGTGGGCAGCACCATATACCTAGTGGTGACAATGGTAGCGTATTATGGGCAGCACCATATACACAGTGGTGACCACGGTAGCGTAATGTGGCCAGATCGATATACTTAGTGGTGACACGGTAGCGTAGTGTGGGAAGCACCATATACCCAGTGGTGACCACGGTAGCGTAATTTGGACAGCACCATATACCCAGTGGTGACAACGGTAGCGTATTATGGGCAGCACCATATACCCAGTTGGGGCCACGGTTGCATAATGGGGGGCAGCACAATATACCCAGTGGTGACCACGGTAGCGCTATGTGGGCAGCAAAATATACCCAGTGGTGACCACGGTAGCGCAGTATGGGCAACACCATATACCCAGTGGTGACCACCGTAGCGTAATGTGGGCTGCACCATATTTCCAGTGGTGACCACGGTAGCATAATGTGGGCAGCACCATATACCCATTGGTAACCATGGTAGCGTAATGTGGGCAGCACCATATACCCAGTGGTGACCACGGTAGCGTCATGTGGCCAGCACCATATACCCAGTGCTGACCACGGTAGCGTAATGTTTGCCAGCACGATATACCCAGTGGTGACCACGGTAGCGTAATGTGGGCAGCACCATATGCCCAGTGGTGACCACGGTAGCGTAATGTGGGCAGCACCATATATCCAGTGGTGACCACGGTAGCGTGGGCAGCACAATGTACCCAGGGGTGACCACGGTAGCGTAATATGGCTAACACCATATACTCAGTGGTGACCACGGTAGCGTAATGTGGGTAGCACCATATACACAGTGGTGACCACGGTAGCGTAATGTTTGCCAGCACGATATACCCAGTGGTGACCACGGTAGCGTAATGTGGCCAGCACGATATACCCAGTGGTGATCACAGTAGCGTCATGTGGGCCGTACAATATACCCAGTGGTGACCACGGTAGCGTAATGTGGGCAGCACCATATACCCAGTGATGACCACGGTAGCGCAGTGGTCAGCACGCTTGCATGCGGGCCCTGTGGTCGTGTGTTGAAATCATCAACAAGACGGGTTTAAACATAGGGATCTGGGCTCCCAGGTCCTTCCTGTCTACAGTGGGTGCCTGGTGCTTTCCTAAAAATTAAAGGCGGCCTACGTAATATTGGCTAAATCACACATCGAGTGCCTTTTGAGGTCTTAAAAATATGGGACTAGCACGAACGAACTAACAAACGAACAAACGAATTAACGCACGAACTTTATTTTCGACGTCACAAATTGGGCACGTTTTATATTCGGCCCTTCCAAGCAGTCATCTTTTGTTCAACGATTATCTATTTTGCATTTTACATGCACATAGAAAACACACTTGGCACCATATGCCCAGTCGAGTCAGGACGTGTAAAAGGGTTCACGCTAAGGCATGGGGACGAGTCGTGTCCTATACTTCGATATCAATACCGTACAGACAGGTTTCTCTGTAACTGCAGGTTTGGGGGGAAGGAGAGGGGGGAACCCCGCCTAACGTTTTTTTTTTCTTTTTTCAGAACCTGATGGCAGTGGCGTGTGACCGATCTAGGACATTGCATTAACTGGCTGATCGATTCCGCCACCGAATGCTAGCTATTGTGTGTCTGAATGTGACCTAGCCCTTATCGTGTTACAGAGGCTAAGCAGTCGTTTTGTTGACCGTTACAGTGCCGTTGCTTACTGGCTGTTGAACGAGGGGACGTAGCACGTATGGGAATGTCCTGAATGCAGTGATGTCGGTTCTTAACTCATCTCAACTCAACTCAACAGTTTGATTGTTTACGATATTAAAAACATGTGCAAAATGATTGATATGTTGACATAATGAATACTATATTAGCATTTGTGATAGCAACGGCAGTGTGTGTTAGTGTAGTCAAGGTAAACATATTTGGGTTACCAAACATTATAAATAGTTCATGTAAAACATCGATACCTGCCAATGATCTGGAACAGGGCGTTGTCTTTAATGGTAGCGGAAATCTAAGTACAAGTCTACGCCGAGTGTTGATTCACGTGGATATACTTGTGCTATGATTGTTTGTTCTTTCTCTGTGGATAAGCGACGTCTCGGTCAGGTGTGATCTATGAGTTCCTAGGTAGAGATTTAACCTAGTATTGATAACTAGGCAGTTTTTGTCTCTTGAAAGTAGCAGGTGAGTCTGCTTACGTTGTATTTCAGGGAGCTGGGTTGGACACGGGGTAGAGAAATCTTGATTAACTAGATTGAAACATTACGGCGTTTCGTGAATATAAGTGAAGTGTAAGGCAAAGTTGTCCAGTAATTAAACGTTTCAGCTTATCGTGAATTTCAGTACAATTTAAGGTAAAGTTTTACCGTAAGTAAATATTCTAACATATTATGAATCTCAGTGGGGTATAAGGCACACTTGTACCGTGAATAAAATGTCTAGCATATTGTGAATCTCAGTGCCATATAGGGCAAAGTTGTATCGTAAGTGGTAGCGTTCTTATCTTGGTTTGATAGCTATTAACGCTAATAACACACAATTTGATATCTTCTGAAACACGTACAAGTAAGTGATGTACCTGAACTGGTCGATGCGAGTTTGATTATAATTGATGAATCGATGATTAAGAGCACTTGTAAAGTAAGTAGAGGACCTCGTTTCACGCCACTAGGAGTATCGGGTATATGGTTGTCATGGTCATGTGTCCTGTGGCGCTGGTGTTCATACATATCCATAGATCTCGATTCTTGGGGTTATAGATCAACTCTGTTGATGGTATTCTTCTATGCCGTCATGTCAATCCGTCCAGCATTAGTCTTCCATTGCCTCCATTGACTTAATATTGACTATAATAATTTGTTTCTGTGTCAAACAGAGAGCAAGTAGTATCACACAACACATCTCCGTTTCAAACCATTACCTTCAATATTGGAGTTCCTCAAGGCTCTATACTTAGTCTTCTATTATTTGCTTTCTATAAGGGTCGTTCATTTGAAACCCGTTCCTATGGCTTTAGTACAAAAGCATGAAAAAAACATTAACAGGTGTGGTAGAATTAAACAAAGTGTTCATTTTGAATGAATTATGCAATATGGGTTGGTCAGAAAAAGTCGCCGTAGGCATTCAGGCAAGCATCCCATTGCTTAGGTAGGCGTCGAATGCCGTCCGCAAAAAAGGATTGTGGTTGCTCACTGAATCAAGTGTTTACCGCGTTCATTACGTCTGCATCTGTGTGAAATCGTTGCCCCTTGAAAGCTTTTTTAGAGGTCCGAACAAATGAAAATCACATGGTGACAAATCAGGACTATAGGCTGGATGTTGCAGAATTTCCCACTTCTTTCAAGCGAATGCTTCCTCCACAATCTTTGCAACATGCGGACGAGCATAGTCACACCACGAGAAAGCATGCCGAGTCGTTTATTCTTGATGGCTTTTGGCAGCTTGTCTAGTGTTTGCAAGTAGTGGGTAGAGTTGATGTTGACACCAGGTTCTTTAAAGTCGGCCAACAATAGCCTTTCATGGTAAAAAAAATGCGCCAATCATAATCTTACCAGCGAAAACCTGTAACTTTAAGTGTTTGGCTTTTGGTGATCCAGCATGCTTCCATACTTGCATGCTCTCTCTTTTGCTGCTCGGCTCAAAGGGGTGATACCATGATTCATCGCCTGCCGCTATGCGGAAGAGAAATGCATCACCCCCCACCCTGTAACACAGTAAGTGGTTCAAACACCATACAATGCGTTCCTCTTTTTTGGTAGTCAGTCAACATCCTTGGTACCCACTATGAACACACCTTCCGATATTGCAGTTTCTTACGAATTACATTTTGAACTGTCCCAATTGACACATCAAATTCTTTCGCTAGCGAACGTATGCTTCGACAACGGTTCATCTGTACTGCTGTATCAATTTTGGCGATGGATTTTTCTGTTGAAACAATATGCGCTTGACCCGGCCGTCGAAGATCTGTCGTGAACTAACGTCCTTTCCGAAACATTCGTGCCCAGTCTGTCACTGTTGTCTTCGACACAAATTTATTACCGTACGCTGCCTCTTTTTGGTGGTCGGTCAACATCCGTGGTACCCACCGTGAAAACACCTTCCGATATTGCAGTTTCTTAAGAACGACCTTTAGAATTGTCCCAATTGACACATCGAATCTCAGAGCAATATGTGCCTGCTCTGCAATTATGGAAGCCTCCTTGGATAGCCTTGGAAGGCCCATGGTCTGCCCCTGCCTTCCCTTGAGGGTTAACCGTGATGTCGATGATCGTTCTATCTTGACCAGCTGAGATGTGGGCGAAATCACAACAAAATGTCTAACGTGCCTCGAAACCCGAGGAAGGCTAACCTCATTAAAAAATGCCTGCTGAAGTCGGAAGTGAGGTCCTACGGGTGGCAAACTAAAAATTGGCACTACGCATTTACGTCCGAGTGAAATGTCTCGTCCGAATGTCTCTCGTGCTAGGAACAGCTCTGACTACCTAGTTTCAGAAAGCCGCTCTTGTTCGGAACAGCTCTGACTAGGTAGTTTTCCGAATGTCCGACGTGTCTGGAACAGCTCTGGCGGACACAACGACAAGCACATGTCCGAAAAACTCGCTGAGTGGATATTGACTGCAGACCAGTCTGGTCTGTGCGGGAACGGCCCGGGGCGAACGAAATGCCCAATATATTGAAGTGAGGAATTAAAGCAGCCATGAGCAGGACGTGACGATTCCCTCGGTGAGCCCAGTACCAGGGCGCTATGTGCCGGTACTGCAATTATGGAAGCCACCCTGGATGGCGGAAAATGCCATGGACTGTCCCTGACTTCCTTTGAGGGACGACCGTTGTCTTCGACCGTTCCAATTTGGCCAGCTGGGTTGTGGACGGTACCGCAAACAGTGAGAGTCTCCCAGGAATGCTACCTGGTCAAAAAAGCACACAAAAGCCAGTTGTGTGGGCCTACGGGTTTCGGCCCAAGGGCGCATAACAGACACACCGCAATGACATCTGAAAAAACACTCCGGATGAACGCAAAGAAGAAGAAGAAGAAGAATCACCGCTCTGTGAGCTTCTTTGGACGGATGTTGGATCAACCCGGCCATTTTCTCAACGGTAAGAAACAGACCCTATGCATCATGGGACGATAAGCACGTGCTCCTTTATTCATTGGTCCGTACTTATCACATGACTATGACATGATCATGTTGAACGTACGCAATTACGCGCGGTGTGGCACGAACGGACTTCCAATTCCAATTCCAATTTTCAAAAACAAAAATTCCAAATTCGGCCTCATCTAACCTGCTTCATCAGCTGTGGTTATTGTTGAGGTCCGTGGTTTTTGTGGGTTTATTTACCCTAATTCTTGTCTTATGAGTCCTTTCTCGGACTGGTTATGTATCGTTTGTGTCTGTGACGTCAGCAGGGGGATCGGTCGGCGGCTATCCTTTGTGCTCGTCTGTGCTTGTGTTTTTCTTTGTTGGTGTAGGCTCCTGGCTCGTCTGGCTTGCTGACTGCAGTCCTTATAAGGACTTTTCGTGATCCCACTCCAGCTGGGGGATCGGTCGGCGGTTGTCCTTTGTGCATGTTTCCTCTTGTGGTTTTCTTTGTTGGTGCAGGCTCCTGGTTCGTCTGGCTTGGCTGGGTGCAGTCCTTATAAGGACTTTTTATTTGGTCCTTTTGTCTCCTTTTTTGTGTAGTTTCTGTAGGACCTTTTCGACGTTTTTATTTTCCTCCTTGAGCCTGTTTTCACTGTTGCGTTTGCGTATCTGCTGCCTAAAGTTTTCTTCCTCCGTGGTCATCCATGGGACGATTTTACCGTCCTCGATATAGTACTCGAAGTCGGCCTCACAATTGTAGTGTACAACTGGGTATACCATCGGTTTCCCCCGGAGTTTTTTAGGCTTCTTCTTGTCTTTTTCTTCCCAGCGCCTTCAGGATTCCTCTCGCTTGAGTTCCTCCTTGTCGACTGGGTATTCTGTGCCTCCTTCAGAGATCCGACGGTATAGTAGTTCCCTCTTGGGCGTTGTGGTTGGGCTGCCGGCTTTAGCTTGCGGTTCAGGCTCGGTATCTTGGTTTTCATCTTGCGGTTTCTCTGTGAGTTCTTGTATAGATTCTGCTGGTTTGCTTTGGAAGAGTTCCATTTCAGCTTTATGTAATTCCCTTTCGGTTTTGATCATTTGTAGGATTTCTTTGTTCTCCTTCTTCATCTCGGCCATGCGCTCCATCTCTTGTTTGATGTCGTGCTGGATTTATTTCATGTCGGCCAGCAGCTTCTCGTTATCGCTGATCGGAGTCGTCATCAGCAGTGCCTTGACTTGTTTCTTCAACTCGTCTATCTGCTTTTGAAGTTGATCTCTTTCAGCTTGTGCTATACCCGTGGCTGTCTCGCCCCTCTGCATTGCTTCCTTGAATGGTGTCTTTGTGATAATGGCGATATTACGAACGGACGTCATATGGACGCTCCTAATATATTAACGATCTTCATTTACATCTTTGGTAGTCCTGCGATCTATTTGCAGACGACTGTACAGTGTATACAGATGCTAGGAACTATAATGTGCTGGAATGGTCATTGCAACCAAGAATTAAAGTACGAGGGTAAGTTAAATAGTAAGTCACAAATGGCTTTAGAAAAATAAATAACTATGATAACAACTGGAAACCAGTTTATTTTTATACATACATTGTCCCTTTATTTCTCAACATAATTTCCACCAACATTGATGCACTTATCCCATCGATTTATCAGTCCTCCCAAACCGGCTGTATAGAACTGCGTGCTATGTTTTCATTTACCTGACATCCTACAGAACTGTGTGACTTATTGACTCGCCCTCGTAACTTTTTTTCTACCCAACTATGCACCGCTTTACGGGATATCGCTAGGGTCTAAGTCCACTAAAATCCCACCTTTGGCGGAAGACATTTCGCGAGTGACGCAAAGTTGAACGTGAAGTGAAAACGTGGTTTAGAAAACAGGGCACGCACTTCTATGCAGCCGGTTTGGGAGGGCTGATAAAACGATGGGATAAGTGCATCAATGTTGGTGGAGACTATGTTGAGAAATAAAGGGACAATTTATGTATAAAAATAAACTGGTTTCAAGTTGTTATCATAGTTAGTTATTTTTCTACAGCCATTTGTGACTTACTTATTAACTTACCCTCGTATTTATGTGAAGCTATGCAAACTCTATGCAAATTAACATTACTAAAACTAAATCTATATTATTAACAAAGATTCAAACTCTAAATTCACACATCACTTCAGCTTCACATCGATAACATGTCAACAGAACTTGTAATTGAGCACAATACATTGGACCTCATCATTGATATTAATCTTTAATTTATATAATAATATAATTTAACCTTTAATTCCCTTGTTCAAGGAATAGCGAAAAGAAAAGCCTACACCAACTTGCTAAAATTACAAATTTCCTTGATGAAGTTATTTTAAACCTGTCACATACAGAAAAATACTGACTATTGATCCACAAACTAGAAAGGTTGTTCCAGTTCAGTCAACAACCGACTTTACACCCTCCAGAAACAGAATGTGAGGTTAATTTGTAGTAAACACGTAACTGACAATCCTAGTCTACATAAACGCCTTCGTTTACTGAAACTCCGCAAACGTTAACTTTTCCAGAAGGCCAAACTAATTCACATAATCCTACATCGGAATGGCCCAAATTATCTTTGGCCATTGTTTAAATATAATACAAGACACAGCAAACAACTAAATATATTGCCTACCCCGAAGCCTAGGATAGACTTATACAAAACAAGCCTTTATGATCTAATTTCTAAGGACTCCTCTTTTAGCCATTTGTGTGTGTTTGTGTGAAGTCTAGTTCTAGAAAATGCTCTATCAAGTATATGTTCTAGCCTCCAAGGAATGATCTATTAGCCGTCTGTGTGTGTTTGTATGAAGTAAAGTCCTAGCGAATGCTGTGTCAGGTTTATGTTCTAGTCTCCAAGGACTGCTCTATTAGCCGTTTGTGTCTGTTTGTGTGAGGTATAGTCCTAGAGATAGCTGTATCAAGTGTATGTTCTAGTCTCCAAGGACTGCTCTATTAGCCGTTTGTGTCTGTTTGTACTCTCGATTGAGCGGTTCTGCAAGGGCCTTGGATTTGTCTCGGTCTGGTACGCAAAAACCGGCACCTCTGGCCGAGAAGAAGCTTGTATTCGATCACTTGGAGACATTAAAAGTCGTAACAAGGTTCAAGTGTATGTTCTAGTCTCCAAGGACTGCTCTATTAGCCGTTTATTTGTGTTGGGTGATGTCTAGTCCTAGCAAATACTGTATCAAGTGTATGCTCTAGTCTCCAAGGACTGCGCCATTAGCCATTTGCGTGTGTTTTGCGTGATGTCTAGCCCTTAGTGACAATTTCTTTCCCCTGTGCTACAAGGGGAAGTCTTGTCTCCAGTGACTTCTCTGTCAGGAGTATTTGTGTTGTATATATGAAGTCTAGTCCCGATTGACTGCTTTATTAATGTAAACATGTTTATGTAGTATGTGTGAAATGCATTTCTCAGTGACTACTTGATATTGTGACTCCAGTGAAACCTTGGTTGTGCAAAAGTTATGGTTCGTTCACTGATGTTGGACCTTCTACAGAGAGAGAGAGAGAGAGAGAGAGAGAGAGAGAGAGAGAGAGAGAGAGAGAGAGAGAGAGAGAGAGAGAGAGAGAGAGAGAGAGAGAGAGAGAGAGAGAGAGAGAGAGAGGCGGGGGGAGATCCATGGTAACACAGTGGCTAGGCCGCTGGCCCCGCAGTCATGTTTTCTAGTCCCCATTGAAGCTTATTTAAATAATCTAACTTGCACTCCCTACTCGACCTAGTCTAAATTAGTGCCAAGAAATGTTCATATACGTACTATTACATCTGGTGCACTGAACTGATTATTGCGTTTGGATTAGCTTTCCATATTCGCCATCAGGCGAACCCACTCCGACTCCTGAGGTGCATGTAATATACGTCCCAAAGTCAAGGACGAGAAGCCGACATCTTAGTCCCACTGCCCGGTGTAGGGGTTGAACACATGCAACCTCGGCATGAGCACACCGGATACTTAAGACCGAGCGCTCTTATCCATTCGGCCATGCTGACCTCAGTTCTGGGAAATAAAGGTGGTCGGTGTGAGATTGACCACATCAGCCATGGCATGCCGGATAGTCTATACAATAGTGATATAGCACCATATACCCATTACACCTCAAGGATAGGACAAGAGTCATTTACTTTGTTTTTTTACTGATCATATGGAGACCACAGTGAACTAATCTGTTGTCGTTCAGTTAGCCCATATCTTTTCATATTAATGCATTTCCAAATCTTGTTGTGTATTTCCTGCAAACATTTTCGTAAATTATGTCACGTTATCAAGCTAACTTCGTCTAACTGAATTAATTTTACCATCCACTTGGTTCCAGAGACGAATGTTGCGAATTCCTTGGACTGCTAGAGTAACTAACAACGACTACCTGAGACATGCTAAGGAAACTAGAGCATTATATACAACAATTAGAAAGAGACAAACTGCTTTCTTCGGTCATGTGATGAGAAGAGAGGCATTGGAGAACATCGTGACAACTGGAAAGATCGAGGGGAAGTGAGGCAGAAGCAGACCAATAGAAATGATGCTGGATGGATTGAGACGGTGGCATTGAGTAATATCATCAGCAGAGTTGATCCAGAACACCAAAGACAGATCTGTGGAGAGCCATGAACGCCTACGTCAGCTGGCAGGGCACTTGATGATGATGACTTGTTTATGTTAGTTACTTAATTATTAATCATATTTCACACACATTTCCACATGTGATGGTTTGGTCTAACTAGACTTAATTTTTTTCAGAACTAACAGAATATCGTTTGGGAGCATATAACACAATGAAGACCCCGTGGTCAACTTTGCTTCTTGTTTTATTCATCTGCGTATCAGGTCAGTGTCATTAAGTCAGAGGAAAGGTCTTACGTGATATTAAGGCAATTTGGAAACTTGATATTACTACAATATGTTGATACCGGACGGGCGATATGATCAATATGACATACGCCGTGTTGTTCCCCTAGAAAACAAGAAAATTAATAATTAATTTTACGACACTGGGAGGCCTAAGCAGGTAGAAGTTGAAACACAAAACTATTCTCACTACTAATGATTGAACTCAGACCTCTTTATTATAACTGATACACATAACTATTAATTGGGGAGCCCTTTGAGGCCACTAAGACGTCTCATCTCATCTTGTTCCTCTTCTACCTTGCGGTGTCGAGGTGAAGTATAAACAGGGGGAGCGTGCCCGTTTATGGGCATCAAGTATCGATATTCCCAAAGACTCTGCTATTCTCTCTGTCCATCGTTTATGTAGTCGGCCTCTTCCCCTGTTTCCATCTGGTCTGTACAGCATTGCTTGTTGTGGTATACTGTTAGCTGGTAACCTAATTACTTGGCCAGAAAATTTGACTTACTGCCTTCTAATATAATCTAACGCTGCTATAATCTCCACTTTGATCCTGATTTCTCTCTTCTTGATACATTGTATATTCGTCTCAGGAATCTCATTTCTGTTGTCGTGATTTTTCTGTTCTCTTTTTCTGTCATTGTCCAGACACTAAGACAGTTATCAGTTATCAGTTGGGGTATCTTCATTGCACTCGGGACAGGTCCACAGGTGCTCAGATCCTCCCCCAGCAAATGCATCAGCGTTCGGTGGCTAATAGTGCCAGTTCTGTGTTGGTTAACGAGGCACCTCGTTTTCCCGATGTACCTCTCGTGTCTGGCCGTGCCAATTATTACTCCCAAGTCTTTCATCCTGGACAGCAATGTGGATTCACTGACGTCAAAGACTTCTGTTCTCGACATGTCTTTAAGGACGTTAATAACATCGGCACGATCTATGGGCTGGCCATCTGCAGGGGGTGCAGAGCCAGCCAGTTTATCAGCTCGTTCATTTCCCTCGACTCCCGCATGTCCAGGGACAAGGTGACATTACGGACAACAGACTTCCTCAGCGACTCAGTCCACAGTCAACGTACAGATCCAGCTTCGACCTTCCTAATCATGCTCATTGAATCATTTAGTACACACACGTTGGTATAATGCTGTGATTCTAGCCATAGGAAAGCCTGTGTTACTGCCATCACCTCATCGTGGGCATAGTGTGGGCTCCACTGGATTCTTGAAAGATTCGGCCCGCTAAACGGGCTGTAAATGCCCATGCACTTCTCAGCTTCTTACAACAGATTCATCTGCATAGATGAGCACTTCGGGGTTGTCTGCGTGTTCACTGATTAGCGCGTTGACCTCTGCATTGACAGTGGCAGGGTTCTGTTCTCTGCACCGTCTGTCAAGTGTGATAATGCAAGAAAAGGTGCACTTAAAAGCTGGAGGCACAGGCACCCATTCCTTGCCGGGGTTGATACTGGTAGAACTGCAGACCTGTCTGATGATATCTTCCGCCCGACCCATCCATGATTTGCCCCTCTTTAGCCTGTTGCCCTTTTCTCTGAATATATCTTCATGCACAGGGTGCTGCTCATCCACACTTATTTTCAAGTATGCACGAGCTCTCCAGATCTTGATCCTGTGGTTCATTGTCGGGAAGTCAAGGAGGTATCTCATCGCTACACAGCTGGTGTCTCTCGTGCAGCCCAAAATGATGCGCGTGGTTTCGCTTTGTTCCCTTTTCAAGTCTTCCAATCTGTGTAGGGCTGACAGTAAGGATGGCCAGGGCATACTCGATGGGTGAAAGCACCAGTCCTTGGAACAGAAGTATTAGCAGTCTTTGCTCGATATTGGTAGTCGCCATGACTCTCATTGCTGACAAACCTTTTCGAGTTTTCGTTATGACATAATCGACATGATCTCTGAAAGACAGGCTACGATCAAGTCTCACGCCAAGATATGTCATCGACTGGGTTCTACTCAAAATGCTCCCACCCATTCTCACTGCCGACAGGTCTGTGTTCACAATATGGTTGTTTAGGGAGAACCACGTAACCGATGCCTTTGCAGGGTTGACAATGGCACTGGCATACGCACACCATGAGGAAATTCGATCTAGTTCGCCCTGCATATCATTGGCAACCGCCTGTCTATCTCGACCCTGTCGATACACGAGAATGTCATCAGCAAATGACAAGAGTCCTACTCCTCCCGTCCAACTGTTGTTCAGTGATCGGCACCGTATACGCGTTGAATAGTACTGATGACAGTGGTGAACCCTACGGCAATCCTGGACATATCGTTGTCGGCTCAAAAGACCAACTCCCACATCTTAGCACCACCTTCCTTTGGAGCAGGACTGCAGCTATCCATAGTACAAGGTGAGGGGGAACTTTCAGTCTGAGGAGGGCTTGCATCAAGTGCTCGAAGGATACTTTATTGTATGCGTCCTCTATGTTTATGGCGGCCGCACATGTCTCTTCTCTGACCTGAAATCCTTCGTAAACATCTTGAGCAAAGACTGCCGCTTTCAGCCATGACTCTTTGTTACGTCTGTATCCACCAAGTGTGGGCGGGAAGCACCCGACTTGTTCCAAGTCACAAGCAAGTCTGTGTGCTACAATTTTCTCCAGTAGCTTGCCAGCAGTGTTCTGCATCGTGATGATTCTGTAGCCGCTTATCTTGGAATGGTCTTTGTTCGGTTTTGGCAGCGGCAGCAAGTAGCTGTGTAGCCATTCCTCTTTGATCTGACCCCTCTGGATACTGGTGTTGAATTATTTGGCCAGTTCTTCCATGTCACCACCTGACATCACCAGTATTTCACGATATCGGATGCCGTCTGGGCCTGGGGCAGTGTTAGGTGATTTCTTGAGCACCGCACGTATTGTCTCAGCTGTGATTATCTATTCTTCGTCTGTCCCCACCCAATCGCACAACTGAGAGAGTGTCGTTGTGGTCCTCTTTCTGGCGAGCTCGTCTTTCTGGTCAGTCTGCTCTATGTAGAGTGCAAGAAGGACCTTACCTTTATCCGCACCCGACTTTTTCCATGTGAGGTCTGTGCCTTGAAAGTCTGGAATACCCCTACGTTGTGCAGCACCGTTCATGCTCTTATGGAGGCGCCAGAATGTCGTAAGAGATCGCCCGGAGCACACCTTCATGCAGAACTCGCCCCATTTCTCGGCCTTGGCCTGTTTGGCGCAGGATTTGAATAAACTCATCGTCCTGTGGACCTCAGTCTTCAGGTACGCCAACTCACCCCGTGGCATGTTAACCTTTCTGGATTTTTACCAGTCCTTGACAGCCTGCCTCTTTCCCAGCCTTGCCTTCTCGACCTCTCCATTCCACCATGGTGGTCGCAACCATCTTTCTTGTCTCCTGCGGGAGGAAGTTAGTTTTTTTTCTTCTGATCTTGCTTATGGCGTCTTGGTCAGTGTTGTCATACGGGAAGGCATTTGTCTTGTTTCCTTGACTTCTGGCCCTGTCTTTCTCGATCAGGATGACACAAGGGTGGTGGTCACTATCGTGGTATCCCATTGTGCCCCACCAGCACCTTGGTGCGATGGTGGGCGACTTCATGGCCAAGTCAATGACGCTGTCAGAATCACCTGGTTGAGTGGACATCCTAGTGACTTCCCATGATTCAGACAGACTAGGGCAGCAGATTCCAGGGCGTCCTCCAGATCTTCTCCCTGTCTATTAGTGATGCTATTCCCCTATTGACTACCTCTGGCATTGAAGTCCCCACAGTAGATGATATGCCTTTCATCCATATCGAACAAACTCTGTCATTGTCGGACGTAGACCATCGCGCATAAACGTTCTCGATTATAAGCTACACTGGCGTCATTATTCGTAATGCCTGCACTTACAGGGCATCACGATGTCAGACACTAGTATGTTGTCGCGGACCAGAATGGCCTGTCCGAGGTGCCACCTGTTATAGAAGCCCTAAACCCCGCGACATTGACTGTTCCGTCGCCGAGCTGTGTTTCTTGTAAGACCATAATATCGTTTCCGTAGAGTAGTTTTTCAAGAATGGGTAGGCGTTGACTAAATGATGCACCGTTCCAGTACAGTACTCGAACGTGTCCGATGCCCAATCTGTCACACTTTAACCGCTTTCTGCGTGCGCCTGCTCTTTTACCACGCTGTGTCCTTGTCGGCCGTCGTTTGGTCATCGTGCTTGGCTTAAATATCGCCGCCGGGCGCCGATGATAAGTTGAAGGGAGTCCGGGCGCGCGTGCACGACCTCCGTTGCACGGTCCGAACTCCATTCCACCACGACAAACACACTTAAACTACGAACATCTAAGGGACGAAAAATGTCCCGCCATCTTGCTCCATATAAACAGGCTCACGTATAATAAACACATATGTATTCTTTGAGGCTCATAGAAGTAGAAGTAAGTAGAAGACAGAAATAGAAACTAGAGGACGCACTAGACAACACAAAAATTGAAAGCTATATTTACCAAAAGGGATTCGAACCTTTCACCTCGCTGCCGTCATTTGGAGGTGACTTCTTTCTTCCACTTGTATGAGCGCTAAACAATACGTGTATATTTATTATAAGTGAGCGCATGATCACTGTGTGCCAGACAATCTAAATAATGTCACAGGTCCTTTGCCGAACGTCCCTCTCGGCTTATACCAGCAGGAAACTACCAGCATTTCTGCATGTCTGGACTTTTCTTGAATGCCTATCACAAGTGTGTGTGTGTGTGTATGTGTGTGTGTGTGTACGGTGTGTGTGTGCTTGCGTGCGCTCGCCCGTGTGTGTGTGTGTGTGTGTGTGTGTATGTGTGTGTGTTTAAAAAAGCAACACTGATGTGCTGGGATCATCAACGTTTGTAAGTCTGAATGCATCTAGGTGGCCTGTATGTCCCTTTTCCCCTTTATTAGCGGACGGCGGGTGCAGGTGTCGAAGTCTAACTCTTGTCCGACCTCTCTCATGACATCAGCGTAGCCTCCAACCACTTATAACAATGAACAGTGCCACTCAATGCATTTAATCGCCTACAATCAGCAGTAAAAGTGTCTATTTGAAGCTCGTATAAGAGTTAATAACATATCGACAGTAAAAGAAACATTTAGTAAACTTAACATAACACTTGCTTGACCCTTAACATATAATGACTGAGGTTGGACATTGGCGAAAAGAGTATATGTATTCACAAGCACACGTATAGCTTGTGTCCCTGACATAACATTTATTTTTCCCCTTAGCTGTGTATCTACCTTGTAGCGGTAGACGAGCTTGCGTGTCCCAATGACACAAAGATCTTAGTCGACGGTAGCGCAGCGACTGGTAGGGACCCCCATGTCGGACAGGTCGAGACCAGTCGGAGTTTTGCACAAATCTGCTGTCTTGAAAATTAAAAAAATTTTGCATATCCTTTACAGGACATCGCTGTCAACACCAGCATCTTTGATCTGTATGTTGTTTTCTTGGCAAGATTACGCCCAGTAGTTTGCCATTGCTTTCTTAGCGGCCGGCTCACATACCCCGTAAGTTACCGATGGGATTCGGACCGCTGCTGATTCTCACCGTCATCACGTCACCGACGAGAGTATACGAGATTACGGAGAAAAGTCACAACCTCTAAGCCACGAAGCCGGCTCTTGTAGATTGGCAGGGGACAATCAAAGGCCAGGAAAAGCAAACACGAAAAAATGCCCGTGGAAGCCGAATGTGCTGAGCCACAGGCTTTTCGAAACAGGGCAATGCAACTCACCGAGTGATGTCACATTTACATTTTGCAGCCCGCTATGTCCGGCACCCCCCCCCCCCCCCCACACACACACATTTTAAGTAAGGTAAGGACACATATTATAGGAGAGGGGAGAGGTAGCGGGTTCAGCCCCTACACTAGACAGTTGGACTAAAAGGTTGACTTCTCGTCCTTAACTTGGGGACGTAAATTACAAGTACCTCTGAAGTTGGAGTGGGATCGCCTGATGGCGAGAGACACTGGTAATAGGGAAAGCAAATTCACACGCAAAATCTGTACAGAGCACTAGAAGCACATGTATGGACGAGGCTTGAGTTCAAAGCGAGCGAAACAAAAACATGTCTTTATATATTGTTGAATATGTTTTTGGCTATTCCTATTTTCATTTTGATTTCTGTTTCACTTATGCCATAATCTATTATTACATGTCCAAAGGTAGGACTTGTTACTTGTTCTAGATTTCACCCCATTTGCTGTGATGATTAGTTATAAGCAATATACATATAAAATTTAAAATTAAAAAAAAGGTCAATATACACCAAGAAACACAATATTTGATCTATGTGCACTAAAGAGTGAGGAGATAAAAGATAAATTCAATGTAGAACTAAAGAACAGATTTGTTTCATTGTCTAATCTAGAAATTATATTTCAAGATGTCAGCTTATCTCATCTCATCTCATCATGTTCCTCTTGTACCTTGCGGTGTCGAGGTGAAGTATAAACTTCGTGAGAGTGCCCGATTATGGGCTTCATATATCGATATTCCCATGGACTCTGCTATTCCCTCCGTCTAACGTTTACGTGGTCGGCCTCTTCCTCTGTTTCCATCTGGTCTGTACGTCATTGCTTGTTGTGGTATGCTGTTGACTGGTAACCTACTTGCATGGCCAAACCATTTGACTTGCTGCTTTCTAATAAAATCTAGTGCTGCTTTAACCCTCACTTTAGTCCTGATTTCTTCATTTCTGATCTTATCTCTTCTTGATACGTTGAGTATTCTTCTCAGGAACCTCATTTCTGTTGTTGTGATGTTTCTTTTCTCTTTTTCAGCCATTGTACAGTTTGGCATTGGTAGCATAGAGTTGGTAGGAAGATTGTGTTGTAAAGTGCTTTCTTAGTAGATATTGATACATGTTTGTTCTTTAGTATTGGTGCCATTTGTCCAATGAGTTGATTTGCCTTATTGCACCTATATTCGATCTCGTCTTCTGATCTGCCATTTAATGATATTATACTTCCTGGGTACTTGAAACTCTTTACTTGTTTCAAGGGATGTTTGTTTAGGTGAATTGTTGTTGTTTGTTCTTCTTTAGTTATAGTCATTACCTCTGTTTTGCTTGTGTTAATTTTCATGTTATGTTCCATACACATTTCGTTTAGTCTATTCATGTGGTCTTGTAATTCAGCTTCTGATTTTGCTATTAGTGCTTGGTTGTCCGCAAACAGGAGTTCTCTAATGGTTAGATTTGCAGATGGTTCTTCTTCTGTGTTCTCGTCATGCAGTGTTTTTGTGGTCTCTGTTTGGCTGGTTTCCTTACATATGTTGTCTATATATGTTATGAACAAGAGAGGGGACAGGACACAACCTTGTCGTACTCCAGATCTTATGGTGAAGAGTTCTGAGTGTCCTCCAGTTGCTCTCACTATGCATTCACCGTTGTTGTATAAACTTCTACATAGATTTGTTAGATGTGTACTCACTCCATATTGTTTAAGGATTTCCCACCGCTTGTTCCTATCTACTCTATCGAATGTCTTTTCTTGGTCGACAAAGGCTAAGTAGAGTGTTTCATTGAATTCAATTGATTTTTCTATAAGTTGTCTAAGAGCAAAAACGGCATCTGTGCATCCTTTGTTTTCCCTAAATCCAAGTTGTATTTCGCTTAGCTGGGGCTCTAAAGTAGTTCGTAATCTTTTTTCAAGAATGCTGCAAAATATTTTCCCAGTGTGACTCAACAGTGAAGTGCATTGTGTGCTGTCTCTTTTGCTGCCTTTGTTTTTCCAAATTGGGATAATAATGGCGTTTCCCCAGTCTCGTGGTGTCTGTTGTTCTACCCAAGCATGGTTGAATAGTCTATATAGCCAAGCTGTTCCTACTTCTCTTGCTGCTTTAATTAGTTCATTTGGTATTTCATCCTATCCCGGTGATTTGTTCAATGGGGCTAATCTGATGGCTTCTATAATTTCTTCTTTTAGTATGTCTGGTTCTAGTTCTTTGGTGACATCTGTGTAGGTCTCTTGAATTCCTGTGACATCTGATGGGATGTTGAGAAGTTGTTCGAAATACTGCTTCCATCTTATTAGGATTTGTTTTTGTTCACTTATTGGTTCTCCATTTTCGCTGTTAATTATTTCAGTTGGGTCAAAGGGTTCTCCTCTGGTTCGCATTGCACCTATCTTTTTGTAGAAGTTTCTAGTTGCCTCCTTGTAGTTTTTATTTAGGGTTTCTCCATACTCTTACAGTCTTTTTGTTTGTCCCTCTTTACTATTCTACTCACATGTCTTCTCGCTATTCTATATTCTATGTAATCACATTCCTGTTTGCTCTTCAACCACATTTTATATTTTTCCTTTTTGTTTTTTACCGCTTTCTTTACTTCTGCGTTCCACCAACTTGTTATTTTCTTTATCAGTGTTTTCCGTGGTTCCACATGTTATTTTTGCAGTATTTAAAATGCTTCTTTTGAACATCTCCCATTCTTCTTCCACTGTTTTTCTTTCTGTAGGTAATTTTACAAAGAGTTCAGTTAGTTCTTTCTCATAATTTTCCCTTACTGCCTCGTCAAGGTTTTTTTAAGTTTACTGATTCGCATGGCATGTATTTTCCTGCTCTTTGTTTTCTTCTTCTGATTGTTCTTATTGTGGCAACAACTGCTTTATGATCTGTGTTTATACTAAAATTGGGCAATGCCCTTGCATCTAATATATTTCTCTTTCTGTTATTTCTTGTTAATATAAAATCAATTGGCTTTTAGTATCTAGATCGTTCCATTTATACCATGTGTATACTTGTGAATCTTTATGTTTATAGAATGTGTTTGTTATATAAAGGTCGTGTTGGCTGCAAAGCTATATCAGTCTACTTCCGTTATCATTCCTTTCATTTTGCGGATCTCCAAATGCCCCCAGATGTTTTTCTATGCCCACTCTGTTATGTCCTAGTCTTGCATTGAAGTCTCCCATAACTATGATGTTGTCCTGCTTATCTATTTTATTTAGCACGTCATGTATGTCTTCGTAGAAGTCCTCGCATTCTTGCTCATTATTGTTTGCATTACATGGTGCGTATATCTGTACATATGTTGTAATTGTTTGTTCTTTCATTCTCACTGTTATGATTCTTTCTGATATATATTTTATTTCTAGTATTCCTCTTGCTAGCCGTGGTTCGATAACTATTCCCACACCGTGTCTTGCCCTTTCTTGCTGTTCAACAAACGTGTAACTGCAGTGGAGCTCCTTGCATCCTTTCCCCTTTGTTCTGGTGTCCGCTATTCCCATCAGTCCAATTTTCCTCTCCTCCATTGTTTCTATAAGCTCTTCTTCTTTACTATTGAAACCACAGACGTTCATTGTGCCTATTTTTTGAATCGCTGATCTATCTCGTAGTCCATTAACATTGCCGCGTCGATAGCCGTTTGAGTCAGTCCGTTTATACTTCTTAGTTTTTCTACGAGCAGTATGAAGATCCCCTGCCGGTTTGCTAGGCCAGTCGCAGGTTTAGGACACTAATCTGACAACAGGGAGTCCATCCCCTATGGCGAGCCATAGATGTCAGCGACCAATGGAAAATACTGAAGAACTAAGCCAGCCAGGCTGCTGAAACAACTATTCCAAACATTAGGATGATAGGTCGTAAGAAATGGATGATGGTAGACACCTTAAAACCAATGGAAATAAGAAAAAAATGACAACAATAACCATGAAAATATGAAGAGATTAACAGGAAAATTAGGAAATTGTGCAAAGAGAGAAACAAGCTTAGTAGTTGGAGTAAAATTGCAGGAGAATTGAAAAAAAAAATAACACCCCGAATACCAAATTAATACACAAAAATATTACTAAGAAACGAACACCCACATCAACGGGTGGCCTAAGAACCAGAAATGGCAAAATCATAATAGAAAAAAAAATAAGATTTTAAATGCATGGTCAGATTATGTGAAAGGCCTTTATAACAATACAAGAGAGGAACAGTATAATATTCCATGTAATAATGAAGGACCTCCATTTTTGAAGATGAAAGTTCAAATGCTCTTAACCATATGAAAACTGGCAAGACTCCATGTCTAGACAACATTACAACAAAAATGTCCAGTGCCTTTGACGAATATGGTATCAACCACGTCATAAGATTGTAAACACGAAATATGATACTGGATATATATAAAAAGAAAGTTAGTTGCATATCCTTTACATGACGTAGCAGTCAACCCCATCATTGTTTTGCTGTTCGTGATTCCTGGGCAAGTTTACGTTCAGTAGTTTGGCATTGCCTTCTGAACGACCGGCATCCATACCATTTCTTTAAAACCCAACGCAAAGCTGTCTTCTGCCATATCACCCGCAGCTGTGTTTCGAACGCGGGTATGTGAAATTACGAACTGCGGCCGTAGCCCCTTCGTCATGGAGCCGTATACCCACTGAATTATGTTAATATATATTTATTGAAATCCAAAAAATTCAAGAGCTCTGGAATGTGACCAACATGGAACAATTAGCATAATGAGCCTCATTTCAAAGACTTTGCTAGAATATCATGCAAAGAATTATGAAGAAAGTACAAACCGAAACAAGGGAAGAACAATGTCGGTTTATTGAAGGCAAGGGTACAGTAAATGATGTGTATTTGCTAAGAACATTAATGGGGCGTTCCTTAGGAGTAAACAAAGAAGATCTACATCTTTGCTTGATTGACCACACAAAGACTTATGATAAAGTAAGACATGTCAACATGATGCTTCATTGACTACACAAAGACTTATGATAAAGTAAGACATGTCAACATGATGAAAAAGCTTGCACATTGAATGTAAAGGCCTTAGACTTGTAAACAACATATATTGGAAACAACAAGCTGCCATAAAGATAGATAATGAAATAGATATCAGCCTATTAAGAGAGGTGTGCAACAGGGATATGTAATGGCTCCAAATGATTTGTCCTTGTATAGTGAAAATATTATTATGAAGTTAGAATATATAAAAGGAATCGCCATAACATCAATAATATTAGATATGCAGATCATGCAGTATTGATTGCAGACACCGAAAAGGATATACATCATTTAGTAGATGCGATTACTGTACACACTGAACAATTAGTGTCAGAATTAAATTGTAAGAAAACAGAGATTATAGTCGTCTCTAAGAAGAAAGAAATACCACAACGTAATACACGGGTAAAGGGAATATTCTTGAACAAGTGAATCAATACAACTTTCTCGGAACAATCATAACATCTGATGGGTGGTGCCTTGAAGAGATTAGAACAATAATCACTATTGCAAATATAGCCTGTTGCCTGATGGAAAACATAGTGACTAATGAAATGATGTCATTTGTAACGAGAAATGAATGTTGAAGTGGTACATAAACATGCACTTTTGTATGGATGTGAAATGTGGACTTCCGGTATAATGGCGACGCGATGACTCGTTGTTCTTAGGGGAGACGCTGTTCAGTGTTTTTCTGTGGATTTCCTATGGAAACTCCCGTGGAATTCGTGTGGATAGTGTTTTTCCTTTGGATTATGTGATGTTATTTCGTGTTCGTTTATTGGAAGTGTTCAAAAGAAGCCACGGAAGGCAGGTGGTGGATGAAATTTTGAGGGCAGCCGCCAGATATTTGTTGGTTATGGTCTCGAGTTTCGCGACGGCAAGCAGAGGATCTCTTTCGAGAGACAATGGTTGCGGTCATCCGGCCAGTATGGTCACTGCCATAGAGGAAAGCAACGGCAAACTACCTCTTTGAAAGTGCCTAGTTTATTATGATTCGCGTAAATACTGATCATCGCAAGACAAGGACAGAGACATTAAAATTAGTTTAATTAGGAACATGGAACGTTAGGACGTTAAACAACGACGGAAAATTAGAGAACATAACACAAGAAATTCAAAGAGAAAAAATTAATCTATTAGGTATGTGCGAAACGAGATGGACAGGAGCAGGCATCAAGATACATAAAGATGTTAAGATTATTTATTCTGGAGGTGAAGATCGACATAGGAGAGTGGCAATAATTTTGGACCGGAAAACATCAACGTTTGTTCAGAGATATTGGGCCGTGTCGGACAGAGTTCTACTAGTTAAATTGAGTGGCAGACCTTTTAACATAAATGTTATTCAAGTATATGCCCCAACAGGAGAGTCCAGTGAAGATAGTGTAGAGGAATTTTATAATGACATAGAGTCTGCCTTAAAGAAATGTAAAAATTCAGAAACAAACATCATAATAGGGGACTTCAATGCAAAAGTAGGAAGTCAAGGGGATAGATACACAGTAGGAAACTATGGTTTAGGAGAGAGAAATGAAAGAGGATACAGACTAGTAGAGTGTGCAAAAGAACAGGAAATGATTGTAGGAAACACCTGGTTCAAGCAACACCCTAGAAGATTATGGACCTGGAGGAGTCCTGATAGCAGGATTAGAAACCAGATTGACTACATTCTCATTAGCAGAAGATTTAGAAACGCGCTAACAGTAGTAAAAACAGTTCCCAGTGCTGATTGTTATAGTGACCACAGACTACTCACAGGAACATTGAGGATAAAGTTGAAGAAAGTCAAGTATATAACAGGAAACACTAAATATGACTTGTGTACATTGAGTAATGACAAGGAAATACAAAACAAATTCAACATAGAAGTACAGAACAGATTTGAAATATTGTCTGATCTAGAGATCCTATTCCAGGATGTGGATGATCAATGGGAAATGTTAAAGAATTCAATCAATGTGGCTGCAGAAACAACTATTCCAAAATTAAAGAAGGTGGGTCGTAAGAAATGGATGACTGAGGAAATTTTACACGTAATGGAAACAAGAAGACTCAACAAAAATAATCCTGCCAAATATGAAGAAATTCACAGACAAGTCAGAATATTATGTAGGAAGGCAAAAGAATCATGGCTTGAGGAAAAGTGCTTAGAAATTGAAAAACAACACAACAGTCGAAATACCAAATTAGTGCACAAAAGAATTCAGGAACTTACTAATAAAAGAACAATTATATCAACAGGGTGTCTAAAAACTAACGATGGCAAAATCATAATAGAAAAAGATCAGATTCTACATGTATGGACAGATTATGTGAAAGACCTGTATAATGATAACAGAGAGGAACAGTATGCTGTTAGATTTAATAATGAAGGACCAACAATTTTAAAGATGGAGGTTCAAAATGTTCTAAAGCATATGAAAGCTGGCAAGGCCCCCGGTGCAGATAACATCACAACAGAAATGATTAAAGCTTTAGAAGAATTTGGACTAGAGCAAGTCACTAGACTGCTGAACACATTATATGATACTGGAGATATACCTTCTGAATTATGTAATTCTGTATTTATTGCAATCCCAAAGAAATCAGGAACCTTAGAATGTGATCAACATAGAACAATTAGTATAATGAGTCACATCACAAAGATTTTGTTACGAATTATCATGCAAAGAGTGAGGAAGAAAATACAACCTGAAATAGGGGAAGAACAATGTGGGTTTGTAGAAGGAAAGGGTACAGTAAATGCTGTGTATATGCTGCGAACAGTTATTGAACGTGCTTTAGAAGTAAACAAGGATATACATCTTTGCTTTATTGACTACACAAAGGCTTTTGATAGAGTTAGACATGTCAACATTGTGGATATGCTTGCAGATCTACAAATTGATGGGAAAGACATTAGACTTATAAAAAAACATATATTGGAAACAACAAGCTGCCATAAGGATTGATAATGAAGTAGGACAATATCAACCTATTAAGAGAGGTGTTAGGCAGGGATGTGTAATGTCTCCAGATCTTTTTTCCCTATACAGTGAAAATATTTTCAGAAATGTAGAAGACCTAAATGGAATCAGCATTGGAGGACGAAACATAAATAACATTAGATATGCAGATGATACAGTATTGATTGCAGACAATGCACAGGATCTGCAACAATTAGTAGACGCTGTTGTTGCACACAGTGAGCAGCTGGGGTTGGAATTAAATTGTAGGAAGACACAGGTTATGGTCGTCACTAGGAAGAACGAAGTACCACAATGTAATATACAAGTAAATGGGAATATTCTTCAACAAGTGAATCTGTTCAATTATCTCGGAACAGTCATAACATCTGATGGCAGATGCCTTGAAGAGATTAGAACAAGAATCGCCATGGCGAAAGTAGCCTTTAGCAAGATGAAAAACATTCTGACCAATAAAATGATGTCAATTGAAACGAGAAAAAGAGTGTTGAGGGGATACATAGAGCCTGTTACTTTGTATGGATGTGAAACTTGGACAATGTGCAGTCAAGCTGAAAAACATCTGATGGCTGCAGAAATGTGGTTTCTGAGGAAAATGCAAAGAATACCATGGACAGATAGAAAAACCTATGACCAAGTACTACAAGAGACAAATGAAAATCGTAGATTGATTAGAGAAATTAGACGTAGACAGTCAAAATTTTTTGGACATGTTATGAGAAGAAATGGACTGAAGAACTTAGTGACAGCTGGCAAGATCGAAGGGAACAGACCAAGAGGAAGACCGAGAGGAAAATACCTGGATGGCTTGGCCACATGGCATGGACGAGACAGGAACACTGAGCTGATCCACGACTCTGGTGATCGAGTGAAATGGCGAATCATGACCGCCCACGCTTTCCGGCATGGCACATGATTGATTGAAATGTGAACAATGAGCAGACATGATGTTAAGATATCATGACAGTGGAAATGTGATGTCTGAGGAAAATGCTAAGAACATCTTGAACAAACAAACAGAGAAACCAATGAGCAAGTCCTACAAAAACAAATGAATATCATAAACTGATTAGTGAAATTAGACGTAGACAGTCAAGAAATACACTGAAGAACTTAATCACAACTTGGTGACAAATGGCAAGATCGAGGGGGAAAATAGAGAGGTAAATATCTAGATGGCTTGACCACATGGCATAATCGAGACAAAAACAGAGAGCCTCTGAGATCCACGACTCTGGTGAATGCGTGAGATGACAAAACATGACCGTCCCAGCTTATCAGCATGGCACATGATGATGATATGATGATCATTATTGATCTTTCTATTGCTAACTATCGTAGTGTGTTTTAACACTAATATATAATCCACATTCATACTAAGACGCAGAAAGAAAATAATTCCAACACTAGAAACATTGTGAACATTATAATAGAGACAGACCTTCGAGTTATATAGAGCATTAGAGAAAAAGTCATACAAGAAGAAGATGATTTAGGTAGTCAGAGAAACAAGATGATTACATTAAATATCAATTAGTTAAAACAACATGGCTATCAGATAGTCCAGCAAGCTGCTAAGGAACTGTTTCAAATCTATTATTGTGTGATGAAGAAGGCTTGTGTCATAGACATAGGGCATATATTCAGGCCATACTTTTAACTGCCGTGCTCCCTGGCCGAGGGGTTAGCAGCTTCCTCCGTTAACCCCGAATACTCTCGTGGTTGACGTGAGCGCACGAGAATTAGAAGTGGTTCGAGTCGCGCCAGTGACTTATGAGAGTATGGAGCCGGTCGCTCAGAAAGTCGTGGCGTGCTGATGAGCGTAATCTAGTCTAGGAATCAACATACAGCTGAAAGATGCTGGTGTTGACCGCAATATTCTGAAACAGGATTGAAACGCGGGGGGAAAAAAACTTTTAATTACTGGCTCTATATTCTTCACCGTTTAATTTGTCATTGTCCAACATGAGCAATCCATACAGAAGAATAAGAACAAAGCAAACACAACGTTTCACTAGCTGCGCTTATGTACTTGTATATTTCTGACGTTGCTTATCTCAGCAAAAGTATCTTTTGGCACGGCGGTTTGATTGTTCATCTCTCAGTCACACTTTCCGTCCGATGTCGTTGTGCAGCCTAGTTACTGAAAATGATTAAGTCGTTTGATTTGGGGATAGATAATTATAACAGACAGACTATATATTTTAGGACGTCGAAGTTCATTCCGGCGAAATGACCACGACGTTCTGGCTATTCATGACAGTTTATCTTTTAAGGAAGTCATTCAGTTGTCACCTTTGAGAAGAATCTATTTGAGACAGGTAGAGTTAGGTGAGAATAAATATTGCCACAAAATAATAACAAATTGATGCAGAAATAGTTCCTTACAGAATGAGCTAACATACTGACATTGTCGACGTTTTCATTTTCAGGCGCAAACTGTGCTCCAGAATGCAATCAAACATATGTGCCTTTTAATATGACTGAGACCATCTCAACGCCAGCCAATGAACTATTGCTCGACGTGGACAAGTTCTGCCCTGGTGGTGATACATACAACATCAGTGGTGCCGACGTACAATTTCAGTTGACAGGTTCACAACTCTTTTTCACGAAGAAGGATGCAGAGGCTCGCTTGAGCAGCAACTCATCCGTTTTTGCTAACCCTTGGACAGTAAGTAACTTATGTTAATCAATTAAATGTTGGTTGCATCAGTAATTATGCATTAAGACAGGGGAGGATTTTAAAATTATATATTACGGGGGAGAGGAAAGAAAAAGAGGAGTAACAATTATCTTGGATTTGAAAAGATCAAAATCTGTTATAGGATATTGAGCAGTGTCAGACATGGTGAAGTTAATCGGCAGATTATTTGACATAAACGTCATCAAATATATGCCCCAACAGGAGAAAGCAGTGAGGATAGTGTTGCAGAATGTCATAGTGACGTGGATAATGCTTTGAAGAAATGCAAAAATTAAGAAATAAACATCATAAAGGGTGACTTCAATGCGAAGTAGGAAAACAAGTTCAGAAAGCAATGGCAAACTACTGAACGTAAACTTGCCAAAAGATCATAACAGCAAAACCTTCTGGTGTTGACCGCAACGTCATGTAAAAGATATGCAGCTAACAAGGAGAGCAAGGCGATGGATGCACAGAACGTACACATGGTTTCAGAGAAAGAAACGAGAGAAGATACAGACTTGTAGAATGGGCAAAAGAGCATGACTTGATTGTCGGAAACACCTGGTTTAAGCAACATCCAAGAAGATTATGGACATGGAGGAGTACTGACAACACGATTAGAAACCAGACTGAATCTATCCAGATTAGCAGAAGGTTTCGAAATGCGTTAACAGTCGCAAAAACAGTTCCAAACACAGACTGTTACAATGATCACAAATTGATTACAGGCACATTGAAGGTAAAGTTAAAGAAAATCATGTATACACCAGGAAACGCTAAATATGAACTGTGTACACTGAAAAATGACAAAAACATACATGACAATTTTAACATAGAAGTAAAGAACAGATTTGATATATTGTCTGACCTAGAGATCATATTTCACGATGTGGAGGATCAATGGGAAATGTTGAAGGATTCAGTCAGTTTCACTGCAGAAAAAAATATCCCAAAATAAAAGAAAGTGGGTCTTAAGAAATGGATGACTGAAGACATTTTATGAGCATTTGAAACAAGAAGACACAACAAAAGAAATTCTGACACATATGAAGAGATTTACAGAAAATTCAGAGCATCATGTAAAGAGGCAAAAGAAGCATGGCTTCATAAAAATTTAATAGAAATGGAAAGACAACACAAAAGTAAAAATAACACATTAATGTACACAGGAATTCAGAAGCTTACCAATAAAAGAACATCTACACCAACTGGCTGCTTGAAAATAAAAGATGGAAAAATCATAACAGAAAAAGTACCTTAAATGAAGCTACCACGAGGAAGATCGACGACAACCCACCACAGACGATCAGATAGGTTGTCAAACGTATCCAAGTGGAGCTGACAGATGAACAGGTCCTGAAGCAGCTACAAGAAGAGAATCTCCACATCCAAATTTTGAAGGCGGAGCGGATTCTAACGTACTCCAAGATCCCTACTACGCTAGCGATGGTGACGACTGAGGGCAGCGAGATATCAAGTCAGGTATCGATAAACAAGAAAGATTCATTCCAAGAATCACCCAATGCTCAAGATGCCAGAGGGTCGGCCACAGCAGAACGACCTGCCGAAGCAAGACACCTCCTTACAAGGAATGTCCACTGGCAAAACAAGACAGGGACTTCCGAGCGCCCAATGACAAGAGAAAGTGCACCAACTGCCTTGGTAAGCATGGAGCAAGATACTTGGGCTATCCGTACCTCCAAAGACACAGAGACATCTTAAAGATCGCCATTACCACAAAGACACCATATAAGGAAGCAATGCGGAGGTGCGAGACAGCCACGTGCGTCTCACAAGCTGAAAGAACTCAACCTCAAAGCCAGACTGACGAACTAAAGAAACAAATTAAGCTACTCCAAACACCGGCACCAACCAGCGACAGCGAGAAACTGCTGGCTGACATAAAGGAAATACAGCAAAAGATCAAGCAAGAGGTGGAGCACATGGTGCAGACGACAAAGAAGAATGAAGAGATTCTGCGAGACATCAAAGCAGAGAGAAAAATGCTAGAAACTGAAAGGGGGCCAACCAAAATCAAACCAGCAGAAGACACGGAAAAGAACACAGAGAAGCCGCAAGATGAAACCCAACAAAAGACCGAGCCGGAACAGCAAGCTAAAGCCAGCTACGCAACCACGACGCCCAAGAAATTCAAGGGGAAATCAATATCCCGCCATGCTTCTGAAGAAAACTGAGATGAGCACAAGGACGACGACATAGAGTACATCGCGTTGTCCCCACCACCTACCTTGAAGTATCTCGTTGCGATGTGCAAAGAAGAAGAAAGGGAAAAACGAAATCAGGCCAAGGAATTCAAAAGGTGCAAGGCAGAAAAGGAAAAAAAAAAGGATGCCCAAGAAATTCAAGGGGAAACCAATGTACCACCAGACCTCTGAAGAATACCCAGATATACACTATGATGACGAACGCCCTGAATTCCCAGATAGGTACTATATAGATGGCATAGAGCTGGTCCCATGGTTTACCACGGAGGAAGAAATCGAAAGGCAGCAGAAACTCAAACTCGAAAGAGAAAAAAGGCGCAAGGAGGAAAATGAAAACACCGAAAAGCTTCTACAGACAATACACAAAAAAAAAAAAAAAAAAAAGGAAGCAAAAAGACCAAATAAAAAGTCCCCATAAGGACTGTATCCAGCCAAGCGAAACGCACAAGTAACCAACACTGACAATAGAAACCACCTGAGGAGACGGACTTAAAGGAAAACTTGACGGTCAACCAATCCCACAGCTGACGTCACAGGCACAAACTCTGCAAATCGATAAACCAGCGAATACTGGCGCAGAAAACTAGACAAACTTATCCCGCAACATGAACCATTACAAATATAACTGAAGCCACAGAGGCTAGTTGAACGATGGTGGAGAGTTTTTCTTTTTCTTTTTTTTTTTCTTTTCCAAAATGGACCTGGAAAAAGGGAAAAAGATCAAATTTTACAAATACAGATTAAATGAAAAACCTTTATGATGATATAAGAGAAGAACAACATAATATTATGAATGATAATGGAGGACAATCAATTTTGAAGATGGAAGTTCAGAATGCTCTTAACTATATGAAAACTGGCACGACATAGGATCCAGACAACATCACAACAGAAATAATTAATGTCTTAGAAGAATATGGAATAGACCAAGTTACCAGACTGCTGAACACAATATATGACACTGGCGATATACCTCATGCATTAAGTAATTCTATAGTTATTGCAATCCTGAAGAAATCAGGAGCCTTGGAATTTGATCAACATCGAACAATTGGTATAAAGAGCCATATCACGAAGATTTTGCTAAGAATTATCATGCCAACAGTTAGGAAGAAAATACAAACCGAAATAGGAGAAGAACAATGTCGGTTGTCAGAAGGCAAAGGTACAGTAAACGCTGTGTGTATCCATCGACCACGTGTCATGCCGATAAGCGTGGGCGGTCATGATTTGCAATTTCTCTCGATTACCAGAATCGTGGATCAGCTCTGTGTTCTTGTCTCGACCATACCCCGTGGCCAAGCCATCCAGGTATTTACTTCTCTGCCCTCCCCTTGTTCTCTTCCCCTAGATCTTGCCAGTTATCACCAAGTTCTCCAGTTTATTTCTTCTCATACCGTGACCAAAATATTGTGACTGTCTAATTTCTCTAATCAGTTTACGGTTTTCATTTGTTTCTTGTCGCCCGTGTGTTGCCGGGGCCCATACGGGGGAGCAAAGAATAGTAACACTGTTGCCTACCATGCATGTCGTAGGAGGCAACTGAGGAGGATATGGTTCCGTCGCCCTGCAACTGAGTGAGTGCGTGGCGCGACATTGTGAGCTGTGAGTTTCGTGTGAAATGCTTTTACATCTGACCGCGGTTGTGTGTAGCGTGAAATGTATGTTCGGAACGATGGCTGCCGGCTGTTGCTGGATTGACTGGTTTGCCTTTTCGGCTCACGAGTGCATTTTTCAGGATACTCATGGGAGTCGCCGCTGGAGGTACGGAGTTCGTGCTGTGTGCGGCGCTTTCGGCGGGTCGTCCTGTGGAAAGAGACCGAGTCATATGGGATAAAGCCCGGGTCAATGAAGTATTTCTGGTGACTGCCATTTCCATCGACGATGAACTGTATTTTTCATGGAGGACTTTTGTGTTGGCATTCTGGCGGCGGCATTATGCACAGTGTACCTGTGCGGGCTGTTGGCTTTGCCGATACTCCTGTCTGTTCCATTGTTCACTTTTGGCAGTGAGGAGCATTTTGTGTGATATTCACTGGCACAGGAACGGAGCAGTATGGGGACAGCCCGTTGCCGTGAAGTTGGAAACTAACTAACTAACTAACTAACTAACTAACTAACTAATTAACTAACTAACTAACTAACTAACTAACTAACTAACTAACTAACGAACTAACGAACTAACGAACTAACGAAATACCGAACGACCGAACGACCGAACGACCGAACGAACGAACGAACGAACGAACGAACGAACTAACTAAACTAACTAACTAATTTTATTCTTGTATGACTTGGTCATCGGTTTTTCTGTCCGTTCGTGGTATACTTTGTATTTTCCTCAGAAACCACATTTCCACAGCCATCAGATGTTTTTTTAGCTTGTCTGCTTATTGTCCACGTGTCACATCCTTACAAAATTGCAGGCTCTATGTAGCACCAGAACACTTTTTTCCTCGTTGCAACTGACATCTTTTTATTGGCCAGTATGTTTTTCATCTTGCAAAAGGCTACATTCACCATGGCAATTCTTGTTCTAACCTCTTCAAGGCATCTCCTGTCAAATATTATGACTGTTCCGAGATAATTTTACTGATTCACTTGTTTAAGAATATTCCCAAGTATATAAGTATATTACATTTTGGTATTTCCTTCATCATAGTGACGACCATAATCTGTGTCTTCTTACAATCCAATTCTAACCCAAGTTGTTTACTACATGCAACAACTGCATCTACTAAATGGTGCAGATCCTGCTCATTGTCTGCAATCAATACAGTATCATCTACATATATATTATTATTGATGCTTCGTCCCCCAATGATAATTCCTTTCATATCTTCTATATTTCTGAAAATATTTTCCCTGTACAGGGGACAAAATCTGGGGACATAACACACCCGTGTCTCACACCTCTCTTAATAGGCTGATATTGACCTACTCCAGTATCAATTCGTATGGCAACTTATTGTTTCCAACATACGTTATTTACAAGCCTAAGGTATTTTCCATAAATGTGTAGATCTGCAAGCACATCTACCATGTTGACATATCTTACTCTATCGAAAGCCTTTGTGTAGTCAATAAAGCAAAGATGTATATGTTGTTTATGTGACCGTTACCTTTTTTGCGTGGAGATGGATATTTTCATCTCCTACGTGTAATTTGTGTGCCAGGATGTAAAACCAGGAGTTTCTTCTCAAGATCTACGCCGATGCTACGGAGTTTCGTGCATTGAGCGAAGGGATCCATGAATGAATTTTCTCAGCGTGTGTGGTTCTGTGGTGTTCTATATTTTCAACATGGAAGAACAATTTGTGTGTTCCTTTGCGGAAGGCAGTCAACAAAACAAGGCGACGGGGCCAACGTGGTGGCCGCAAGCGACGCAAGCGTGGAGAGGTAAGACTTTTTAGATTTAAAAGTGACAGTCTAGGCCTGAGGTATACTCGCATCCTATATTGGAACTGCGACAGCGTAAAAAAACGTGGCCCTATTCTCGAAAACCTGGTTTACAGGAATGACATTGTAGCACTCCAGGAGACGAGACTGGGTGATCAACTACTCAAAATGGCCGGCTTCAAATGTTTCTATAACAGGTGACATCAGGGAATGGCGATTCTCATCCGCGACAGCATGGTTGCTTCAGAGCTAGACATGTCCAGCTGAGACAATGACGACATACAAATACAGGCGGTCAGAGTTCAATCCCGTCTACCATTCGTGTTAGTTAATGTTTATGCCCGTAACGCGAGTGTGGATACCCAGTAGTGGTTGTGCTTAAGTGACATATTAGGTGATGAAAAAGATTTCATTTTCTGTGGTAATTTCAACGCTAAAGGCAGATCATGGGGAAACATTTCCTCCAACACACAGGGGAGGAGCTCGAGACTGCACTTGAAACCATTGACCTGGTTTGTAAAAACAGTGGCTGTGTCACCAGAACAGCAAGCCGCCCAGGTGATGAGGACAGTGCTATTAATCTGGCGCTAATTTATCCTGCACTCACTACAGTGTGTAGATGGGGTGTCCTAGGGTTCCACGGCACTGACCACCACTCTTGCAGCATATTGGTGGAGAAAGGCAGAACCAGGCAGCACAACTCAACGGTAAACACTTTCCAGTATTACAGTACAGGGTAAGATGTGATATGTGGTGAGTAAAATCAGGCGCGACAAGCGCAGAAAATATCAGGGCAGAAAAAAAAAAGCTGGGAGCAGCCACCCTGGTGGAATTTTGTGATGGAGAAGGCCTGGATGGATAAGCGTAGTGCTGTAAGGAAATGGCAAAACGCCAAGAAGAACAGCGTTGCTCATAGTAATCCCTGCATGTACTTCGAAAGAGAGATGCCCACAAAAGTAAGCAATTTAAATGAACTGGTTAAGGTGGTTAAAAGTGAAAAAAATTGGCATAAGTATGTCAAAGTGTAAGCACAGACAAGTCACTGAAATTGTTCTGGCGACTACATAAAAGCATGAGTAGGGTAGTCAAGACTAAGAGCATTTCTGACTTCCAATGTGCTGGCCTCACCTGGCAGAGGACTGACGAGAACAGGGGCATAGCCCTCTTCGAACGCTATCTAGAGCAGAGCAACCAGACAAATATGAGAGGCCGAAATCTTGCCAAGGAAGTCACATCAGACAGGTGTAAGACCCAGAAGATTTTGGATAAAGACACAGTGACAGTGAAAGAAATCAAGGCTGTGCTTCGACGATAAAAAAAACAGCGCTCAGGGCCAGATGGCATGAGATACGACATCAATAGGTGTACCGACAACGAACTAGAGAAACTAGCAGACATGTACAACAACAGTATAGAGAATGCTAGCATCAAGGAGGAGTGGTTATACTACTATCTGATTCCCTTGCCGAAGCCTAGCAAAGATCACACAAAAATTCAGGGATATCGTGTAATAACCGTGCAGAATACAATAGGCAAACTGCTGGAGAAGTTAGTTGCCAGAAAAAATAGCAAGCCAGATAGAGAAGCAAGGCGTTTTCCCACCTACCCTGGGAGGGTACCGTCCCAAAAGAGAAACCTGGACTAATGCAGAAGTTTTGCCCATGATGTTTATGAAGGTTTCTACTCAGGCATTGAAACCTTTGCTGCAGCGCTTGATCTGGAGGACGCGTACACCAGAGTACCATTGGGTTATCTAATGCTTCAGCTTCTTGAACTCAAGATAAGTCCGTTCCTCCTTAGTTGAATCACTGCAGCCCTCTTCCAACGGAAAGTAGTTTTTAGATGTGGCAGTTGGACGTCGAATTCAACAACTATATATCCTGGCTTACCACAGGGATCACCATTATCTCCGGCGCTGTTCAACGCCTACACTGTGAGAATCACCAGCGATCAGATCACTGGACCGTGGAGAACATTGTCTTATTCCGACGATGATGTAGTGTATCGTCAGATTAAGGATAGAGATCAGGTTGCTGTGGAACTGCAAACCGAATTCAAACGCGTAAGTACTTGGTGTGCTGAAGCTGGGGTAATGGTCAACCCAACAAAGGCAACTGTGACATGGTTCTCTTTGAATAATCATATACGCCAACATCAACTGTTAATCTGTGTTCAGAGACTGTGGAAAGAACGCAGGCAATGAATTACCCGGGGATACGTTTTGATCGAAGCCTTGCTTATAATGAGCACATAGACCAGGTGATAACAAAGACCAAGCGGGGTTTGGATGCGATGCGGGTGATGGCGGCAGCAAACTGTGAGCAGCGCCATCCATGCCTCCTATACGAGGGGCTGGTCATGTAGGTTTTTGAGTATGCGATGGTGATCCTGACTCTCAGCCATAAGCAGATAGAAAGGATGGAGAGGATACAAAGCGAGACTATTCGCATTACTCTTGGATGTACAAGAGATACAGCATGTAGGGCAGCGCTACCTTCTTGATTTTCCAACCATTGAAGAGAGACGGCAAATATGCAGAGCACGTGCCTACCTCAGAGTCAACGCAAACACACAACATCCACTGCATAGTGAAATTAGGAAGGTGAAGGGCAGCAGGTTAAAAAGAGGAAGGTCTTGGATGGATAAAGCGGAAGACATTCTTCAACAGGTGTGTTCACTGGAGGACTTAGAACCTGGCGAGGAGTGGGTACACGTGCCAACAGATTTCAGTACCTCCTTTTCAGTTTGCATCCAACTAGACAGGAAATGCAGACAAGAACATCCGGCTGCTGTGGAGGCGGGAAGAACAATCGTTGATTTTCGAGAATTCGTTAGACGGTGATGCTGTCATTCACACAGATGGGTCGGTCGTCCGACATGTGAGAAGCTCAAGGGCCTTTACGGCGTGGGCCGGAGGGAGAATAGTGAAGGAGGACTCTAGTGCTTTTGTTGAGACCACAAGTAGCCTGACTATGGAAGTCATGGCAGTAAGTAAAGCAATAACACGGCTCAAGACACAGACACTCACTAGGGCATTAGTACTTAGCGACTCAATAAGCGTACTCAAGAGGATAGAGACAGAGTGGATCCTAAGAGAGTGGTTGCTGTCTCTGGAGCGGTCTCGGTTGGCAAACATTAGTTTCATCTTCATGCCAGGGCATGCGGGAGTACAAGGAAATTAGCTGGCTGACAAGCTCGCAGGTATGGCTAATGTGGAGGGCGGACGCGCGATGTACCAGGCTGACATTCCGAATGCTCCACGAGAAGTAAAACTTTTGCGAGATCCAAGTGATGACTGCGAATCTACAACCACTGTCAGACTGCGAGGACAGCAAATTAAACACTTTGCAGGAAGCCAAAGAAAATTGATAAACCAGCACAGAAATGGTGTCGTTAGCCGCTACACGCTGCGGGATTTGCTGAGGAGGGGATCCGAGCACTTATGGACTGAATGGTTCGATATGAAATGAGGATGATCTGACGACTAACTAACTAACTAACTAACTAACTAACTAACTAACTAACTAACTAACTAACTGTCATAGGAGGTATAATATCAAGGAAAGGAAGATGTAATTTCCTATACTTAGGTGCTCAAAGACAAAGAAGCGCAACACTGACTTTTAATGGGCCAGAGAAGAAAAGGACAATAAGAAGAAATAGAGAAAGAGCACTGTGTATATTCTCCTCTGTTAACAAGAAAAGGGGTAGAATTTAGACAGAAGATTCCAGGAGTTCTTAGGGCGGGGGATATACTCCCCAGACAGAAGATTACACTGCTGGACTGTAACAGGATCAATGAGTTTACACAACAAACTACAGACTAAACAAAACAAATTAAGAACAACAAAATTAGGCTTTTATTGACAGAACTGCATGATTTAGTGACAAACAGGCATCTTGACATTTCACATAACTGACATATACAGAAATGGGAACCTATGTTCCCACAGTAATCACTGCTGCCTAACATCACTATACACATGACTAGGTACCCATCTCCACAAACCAACAAGGACATGGCAACAACAGAGCCTCAACGTAAACAACAATGGTAACAGCAGGTATGGACTCTCTATTGTTATCATCTCAGGACTCATGGACAGTCAGTACATACAGAAATGGGAATCTGAAATCCCACAGTTAGAGACAACTGCTGCCTAGCACTGACTCCAGGGGCGGTCTCTAAATGACAGTGAGATCTCAATCATGTTCAATTGAGTCGAAGGGCACCCTCAATACCCACACAAGACACCCGCATCACATAAGTCGACTGGGACCAGATACAGCGAAGAGCCATAACATGACGGATAACAAAACTATAACCCTAACAGCAGAGATATAGTGGCATAAACAGGTATACGAAGGGTATACGGAAGGGTATACGAAAGGGGATGTGAGTGGCCTACGACATTAACCAGAGCCGGGGCTCAAGTTTGCTCTACAACCACAACCATGGCCAGGGGTCACTACCAAGAGTGGGCTTACAAATTTCCAGTCATTTTGATGGATTTCCTCGGTCCTCGTGTGTGGACCACACAAGCCAGTCTTGGTTAAATCTAGAGGCATTTGTGACTCCCTGCTCTGGTCCAGTGACTGGGGAGGGCTGGTTAAAGCCTCCCTATTCTATACTACAGCGATCTACATAATCGCTCCTTCGGCCACGGTTGTCAGGTTTTGAGAGACCGGGAAACTGACACGCGCCTCTATTTATCCTTGCTTCCAGAGCGGCTTCCCATCGTACCCCAGGGCACTGCAAGGGATGCTGGTATTGGTAACATCATCATCATTATGCATCGCGTCAAGCGATTACACATCTCACCCCCAATTTTTCGACGGTCCCCGTCGAATACTCTAGACCCTTAGGGTTTAGACAAAACACTAGGGCTATTTAAGTAAACAATCAATTAAGGGGGTTTCACCATGGGACTTAAACCTCTCAGTGTAAATCTGTTACCAGTTATATTTTCTGAACCTGCCTTAAAAACATACGTCAGTGACAATTTACAAAAGTCAGTCCCTGACAAAAGATAATACCATATCTTCTGAGTGGCCCTGAGGAATATGCAGTCTGCATACAAAATAAACCACCAACCCTGACATCAACATCAACACTTAGCTCCATGGATGCAATACATAGGGGCACAAAAAAAAATTTCACACAGGCATCCCCTTAAATTTACAATCCCTACTTGTAACCAAAAAAAAAAACGACCGGAAATCACATGCATGCTATCCACTAGATCACCTGCAAACCAAGATGCAGACATCCTTGCCACTGAAAAAAAATATAATTTCCATAACTATGCAGGCAAACCCAGTTTTTGTTCCCCCGGTTTGATTCTGGTAGCCCCGCTTCTGCCAGCAACATCCACCAGTTCCATGGGATGAGTCAGTAATTTCTCCGTTGTCACAGTGATACCCAAATGAAGCAGGGTAGAAAAATACCTGTACATGGGAGAAAAAACAAAGCAAAACAAAACATGCTGGAAGACATGGCGTCTCGGACTCACATTGTGTGGGTGGGGATTCCTAATTCGAATTACCATTGAATGACACAAAATAATTAACTAGCAATTAATTATTTGTCCATGTCGTGGAAATATATAACGAATGTTTCTGTCTGATGATGCTCACTGGATACCGTTTACTCCCACTTAACAACGTTTATTATGTTTAAATTTTCTATGCACAGGAGAAATATAGGACATCACTGTTCATTCGCCGCTCAACACTTAATGTCCACTTATATCATGAACCTCGATGAACACGCTGGTATTATTAACTCCTCTGCTTCCGCCTATAAGGAAAGGATTTTCTTATCACCACAGGTAACATTGTCATGTCACTTCAAACGAATATGGTGAACTGATGTACAATAAGGGAAACATCCTCCTCGATGATCTCCGGTGATGATGCCACCATTGGGGATTGAATATGGATGTCCAGCGCTCTGCTGCTGGTGGGACACACTGGTGGGATGGATTTCTGATGTCCCCTCTTCCAGACAAACAAGGGAAAGGTACTTCTATGGATGGCCCCAGATGTTGGCACTGCTGAAATCAGTCGCATAAACAGTCCACAACTGTTCTCCCAAAAGAATCAACAGAATTTTTCTCTTGGACAAGCACAGCCCCAGCCTCTATTGAATGTGGGAGCATTCTGCTCTCATGTAGTCGTCAACCACCTCTGTAGCTTTCTGAGTAAAGCTTGATGGTTTCAGTAGGAATATATATATGCATATTCCAAATGACTTTATAGTATAAGTTTGGTGACCTTCGTTGGAGTTTTCGCACTCTTAATTTATACCAGCGGACTCAGACTGAGCGCCGGCTGGATGGGAAACTTCGGTTCCCTAGACAATGAATAAGGTCACCTTTAATTTCGACGACTAGAGATGTGGTGTAGGTCTGGATGCTCTTCTCTCAATGCTGTGCTTCTTGGATACTTGGGGAAAAAACCTGAAGCCAGTTAATGTCTTTGGCCAGGGACCTCTCACACCCCCAAAAAGGCAAAATACAACAACATGGAACTACCACCTAAAAGAATCACTGAAGACTGGAACAGACACCAACAAGATAATCTAAAGGCCGCCAAACAATCCTGGCAGGCTCGCCACTTGTCATAGGAGGTATAATATCAAGGCAGGAAGATGTAATTTCCTATACTTAGGTGCTCAAAGACAAAGAAGCGCAACACTGACTTTTAATGGGCCAGAGAAGAAAAGGACAATAAGAAGAAATAGAGAAAGAGCACTGTGTATATTCTCCTCTGTTAACAAGAAAAGGGGTAGAATTTAGACAGAAGATTCCAGGAGTTCATAGGGCGGGGGATATACTGTTGTACACCCCAGACAGAGGATTACACTGCTGGACTGTAACAGGATCAATGAGTTTACACAACAAACTACAGACTAAACAAAACAAATTAAGAACAACAAAATTAGGCTTTTATTGACAGAACTGCATGATTTAGTGACAAACAGGCATCTTGACATTTCACATAACTGACATATACAGAAATGGGAACCTATGTTCCCACAGTAATCACTGCTGCCTAACATCACTATGCACATGACTAGGTACCCATCTCCACAAACCAACAAGGACATGGCAACAACAGAGCCTCAACGTAAACAACAACGGTAACAGCAGGTATGGACTCTCTATTGTTATCATCTCAGGACTCATGGACAGTCAGTACATACAGAAATGGGAATCTGAAATCCCACAGTTAGAGACAACTGCTGCCTAGCACTGACTCCAAAGGCGGTCTCTAAATGACAGTGAGATCTCAATCATGTTCAATTGAGTCGAAGGGCACCCTCAATACCCACACAAGACACCCGCATCACATAAGTCGACTGGGACCAGATACAGCGAAGAGTCATAACATGACGGATAACAAAACTATAACCCTAACAGCAGAGATATAGTGGCATAAACAGGCATAAACAGGTATACGAAGGGTATACGGAAGGGTATACGAAAGGGGATGTGAGTGGCCTACGACATTAACCAGAGCCGGGGCTCAAGTTTGCTCTACAACCACAACCATGGCCAGGGGCCACTACCAAGAGTGGGCTTACAAATTTCCAGTCATTTTGATGGATTTCCTCGGTCCTCGTGTGTGGACCACACAAGCCAGTCTTGGTTAAATCTAGAGGCATTTGTGACTCCCTGCCCTGGTCCAGTGACTGGGGAGGGCTGGTTAAAGCCTCCCTATTCTATACTACAGCGATCTACATAATCGCTCCTTCGGCCACGGTTGTCAGGTTTTGAGAGACCGGGAAACTGACACGCGCCTCTATTTATCCTTGCTTCCAGAGCGGCTTCCCAACGTACCCCAGGGCACTGCAAGGGATACTGGTATTGGTAACATCATCATCATCATCCATCGCGTCAAGCGATTACATAACTAACTAACTAACTAACTAACTAACTAACTAACTAACTAACTAACTGACTAACTAACTAACTAACTAAATAACTAACTAACTAACTAACTAACCAACCAAACAGCCAACTGACTGACTGACTGACTGACTGATTGACTGACTGACTGACTGACTGACTGATTAACATGAGGGACGCAAGTATTGTTACAAAGGTGACAGAAGCGATTGCAACAACTATCGCGGCATTTTCCTCCTCAGCATTACAGGCAAGATTGTCGCTCGAGTAATCCTAAATAGATTACACATCCTTGCTGAAAGAATTTACTACGAATCACAGTGCAGATTTAGAACTAACAGGTCCATCATTGACATGATTTTCTCACTCAGGCAGATCCAAGAGAAATGCAGAGAACCGAGGAAGCCATTATATATTGCCTTCATCGACCTCAAAAAGATATTTGACCTCATGAGCAGAGACGGCCTTTTAAAGATTCTTGAGAAGATAGGATGTCCACCCATCCTGCTAAGTCTCGTGGAATCATTTCACGAAAACATACAGGGGACTATTTTATTTGACGGCTCAACATCCCAGTCATTCAGCATCAGCAGTGGAGTAAAGCAGGGCTGCGTGCTTGCTCCTACACTCTTTGGTATCTTCTTCGCCCTTCTCTTAAGACAGGCATTTCGGATTATCACTGAAGGCATATACCTCCATATATTGGTTTAGGGGGTCTGCATGGTCTCGATGTATGGTGTCCGCCTCGGGTGCTGAAGGTCCCGGTTTCAAGCCCCGGTGAAGACCGGGATGTTTTCTCGTGGACCTCTAGTAATAAAATTTCCCCGGGTTTCTGGGTAGTGAGACCGGCGCCCGTGTGTATTGTTGCGCACGTAAAAAAATCCCTTGGCAGTTGTAAATCGAAAAAGAGTTGCTTAACGGCGCTGCCCGGGCAAAATTTTGAATTAAAAATCTACCCAAGGTATTTCAGGATACTCGCCGGTGCTACGGAGTTCGTGCACTGAACTGAGTTTCTCCAAACTCAGGTTTGAGTTAGGAGGAGAAAGGAGCATTTATGGGTTGCAAAGGTGTGCCGTGATGTTGATCCATCGACTAAACTAAACTAAACTAACCTAAACTAACTAAACCTCCATATAAAATCTGATGGCAAACTTTTTACCCCATCAAGACTCAAGGCAAAGACCAAAATAAAATCAAGATGTGTAAGAGAACTGCTTTTTGCAGACGATGCAGCACTGACTACTCATGCAGCAGAAGATCTGCAACGGCTCATAGATCGTTTTGCAGCCGCCTGCGGAGACTTTGGGCTCACCATCAGCTAAATAAAACACAGGTGATGAAACAAGATGCTGGTGCGCCTCCATAAATCAAAATGTCTAATTACGAACTGAATGTGTTTGCGTATTTGTGGTCGATAATATCAGATAATCTTTCCTTAGAGACAAAAATCGACAGACGCATTGTAAAGGCAGCCACAACACTTTCCAGGCTAGCTAAGAGAGTTTGGGAGAACAATAGACTAACAGAGCGTACAAAAGCTCAAGTATATAAAGCATGTGTTGTTAGCACACTACTCTATGGGTCTGAATCCTTGTGGTACTCAAGACGGGAAATTAAGTTGAATTCCGTCCACATGAGATGTTTGATTCGTATCCTGGGCAAACCGTGGAAAGACCATTTAACAAACAAACATGTGCTTGACAGAGCGGATATTACCACAGTGCATTTCATCCTCAAGCAGAGACGCCTCCGGTGGCTGGGCCAAGTATCTCGAATATTCCCAAAGATCTCCTATACGGAGAACTAGCCACTAGGAAGAGGCCACCGGAAGACCCCAAATGCGATATAAGGATGTGTGTAAACAAGACATGAAAATCCTCGGCATTAATCCAGACACGTGGGAAAGAGCTGCAGCAGACAGATGTTCCTTGAGAAGAGATGTACGAAACGGACTGGTGCTCTTTGAGCTCAATCTGATTCAACAAACTGAGGATAAGTCACAAGCATAAAACGCAGTCACTTACTGCGAGACCTGCCTCGTCTTACAGAGGAGGAAACTGTGACAGAGACTGTAACTCTCGCATCGGACTATACAATCACTAGCTGCTCTGTCAGGTGCCTCCCCAGCGGCACAACTCTATAGTCCTTCAGGACTGAAAGACTACTACTACTAATACTATGTTATTAAGCAGTTAATCCAGTACTATCTACTCCACAGATGACTGTGAAGGTTTCTGATACGGAAGGTAACTTCACATTCCTTACTGTCTTTGTCCGGTTGACATCTATCAACGACAATAAAGCAACCATCAATAACCTGAACATAAACAAAGTGCCAGAAAATACTCCCGTAGGCAGAAAAATTGGAGGATGCACACTGACAGACGGAGATTACCCATGGTCTGATCATGCCATTCCGTATGTGGCGATAGGTAGGTCCACGGAGTTAGTTAATATATGTCTATTGTTTACTGTTGCTTGATTGCCTACTCCAATCGTAAACTTGCTGGAGCGACAGATGTGCATCGTGATATCACCGGCAAGTGGCACTTGGTGTCTGTAGCAACAAAACTGATAACCGACAAATCAACTGTGTTGTCTTTAGAATTCATAACACGAATTTAAGATTTCATTTGAAATTCCGCGGTGTATTGTCAATGGGAATATTGTATTTGTATTATGTTTGGTGTATGTTATCAGTTATCAGTTATCAGTTTTCAGTTAGGGTATCTTCATTGCACTCCGGACAGGTACATAGGTGCTCAGATCCTCCCCCCCCCCCCCCAAACCTAGCTTATGCATCAGCGTTCGGTGGCTAATAGTGCCAGTTCTGTGCTGGTTGACGAGGCACCTCGTTTTCCCGATGTACCTCTCGTGTCTGGCCGTGCATATTCTTACTCCCAAGTCTTTCATCCTGGACAGCGATTGGATTCACTGACGTCAAAGTCCTCTGTTCTCACCATATCTTTAAGGACGTTAATAACATCGGCACGATCCATGGGCTGGCCATCTGCAGGGGGTGCAGAGCCAGCCAGTTTATCAGCTCGTTCATTTCCCTCGACTCCAGCATGTCCGGGAACGAAGATGAAGATGACTTTACGGACATCAGATTTCCACAGCGACTCAATCCACTATCTACGTACAGATCCAGTTTCGACCTTCCGAATCATGCTCATTGAATCACTTAGTACACACACGTTGGTAAATGCTGTGATTCTAGCCATATGAAAGCCTGTGTAACTGCCATCACTTCCATTGTCATGCTGCTCGTGGTGTATGTTATGAATTGTTAGTTGATACTCAACTTGTAGTGGCTTTCTATACACATATCAGTGTCTTATCTATTTCCTGCAACAACCGTATGATTTGTATAGTTGATTGTGAATGCTTTGGTTTGTATTATGACAAAAGTGTAAATGGATGTTCCAGAAGTGAAGAAGTAATGAATTTGATTGCAAACATTGCTTGGCTGCCAATACAGTGTTGTGAGCTCAATCCCAGAAGCGACAGGATGGTTGGTTTCTAACAAACACGGCTCTTGGGCCGATCAGCCTCACAAAAAAGTGTGTACCAGAGAGTTAGATGTGTCTGTGATTTTCTGAGAAAGAAAGGAGTGGAGGAAGGTACGTGACCATCCCAGCACACATGTCGTGGCCTAGAACACACGAAGACCTAACTTTTCACAACCACACAGCAGAATGTGCTCTGTAACTGTCTCCGCTTTTAACGCATCATCATCATTAATAGTTAGAAAACAATAAACACACAAGCCTCTGGTAGCATAAATACTGAAACAAGTGTTGAGATAGGGGTCCTTGGTGGCAAGAAAATAAATATCAGTAGTGAAGCTAGTTATAAAACGACATCTAATTAAAAACTATTGCAAACAAGAGGCATAAAGCAGCATCCGAAAAAAGTATATGTATCACCGATAAAACAGTAAACATGTGCAGTCTTCAGTCAGAGACAATGTAGTGATCAGGGCCTTGCACACCAAGAAAGTGGTCCGGGATCAGTGGTCCGGAATCAGTTGTCCGGGATCAGATGTCTGGGATCAGATTTCCGTGATGAATTGTCCGGGATCAGTTGTCCGTGATCATTTGTCCGTGATCAGGTGTCCGTGATCATTTGTCCGTGATCATTTGTCCGTGATCACATGGATGGCGCAGTCTATTATGGACATGTATGCACAGTCTATTATGGACACGGATGGCACAGTCTATTATGGACACGGATGGCGCAGTCTATTATGGACACTATGGCGCAGTCTATTATGGACACGGATGGCACAGTCTATTATGGACACGGATGGCACAGTCTATTATGGACACGGATGGCGCAGTCTGTTATGGACACGGATGCCGCAGTCTATTATGGACATGGATGGCGCAGTCTATTATGGACATGTATGCACAGTCTATTATGGACACGGATGGCACAGTCTATTATGGACACAGATGGCGCAGTCTATTATGGACACGTATGGCGCAGTCTATTATGGACATGTATGGCGCAGTCTATTATGGACATGTATGGCGCAGTCTATTATGGACATGGATGGCGCAGTCTATTATGGACATGGATGGCGCAGTCTATTATGGACACGGATGGCGTAGTCTATTATGGACATGTACGGCGCAGTCTATTATGGACACGGATGGCGCAGTCTATTATGGACATGGATGTCGCAGTCTGTTATGGACACGGATGGCACAGTCTATTATGGACACGGATGGCGCAGTCTGTTATGGACACGGATGGTGCAGTCTATTATGGACACGGATGGCGCAGTCTGTTATAGACATGGATGGCGCAGTCAATTATAGACACGGGTGGCGCAGTCTATTATGAACACGGATGGCGCAGTCTGTTATAGACACGGATGGCGCAGTCTGTTATAGACATGGATGGCGCAGTCTGTTATAGACACGGATGGCGCAGTCTGTTACAGACACGGGTGGCGCAGTCTATTATGGACACTATGGCGCAGTCTATTATGGACACGGATGGCGCAGTCTGTTATGGACACGGATGGAGCAGTCTATTATTGACACGGATGGCGCAGTCTGTTATGGACATGGATGGCGTAGTCTATTATGGACATGTATGAAGCAGTCTATTATGGACATGTATGGCGCAGTCTATTATGGACATGGATGGCGCAGTCTATTATGGACATGGATGGCACAGTCTAGTATGGACACTATGGCGCAGTCTATTATGGACACGGATGGCGCAGTCTATTATGGACACGGATGACGCAGTCTATTATGGACACGGATGGCGCAGTCTATTATGGACACGGATCGCACAGTCTATTATGGACACTATGGCGCAGTCTATTATGGACATGGATGGCGCAGTATATTATGGACACTATGACGCAGTCTATTATGGACATGGATGGCGCAGTCTATTATGGACATGGATGGCGCAGTCTATTATGGACATGGATGGCGCAGTCTATTATGGACATGGATGGCGCAGTCTATTATGGACACTATGGCGCAGTCTATTATGGACATGGATGGCGCAGTCTATTATGGACACTATGGCGCAGTCTATTATGGACATGGATGGCACAGTCTATTATGGACACTATGGCGCTGTCTATTATGGACAGGATGGCGCAGTCTATTATGGACACGGATGGCGTATACTGACAAGAATCTTACGCTAGCCCAACTATATGAACTGGGAGTGAAGCTTGGATGAACACGTCGATCTGTTGCTTAAAAAGTCGCTTAAAAGTCGACAGGGTAGACTTCACTGCACCGGGTTTTATCCCATATGGCTCGGTCTCTTTCCGCAGCGTGGAAAGCGTCGCACAAAGCACGAACTCCGTAGCTCTAGCGAAGACCCACAGGAGTCTCCGAAGAATTTCACTCGTTAACCGAAGGACGCGCCGGTTTCCCTGGCCGAGGAGTTAGGAGCTTTCGTGGTTGACGTGAGTGCACGAGAATTGGAAGCGGTTCGAGTCGCGCCTGTGACTTATGAGAGTATGGAGCCGGTCGCTCAGAAAGTAGTGGCGTGTTGATGAGCATAATCTAGCCTATGAATCAACATATAGCTGAAAGATGCTGATGTTGACTGCAATATCCTGAAACAGGATGGAAACGCTGAAAAATAAAACGACGCGGCCCGGAATCGAACCCACAACCTTCGGGTCCCGAGTCAAACGGCTTGACTACTTCGCCACGGAGACTATTTCCGACAATCTGTTTCCGAGGTCAGGAGAGGAGACACCATGACCAACTCCCCGTGGGAACAGTGAGCACGAATACTTTGGAATGGCTGCTTCATCAGAGGAATAAGAAACTATGTGCAGTGAAGTCTTTCGACACAACATACCATAATATATCTAGCCTAGATTATGCACACCCCAACGGCAGTATATGCCTTTGTTAGTTTTTTCTATTATTCTTTTAGTAAGAAAACGTGTTCTCGAAGTTTCCTTTAACTGGTTTGTACTCATAGAGCTTTACTTATATCAAAATAATATTTTTCCGTAGTGAATTTGAATAACGAAGATACAAACAATAGATTGCACGCTTTATTGCCTGGCATATTTAGCTGCATCTCGTCAAGTACATACTGCAGAATTCACACAATATAAATTAAAATAACTAGATAAATTCTTCAAACTGAAATATACACACGTTCACACAGTAATGTCAACTGTCTAGCACGGTAATTTTAAACTATCATGTCTTTCTGTTGCACAAAATTGGCCTATGTAGATTAATCATTATGGCTTCTGCAAACTTTAACAAGCAACTATTTTATGTATTAGACAACACGCGAAAGGCACTGTCTCTATCAATCACATGGGCGGTTTCCAAAACATGCCGTGCAATCGACGAAGCAAGAAATGTGTGGTTTGTCGTCCTTCCTAGGCTCCCATCGCCTGTGTGTAGTGTCTTGTCAATCTAATTAGGAGATATGTGTTCAACCGCTCTGTTGTTTAACTGCCGCTCTGTTCTGCCGATGTAGATAGACTGGCATCTGTATGTGAATTGGTAAATGTAATTAGATTTGGCGTACAAAGGGACAGATTCCTTAACTGCTGGGGTGGGAATAAGTGTGATTCTGTACCTAATAACTGGATTTGCAGCACAGAATGTTCGGTCGACCGATGCATTACGTCATCCCCTCGAAAGGTTAGCTGGATAAATACCATGAGGCTGAAGTACAAGCGTTGGTTTTCGAGAATTCGCTAGACGGTGACGCGGTCATCTACACAGATGGGTTGGTCGTCCGACATGTGAGAAGCTCATGGGCCTTTACAGCTCGGGCCGGAGGGAGAATTGTGAAGGAGGACTCTGGTGCTTTCACTGAAACCACAAGTAGCCTGACCATGGAAGTCATGGCAGTAAGTAAAGCAATAACATGGCTCGAGACACAGACATTCACTAGGGCTTGTTTCCTTAGCGACTCAATGAACATGATCAAGAGGATAGAGGAGGGGTCGATCCGAAGAGAATGGTTGCTGCCTCTGAAGCGGTCTCGGCTGGCAAAGATTAGTTTCATCTTCGTGCCAGGGCATGCGGGAGTACAAGGAAATGAGCGGGCTGACAAGCTCGCAGGTGAGGCTACTGTGGAGGGCGGACGCGCCATGGACCAGGCTGACATTCTGAATGCTCTACGAGAAGTGAGACTTTTGCGAGAACCAAGTGATGACTGTGAATCTACAACAATGGCCAGACTGCGAGAGCAGCAAATTAAAAGAGGGATGGCCAAACAAGAACACTACGCAGGACGCCAAAGAAGATTGATAAACCAACACAGAACTGGCGTTGTTAGCCGCTACACGCTGCGGGATTTGCTGAGGAGGGGATCCGAGCACTTATGGACTGAATGGTTCGATGTGCAACGAGGATGATCTGTCGACTAACTAACTAACTAATACCTTGAGTTTAGGGACTTTAGTTTGGTATGGTTTTGGTTTGGACTGTTGGCAGTGGCGCTTTATACATCCTGTGGAGTACCCATTCACGTTTAAGACATTCTTCAGAGTCTCAGTGTTTTCTGGGTGCATATCTTCCTAGCACGATCAAACAGGATCCGTACTACGCCCCGTTTGCACATGACAGGCGCAAAGCTCTGAAAATTTAAGTATTGGCCAGTCCATGTTTCTTTGCGGTACGCAGATCTTTGAATTGTGCCACTTGCTCTACGTCTCATTAGAAAATCTAGGAACGGCAACGCTTCGCTGTGTTCGTGTTCCAGAGACAGAGATGTTGTTATGCGTCATGTTCATTATGGCCTGGAGCCATGTTGATTGTGGCTCGTCTGTTGTTATAATAAGTATATCGTCCACATAACGACGGTATAAGACCAAAGTTTTAATATCCGAGGATCTCTTTTCTTCTAAATGTGCCATGAAGATGTCCGCTAGAATAGGACCAACAGGACTCCCCATGCCCACTCCGTCAATTTGGCGTTATGACTTGTTTTAGAAAATTGAATTTTATGTTGGCGGTACATAGTAGTAATAGCTTCTCCAGAATAGATGTTGGCTTGCATAGTTTTAATTGTTTGTCTTTAATTCGTTCACTTATGATTTCCACTGTCTGATCGATGGACCGTTGGCGAATCCATTCATCATGTGCCATGCCGGTAAGCGTGGGCGGTCATGTTCTGCCATCTCACTCGATCACCAAAGTCGTGGATCAGCTCGCGGACCACGCGGCCAAGCCATCCAGTTATATACTTCTCGGTCTTCCCCTTGGTCTCTTCCCTTCGATCTTGCCAGTTAGTTAGTTAGTCGCAGTTCCAACTTCACAGAGACGGGTCGTCCCCATTATGCCCCGTTCCTGTGCCAGTGAATATCACACAAAATGCTCCCCACTGACCAATGTGAAAAGTGGAAAAGACAGGAGTCTCGACAAACAACAGCCCGCACAGATACACTGTGCATAATGCCGCCGCCAGAATGTCAACACAATAGTCCCCCACGAAACACCCAGTTCACCTCTGATGTAATCGGCAGTCATTTTCCCATCTGGATGTTTCCTAGATGTTCACCCACACATTCCATGAAATACAGTTCATCGTGGATGGCAGTGGCAGACAACCATAAGCCCAGCAGCCACGCATTTCTGCATAAGGCAAAAACCGGTCAACTCTGGGACATAGCCATCTGCCATCAATCCGAACATGCAGTCACCTTCCAAAAAACCTCGAGCAGATTCAAAAGCATTTTACACGAAACTCACAGCTCACAGTGTCGCGCCACGCACTCACTCAGTAGCAGGGCGACGGAACCATCAAGCCTCCTTAGTCGCCTCTTACGACATGCGTGGTAGGCTACAGTGTTGCTATTCTTTGCTTCCCTTATGGGCCCCGGCAACATACGGGAGATCTTGCCAGTTGTCACCAAGTTCTCCAAGTCATTTCTTCTCATAACACGCCCAAAAAATTTTGACTGTCTACGTCTAATGACTCTAAACAGTTTACGATCTTCATTTGTTTCTTGAAGGACTTGTTCATTGGTTTTTCTGTCTGTCCATAGTATTCTTTGCATTTTCCTCAGAAACCACATTTCCACAGCGTTGGTGAATAGGGAGGCTATATCCATGGATGCTATGTGTTTATTATTTATGTCCATAGTATCCAATAATTCCACCACTTCGAATGTATCTCTGAGTATTTTTGGATCGAAGGGCTGTCGTACTGGCTTTAAAATTTCAGCTAACCATCTCGCCATTTGGTGGTGTGCAGAGTTAACCATGGACAGGATCGGTCTTAGCGGGATGCCGGGCTTGTGAAGTTTGGGTAGACCGTACATCTGAGGAGTTTGGGAGCCACGTGGTGTGAGCGATTTTGGAGTGGTCTCACTGATGAGTCCCTCATTGACAAGTGACTGGATCTCTTTCCTTATTTTTGCATCCACGACCTCCGACCTACCTTCCTATCTACCTAACCGCCTGCATGCCTGTCTACCTACCTACCTACCTACCTACCTACCTACCTACCTACCTACCTACCTACCTACCTACCTACCTACCTACCTACCTGTCTGTCTGTCTGTCTGTCTGTCTGTCTGTCTGTCTGTCTGTCTGCCTGCCTGCCTGCCTGCCTGCCTGCCTGCCTGCCTGCCTGCATACCTACCTACCTGTATGTCTGCCTCCGTACCTACCTACTTGTGCCTTTCTAATTATGTACTTATCAACCTGCCTACATACATAACTTGCCAGCCAGCCTATCTACCCATCTACCTGCTTGCCTAACCACGAAGTTTCTACCCTAATTACCTACCTAGGTAGGAGCGAAGTAGTTAAACTATTCAAGTCTAGAAACTGTAAATCGGTTATTTTCACATCTCTCTCTCTCTCTCTCTCTCTCTCTCTCTCTCTCTATATATATATATATATATATATATATATATATATATATATATATACACACACACACACACAGAGAGAGAGAGAGAGAGAGAGAGAGAGAGAGAGAGAGAGAGAGAGAGAGAGAGAGAGAGAGAGAGAGAGAGAGAGAGAGAGAGAGAGGTTTCCCCGAAAATAAGACCTACCCCTATAATAATCCCTAGCGCGATCTTTCAAGATGCTTTTAATATAAGACCTTCCCTTAAAATAAGCCCTAGTTACGATCGTCAGCTTAAATGAGGGACTTGTTGCCGAATGGCCATTCGGAGTACAGACGCCACTGGTGCACATTTGATAATGAACGGACGTGGTTCATAATTCAATACGTCACTCGTGTTAAATAACGAAGCAACAATTTGGCGCCAGCAATTTCTCGTCTCGCGTGTGTGTGTGTGTGTGTGTGTGTGTGTCTGTGTGTGTCTGTGTGTGTGTGTGTCTGTCTGTGTCTGTGTCTGTGTGTGTGTGTGTGTCTGTATGTCTGTGTGTCTGTGTGTGTGTGTGTGTGTGTGTGTGGTGTGTGTGTGTGTGTGTGTGTGTGTGTGTGTGGTGTGTGTGTGTGTGTGTGTGATCGTTCTTAAGTCTTATAATTTTGTTGCCACACCTGTCTCGTAAGTCTTCAATTAACACTTTTTTTAATAGCAGACTTCTGGGAAGAATATTTTGACATCCAGACAAGATGAGTGCAAAAAAAAAAAAAAAAGAACTATTCCGTCGAACGACTCGTCGAAGACTCCCGGGGCAAGAATCTTACAGTTTCCTGCAAAGAGAAGAAGCTTGATCTCCGAATGGTTCAAAAATGGATAGCAGAGTACGATAACCTCAGTCAACAGGTGGAAGAAGGAAATACTAAGAAGGGCAAGTGTGGATCAGGTCGCCAACCATTATTTTTCTGAACTGGAAGACATCATCTGTGAATGGATTGCTGACAGGAGAGCAAGTCTTTGGTTGTGTGCAGGGCTGATATACAAGCATTTGCCCTTGCAATGGCACTACATTTCGAAATATCCCCAGCTGGATGGCTTCCTTCAACGATACAATCTGTCTCTAAGAAGATCGACAACACTGTTTAAGCTGGAAGATACTGAAGTTATTAAACGCGCGCTTGCTTTCAAATACTTTGTTGATGGTACAGACTTTTCTAAATACCAACTCTCCAACATGATTGCTATGGGTCAAAATGAAGTGTTTCTGGGTTTAGGATCTCAAACGACAATTATATCAGACGGGTATCTCGTCAATCTACAACATTTCGTCCACTGGCTACGAAAATGCACGTTTGAACTGAATTTTGGCAGTTTATCTGGATGGAAGAAAAACCCCGCCTCTAATCATCACTAAGGGCAAGAAAGATAAGACTGAATGTGATTCAGGCATTTATGTTCTTGAAATCGAAAAAGCCGGGTGCACACGAGCAGTTATAAAGAAGTTGGTTGATTTAATGTTGCTTCTTGTTTTGCGAGGTGGTCAACGAGGTCTGCTAGTCTGGGAATCTAGGAGGTCGTCGCTGGAGCTACGGAGCCTGTACTTTGTGGTCCGCTTCCGACAGATCAGCCCGCGGAAAGAGACAGAACCATATGGAATCAAACCCGGTGCAATGAAGTCGATCCTCTTGTCTTTAAATTTAAACTGATGTATTGGATACGTGTCTGTCTCTTCTACTTGATTTGCTCTCTTTTCTCCAATGGGACATATGTCCTCAACGAACTCACTCCAAGTCCTTGGAGTTCATAATTGGCTGGATGTTGAGGCTACAGTTTTTCTACAGGACGAGAAAGCCAGCCCCAAGTCCAAGCCTCCGTCGTCGCCTCTTACGACCTGTATGTAGGTTACAATGTGATGTCATTCTTTGTTTCCGTTAATGGTCCGGGCAACACATGACATGCGTGGTAGGTTACAGTGTACATATTCTTTGCTTCCCTTTAGGGTTCTGTTAACACACAGGCGAAGCCCTTATAAACGCCTCTTACCACATGCATGGTAGGCTGCTGTGTTACTATTTTTTGCTTCCCTTAAGGTCACAGTAAGACACAGCGGACATGTTTATCTAGTGATCTTTATATCCTGCAGATTCTGGCAACGCCGACAAGGTGTTTGCGATGGACCAGACAACCTGTGACATAATTCTCATTAGACCCGTGAGCTATGCTAAAACACCTGCCTATCCGCTGACCTTCAAAGCCTTCAACTTTCTGAACGACCTAGATTCCACAAACGCCAATGGGACAGTGAATGTAACACCAGTCAACGTATACCCTCCGGTATATTTTTGCCTTATTTTGGCTCATTGTACTTCTCCATTTCCTGATGTAGTGTTGTTTCTGTGAATTCATCCTTACTGTGCAATCTCTTAGATAATTTTACTAATAGAGAATAACACAAATAATTGTTATGTATTGTTGTGTTTAATATGTTTGGTGCAGTATTGTTGTATTTAACATGTTTAGTGCAGTATTGTTGTGAGTAATATGTTTGGTGCAGTATTGTTGTGTTTAATATGTTTGGTGCAGTATTGTTGTGAGTAACATGTTTGGTGCAGTATTGTTGTATTTAACATGTTTGGTGCAGTATTGTTGTATTTAACATGTTTGGTGCAGTATTGTTGTATTTAACATGTTTGGTGCAGTATTGTTGTATTTAACATGTTTGGTGCAGTATTGTTGTGAGTAATATGTTTGGTGCAGTATTGTTGTGTTTAATATGTTTGGTGCAGTATTGTTGTATTTAACATGTTTAGTGCAGTATTGTTGTATTTAACATGTTTGGTGCAGTATTGTTGTATTTAACATGTTTGGTGCAGTATTGTTGTATTTAACATGTTTGGTGCAGTATTGTTGTGAGTAATATGTTTGGTGCAGTATTGTTGTGAGTAACATGTTTAGTGCAGTATTGTTGTATTTAACATGTTTGGTGCAGTATTGTTGTATTTAACATGTTTGGTGCAGTATTGTTGTATTTAACATGTTTGGTGCAGTATTGTTGTGTTTAATATGTTTGGTGCTGAATTGTTGTGTGTAATATGTTTGGTGCAGTATTGTTGTGAGTAATATGTTTGGTGCAGTATTGTTGTGTTTAATATGTTTGGTGCAGTATTGTTGTGTTTAACATGTTTGGTGCTGTATTGTTGTGTTTAATATGTTTGGTGCAGTATTGTTGTGTTTATTATGTTTGGTGCAGTATTGTTGTGTTTATTATGTTTGGTGCAGTATTGTTGTGTTTAATATGTTTGGTGCAGTATTGTTGTGTTTAACATGTTTAGTGCAGTATTGTTGTGTTTAATATGTTTGGTGCAGTATTGTTGTGTTTAACATGTTTAGTGCAGTATTGTTGTGAGTAACATGTTTGGTGCAGTATTGTTGTGTTTAACATGTTTAGTGCAGTATTGTTGTGTTTAACATGTTTGGTGCAGTATTGTTGTATTTAATATGTTTGGTGCAGTATTGTTGTATTTAACATGTGTAGTGCAGTATTGTTGTGTTTAATATGTTTAGTGCAGTATTGTTGTATTTAACATGTTTTGTGCAGTATTGTTGTGTTTAACATGTTTAGTGCAGTATTGTTGTGTTTAATATGTTTGGTGCAGTATTGTTGTGTTTAATATGTTTGGTGCAGTATTGTTGTATTTAACATGTTTAGTGCAGTATTGTTGTGTGTAATATGTGTGGTGCAGTATTGTTGTGTGTAATATGTTTGGTGCAGTATTGTTGTGTTTAATATGTGTGCTGCAGTATTGTTGTGTGTAATATGTGTGGTGCAGTATTGTTGTGTGTAATATGTTTGGTGCAGTATTGTTGTGTTTAATATGTGTGCTGCAGTATTGTTGTGTTTAACATGTTTAGTGCAGTATTGTTGTGTTTAATATGTGTGGTGCAGGATTGTTGTGTTTAATATGTTTAGTGCAGTATTGTTGTGAGTAATATGTTTAGTGCAGTATTATTGTGTTTAACATGTTTAGTGCAGTATTGTTGTGAGTAATATGTTTGGTGCTGTATTGTTGTGTTTAATATGTTTGGTGCAGTATTGTTGTGTTTAACATGTTTGGTGCAGTATTGTTGTGTTTAACATGTTTGGTGCAGTATTGTTGTGAGTAATATGTTTAGTGCAGTATTGTTGTGAGTAATATGTTTGGTGCAGTATTGTTGTGTTTAATATGTTTGGTGCAGTATTGTTGTGTTTATTATGTTTGGTGCAGTATTGTTGTGTTTATTATGTTTGGTGCAGTATTGTCTTGAGTAATATGTTTGGTGCAGTATTGTTGTGTTTATTATGTTTGGTGCAGTATTGATCTGTTTCACTGTTTAACAAAAATATATTTCACGTCCACAGTTAATTATTGTCAGGATTTGTTGTTCAAAGCTAGGCAGGCTTACTTAATGGTTATATAGGACATAAATAAAACGTTTAACCAGGGAAACACGAAATAAAGTGTTTATGAAAAGACGATTGATGGCATCGGAGGGTCACGTTAGCTCAGTGGCTAGCAAGCTTGCTTGCCGGTCCCGTAATCATATTTTGGAATCCCATCAAAGTAGGTTTATTTCGTTGACTTGGGCTCTCAGGGCGACCAGGGGAATTTTGTGCGGAGTAAAGGCGGCTGGTGTGATATTAATACCATTAAGTGATTACCCATTCATGTATGTATTGTAAAACCTAGTATTATATACCCAATGCGCCTCAATGTATGATAGGATTCTTTACTTTTTATTTACTGGCTTCCCATTTCGGGTCGCAAATAACTCTCCGGACATTAACTCTTTGAGGCTTGGTAGACTTCCAAGGAGGAGAATTCACACAATGAAAACGTAAGACTATTACTTTGATAAGAGCAGCACTTATAAACCCGTATATAAAACATATACTGTGATGCGTGGTACAACAAATAGCCATATTCCTTTCGTGAACTCAGATCAATCGTAAAAGATATAATAACTCAGCATGCACTGCATGGACACAACCTTATCAAATGTGATGCGTTGCTTGGGACAGAAAGAAGTAAAAGTTATTAGAATCCACCAGTGCGTGCCCATAACGCCGTACATAAAAGCAGAGAGTTAATGGAGGAAAATTGCCGTCAAGACAAGTTCGTCCATATACATGCCATGCCATTACCGTGTGTGTATTGGAGATCAGGTTTCAAATGGGATTTAGAGGCAAGAGGTTCAACTTCTGTACTCCCGGTTTTAAAACAAATATCTCTGTCACTTTCTGCAAAGCAGTCTGCCGAAAGCGTCGCACAGAGCACGAGGTCCGTAGCTAAAGCGACGACTCACAGGAGTCTTCTAGAAAACTGCACTCGTGAACCATGAAGGAGTCCGGAAGCGAACACACGCCCTTCGAGACAGGCAACTTGACCACTTCTCCAGAGATGTGGAGGTATGAAAGGTTATATTGCCACCGAACAGAACATGGAAGTCACATGGTCAGTACCACCACAGTGGTCTTTCCGTCCCAAGGTGCAGTATAGTTAAAAGAGGTAAAGCAATAGGGCATCAGTCTCATCATCATCATCATCATCATCATCATCATCATCATCATCATCATCATCATCATCATCATCATCATCATCATCATCATCATCGTCGTCGTCATCGTCGTCGTCGTCGACATCGTCGTCGTCGTCCTCGTCCTCGTCCTCCCCTCCTCCTCCTCCTCATCCCTCATCATCATCATCATCATCATCATCAGCATCATCATCATCATCATCATTACCACCACCACCACCACCACCACCACCACCTCCACCACCACCATCACCATCACCATCACCACCACCACCGCCACCGCCACCGCCACCGCCACCGTCACCGTCATCGTCCTCCTCCTCCTCATCCTCATCATCCTCATCATCCTCATCATCCTCCTCCTCCTCCTCCTCCTCCTCCTCATCATCATCATCATCATCACCACCATCATCATCATCATCATCATCATCATCATCATCAGCATCATCATCATCATCATCATCATCATCATCCATCATCCATCATCCATCAGCATCAGCATCAGCATCAGCAGCAGCAGCAGCATCAATATCATCAATATCATCATCATCATCATCATCATCATCATCATCATCATCATCATCATCATCATCATCATCATCATCATCATCATCATCATCATCATCATCATCATCATCATCATCATCATCATCATCATCATCATCATCATCATCATCACCATCATCATGTAACAAGTCTGAACATAACTGAAGGTAACTGTAATATACGAAGTCAAGGCTCCGACCAAAGTGTATATGTGTCCGTTTATTAGTCCAGGTATAAAAACGTATACAGTAAGTTGAAACACTTCTGTCTAAGTTGAATGCTGAGTTGGGACTGCCCTATGTTTATCCTTGACGTCACGCGTGAGCTTCCCTAACAACTCGTTCAATTGTGCTCACGCGTGTATTGTGCTCACGCGTGTATCATTTATCACTTATTCATTTCCCAAACCCTTTTCTATTTCACACCAACTATCTCCCAAACTACTAACAGAGATGGTGCTCTGTTATATTCTTCCCTTTCTTTAAGAAGACTTTTCTTAAAAAGTCTTAATCCCTAACCTACTTATTCTAATTATGCTTTCCCTCACTAAAACCTTAACCCCAATATTATTTCTCTAACCCCCTCTTAACCAATGAACTTTATTTCTCCTCCTTTAAGTCCAATTCTCCACTTGTCTCTTATAACTAACCGCCTACAAGGTTTCATAAAAAAAAACACAGTTCATAAGGAAATCTACATATATATAGGTATCTATTATACATCATAATATTTCTGCATTACAAAATCTCTGTTTTATACAACACATCACAACATATATGTGTACCTTTTCGAAATACTTCTTCTTCTTCTCTTCATAAGCGATCTGCTTAAACCTTTTCATCACGATCTCAAAAATTCAAAACACAGTACTCTTCTGATACTACCTCAAACTCCCTATTGTCATCACTAACAGTATTACCTCAACATTACTAATTCTCTACTTTCACTTTCAACCAACCTGAAATCACTCGCACACGATAGTAAGACAAAGAATCGGTGCGCACCGGAAAGTCAAAGAACTTGAACTCTTCCTCACAAAAACCACACTCACCTTTACCCCCCTATGTCACCTGAGACTTTATGTAATAAAGTCTAAAACAATTCCATAGTTCAATTATAACACTTATTACGGCAATTTCACAGTTTGCGCTGATATCTACATCATCAAGCATCAACCACCAAAAATATTATTCACTCCTAAATGTCTATATATTACAGACACTACTGATATTATGGCTCTGAACCTTACCTCAACCATAGCAACCTCGCATTGTAATGTCAACCACAAAACACATACCACTCAAAACCTCCTCCAACCTACTAGAATATAACCAAATCTCTCCTATACCTCACTCAGGAATACTCCATATCAGATTCCCTATTAATCTCGCCGAAAAACTTCAGCAACCCACTAATGTCCATTTATTATGGGCATTTCACCAAAAACCTTCACTTGTCAATTTATTCCGTTATCAACAGCAACAAAATATCGCCACTGAACTCATGTCTGTGACCTTCTAACCCATCATTGCTTGCCATCAACTTTATTCTTTATCAGTCCGTATCTCACGGACCCCCCCCCCCCCCCCAAAAAAAAACCTCATGGCATTTTATCTATGTTCGCTGTGACCACAGCACTCCACACTTACAATGTTCATTTCATACTTACTTCCCTTTATAAAATTTCCACTGGTTTAATCCCCCAACTCTTGTATTGATACCTACAGGACTAAAACATGGCATTCAATTCATGTTTTACTATTTGTCTTCACGCTGTCTGGCGCAGCACGTTACCCACTTCTACTTCTTCTACAATCCAGCAATCTCGTGTCGCTTATTAAATTTCCATTACATCATGGCACTAAATCCATGTTCACTTCCGACCACATCTTCTGCATTCAAAATTCCCAAGGACTCTATTAACTAGTTTCTGTTTTAAAACTTCACCCAATTAAACGTCAAAAGAAAAACAATTTTACTGAAAGGTAATTATTTTTAAGAATGGTCAACAGCAACTCAATTTTGCAAAGTAATATGCTAATGTTCAAACAAGGCAAACTTAAATAACGGCATAACTCATGAATAATCGAAGATACAATCAGAACAGAACAATATCCCCCCCCCCACCCCCCTTGATATTCAAATATGTTTTCATATATACCCACATTTTTCAAAATAAAACAAGCATCAATTAAAAGAAAATATCTAGTGTTAACACTACTGGTCTCTTTTACGGACCAGTAGTTTGTACGTAAAAGACTGAAAACACAACAATCCTATTCTAATAATCAAATGGCAATCATTTTACAGGACAAAATCAAGTAAAGAAAAATAATATAACATACCATTCATGATACATTGAAAGATCATATTAAATTAAAACCAATTGCTTATAGTAGCCAAACAACATTGGTTAAGTTATGCCTATCCCGCTACTCTTACAACATTAAAAAAACAACTCAATGCTAGGCCAATTATTACCCTACATTAATATATTTATCTCTGTTACCTACAGACTATATTCTCATCATAACTCAGAACAATATTTGTTCCCCTCAGCCAAAGTCATTACTCAACAAATGACCGTACCTTTTTCTGGAAGTCAAACGTTGATTATCTCCCTTCACAACATTCCATCTTTTACAAAACTAACTCATAACACATCACAATATTTGAAATATAAACCTAAACAACTGCTGTAAACTACAGCTCAAATCACTTCATCTACTACTAGTGTGGCGGCTATCCCAATGTACTACCAGTCATCTATCTACTAAGAGAAACCGTGACTCGGCACACTAGTTGTTTCCCCTGGATTTGTACCAAGAATTATTATAACTTTTTAAATATTACCGTTTACTACGGTATCTCCACAATGCTACAACCACCAAAAAATTGTCTATTTACTATAGACTTCACCAACACCAACACACCTAGCTACTAGATTTGTCAATAACTAATTCTACTTTTAAGTCTCTCGTCTACCCGACGCGACTAACATTTCATTCTCCTGCATCAGTACTTTCTAACATCTCACCACAACAACTCTAAACTATCCTCAACTCTCTCCTAGCGTTCTCATACCACGATGATAGTCAAACCAGTCACATTTATCGGAACACATTCTATAGTGCTCTATTTATAATGCCCCGACGTTCATTTAGCTAATCACATTCTCTCCTTCTCTTGCTTACTCCTATTTATCGAGACTCTTTCAGAAACAGTAAACAACACCGCATATGACTAACGAGAAACCTAACTTCAATTGGGCAAACCATCTTCTCTCATTTCTCTATATCAAGCATTCTTGCTTCAACATGTCTCTGCCAACGATTTTCACAATCTAACTACTTTCTTATTCCAGTCTTTTTTCAATCATTCACTCCCTTTCCACAACTAAAGCCTACCTTGCTCAAACAACACATTAGCTCTAACAAGCAATTCTTCGTCCACTCCCATCATCCAACGATCTAAACGCTAAAAACGCTAACAATCACTTTCCCACAGCTAACTTTTCTGTGTTTTCTAATTCTTCCGCACACTCACCTCCGCCAACGACATGGTACTTGCTTACTATAAATAAACATAACGTTAACTCTCTATCTGTCAGCCTGTCATAAAATTTTCATTAATTCTGTCCAACACCTCACATTCTAAACAAAAGACATCACACCTTTCCAATCACCTTCTTTATACTTCCTAACTTTCGCATACTCACTTACTCTGTCCTCCACGAAATCCACCGGTATGTTTTATCAGCATCACCCATCAGCCACTCTTCGCATTTTCGCACAGCGCTGGTATTTACACTTCTCATATGCATTGACCATTGTGTACAAACAAGCTCGTTCTCATCTCACCCTTATTCTCGTATCACGACAACCTGACGTGCCTATACTATTACTTCTACAAAAAAAAATTAGACACCAATTTAACATTCTAGCAATTACTCACCGCAGCCTAAGCGTGTCGATCACTTCTACACACAGTGACACAAGATATACCAAACGCCTCGTACATGCATGCGCTACTACTACTAATCACCTGGCATCGTTCTACACTTCTTTCTTCAGCACGACGCAGCACACATGTTTGTCTACACTTTTACACATGCAAGAACAACGCATAACCAGACGAATTACTTCAATACTCAACAGGACTTTTACAATTCAACTGCTTTCTTATTTCCGCTTTTCTCTTACATCACAACCAAACACTACTCTCCGTCCTACCTAATTTCCACATCAAACCACTCCGACAGTCAACTACTCACTCACTTTATCTTAACCTCCTCATCACTTCATCCCACACTATTAACGAGTCAGATTCTCTCAACATATTTCGTCACGTCACTTATCGGTCAACTATCAAACCTAGCCCGTAGCTCTAATTTAGATTATTATTAGAGATCAGATTTCTTAATTCGTCTTCTTCAATATCTGTAAGCGTATATAAATCAGGTCTGGAAAGCATATATCCTCTGAATTTCCTCATTTCATCTTTCGTATATTCCGGGTTAAAAGAAATTCCTGACACTCCTTTTTTACGTTTCTTCTTCTTAATAGTCAACTCGTCCTCTGAATCATCAGTATCTATAGTTGTCCCAACAGCGCGGTATTTACTATAATATGCGGTAATATCCTCTCTATAACTTGAATCCCCACACCTAACATTCTTATTTATGCCTCCATCTTTCCTGCACCATTTAGGGATAAATTCAATGTCTCTACCTGAGGAACTTGACACACCCGTCGTCATACCTCTATTAACTATCAGACTATTTGTATTTCTTTCCCTAATACTTTTCCTCACCTGTCTTTTGACGTCGTTGGTTTTCGTCTGTCTATCTTCCTTTATTTCAATTGTGTCTCCTTTTTCATGTGGAGTTTTCATAATTTCCACTAACTCAGTTTGACTTGCTTTTGTTATCTTGTTGGCTGGTTGTATCTGGATTTTCTTTTCCACTGTATCAACCTGTGTCTGTGTGTTCCGTTCTACCACTTCAATCACCTGCGTCTGAGTCTCTTGGTCTATTTTCTTTACTAATACCGTCGTCTTCTTTTCCTGTTTAACAGTCACATTCGTAACCACCTTAGGAGTAGTTGAATTTCTTTTTATATGTTCTACTCTGTCCTTCGACCCTGACTTCAAAAACTGTCTCCGTCTTTGCTCAAACCACTCGTCACGTTTTTTTCTAGCAGTCATACTATTGGATGGCCAATTCCACTGCTTACTGGAAAGGTCTCTCTCAGGCCCATCTCTGTATCTTCGTCTATTATAACCACTTCTGACCTTTGTCACATCTGGCTCAACGTAACTGTCTCTATATATAACGTTATGTTGTCTTCTGTTTTCATTAAACATTGATTGTCTTCTGTTATTCGTTCCTACCCTATTGCATTCCACCTTAAAATTATAAGTCTCTTGCCCAATCATTCTTCTCCTTAACCCTTCTACAAAATGCTGTACTTCACCGACCGCTACCTGCAATTCTTCTAGCCATATAGACACCTTTTTCAATTTTTGGCTCAAACCTTTCATGTTCTTTGCTAAGTGTCGTCTCAATAAAATAATAATTAATATAACTAATATAATCTAATTAAATCTACTTTTAATGATATATCTAAACCAAATTTGCACGATTTGTCTTCAGCAAGTGCAGTTATAATTTATACAATACATAACGGAATAATTAAAACCATCATCCTGTAACCACAAAGGCTTGTCTATTCACACCCAGTACTTGCTCGACTGAGAGGTCTCATCTGTGTTATCTTGTGTTGCCATGATATCGTCCTTGCCAAAATTTAATAAGGTCGATCTAATCAATGAACACAAATTATTACACAATTATAATAATTGTCCTAAAATCAATAAACCATACCGTTCGTTTTATGTAATTATATAAGGATACTTGAAGCTGTAATTTCTTAGATTTCCCCAAACGACGACCTTGTCTTCTAGTTGTCCTGTCGGTTTTTTGACCCCTGGAAAGCAGCCTCTGGTGGTTACATCAATCCTCAGACATCTCTGGCTTCTCTAGCGCGAGGAGTACTTCCACTTTCACCCCTGGTTGGGCACGTCTGAACGGTGGCTTCTTTTCACCCAAAAAAGGGCACTTCTGGACGACTTCACCCGAAAAAGGGCACGTCTGGAAACGGCTCTAGCTTAATGAAGCGATTTATATAGTGTCCCTTCTTCAGCAGGACGGCAACCCAGTTTGCCCACCCACTTCCGAAGGTTCCACATTAACGTTATCGCTTTGCTTGAGTAACATTTTGATAAGCCATAGTTCAAGATAGCTGCATTTATGACCAAGCTCGAATGGAGTTGATTTTCGTAAGTAGTAGAGTTTCCTCTATCGGAGCCAACGATCGAATATAAATGAGCAAATGGCTTGATTCAGTATAAGCGTTGACCACCAACCTTTTGTGATTAAGGATGAATTCTTCACAGCTCCTGACTTCACTTCAGGCGAACAAGGTCAAATTCAATGACATGAGGACGATAACGGCTCCTGACTTCACTTCAGGCGACCAAGGTCAAATTCAATGACATGAGGACGATAACGGCTCCTGTAAAACGACATTTCAAGGAAGCATATTGACGTTCCAAAAAATAACGGCCAGGTGCCCAAGGCTGGACAATGACGATGGCAGCTCTGTTCCACAACTAAGAATATTATATTTCGTGTGACGGTTTTAACAAGGATCAGCTCCATCAGAAAGATGTGGAGATTCTATTTTGTTGGCTTCTCAATAATACATGACTCCAAGTTTCCGTGGCCTTTGATAATCTCTGCCTTCTAGAAATTCATTGTTCTGTTTTGTGATGATGCCTTCTATGCTCGCTTGTGGCCGCGACAGCTCAAATCAGTATCCTGGTCATGGCACCATTTCAGACTGTAACAAGTCTGAACATAACTGAAGGTAACTGTAACATATGAAGTCAAGGCTCCGACCAAAGTGTATATGTGTCCGTTTATTAGTCCAGGTATAAAAACGTATACAGTAAGTTGAAACACTTCTGGCTAAGTTGAATACTGAGTTGGGACTGCCCTATGTTTATCCTCGACGTCATGCGTGAGCTTCCCTAACAACTCGTTCAATTGTGCTCACGCGTGCATCGTTTATCACTTATTCATTTCCCAAACCCTTTTCTATTTCACACCAACTATCTCCCAAACTACTAACAGAGATGGTGCTCTGTTATATTCACCACCACCACCACCACCACCACCACCACCACCACCACCACCACCACCACCACCACCACCACCACCACCACCACCACCACCACCACCACCACCACCACCACCACCACCACCACCACCACCACCACCACCACCACCACCACCACCACCACCACCACCACCACCACCACCACCACCACCACCACCACCACCACCACCACCACCACCACCACCACCACCACCACCACCACCACCACCATCATCATCATCATCATCATCATCATCATCATCATCATCATCATCATCATCATCATCATCATCATCATCATCATCATCATCATCATCATCATCATCATCATCATCATCATCATCATCATCATCATCATCATCATCATCATCATCATCATCATCATCATCATCATCATCATCATCATCATCATCATCATCATCATCATCATCATCATCATCATCATCATCATCATCATCATCATCATCATCATCATCATCATCATCATCATCATCATCATCATCATCATCATCATCATCATCATCATCATCATCATCATCATCATCATCATCATCATCATCATCATCATCATCATCATCATCATCATCATCATCATCATCATCATCATCATCATCATCATCATCATCATCATCATCATCATCATCATCATCATCATCATCATCATCATCATCATCATCATCATCATCATCATCATCATCATCATCATCATCATCATCATCATCATCATCATCATCATCATCATCATCATCATCATCATCATCATCATCATCATCATCATCATCATCATCATCATCATCATCATCATCATCATCATCATCATCATCATCATCATCATCATCATCATCATCATCATCATCATCATCATCATCATCATCATCATCATCATCATCATCATCATCATCATCATCATCATCATCATCATCATCATCATCATCATCATCATCATCATCATCATCATCATCATCATCATCATCATCATCATCATCATCATCATCATCATCATCATCATCATCATCATCATCATCATCATCATCATCATCATCATCATCATCATCATCATCATCATCATCATCATCATCATCATCATCATCATCATCATCATCATCATCATCATCATCATCATCATCATCATCATCATCATCATCATCATCATCATCATCATCATCATCATCATCATCATCATCATCATCATCATCATCATCATCATCATCATCATCATCATCATCATCATCATCATCATCATCATCATCATCATCATCATCATCATCATCATCATCATCATCATCATCATCATCATCATCATCATCATCATCATCATCATCATCATCATCATCATCATCATCATCATCATCATCATCATCATCATCATCATCATCATCATCATCATCATCATCATCATCATCATCATCATCATCATCATCATCATCATCATCATCATCATCATCATCATCATCATCATCATCATCATCATCATCATCATCATCATCATCATCATCATCATCATCATCATCATCATCATCATCATCATCATCATCATCATCATCATCATCATCATCATCATCATCATCATCATCATCATCATCATCATCATCATCATCATCATCATCATCATCATCATCATCATCATCATCATCATCATCATCATCATCATCATCATCATCATCATCATCATCATCATCATCATCATCATCATCATCATCATCATCATCATCATCATCATCATCATCATCATCATCATCATCATCATCATCATCATCATCATCATCATCATCATCATCATCATCATCATCATCATCATCATCATCATCATCATCATCATCATCATCATCATCATCATCATCATCATCATCATCATCATCATCATCATCATCATCATCATCATCATCATCATCATCATCATCATCATCATCATCATCATCATCATCATCATCATCATCATCATCATCATCATCATCATCATCATCATCATCATCATCATCATCATCATCATCATCATCATCATCATCATCATCATCATCATCATCATCATCATCATCATCATCATCATCATCATCATCATCATCATCATCATCATCATCATCATCATCATCATCATCATCATCATCATCATCATCATCATCATCATCATCATCATCATCATCATCATCATCATCATCATCATCATCATCATCATCATCATCATCATCATCATCATCATCATCATCATCATCATCATCATCATCATCATCATCATCATCATCATCATCATCATCATCATCATCATCATCATCATCATCATCATCATCATCATCATCATCATCATCATCATCATCATCATCATCATCATCATCATCATCATCATCATCATCATCATCATCATCATCATCATCATCATCATCATCATCATCATCATCATCATCATCATCATCATCATCATCATCATCATCATCATCATCATCATCATCATCATCATCATCATCATCATCATCATCATCATCATCATCATCATCATCATCATCATCATCATCATCATCATCATCATCATCATCATCATCATCATCATCATCATCATCATCATCATCATCATCATCATCATCATCATCATCATCATCATCATCATCATCATCATCATCATCATCATCATCATCATCATCATCATCATCATCATCATCCATCATCATCATCCATCATCATCATCCATCATCATCATCCATCATCATCATCCATCATCATCATCCATCATCATCATCCATCATCATCATCCATCATCATCATCCATCATCATCATCCATCATCATCATCCATCATCATCATCCATCATCATCATCCATCATCATCATCCATCATCATCATCCATCATCATCATCCATCATCATCATCCATCATCATCATCCATCATCATCATCCATCATCATCATCCATCATCATCATCCATCATCATCATCCATCATCATCATCCATCATCATCATCCATCATCATCATCCATCATCATCATCCATCATCATCATCCATCATCATCATCCATCATCATCATCCATCATCATCATCCATCATCATCATCCATCATCATCATCCATCATCATCATCCATCATCATCATCCATCATCATCATCCATCATCATCATCCATCATCATCATCCATCATCATCATCCATCATCATCATCCATCATCATCATCCATCATCATCATCCATCATCATCATCCATCATCATCATCCATCATCATCATCCATCATCATCATCCATCATCATCATCCATCATCATCATCCATCATCATCATCCATCATCATCATCCATCATCATCATCCATCATCATCATCCATCATCATCATCCATCATCATCATCCATCATCATCATCCATCATCATCATCCATCATCATCATCCATCATCATCATCCATCATCATCATCCATCATCATCATCCATCATCATCATCCATCATCATCATCCATCATCATCATCCATCATCATCATCCATCATCATCATCCATCATCATCATCCATCATCATCATCCATCATCATCATCCATCATCATCATCCATCATCATCATCCATCATCATCATCCATCATCATCATCCATCATCATCATCCATCATCATCATCCATCATCATCATCCATCATCATCATCCATCATCATCATCCATCATCATCATCCATCATCATCATCCATCATCATCATCCATCATCATCATCCATCATCATCATCCATCATCATCATCCATCATCATCATCCATCATCATCATCCATCATCATCATCCATCATCATCATCCATCATCATCATCCATCATCATCATCCATCATCATCATCCATCATCATCATCCATCATCATCATCCATCATCATCATCCATCATCATCATCCATCATCATCATCCATCATCATCATCCATCATCATCATCATCATCATCATCCATCATCATCATCCATCATCATCATCCATCATCATCATCCATCATCATCATCCATCATCATCATCCATCATCATCATCCATCATCATCATCCATCATCATCATCCATCATCATCATCCATCATCATCATCCATCATCATCATCCATCATCATCATCCATCATCATCATCCATCATCATCATCCATCATCATCATCCATCATCATCATCCATCATCATCATCCATCATCATCATCCATCATCATCATCCATCATCATCATCCATCATCATCATCCATCATCATCATCCATCATCATCATCCATCATCATCATCCATCATCATCATCCATCATCATCATCCATCATCATCATCCATCATCATCATCCATCATCATCATCCATCATCATCATCCATCATCATCATCCATCATCATCATCCATCATCATCATCCATCATCATCATCCATCATCATCATCCATCATCATCATCCATCATCATCATCCATCATCATCATCCATCATCATCATCCATCATCATCATCATCATCATCCATCATCATCATCCATCATCATCATCCATCATCATCATCCATCATCATCATCCATCATCATCATCCATCATCATCATCCATCATCATCATCCATCATCATCATCCATCATCATCATCCATCATCATCATCCATCATCATCATCCATCATCATCATCCATCATCATCATCCATCATCATCATCCATCATCATCATCCATCATCATCATCCATCATCATCATCCATCATCATCATCCATCATCATCATCCATCATCATCATCCATCATCATCATCCATCATCATCATCCATCATCATCATCCATCATCATCATCCATCATCATCATCCATCATCATCATCCATCATCATCATCCATCATCATCATCCATCATCATCATCCATCATCATCATCCATCATCATCATCCATCATCATCATCCATCATCATCATCCATCATCATCATCCATCATCATCATCCATCATCATCATCCATCATCATCATCCATCATCATCATCCATCATCATCATCCATCATCATCATCCATCATCATCATCCATCATCATCATCCATCATCATCATCCATCATCATCATCCATCATCATCATCCATCATCATCATCCATCATCATCATCCATCATCATCATCCATCATCATCATCCATCATCATCATCCATCATCATCATCCATCATCATCATCCATCATCATCATCCATCATCATCATCCATCATCATCATCCATCATCATCATCCATCATCATCATCCATCATCATCATCCATCATCATCATCCATCATCATCATCCATCATCATCATCCATCATCATCATCCATCATCATCATCCATCATCATCATCCATCATCATCATCCATCATCATCATCCATCATCATCATCCATCATCATCATCCATCATCATCATCCATCATCATCATCCATCATCATCATCCATCATCATCATCCATCATCATCATCCATCATCATCATCCATCACCATCATCCATCACCATCATCCATCATCATCATCCATCACCATCATCCATCATCATCATCCATCATCATCATCCATCATCATCATCCATCATCATCATCCATCATCATCATCCATCATCATCATCCATCATCATCATCCATCATCATCATCCATCATCATCATCCATCATCATCATCCATCATCATCATCCATCATCATCATCCATCATCATCATCCATCATCATCATCCATCATCATCATCCATCATCATCATCCATCATCATCATCCATCATCATCATCCATCATCATCATCCATCATCATCATCCATCATCATCATCCATCATCATCATCCATCATCATCATCCATCATCATCATCCATCATCATCATCCATCATCATCATCCATCATCATCATCCATCATCATCATCCATCATCATCATCCATCATCATCATCCATCATCATCATCCATCATCATCATCCATCATCATCATCCATCATCATCATCCATCATCATCATCCATCATCATCATCCATCATCATCATCCATCATCATCATCCATCATCATCATCCATCATCATCATCCATCATCATCATCCATCATCATCATCCATCATCATCATCCATCATCATCATCCATCATCATCATCCATCATCATCATCCATCATCATCATCCATCATCATCATCCATCATCATCATCCATCATCATCATCCATCATCATCATCCATCATCATCATCCATCATCATCATCCATCATCATCATCCATCATCATCATCCATCATCATCATCCATCATCATCATCCATCATCATCATCCATCATCATCATCCATCATCATCATCCATCATCATCATCCATCATCATCATCCATCATCATCATCCATCATCATCATCCATCATCATCATCCATCATCATCATCCATCATCATCATCCATCATCATCATCCATCATCATCATCCATCATCATCATCCATCATCATCATCCATCATCATCATCCATCATCATCATCCATCATCATCATCCATCATCATCATCCATCATCATCATCCATCATCATCATCCATCATCATCATCCATCATCATCATCCATCATCATCATCCATCATCATCATCCATCATCATCATCCATCATCATCATCCATCATCATCATCCATCATCATCATCCATCATCATCATCCATCATCATCATCCATCATCATCATCCATCATCATCATCCATCATCATCATCCATCATCATCATCCATCATCATCATCCATCATCATCATCCATCATCATCATCCATCATCATCATCCATCATCATCATCCATCATCATCATCCATCATCATCATCCATCATCATCATCCATCATCATCATCCATCATCATCATCCATCATCATCATCCATCATCATCATCCATCATCATCATCCATCATCATCATCCATCATCATCATCCATCATCATCATCCATCATCATCATCCATCATCATCATCCATCATCATCATCCATCATCATCATCCATCATCATCATCCATCATCATCATCCATCATCATCATCCATCATCATCATCCATCATCATCATCCATCATCATCATCCATCATCATCATCCATCATCATCATCCATCATCATCATCCATCATCATCATCCATCATCATCCATCATCATCAATCATCATCCTCATCCTCATCCTCATCCTCATCCTCATCCTCATCACCATCACCATCACCATCATCATCACCATCATCATCATCATCATCACCATCACCATCACCATCATCCTCATCACCATCACCATCACCATCATCATCGTCTTCGTCGTCGTCCTGTCGTCGTCGTCGTCGTTGTGGTCGTCCTGTCGTCGTCGTCGTCGTCGTCGTCGTGGGACAACACCGGCCTGGTTCTCGGTGGTTGCCCATATTTTTAATTTGGGTTCGAATTACTTTCTGCCTTCCCTTTTACAGATCGTCCCCAGGACGGTTCACGGATGACACTACCCATATGAAGACTGTTGCAACATGAAGACACCTAACTAACTATAAGAGAACAACCTTTTAAAAGGCAAATCTAGAATCTTTATTGGAGATTCCTACTCGAACACACAGATGAACAAACCAAAAGACAGACATACATCAATGAACAGTCAATTGGGTGAGAGTAGTCTTCTTGACATTCTCATCATCCCACATAGGTATGTCAGTGTAGTATCGAGTGTCAGTGTGTAGACCGAGGTGGTAAGACACATTCACCTGATCCTGTATGATGCCTCCTGGATCCTCGGAATTTGACCAAGTAAAGTTCAACAGCCACTAGTAACTTGGCTTTTAGCACCATCGAAAGTCACAGCACACAGGTCACTGCAAACAGGCAGCCGCCCACAGGATACAGCACCGGATACAGCACACCGCAAAGGGCACTCGTCCACAGGAACATCAAACAGCAACAGCAAAGGGCACTCGCCCACAGCAACATCAAAGGGGTTCCTGTAAGCAATAACAAGACAGGTGTACACATCCATCACACCCTTGCACAATACACACTACATCAATATGCATCTACACTAACATCCTATTCATTGTGGTCAGGTCCTCCAGCTCAGGCCACAATAGTATTATGTCTGACTTTCCAGACATATCTCACCGACTGGTTAAGTTACGACTCCTGGTAATCCTAACGTAGGTCAGTAGCTTTTTAGCCACAAGTCTCATACCTAATAGATAATAGATATGATGAACACATTCCCTACCTTTCATACCTAGTAGAATACAGATATAGTGAAAGGGTCCTTTCATGAGGATGGCAAAGTTCCATACCTCCTATAGAGATCATCAAGTGTTATGGTCTAAATCATCTTTCTTAATCACAATCTGTCTCATGAGAAAAGTAGATAAGCATATGAGGATACTTCAGGTCAGTACTCTATGACACCTCCCAGATTACTGGAAGATGCTCAGACTGCAATGGTAACTAACCTGAAAAACTGAATTAAAGACCAGACAAACAGTAGAAGAGTTTGGTGTTCTTGTGTTTGTCGCTTTCCACCCTTCTTCGTCGGATACCTGGATTTAGGTTTTGTGTGGGTGTTTGAATATATAGACCCTCATCACCTGAATAAATTCCTTTGGCTGCCTAGGAATTGTGTCAAATCAAACATCCCAAACAATCTGGTTCCGATGAAAGTATAGAGACAATAGAAAGATAGACCCGCCTGACAATTATTCCTTTCTCATCAAAGGAAGTATCGAGTCAGACAACATTGATGAAATATCCACGCGATACATGAGTGGGTGTTTCCCCACCGCTATACTGGCCCAAGGTTAAATCCCTAGTAGGTGTGAAGATATCTTTCCCCTTCTGACTAAGCCCAGTTAAATAACAACAGGCCTATGGGGCGATAATGACTTCCCAGCTTATAACCTCCTACACAGTTGGGTTTCACTGTAATGAGAAACGCAAGTGGTTCTCACTCGTCACATGAGTTCTTGACAAGTACTGGTTTCAACCACGCCACATGATGATGATTGAACCATACTAATGTCAACATATTCATTAAGGGAATCAAATCAAAGCTCTGTTCAAGAGAAAGTTCTCTGTCCGAACAATAATTCCCTACTGTACCCCATTATTGAGATAGGGCGTCAAATGTATTGTTAATTTGCTTCCACCAGACTGCTCCACTGAGATGGCTCGCACAATACATTCCGTCTTGTCTGTTAACACTGTCCTCAGCTTAATCTAGGTCATAGTACACACACAGGCTTACTACACAGCTAGCATGCCTGGTCGAGACTCAACTAACGGCTGGTGTCCGCTGACCCGAGGTCAACATGTAAATATCGGTCAGAGCACAGGATACGGCGCAACTGGCCGCCTGGTCAAGAACTGACGCACAACGAAAATACAAACTTTAGTTAAGCGATGTCAAGTATAAAAGTGTGTTATCTTTAAAGCTTAGGAACAACTATACAACAGACATCGACCCTGTAGGTTCATCAAGCTCTGGGCTGTAGGTCCCCTCTGGAGCCCCAAAAGGTACATCATGATACAACTGATCAAAGACACGGCCTCTCGTCTCAATGACAGACTCCTCCACTGTAGATCAATTTCTAATGCCACAAGAGTTGCATAGATTACAGCTGGTGGACACGGCCGTGAAAGGATAGCTCAACAACAACAACCTCCGCTGTAGAACATTCGCCGGATCCCCGTGATGCCACTAATACAACTGGCTAAAGAAGCGGCCTCATTTCTTGATGACTGGCTACCGAGTGGCCTCTTCGTGTCAGGTCCGGAAGAACACACTCACGGAAAATGCCGAAAACTCCGAGCATTACCTCACGAAGGTGCAGACAACTCAGCATTCCCCGAGTTTTAGCATAGTGTGCGATTTACAACAGAAAAGATCTATGCACACTCAAAGAGTGGAGTTATGATTCTCGGGACCCTTGAAGCACATTACAATCCCGATATATAACATCTCAAGGACCCAGAAGACGGTCCTAACTCTTTTACTCGGAAATCCCTCTCTCCCCGCCTTAAAATGGGGACTAACCACCGAGATGGGGTGGGACAGAGTGGGTACGGTGTTGTCCCGTCTGAGACCCACTTGCGTTTCGCGACAATCATCATGTAGCATGTCCCGTGCAGAACGTGGCTCTCATCACTGCCCCTCCTCTGCAGTTCCCGCCTGAAGTGTTTTGTTTTAAATTTCTTGTGGTCATCTTCCTGCTGGCCTAGGCCTGCCTGTTATTGCAGGATTCAGGCTTTCACTGTTTCTGTCCATATCACCGTGACGTTGAATATCGGTGGACCTGAATATTGACTTCTCGTCCTTAACTTTAGGACGTTAAATACAAGTACCTCAGATGTCGGAGTAGGTTCGCCCAATGACGGAGGTCACTAGTAATAGGTAAAGCTAAATATCAGACAAAACCAGTCAAGTGAACCCACTGGCAGTAGCAAGTGTGAGGGGACTACGCTAGAGTTCAAAGCAAGTGACGCAAAAAATGGATATATGTTGTTACTCCCATATTTTTAGACCGATCCTCACGCCATGAGTCTTGTTGTCAACATCACACCTTTCGCCTTTACTTCGCAGAATATTTCCTGGTACCGTTTGCAGGTTTGATCGAACTGGAAGCCTAGGTCATTGAATAAAACGCGATAGCCACGGCCCTACAGCGCCCTCCCAGTCGCCCTAGTTGTGGGAAATTACCAGCCTTTTCTATTGTAATGCACTCACATATTATTTATACTTTTTGCTTTATGAACGCAGACATAAACAATACATTTCTGGGCTGGCATAACATTTATTACATTCACGAAAACCATTGTTCTCTGGGTTGTATTATGCACAGGTTGTACAATAAAATCCTGTATTTTTTGGTGTTACAGAGATGCAGTCCGTCATATATTGTGGCCCCTATCATGGAGAATGCGACACTAGCGACTGTCATAGCGACATTAAACTGTTCGACATACGACGGCAGCAAAGACCTCGACTACTTTCGGGAAGCAACAAGTACTGACCTTCAGCTGTTATATGTTGTGTGTGTGATACTGTATTAAATTAGCGGTGTGTGTGTGTGTGTGTGTGTGTGTGAGAGAGAGAGAGAGATAATGAGAGAAAGAAGGAGAGAGAATGAGAAAGTGAGAGAGACACTGAGAGAGAGAGGGAGAGAGAGAGAGAGAGAGAGAGAGAGAGAGAGAGAGAGAGAGAGAGAGAGAGAGAGAGAGAGAGAGAGAGAGAGAGAGGTGAGAACGAACGAACGAACGAACTTTATTTGAGAGAGAGAGAAACTGTAACCATTGTGCTGGTAATGAAGAGCAATAACCACTGAGTTAATAATCCAGTGCAGTTAACCACTGTGTTGATAATCCAGTTCATTAATATCTGTTTTGGTAATCAAGTACATTGTGACCATAGTGGTAAACAAGTACATTAACATTTGTGTTTGTAAACAAGTACATTACCCATGTGTTAGTACCAAAATCTAGTGCATTAACCACAGTGTTGTTAATCAAGTGCAATAACCACTGTTTTGGTTATCAAGTACTTTAACAACTGCTCTGGCTAACAAGTACATTAAGCAAAATGTTGATAACTAAGTGCAATTATCATTATGTTGGTAACAAAGCGCTCTAACCACTGTATTGGTTATCAAGTACATTAACCACTGTGTTGGTTACCAAGTACATTAACCATTGTGTTGGTAATTGAGCACACTATGCTACCGTGGCTACATTAAATGATGATGTAAACAGAAGAATGAAAAAAGAATAGTTTACATTGCATGCAAATAGCAGTTTTGAAAACGGTTGCTAATGTTATTAGTATGTATACTGAATGAACATTTACACACAACTGCAACACACGATTGTGCAATGTCTCTGTAATTTGCAGGTTCAATTCCTGATCTGGACGTGGACCAACGTACTGGAGACGTGTTTTTGAACAAGACGGTAGTGTACGACAACACTGGAGCAAATAAGTAAGTTACATTGGGACATATGTATATGAACTGTAGCATGAGTAATTACTCTTCAATTAGGTCTGCGGATTGTTTCCATGAGTGCATTTCCATACTGAGTATGCACAAAAGCATGCATTGATTAACGAGTTGAAGCTACAAATGGTTTGTTTGAGGCACACACTAGAGATTTCATTTTTAAAAAAAAGTTAGTTGCATGTCCTTTACAGGACGTCACAATCAACCGTAGCATTTTGGGACTGTTTGTTATTTCTTGGCAAGTTTACGCTCAGTAGTTTACCATTGCTTTCTCAGCGGCCGGCATTCATACCATTGTATGACAACCAATGCTATGCGGTCTGTTGCCAAATCTCCTGCAGCTGTGTTTCAAAGGCGGTATGCGGGATTACGAATTGCGAACGTTAGTCCTTCGCCACAGAACCGCCGTTTCATTTAAACCTAACACTAAATAACAAATCAAGAGCTGGAGAAGACGGAAAAGGAAAAGAAGTGACTGAACTGGTTTTCTGTGATATTTTTTATTGGTGTATATTCAAATGAACAATGTGAAACAACCACAGCCCAGCAACATAAGCAACTACATGAGGCTTTCACGCGCCGTGAGGCCTGTGTGGTATATAGTGCTAGCTATATGTTTCTGAAGACCATTCGGCACTTATTGGCTGATACTGTCAATAAATCGCCAACCGTCTTCATCTAACAAGACATTTTCTTGTACCCATTGTAAATAGGGTCGACATGGTAGCCCAGGTCAATTTAAGCAATCTTCCTCGTTGTTGATTTTAACACACGACCACCGGACCAGCTGGCAAACGTTATAGCCACTGCAGTAACGCGGCTCGCAGATTCGCAATATGCGTACCTGATATTATGTATTCAATTTCTTTATCATCGTCATCAAGTTGCTCAGCCCTGGGACTTTCACTGACACCAGTCATTAGTGCCAGGCGAGACATCAATAAGGAGAAATAACTCCTCGGCTACCTTATGTTACAAAAGCATCATCCTCACAAATGTAAACTCCTGGGTGTAAGTGTCATTACACTTTGTATGTAGAACACATTTGAAAAATGAAGTACATGACGTCATAAAAATGTGCTACAAATACATTAAGCTGGTTACAATAGTCACTGCTATGGCCTAACGCTGTTTTTGGGACGCTGGAAAGTACCAATGAAGCATTCATTATAACAGGTGTTGGAAATGTCCACCACGGGCTGCAAGACATGTCAGTACACGTCTCTTAATATTGTCAAATACCTTCTCAACATGCCTGTTGTTATTTCTTGAATGGTAATGCTGATTGCTTCTTTCAGATCCTCAATTGTGTCTACATTATTTTTGTAAACATTTCCGTAAGAAGGAAATTTATTTAACAAATTGCTAACCGTAATGCGATGAGGAGATTGCTTATCAGGAAATCTTGCTATACATCTTTGAACAACGATCCGTGTGTATCG
>OY992882.1:77214429-77411929 GCA_963921405.1 Cepaea hortensis | reverse complement strand
AGTCATATTTTGCTACTGACATCTGAACCCATGCTACCAGTCAAAAACAGATCACTGTTAAAGTAGTTCCGAAGGGAACTCAAGGTCCAGCATCATACATGACAGTTCTTGTCCCTGTACTGGATGTGGATAATCACCCGCCCATATTCACCACGACATCATTTACAAATAGTGAGTATTTGAGTGTATATCGTACAGTGTGTTAAAAATTAATAAGTATCTCAATGAATGATCTCTACTGTGTTCAGGCCTTTTATTTCAATGTAAGGTCTACTGTGTTCAGACATAGTAAGTATTTCAATGTATGACATCCATTATTTTCTAGAAAAGTAAATGTTTAAATATATGACATAACTATGTTCAAACAGAGAGAGAGAGAGAGAGAGAGAGAGAGAGAGAGAGAGAGAGAGAGAGAGAGAGATAGAGAGAGAGAGAGAGAGAGACAGTGAGACAGAGACAGAGAGACAGAGAGAGAAGGAGAGATAGAAAGAGAGAGGAAACGCACGAACGAACGAACGATCTTTATTTTCAAAGGGTTAAGAATTTGTCACGCATGCCCGTCTGACATTCTGCCCGTCTTCGCTAATTCCTCTCATACATTTTTTCATTTAACATGAGAGAGAGAGAGACAGAGAGAGAGAGAGAGAGAGAGAGAGAGAGAGAGAGAGAGAGAGAGAGAGAGAGAGAGAGAGAGAGAGAGAGAGTGAAAGAGAGAAAGAGAGAGATAGAGAGAAAGAAAGAGAGAGAGAGAGAGAGAGAGAGAGAGAGAGAGAGAGAGAGAGAGAGAGAGAGAGAGAGAGGGGGGTAGTGAAAGGGAAACTATTTCTACGTATAGCCTTCAGTGGGTTCATGAAGTGTATTTCATTGTATGGCCTCTGTTGGTTTAACGTGTGTGGTCTGACTGTTTCAATCGTAGAATCATAGTCTGTGTGCCTATTGTTGTGAACATCCGAGACTGGATCCACCGCATTGTCAGAACTGGTACGTAGGCTGGTCCAGCAACTCTAACAAAATATATATGAGAAACATAACAGAGCCCACAGTGTGACCGCCTGGAACCCTCCAGAAGAGACGTGGAGACTATATGAAAACAATAAATCCAGGATAGTCAACCTCAGCCAGGACTGGTCTCTTGGTTTAAAGATTCCTCATTATAACACTCCAGACAAACCCATCAATGCTCAGTTTCCCTCAGTAAGTGTTGCTACAATGTATATTCTAATCGTTCCAGTTACATGCTAGTTGTAAACAAATCGGAATACCCCTCCTGAACTCCCTCATATAACCCCTCCGTGCTTGAACAATATTACTATTAAGACTCGAGTACCCTTAACTATATTGTTTCATCTGTTATTATGTCTTCAGTTGGCAGTCGTTAATAGCTAGCCTTCAAAATATCCCACTTGATAGCAACAGATCTCACACTCTATAATAAGATTATAAGCGACAATTCCAATTTCAGTTTTGTTGTATTCCAGGTTCACAATTCAGGGAACTGTTTGATAACTACCTGAGTCGAAGATACATACTGATTGAAGACCGTGATTTTTCTTTTGTATTCTCAACAAGCCAAAAGATCCTGAATGGTTCACTATCCTGTACATGACATACATATTACTTCTTCTGCTTTTTACAATTCGACTAGTACGCTTTGAAGTCGACACAGTCAAATCAAATGGAAGTCAAACATTTCTCAAAGATAGTAAACCTAGGAAAGTAAACTTTGTGGGATCAGCTCCCCAAAGTATCTTCCTTGAGCACTTCGATAGCCCCGTCTAGACGATGAGCTTGGCGTATTATCTCAACAATGTCAGTCTGACAAGCAAACCATGTTACTACTACTACTACTACTACTACTACTGCTACTGCTACTGCTACTGCTACTGCTGCTGCTGCTGCTGCTGCTGCTGCTGCTGCTGCTGCTGCTGCTGCTGCTGCTGCTGCTGCTGCTGCTGCTGCTGCTGCTGCTGCTGCTGCTGCTGCTGCTGCTGCTGCTGCTGCTGCTGCTGCTGCTGCTGCTGCTGCTGCTGCTGCTGCTGCTGCTGCTGCTGCTGCTGCTGCTGCTGCTGCTGCTGCTGCTGCTGCTGCTGCTGCTGCTGCTGCTGCTGCTGCTGCTGCTGCTGCTGCTGCTGCTGCTGCTGCTGCTGCTGCTGCTGCTGCTGCTGCTGCTGCTGCTGCTGCTGCTGCTGCTGCTGCTGCTGCTGCTGCTGCTGCTGCTGCTGCTGCTGCTGCTGCTGCTGCTGCTGCTGCTGCTGCTGCTGCTGCTGCTGCTGCTGCTGCTGCTGCTGCTGCTGCTGCTGCTGCTGCTGCTGCTGCTGCTGCTGCTGCTGCTGCTGCTGCTGCTGCTGCTGCTGCTGCTGCTGCTGCTGCTGCTGCTGCTGCTGCTGCTGCTGCTGCTGCTGCTGCTGCTGCTGCTGCTGCTGCTGCTGCTGCTGCTGCTGCTGCTGCTGCTGCTGCTGCTGCTGCTGCTGCTGCTGCTGCTGCTGCTGCTGCTGCTGCTGCTGCTGCTGCTGCTGCTGCTGCTGCTGCTGCTGCTGCTGCTGCTGCTGCTGCTGCTGCTGCTGCTGCTGCTGCTGCTGCTGCTGCTGCTGCTGCTGCTGCTGCTGCTGCTGCTGCTGCTGCTGCTGCTGCTGCTGCTGCTGCTGCTGCTGCTGCTGCTGCTGCTGCTGCTGCTGCTGCTGCTGCTGCTGCTGCTGCTGCTGCTGCTGCTGCTGCTGCTGCTGCTGCTGCTGCTGCTGCTGCTGCTGCTGCTGCTGCTGCTGCTGCTGCTGCTGCTGCTGCTGCTGCTGCTGCTGCTGCTGCTGCTGCTGCTGCTGCTGCTGCTGCTGCTGCTGCTGCTGCTGCTGCTGCTGCTGCTGCTGCTGCTGCTGCTGCTGCTGCTGCTGCTGCTGCTGCTGCTGCTGCTGCTGCTGCTGCTGCTGCTGCTGCTGCTGCTGCTGCTGCTGCTGCTGCTGCTGCTGCTGCTGCTGCTGCTGCTGCTGCTGCTGCTGCTGCTGCTGCTGCTGCTGCTGCTGCTGCTGCTGCTGCTGCTGCTGCTGCTGCTGCTGCTGCTGCTGCTGCTGCTGCTGCTGCTGCTGCTGCTGCTGCTGCTGCTGCTGCTGCTGCTGCTGCTGCTGCTGCTGCTGCTGCTGCTGCTGCTGCTGCTGCTGCTGCTGCTGCTGCTGCTGCTGCTGCTGCTGCTGCTGCTGCTGCTGCTGCTGCTGCTGCTGCTGCTGCTGCTGCTGCTGCTGCTGCTGCTGCTGCTGCTGCTGCTGCTGCTGCTGCTGCTGCTGCTGCTGCTGCTGCTGCTGCTGCTGCTGCTGCTGCTGCTGCTGCTGCTGCTGCTGCTGCTGCTGCTGCTGCTGCTGCTGCTGCTGCTGCTGCTGCTGCTGCTGCTGCTGCTGCTGCTGCTGCTGCTGCTGCTGCTGCTGCTGCTGCTGCTGCTGCTGCTGCTGCTGCTGCTGCTGCTGCTGCTGCTGCTGCTGCTGCTGCTGCTGCTGCTGCTGCTGCTGCTGCTGCTGCTGCTGCTGCTGCTGCTGCTGCTGCTGCTGCTGCTGCTGCTGCTGCTGCTGCTGCTGCTGCTGCTGCTGCTGCTGCTGCTGCTGCTGCTGCTGCTGCTGCTGCTGCTGCTGCTGCTGCTGCTGCTGCTGCTGCTGCTGCTGCTGCTGCTGCTGCTGCTGCTGCTGCTGCTGCTGCTGCTGCTGCTGCTGCTGCTGCTGCTGCTGCTGCTGCTGCTGCTGCTGCTGCTGCTGCTGCTGCTGCTGCTGCTGCTGCTGCTGCTGCTGCTGCTGCTGCTGCTGCTGCTGCTGCTGCTGCTGCTGCTGCTGCTGCTGCTGCTGCTGCTGCTGCTGCTGCTGCTGCTGCTGCTGCTGCTGCTGCTGCTGCTGCTGCTGCTGCTGCTGCTGCTGCTGCTGCTGCTGCTGCTGCTGCTGCTGCTGCTGCTGCTGCTGCTGCTGCTGCTGCTGCTGCTGCTGCTGCTGCTGCTGCTGCTGCTGCTGCTGCTGCTGCTGCTGCTGCTGCTGCTGCTGCTGCTGCTGCTGCTGCTGCTGCTGCTGCTGCTGCTGCTGCTGCTGCTGCTGCTGCTGCTGCTGCTGCTGCTGCTGCTGCTGCTGCTGCTGCTGCTGCTGCTGCTGCTGCTGCTGCTGCTGCTGCTGCTGCTGCTGCTGCTGCTGCTGCTGCTGCTGCTGCTGCTGCTGCTGCTGCTGCTGCTGCTGCTGCTGCTGCTGCTGCTGCTGCTGCTGCTGCTGCTGCTGCTGCTGCTGCTGCTGCTGCTGCTGCTGCTGCTGCTGCTGCTGCTGCTGCTGCTGCTGCTGCTGCTGCTGCTGCTGCTGCTGCTGCTGCTGCTGCTGCTGCTGCTGCTGCTGCTGCTGCTGCTGCTGCTGCTGCTGCTGCTGCTGCTGCTGCTGCTGCTGCTGCTGCTGCTGCTGCTGCTGCTGCTGCTGCTGCTGCTGCTGCTGCTGCTGCTGCTGCTGCTGCTGCTGCTGCTGCTGCTGCTGCTGCTGCTGCTGCTGCTGCTGCTGCTGCTGCTGCTGCTGCTGCTGCTGCTGCTGCTGCTGCTGCTGCTGCTGCTGCTGCTGCTGCTGCTGCTGCTGCTGCTGCTGCTGCTGCTGCTGCTGCTGCTGCTGCTGCTGCTGCTGCTGCTGCTGCTGCTGCTGCTGCTGCTGCTGCTGCTGCTGCTGCTGCTGCTGCTGCTGCTGCTGCTGCTGCTGCTGCTGCTGCTGCTGCTGCTGCTGCTGCTGCTGCTGCTGCTGCTGCTGCTGCTGCTGCTGCTGCTGCTGCTGCTGCTGCTGCTGCTGCTGCTGCTGCTGCTGCTGCTGCTGCTGCTGCTGCTGCTGCTGCTGCTGCTGCTGCTGCTGCTGCTGCTGCTGCTGCTGCTGCTGCTGCTGCTGCTGCTGCTGCTGCTGCTGCTGCTGCTGCTGCTGCTGCTGCTGCTGCTGCTGCTGCTGCTGCTGCTGCTGCTGCTGCTGCTGCTGCTGCTGCTGCTGCTGCTGCTGCTGCTGCTGCTGCTGCTGCTGCTGCTGCTGCTGCTGCTGCTGCTGCTGCTGCTGCTGCTGCTGCTGCTGCTGCTGCTGCTGCTGCTGCTGCTGCTGCTGCTGCTGCTGCTGCTGCTGCTGCTGCTGCTGCTGCTGCTGCTGCTGCTGCTGCTGCTGCTGCTGCTGCTGCTGCTGCTGCTGCTGCTGCTGCTGCTGCTGCTGCTGCTGCTGCTGCTGCTGCTGCTGCTGCTGCTGCTGCTGCTGCTGCTGCTGCTGCTGCTGCTGCTGCTGCTGCTGCTGCTGCTGCTGCTGCTGCTGCTGCTGCTGCTGCTGCTGCTGCTGCTGCTGCTGCTGCTGCTGCTGCTGCTGCTGCTGCTGCTGCTGCTGCTGCTGCTGCTGCTGCTGCTGCTGCTGCTGCTGCTGCTGCTGCTGCTGCTGCTGCTGCTGCTGCTGCTGCTGCTGCTGCTGCTGCTGCTGCTGCTGCTGCTGCTGCTGCTGCTGCTGCTGCTGCTGCTGCTGCTGCTGCTGCTGCTGCTGCTGCTGCTGCTGCTGCTGCTGCTGCTGCTGCTGCTGCTGCTGCTGCTGCTGCTGCTGCTGCTGCTGCTGCTGCTGCTGCTGCTGCTGCTGCTGCTGCTGCTGCTGCTGCTGCTGCTGCTGCTGCTGCTGCTGCTGCTGCTGCTGCTGCTGCTGCTGCTGCTGCTGCTGCTGCTGCTGCTGCTGCTGCTGCTGCTGCTGCTGCTGCTGCTGCTGCTGCTGCTGCTGCTGCTGCTGCTGCTGCTGCTGCTGCTGCTGCTGCTGCTGCTGCTGCTGCTGCTGCTGCTGCTGCTGCTGCTGCTGCTGCTGCTGCTGCTGCTGCTGCTGCTGCTGCTGCTGCTGCTGCTGCTGCTGCTGCTGCTGCTGCTGCTGCTGCTGCTGCTGCTGCTGCTGCTGCTGCTGCTGCTGCTGCTGCTGCTGCTGCTGCTGCTGCTGCTGCTGCTGCTGCTGCTGCTGCTGCTGCTGCTGCTGCTGCTGCTGCTGCTGCTGCTGCTGCTGCTGCTGCTGCTGCTGCTGCTGCTGCTGCTGCTGCTGCTGCTGCTGCTGCTGCTGCTGCTGCTGCTGCTGCTGCTGCTGCTGCTGCTGCTGCTGCTGCTGCTGCTGCTGCTGCTGCTGCTGCTGCTGCTGCTGCTGCTGCTGCTGCTGCTGCTGCTGCTGCTGCTGCTGCTGCTGCTGCTGCTGCTGCTGCTGCTGCTGCTGCTGCTGCTGCTGCTGCTGCTGCTGCTGCTGCTGCTGCTGCTGCTGCTGCTGCTGCTGCTGCTGCTGCTGCTGCTGCTGCTGCTGCTGCTGCTGCTGCTGCTGCTGCTGCTGCTGCTGCTGCTGCTGCTGCTGCTGCTGCTGCTGCTGCTGCTGCTGCTGCTGCTGCTGCTGCTGCTGCTGCTGCTGCTGCTGCTGCTGCTGCTGCTGCTGCTGCTGCTGCTGCTGCTGCTGCTGCTGCTGCTGCTGCTGCTGCTGCTGCTGCTGCTGCTGCTGCTGCTGCTGCTGCTGCTGCTGCTGCTGCTGCTGCTGCTGCTGCTGCTGCTGCTGCTGCTGCTGCTGCTGCTGCTGCTGCTGCTGCTGCTGCTGCTGCTGCTGCTGCTGCTGCTGCTGCTGCTGCTGCTGCTGCTGCTGCTGCTGCTGCTGCTGCTGCTGCTGCTGCTGCTGCTGCTGCTGCTGCTGCTGCTGCTGCTGCTGCTGCTGCTGCTGCTGCTGCTGCTGCTGCTGCTGCTGCTGCTGCTGCTGCTGCTGCTGCTGCTGCTGCTGCTGCTGCTGCTGCTGCTGCTGCTGCTGCTGCTGCTGCTGCTGCTGCTGCTGCTGCTGCTGCTACTACTACTACCACTACCACTACCACCACTAATAATAATAATTTTACTACTGTTACTACTACTACTACCACCACCACTGCAACCACTACCACTACTACTACTACCACCACCACCACCACTACTACTACCGCCACCACCACAACGACCACCATTACTACTACAACAACAACAACAACTACTACTACTACTACTACTACTACTACTACTACTACTACTACTACTACTACTACTACTACTACTACTACTACTACTACTACTACTACTACTACTACTACTCCTCCAAAAGTCGGAGAGTATCTGCCTGCACGGCGAGGAACAACCAGTCTGCACACCAATAAGCCAGACATGGGACTACGGATACTCACGCAAACCTCAGTCCGGTATGACATCACACTGATATTGGACAACAGGATGTCTTCATCCGACATACAAGACATTTGCAGTCAACACAAGAATTTTTCAGCTGCTGTTGATGTCCTGGCAAGTTTTACTACCGATGCTGCTATTATTACTGATTTAAATTTCAGCGATCTCGGCAAATTTAGCAATTGGTACATCAGTTCTACAACTGTCAGCAACGGATGCAGACGCTCCTAACACATTCAATACTAAAATAACATACGGCCTTGAGAGTGACTGCATACCGCCTTCACTTGTACTAGACTACAATACAGGTATGTGATCTGTGTTTCACCATCAATGTAATCATTCTTCTTGAACATATTCAATGTTTCTTCTTGTTTGTTCACCCAGAAAACGATTCTGATTGCTTCGTTTGCCTTTACAGCCACATTGTGATATTTTCGTCTTTCCATCCACACCAGTAGCATAGCAATATTGAAAACCTAACATTTCTAATCCCTAAGATCCCTAATTTATAAGCAAGACTTCAGTATTTGAAGTAAGGTCAGCACTCGTTCACTAATTCTGACGCAAGTAATCAAACTGTGAGTTCGTGATTGCATCTTCTCTTTTGTTGCACCACTTCCACCTTTTCTGTACCAAGGTAATGGCAGTCACAAAACAGATACTGTTTATTTTGACGGTGAAGTGTTAGCCCTTCAGATATCACTGTCCATGACATATGGTGTCATGGTGTGGGGTGGCTAGTTACCTTTCTCTTCGCGTCACCTTCCCACACAGTTCTCAGAAAATATGGAAAAGTGTCGATGATTATGAGGTTGGGTATGTACTGAAACAATAAATCCTACCTCTGATGGGGATTTAACCAGGAACACTGCCTTGCGAGGCATGCGCACTAATCGCTATGCCATAGCCATTCCTACGAACGCAAATGAATATATATATTTTTGTTCATTATACAAGTCCTACAAAAATGAACAGCTACTACATTTGACAATGCCTGCTGGCCTGATAGCGGGGGACACTGACAATAGGGAAAGCTAATCCACACGCAAAATTCAGTCCAGTGCTATTAGAAATAGGGTGTTTGGCCTACGTTTGAGTTCAAAGTGAGCGAGCGCCAAAAAAAAAAAAAAAAAAAAACAAATCACAAGTATTTTGCGTTGTATGGACATATAAGATGTAGCCTGGCAATGTTTAGGCGGATGACTGCAGTAAAAGCTATTGGGGGTTTTCATACGGCGGTGCATTGTATTGTTTTTTTTTTTTTAGCATATCCTTTTACAGGACTTAGCTGTCAACACCAGCATCTTGCAGCTGTATGTTGATCTCTTGGCAAGATTACGCTCAGTAGTTTGCCATTGCTTTCTGAGCGGCCGGCTCACATACCCCGTAAGTTACCGATGCGGAGGGTAAATGCCAAAACCGTTGCCTGCTTTTTCTTTTCTTGTATGGGCAGTTTCTTTCCATGATGGTGTTTGACACGAAATATGAGAACACAGGAGAAACACCTAAACCACGAGGTTAAGATTACACATGTCAGTGAGTAGACACTAACCCAGTTGGAAACAAGCTGGTGTTTGAAGACGAAATACGTTCACCAAATTGTGTCTTGCGGCTGGATATTATATTTTAAAATAAGAGCTATTTATTACCTGTTGGGGTATCATCCGTGCACTCCGAACAAGTCCATAGGTGCTCAGAAATTCCCCCTCCCATGCACAAGAGTATTGTCCATAGGTGCTCAGAAATTCCCCCTCCCATGCACAAGAGTATTATTGGCAAGTTAAATACTGGTGAATAATGATGAGTCCTGGAACTTTGACACAGTGGTTAGTGTCATTGTCTACCAAGATAGTAGTCTTGGTTCAGTCACAACGTGGGCAAATTCTTTTCCACGACAACTACGGCTTTGGCATTTACCCAGCTTCCGACAATGACGGCTGTGGGATACACCCAGCCTCTGACAGTGAAGGCTGTAGGATACACCCAGCTTCCGACAATGACGGTTGTGGAATACACCCAGCCTCCGACAGAGACGGCTGTGGGATCCACCCAGCCTCCGACAGAGACGGCTGTGGGATCCACTCAGCTTCTGACAGTGACGGCTGTAGGGTCCACCCAGCCTCCGACAGTGACGGCTGTGAGATACACCCAGCCTCCGACAAGAAGTCTTTAGTGTTTTCCAAACCTTAAAAAAATGGGTATAAGACAATGTTCTAGGACTTGTTTATGAAGGAAAGACAGCCAGGCAGGAACTGAGTTCCCCAATTCGACCCAGCCTATAATGGGTACCAAGAAATGTCTTTGGAACTAAAGATGGCCAGTGTGAACTGGCCACATCACTCATCGAGTGTCCCTTGGTCTGTATAAACACGATTCTAGAACAACATATTGTCAACGCTTCACGTCGCTCGTTTATCTTGTGTTGTGAAAGGTAATTAACATGTACAATAAAGTCGAGTGACTATGAATAACATGTGTATATTCTAATAGATACAATGTCTAATATAACAATATTATAATCCAATCTGAGTATCAATCAGCAATGCGCTCGCTCGTTCACACAATAGCATCTTAGTTCACACAAACTAGCGCACACGAGGTATCGTACAATAACGCTCTCAGTGCTATTAAACATTTGTAGCGATTATACAGTTCACTCGATTCTAGCCAACACACGGACACATCCTCTCTCATTCACAGTCCAGCCTCGTCTTCCTAGGTTTCGTCCTGGGTTTAGCATCACGTGGTCTCTGACCGCGTGCCATCTCAGGGTCCTCGTGTCGTCTTAGGCTAGTCGTGGTATGTAATGCGTCTCAGGAAAGGGATCTCATTTTTTCCTTCACTTCAGGTCAGTCCGTCCGTTACTGACTGTTGTCTCACGTAATACAGTTCAAGGGTGAACTGTCCTGCACTGTCCTGTCTATTATTTCCATGTCCTGTCTACTATGTACTGTCTCTGGGATCTGTCCTCTCTATTATGTTCCCAGGACGCTGACAATGTACATTCACCTTAAAGCATGAGTAAGGCTCCTTTACCTTACATTTTACAAACACAGAAATAGTGCACGCCTATGAAATGCATGCAGATGTTTGCTAGTTACCCTTTACCTTTTCATTTCAGCTTATCAGCTTCATTGTTAAAATCGACACAACCGATATAGCCAGACTCATTCATTGTAGGTTGCTTCATGGATTGTTTTCACTGTCCCATGACGAAGTGTCATTGCGTCGAAACGTCTGTTATTTATGTGCTTCTTGATTCTCCAGGATGACTTCAGCATCTATATTTCCTTCTTTTTTTGTGCAGGTATCCTCTACTTGAACGCAACAATAGATAAACCCAAAGTATCAGAAATCACTTGTAAAGTCTACTCATACAGTTCTGACAACGTTACCAACAAATCTCCTTCTGCTGCCGTAAATATTACAGTGACAGCCGACAGTAATTTGCCTCCAGTGTTCTCGCAAGTACGTGTTTTGAACGAGTGCAGGAACACACTTCTTTGTTTGACTGTTTGTTTGTTTGCAAAGAATCAATTGTTTTGTATCATAGGTGTCTCTCATAAATTACTCTAGGAGAGTTTCAGCACAGTGCAGCAACTACGTTGCAACGGTCCAGTTTTCAATGTATATAGACCAAAATCACGCATGCCTTAACACTGAAAGGTAAGAAAGCCAGAATTTGAGATTGGTAATGGGAAGCCAATTTGGTGAAACCTTACTGCCAGAAGTTGAATCACACACTTATGCAGGCAGTAATGTAGAGAAAGAGATGGAAACAAAACGATATATTACAATAAGAATATAAAAAGTAATTAGAACGTTCATGAGTCAGTAAGGAACTAAAGGACCATTTAACACGCATTGAGACATATTGTGTACATTGTGACAGCCATATGTAAAGGCCAATCTACACGAGAAGGGGGAGGGGGGAGGGAGGGCTCTGGAGTCAATGTTACTTTTACTGCCTTTACTTTTTCTAGCATGTCCTGGTACCCTTTTGGGCTGACGCCACATGGGGTAATTGTTTAAATTCACCCGAGTGCGAATTCAACCCCATGATCACCAGGCCAGCAAGCAAGCGTGCTAGCCAATGCGCTTTCATTGTTGTAGGGAATTTATGAAAGTGGAAAGAAGTGAAACCAATTACCAAACTGAGAAAATTTAACTTTAACGTTCATCAGTTCTGCTATTTGGATCAAGGAGAACGGCTACAACAATTACCTGTAAACTATAAACAATCATTAACTGGCGCCTTCGTAGAACAGAAAGAATACAATTTTATGAAAGAAACACTTAGGTAGAGAACGATACAAACTACAGCTGTTCAAGGGGTGAGGCGAAAACTCAATTTTCTGCAGAGAACACGCATTGAGAAAACATTACAATATATCTAAAAAGTCCTGTCTCTCCAACTAACATAGTAAAGAAATAGAGCGAGAACTAAAACACACGGAGAGAACTATATACCTAAAAACACACGGAGAAAAGAACAAGAGACATAAAAACACACGGAGAACTAGAGACACGAGATGAATACCTTGGGGAAGACCTTGAGAGAGCTGCAGGAGCTATCAAATGATATGTCTACTTGGCCTGAGTTGATTGATTTGAGTTGATATGCTCCGACGGGTGATAAAGGAAGAAGACGAAGATTATATCGCAAGCTAATGCTGGTTCGCTTGAACAGGACGAGAAAAACAATTTCGATGCCAGTATCTTTAATTCGGTGCAAGGGGACTTTGTCAACAAGCAAGACAGAACAGAACGCGCTGAAAGGGACAATAGACTAGGGGACCCTTGCTAACAGGACGCATGAAACCATAGATAATCACACATGTATGGCGCTCATAGAAGTACAAGCAAGAAGTAGGGATCAGAGGACGGTAGACAACATAACAATTGAAAGCTGTAGTTACCGACAGGGATTCGAACTTGTCACCTCCAAATTATGACAGTGGCCCTCTGAAGGAACACGTGTACTTCGACCCATGACCAACTAGACACTTCTAAGAAAGCGTCTTCATTAGCTAGGTCTATCATCCATATGAACCCGCATTTATTGAATACAGATATAATTCATATCTAACCATTGAAATAGCACCACATGGCATAGATTATACTAAGGCATTTGATAAAGCAAAACATGATGAACTGATTAAAATGTTGGAAGATATCAACATTGATGGAAAAGATTTAAGAATAATAAAGAATGTTTACTGGAACCAAGTAGCAGCAATTAAAATGGGAAATAAAGAGGGTAGTTACGAACAGATAAAGCTAGGAGTACGACAGGGGTGTGTCTTGTCACCAGATCTTTTCTCCCTGTATAGCGAAGTAATAATGAAAGAGATCAAAGAGATGCCAGGAATACTAGTTGGAGGTTATAATATAAATAATATACGCTACGCAGATGACACAGTATTGGTGGCGGATAATTCAACAGACCTACAGCAATTATTAGACGTTGTAGTAACAGAGAGTGCAAGGAAAGGACTCTCCTTGAATATCAAGAAAACAGTAACAATGGTAATATCAAAGAAAATGGTGACACCAAAATGTGACATAGAAATAGAAGGAAAAATCCTTAACCAAGTAGATAATTTTAGATACCTAGGGGCATTTATAACATCAGATGGAATATGTACAACAGAGATTAAGAGCAGAATAGGGCAGGCAAAAGCCGCATTTCAGAAAATGAAGAGTATCTTGTGCAATAAGTCACTATCACTGAATGTAAGAAAGAGAGTGCTGAAATGCTATGTAGAACCAGTTTTGCTGTATGGCAGTGAATCTTGGAATGTAAATGAACAAATTAAGAAGAAATTAGAAGCAACAGAGATGTGGTTTCTGAGACGAATGTTGCGAATTCCTTGGACTGCCAGAGTAACTAACGACGATTGCCTGAAACAGGCTAATGAAACTAGAACATTATATACAACAATAAGACAGAGACAAACATCTTTCTTCGGTCACGTGATGAGAAGAGAGGCATTGGAGAACATCGTAGCAACTGGAAAGATCGAGGGGAAGAGAGGCAGAGGTAGACCAAGAGAAGTGATGCTGGATGGATTGAGACGGTGGCATGGAAGAATATCAGCACCAGAGTTGATCCAGAAAACCAAAGACCGAGATCTATGGAGAGCCATGAACACCTACGCCAGCCGGCACGGCACTTGATGATGATGATGATGAATCCTGGGCAAATTTTACGTTCAGTAGTTATTTTACGTTCAGTAGTTCCAAAGAATACATGTGTTTTTTATTTATGAACTGTCTTATTGGCCTACAAGGGTTCCCCAACTGATATTTGGATGAACCCACAGTCACATATAAATGAAGCAGTATATTAGTTATCATTTAAATAATCTTGATTTCACATTGTTGCTTTCATTTCATGTCCCATATACATTGTCCATTACATATGTCTCTTTATATTACAAACCAGAACGTATTCCAAGGGGACGTTACAGAAAATTCAAACACCTCAACATTTGTTCTCAATGTTTTCGCTACTGATCCTGAAAACGGATCCTTGACGTATTCCTTCCCTGTAGGACAAGGTAAGTTACTGTTATATTCGCTGTCTAATAATTAGTTCTACTTAACGCTTGCAGGACAGCAGGTCTATATATATATATATATATATATATATATATATATATATATATATATATATATATATATATATATATATATATATATATATATATATATATATATATATATTTTTTTTTTTTAAGCATATCCTTTTTACAGGACTTAGCTGTCAACACCAGCATCTTTCAGCTGTATGTTGATCTCTTGGCAAGATTACGCTCAGTAGTTTGCCATTGCTTTCTGAGCGGCCGGCTCACATACCCCGTAAGTTACCGATGCGATTCGAACCACTGCTGATTTGAACCGTCATCACGTTACCTGACGAGAGTATACGAGATTGCGGAGAAAAGTCATAACCTCTAAGCCACGAAGCCGGCAGATCTATATATGGGGACGATAATTCCAGGCATGAGTGATTTTAGGTCAGCATTGGAATCCAGAGTAGCAAACTGTCAGCGTCCAGCGGCATTTGAAAGTGAAGGGTTCAAAACAGGTAAATAGTACGAGCACAGATGAAACATAAATTCAGGCGTCAATAACATATGATTTATTATTCTCGAATATAGTTACATCATACTGTCTCATCACTCGCTTACAGCGGTTATTCTCGCACTAGTCAATATACAGCAATCATGCGGCAATGCAATATTACAATATCAATTTCTACACTCGCGTATCACAGCCCCACACACAGACATAAGTCACACGGCTCAGCTATTCAATAGCTTTGAAGTACTAAGTAAAGTCTATCCTGCCACACTCTCAGACACACGTCCTCTCTCCGTCCTGTCCTGAAGCCCGTCTGGCTTCCCTTCGACTGCCCAGTGGTAACGAGGTACTTGCCCCTCGTGCAACCCGTGGGAAGTCAGATGTCTCGCATACGCCTGGCTGAGACCAGGCGTACTGCGTAGTGACCTGCCCTTTACGGGTACAGTCCGGTCTTTCAGTATCTAGATTCTTCTCATTTCCCCTTACTCACCCCATGTCCCTATCTCTATCATGTGTTCTTTCTTATGTCCCCTATAGAACCTTGACACACTAACCCTCCTCCACTCCTGTGTGGTGTATTCTTTTAATTAGTGTGTACTAATTATGTCAAGGCCTAAGGGGCGCACTATAAGGGCCAAGGGCAGTAATATAGTAACTGGGAACTCTATGATGTCTATTGAAGCACCAGCAACTAATGTTTTCTACTGTAACATTTTGGGTGGTTGTCAAAGGGTCTATACTCTCGTCAATCTTAAATAAGGAGCTATCCAGACCGAAGTAACAAACGTCTCATATTGCGGACTTTCGTTGACAAATGCGTCCTTCTCAGGCATCCAATATGATGCCATGAATAATGGCACTTTTGACAGAGGCTCATCAAGGAAATATCCTTGGTTCCATTAAGAATGCTTGCAACCCATTATTCCCAATTTGTGTATGTATAACATCTTTTTACTCTCGTATGTTGGTAGTGAATGTACTAGACATCTTTTGTTTCCATACTCAATTACTTAAATCCCTTTGTTATCCTGTAAGTGTTGACTAATCTCCCGTGATTGTCCTATTAAAATGTTTGCACTTTATCTGATTTTGTTGAGTGTTTAGGTGTTATATTTACATTGGTGTGTTTAGTAATTGTGCTAAGTGTGTGTGTTCTACTGTGTGATGTGTTTAAGTTATCTAAGTGTCAAAAGCTAGAATTTCCAACGTCATGATGCACCTATATGTGTAATTTATGAGTTAGACTTTCGAGTCATGATTCTTAGATTTATAATTTATTTGGTCTAACTGCTATGTTATAAGAAACTTTTAAAAATCTCACAAATAACATGTGTTACACAAGATGTATACAATATACAAGTATAACAGTTGGGCGTACAATTTGTACGCGTGAAGAACATACATTGTCTTTAATTCATGCACTCTGTCTGTCATACGTCTTTTATTCACACAACGTTTCCCTTAATTATCTTGAAGTACAAATGAAGTTTAGGAATAATTATTGCCAATGTAAAAAATATTGGCAGCACATTCGATTTTTAGAAAATAATTTTAACAACTCGATTAATAGTAGAAAAAGGAAATCTAGGAAATTAAACTTAGGCTTAGTAAAGCCACACTTTACGTTATTTCATATATGATATTTACATATTACATTTTAATTAACATGTTACATTATGAAATACAATTAAATAACATTTAAATTAACTAATTAACTTGGTGATCCTTCTGATGATGTCGTTGATGCAGAATGTCGGTGGTAGATGTCAGAAGTTTGTCGCGTGTAGTGGTTAGAAATGTTGTGTCCAAATTTCTGATAAATTGCACAAAGAATGTACATATGTAGGAAATATGTTACTGGGTTATGATGAATTTTGAATGTCGCTGTTTCATGGATGCAACATAATAAAATATCACAGTTTTATGTTCGTGCATGATAATGGCACTTCATTCCTCTGGTGGGTCAGGCATTTTTGTCAAAAGGTCAGGTAAAATATTTTTGGACCCTTTATTATGCTGGATGTCAAAACTAAAATCTTGCAATATTAAAGCCCATCTTGCTATCCTGTTGTTTTTCGGTGTGCCCTGTTTGATTATTAACAAAGGTGAGTTATCAGTTTGTATGAGAAAGTGGGTGCCCCTGAGGTATTTTTCAAGTTTCAGTACACAATAGTCTACACTTAGTCCCTCCAATTCTGCAATGCTGTACCTCTTTGCTGCTGGTTTGAGTTTATGGCTGACGTAGAGAATTGGATGTTCAATGTTGTCATGCTTTTGCATCAAAATTCCCGAAATGGAAGTAGTGCTGATATCTGTTTTAAATATAAGCTGAGTGTTAATATCTGGGAGGCGAGGAATGGGTGGATTGGAAAAAATCAAGTTCAATTTATTAATTGCGTCTTCTAAATAGACACTCTTACAAATGCAATTAATATAAAATGTCGTGACTGAATATGGAATAATAGTCATGGAAATTGTAAGATTGGGTATGAATTTACCGTAGAAATATATGAAAAATACATCAACAATTTTGCACCAGTGAGAATAAATAAACATCATTGTGGTATTTTCATTTTCAGTATGAAATAATGTTGACTGATTCATCAGTAAGGTTGTGATTATCACAGATAGTTCATTTGTCCACAAGATTGTGGGTAACGATAAATTCTGATGTATAAGCAGTGTTGTTGTAAGTTTTGTCAATAATAGCAGTAATGTCAGTAGTTTACACCAGTGAAGTTTAAACTTTGGTGAATTTGGGTGTTTAGGTCTGTCGGTTGCGTTGCATGTTTTAGAGAAAGTGTTGCTGTCTATGTCAGTAGAAATGGTGGGTGGTAACTCTGTGTTGACATTCTCAATTGTTTCCCTGCTGTTGAGTGTTGAGAAAAGTTGTTTGTTGTTTATGTTTTTGCGATAAAGCGGTTTGTTTGTATGCGGTAGTTGGAACTTTAGTTTCCGTCTTAAGTTAAACGTTTGCGTTGTTTTATTTGCATGCTGTTTGTATGCATGATTGTTGTCTTGTGATGTTACTTTGGAAATGGTGACAAATTCTTTAGGTTTTTCAGTAATGTTGGTAACTGTTTGATTTGTTACTTTGACCTCATAAATTTGGGCAGAACAAGTATAATGGACATTATTTGTTTCTTGTATAGTTTCGTCGCTGGTAGTGTCCCTTGGAGTTTTTAGTTGTTTGTTCTCTTGTTGGAATTTATACTTTTTTCACTTGCAGTTGGTTTTGTTACTGCCTTAATGTTACAATGCTTTTGTTCCCAAATTTTGATGTCTTTGTTGGAAAAATTTCTGACATCGGGTAGATACCCAATAATAAGATCTGCGCACGGGTTATCCAATACCGCACAGATTACCTGACCTGATATGAATGGTGTGTGCATTTCTATCAGTGCCAGCGGATATTTTTCAATATTGCCTGCAAATGTGCGACACGTTATAAAGTCTCCTATGTAGTCACTGTCTTGTATGAATGTTTTTCTGACCCCATTCAAGGTCGCTCCGCTATCGCGAACGATTTTACATGGCTATTTGTTTATAAAGCCTTTGTGGAAATCTAGTTTGCCTTTTGATGTTAAGGCGGCGTTGGCACTTTCATTCATGATTGGGATGGTATGACCACACTCCAAAATATTGTCTGAATAGAATTTCTAACAGGTGTTACACTTATCATAGTTAAATATGTCTATAACTTCTAAAGCATTTCCATTCTCATTTTGACTTTCATTCTCTCTCTGATTCTCATCATTCTCATCTTCATCTGATGATGTGTCAATCAAAATAGCATTTGCTTCCTTTAGCATGCGACGACCCTCACAATCAGAGGAATAATGGCCAAAAGCACGACGAGAGAAGCATTTGACAGCTCTTTTGTATTCTGTACGCTTTGTCCTTTGCTTGTTTACCATCATTTCTAGGTGATGTTTATAATTTGAGTTTTTATCACAAATCGAGTAATCATCGTGTCCCAATTTACAATATTTACATGATTTGTATCTCATTTTAGGTTTACCCCTATTCTGAGATGGTTTTGGTCTTGTTACATCTATAGCAGCTGCTGCATCATTTGGACTATCATTTAAAATAAAAAAATATCTCTGTTTGCTGAAAAAAAAATGCGTTGCCTTTCTGCTCAATGTCACGAATAGTCTGACAATCACTCTGTTGCAAAAATTTAGAGAAAGCTGTTGGTAACGGTGTTATGATTTTGTTTATAATCATTAAGTCTTTTAACTTGTCAAAACTTTTCTCTGCTTTTGCTGAGTTAATCCACTTAGTGAATACATCCTGTGTTGTTGAGACGTAGTCTATGAATGTTTGGTTGCCTTTTGGGCTTAATTTAGCAAACTGTATCTGATATCCAGCAGTGCCTAAAGAAAAGTGTTGCATTATTCTTTGTTTGATATAATCATAATTTATTCTTAATTCCTTAGGAATGGTTTCTATTACTTTTAATGGCTCTAAAGCTAAATTTCGTATATATATATATATATATATATATATATATATATATATATATATATATATATATATATATATATATATATATATATATATATATATATATATATGCCAAATTCTCCTTTGCAATGTTATGGTATTGCATAAAACATTCACAATTTTCTGTCCATGCACCGACGGAGTCTCCAGAGCAAAAGGGCTTTACTATTCCTTTGAACTTATTGAATTTCTGTTCTTCTTCTTTGCTTTTTAATTTATTGATTGAGATCTCTACGTTAGAGTCAATTTCTAATTGCTTTACTCTCATTTGTCTTCCTGACTCAATTTTCTTAGCTTCTACTTCCAATTATTTTTGTTTTATGGCTGCTGCTGTTTCTAATTCTTTTTGTCTTATGGCTGTTTCAGTCTCTAACTTTTTGTTAGCTGCCTCTGTTTCTAACTTCTTTTGTTCACGTTATAAAGCTCTGTCCTCTCTTAGCACGTTATCTGCTTGTGTCTTTTGACTCCATTCTGCTAATTTATCTCCTGTGTAACTTAGCTTTTCTCCTAATTCGATACACTTTTCTAAAGTTAACATTTTAGAATGTTATAAAATATTTATGTATACAAAAAGATTATGTCCCTTGGGAATTTATTAAGAAAAATATTTGTTGGTTATTTACCTTTCAATAAGATTGAACAATGGTACAATAAATTTACATATGTGAAACAAAATGAGTGCCAATTTAAAATTGCAATTCAAGAAATAAAGGTTTACTCATCTGACTTTAACGGGTGTCGTTCCAGCACTACTTGTAACTTTTGCTGTAATTTCTTTCGTGGTCTCTGCAACTTGTTTACAGGTACTTTAAATTAATACATCAATATCAACCTGTTGTAGGAGAGAAAAACATTAATATCGTCGTACAGTCATGACTATGTCAATGTCTTGTAATGAGATAGAATTACCTTAGCAATTAGTTTTAGAATAGATGTCAGGGTGGGTCAGAATAAACACTTATATATATTTAGATTGTCGTTGTCGTGTGTGTTTACAATATTTACTCGGTTAGTCCAAGCGTTACAGTTTTATCTGTCTTGGGACTAGTCGAAACGGACGTTTTCCCCCATAGCACGGGGGAAAAGCATCAGCGTCTAGCGGCATTTGAAAGTGAAGGGTTCAAAACAGTACGAGCACAGATGAAACATAACTTCAGGCGTCAATAACATATGATTTATTATTCTCGAATATAGTTACATCATACTGTCTCATCACTCCCGTACATCGGTTATTCTCGCACTAGTCAATATACAGCAATCATGCGGCAATGCAATATTACAATATCAATTTCTACACTCGCATATCACAGCCCCACACACAGACATAAGTCACACGGCTCAGCTATTCAATAGCTCTGAAGTACTAAGTAAAGTCTATCCTGCCACACTCTCAGACACACGTCATCTCTCCGTCCTGTCCTGAAGCCCGTCTGGCTTCCCTTCAACTGCCCAGTGGTCACGAGGTACTTACCCCTCGTGCAACTCGTGGGAAGTCAGATGTCTCGCATACGCCTGGCTGAGACCAGGCATACTGCGTAGTGATCTGCCCTTTACGGGTACAGTCCGGTCTTTCAGTATCTAGATTCTTCTCATTTCCCCTTACTCACCCCATGTCCCTGTCTATATCATGTGTCCTTTCTTATGTCCCCTATAGGACCTTGACACAAACATTAATGACTTTGGGCCAGTTTGTTGGGAAGTGGGGTTGGGGGTGATAGTCTCATCTCATCTCAACTCATCTCATCATATTCCTCTTGTACCTTGCGGTGTCGAGGTGAAGTATAAACGTCGTGAGAGTGCCCGATTATGGGGTTCATATATCGATATTCCTATGGATTCTGCTATTCCATCCCTCCAACGTTTACGTGGTCGGCCTCTTCCTCTGCTTCCATCTGGTCTGTACATCATTGCTTGTTGTGGTATGCTGTTGCAAGATAACCTACTTTCATGGCCAAACCATTTGACTTGCTGCTTTATAATATAATCTAGTGCTGCTATAACCCCCACTTTAGTCCTGATTTCTTCATTTCCGATCTTACCTCTTCTTGATACTTTGAATATTCTTCTCAGGAATCTCATTTTTGTTGTTGTGATGTTTCTTTTCTCTTTTCCAGTCATTGTCCAGGTTTGGCATTGGTAGCATAGAGTTGGTTGGAGGATTGTATTGTAAAGTGCTTTCTTAGTAGTTATTCATACGTGTTTGTTCTTTAATATTGGTGCCATTTGTTCAATGAGTTGGTGTGCCTTATTGCATCTATTTTCGATCTCGTCTTCTGATCTGCCATTTGATGATATTCAAATCAAATCAAATCAAATCAACTTTATTAGGGTCACAAATTGGGCGCACAGGCCCGTCTTACATTCGGCCCTTCCAATCACTCGTCTTCCATTCATCAATAGCATTATACATTTACATACGAAGAAAAATAAACATTGTGAAATGAATGTTGTAAACATAAACAAGGCAAATTACCATGTTATGAGGCCCATCTCCCACCTACCCATACATCACCCCACCCACACAACACCCCCACCTACCCACACACACGCGCACCAAGGGACACATACATACCCCACCAACCGATCCTTCCGCACATCCCCCACCCCCTCTCCTCACCTGTTCCCCCAACCAAAACACACTCGCCACCCATAAACATTCCCCACCAACCCACACATCCTCTCCCCATCCACACCTCAAACCACCCATCCCCCAGCCACATCTCCATTGACCACATATTCACCACCCACGCACACAATCCCCCACCAACCCACACATCGCACATCCACTCACACATCACTCACACATATTATACTTCCTAGGTACTTGAAACTCTTTACTTGTTTCAAGGGATGATCGTTGTTTTTTTTTTTTTTTTCTTCTTTAGTTATAGTCATTACCTCTGTTTTGCTTGTGCTAATTTTCATGTTATGTTTCCTACACATTTCGTTTAGACTATGCATTTGGTTCTGTAATTCAGCTTCTGATTTTGCTGTTAGTGCTTGGTCGTCCGCAAACAGGAGTTCTCTATTGGGTAGATTTACAGATGGTTCTTCGTCTGTGTTCTCGTCATGCGGTATTCTTGCGGTCTCTGTTTGACTGGTTTCTTTACATATGTTGTATATATATGTTGTCATGGGTTAAACATTTCTCATAGTTCAGGCTGGATATCGACCCAATGTTTAACTCCAGATCTATTGTGGCTCTAGGGTAAAATGACTCTCTGTGAACACGAGTGGCATGCGCCGCCATGACTGCACATCATATAGAACAGCAACACTATGTATTCCAAGAACAACTCAACAAATGTGAGGTAGAGCGAACTGTGGTATAATTACACACAGGTGACATCAGCTAGCAGCTATGAGTGTGTATGCGCATCCAGACTTGAGTCTTTCGCACATCCCAAGCACTCCTGTCCTTCCATCACGAATCGTCTCCCCAACCCAAGGAGAGTGTTAGGAACCTAGCTGGCTGTCTGTTAGAATATTAATGCACACATGATCATCGCCTACCTTTACTTGTACACTACTGGTACCCAATGTCTATCAGCCAACTTCTATGGCCCGATCATGATGAGACCCGCACGCGTCAACATGCGACTCCAACGAATGTCAGCGATTGTGGCGTCAGTAAAGCCCGGACTACCTGCCTTCAATGGTGAGACTTCAACCAGAGCTATTCCCTGTAGATACCGAAGACTGGCAGCAGCGTAACGGCTTGAATTCCGTGACTGGTGGTAAAACACATCCTCTAACTTCGCAAGCTGGAACACAACTCCCGCTTGAGCCGTTATGGCGTTAGGTGACGTATTTCCATGACGTCTGAATTGCGTTCAATATTGGTGTCACTATGTTCAATATTTGTAACACTCTGTATCTTCTTCTTTGATGCGATAACTCATCAATTGAATGTTGCGTCACTGTCATTTGCCATATGACATATGTTATGAACAAGAGAGGGGACAGGACACAACCTTGTCGTACTCCAGATCTTATGCTGAAGGGTTCTGAGTGTCCTCCAGTTGCTCTCACTATGTATTCACTGTTGTTGTATAAGCTTCTACACAGGTTTGTTAGATGTGTACTCACTCCATATTGTTTAAGGATTTCCCAGTTTGTTTCTATCTACTCTATCAAATGCCTTTTGTTGGTCGACAAAGGCTAAATAGAGGGTTTCATTGAATTCGATTAATGTTTTCTATAAGTTGTCTAAGAGCAAAAAAATGGCATCTGTGCATCCTTTGTTTTTCCTAAATCCAAGTTGTGTAGTACGGAGACTGTACGAAACATTAATGACGTTGGGACAGTTTGTGGAGAGGTGGGGGGGGGGGGGTATTACCAAACATTAATGACATTGTTCCAGTGTGTTGGGAGGAGGGAGATAGTACCAAACATTAATGACATTGTTCCAGTGTTTTGGGAGGAGGGAGATAGTTCCAAACATTAATGACATTGTTCCAGTGTGTTGGGAGGAGGGAGATAGTACAAAATATTAATGAAATTGTTCCAGCGTGTTGGGAGGAGGGAGATAGTACCAAACATTAATGACATTGTTCCAGTATGTTGGGAGGAGGGAGATATTACCAAACATTAATGACATTATTCCAGTGTGTTGGGAGGAGGGAGATAGTACCAAACAGTAATGGCATTGTTCCAGTGTGTTGGGAGGAGGGAGATAGTACCAAACATTAATGACATTGTTCTTGTGTGGGGGTGGGAGAAGGCGATAGTACCAAATATGAATGCTCTCGTTCCAGTGGGAAGGAGGGGGGGGGGAGAGGTTGAGGCGATAATACCAATAATTAATGCCTTTGTTCCGGTGTGTGAGGTAGAGAGTTAGACAGACAGACGGACGGGCGGGCGGGTGCGCTGTCGGACGGACGGGCGGGCGGGCGCGCGGTCGGACGGATGGACGGACGGGCGGGCAGGCAAGCAGGCAGATGGGTAGATTGGTAGGTAGGTTTGTATGAGTGTGTATGTGTGTGTGTGGGTGAGTGTGTCAGTGGGTAAATGTATGCATGTTTGTAGTTAAAATTACCACATGTGTGTAAGTATGCATGTACCAATAAGACATGTTTGGACCGTTGTTAGTGACATGGTTATTATGCCAATACTTAATCCATTCATTTGTCTGTTCTGCAGTGGGTTCGAATTGGCCTTTTAGAATAAACCCTCTGAGTGGAGCTATATCAGTGGCGTCCCTGGTTGACTATGAGGCTAAGACCTCTTACTTCAGCCCTGTGACAGTCACAGACCAGGGGACACCACCGCTGGTTTCGACTGCCTATGTATCTGTGACAGTGAACCCTGTCAACGAGTTCACGCCCACATTCAGCGTTAGCACAAGCGCCAGCATTAACAAACTTGACAAGCCAGGTAAGGACAACCAAGAGGGGCAGATTTAAATATTTTCTGGAACTAATTTTAGGTTGGACCAGTTGTAAAAAATTTGAATCCGCCTCTTTGTGGATGGAACCCCTGACTAGCGGGCTGGCAGGCGAGCGTATAGCCGCTACATTACCGCCAATCTCTCTGGGCAGCTCGTGAGCTGTTCCGCATCTTTCATCTGATGTTATTAATGTGGCATAGGTATTTGAATTTGTCAGCTTGGTTAAGTATTTTCCTTTCTATTGTTATCTCATATTTTGATGTTATCTTTTTCTTCGATGTTAGCATAGTTTCTGTTTCCTTGTTATTTAGCGACAGTCCTTCTTTCTACCCTCTATTACTACAATATCAAAATAGATTGAGATATGTTGGGAATTTCGGCTATACTTTTGTGTCTTCTGTATATCGTTGATTGTTTTTTATATTATGATCTACAAGAAAGGTAAGACATAGTATGGCACAATTTAAAATGATAAACAATAATGGTAAATAAATATTAATTACTGATGTCTAACATAAAATTATGCAGCGACCACTGATCACTGCATTGTGCATGTATTAAACATATAACATGCACGTATTTTGTATATCTGCGCCTGTAAATTAACGGGATACATAAGGGAAGCAAAGAATAGTAACACTGTATCCTACCTGAGGTGACTAAGGAGGATTGGCGTGAGACAGGGTACCCCATCCCGTAGAAAACTGTAGTCTCCAAATCCAATCAACCATGTACAAGCCTACACAGGGTTTAGCGTCAGTTTGTTCAGCGATTCTGCTCCTTTGGTAGATGAAAGGAATAATATTAATAATAACAACAGTAAAAAGATAAGAAGGATCAGAGAAGAACACTTTTTGTGTATGCTTGAAACTTACAGTGAATACAACTACAGATCTCCCATGAACAACCATTCTTCAGTGCTTATTTGGTGTCTGTTCTGGCTCTTCCACCACAACTATAGGTTTGTGGAACTGTGGTTAATCCTGACAGAAATAAATCATAAACTGTCAAAGTGTCTGCTTCAATGAGGTTTCTCTTACAGCCACCACAACTAACATTATGATTATCATTATTGTCATTATCATCATCACCATCTTCATCGCCATGATGTAGCTCCTTGGTAGGATGCCGCTCTTATCATCTTACCACACGTTTCTCTATCCCTTGTCAATTTTCCCGCCTCAAGCACAATCATACTCGACTTGTCTGCACTGTCCTGTGTCCATCTTAGTGCTGGTACCCTAGTTGTCTGCACTGTCCCGTGTCTATCTTAGTGCTGGTACCCCAGCTGTCTGCACTGTCCCGTGTCTATCTTAGTGCTGGTACCCCAGATGTCTGCACTGTCCCGTGTCCATCTTAGTGCTGGTACCCTAGTTGTCTGCACTGTCCCGTGTCCATCTTAATGCTGGTACCCCAGTTGTCTGCACTGTCCCGTGTCCATCTTAGTGCTGGTACCCCAGTTGTCTGCACTGTCCCGTGTCCATCTTAATGCTGACCCTCAGTTGTCTGCACTGTTCTATGTCCATCTTAGTGCTGGTACCCCAGCTGTCTGCACTGTCCCGTGTCCATCTTAGTGCTGGTACCCCAGCTGTCTGCACTGTCCCGTGTCTATCTTAGTGCTGGTACCCCAGCTGTCTGCACTGTCCCGTGTCTATCTTAGTGCTGGTACCCCAGCTGTCTGCACTGTCCCGTGTCTATCTTAGTGCTGGTACCCCAGATGTCTGCACTGTCCCGTGTCCATCTTAATGCTGACCCTCAGTTGTCTGCACTGTTCTATGTCCATCTTAGTGCTGGTACCCCAGCTGTCTGCACTGTCCCGTGTCTATCTTAGTGCTGGTACCCCAGATGTCTGCACTGTCCCGTGTCTATCTTAGTGCTGGTACCCCAGATGTCTGCACTGTCCCGTGTCCATCTTAGTGCTGGTACCCCAGTTGTCTGCACTGTCCCGTGTCCATCTTAATGCTGACCCTCAGTTGTCTGCACTGTTCTATGTCCATTTTAGTGCTGATCCCCAGGTGTTTGCATTGTCCTGTGTCCATCTTAGTGCTGACCCTCAGTTGTCTGTACTGTCCTGTATCCATCTTAGTGCTCATCATCAGTTGTCTGCACTGTTCTATGTCCATCGTAATGCTGATCCCCAGTTGTCTGCACTCTTCTATGACCACCTTAGTGCTGATACCCCAGTTGTCTGCACTGTCCTGTCTCCATCTTATTGCCGGTCGACCACCGCCTCAATCACACCCATACCCCAGTTGACAGCACTGTCCTGAATCCATCTTAGTTGTGGCTGATCCCCACCCCAAGCACTGTTATACCTTATTTGTCTGCACTGTTATGTGTCCATACTAGGGCTGGTCTACCCCCGTCTAAAGCACCCTCATACCCCAGTTTGTCTGTAATGTCCTGTGTCCATCTTAGAGCCGACCGACCCCTGCCTCAAGCACCCTCATACCCCAGTTGTCTGTACTGTCCTGTGTCCATTTTTCTGCTAGTAGACCCCCGCCTTTACTTTCAGTAACCATGCCATCCAACACTGTTCTTTCCAAGCCAAGAACTAAGTATTTGATTGTCCGAGATATAATGCTATGTAGGAGCCGCCAGGTTTCTTCGATGTTCAGATCTTGTTTTGGTCTTCGATATAAATTTATTCTAAAAATAAACCTTTCGCAACAAAGATAGTGTTGTGTAGTTCAGTAAATTTATTCTAACAATAAACCTTTCACAACAACCCTATTGATGTGTAGGTCTGTAAATGTATTCTACGAAAAAAATAAAAGAAACCTTTAACATGAACCCTAGTGATGTGTAGTTCTGTAAATATATTCTATGAAAAAAAAAATAATTAAAAAAAATAAACCTTTCACAGGAACCCAAGTGATGAAGCTATCTGCCTCTGACAGGGATGCCGGAGACGATGGAAAAGTCGAGTACTTCCTGGAAGATGGCAATGCGCCGTTTGTGCTGGATCGATCAACAGGGAATCTAACTATTGGCAGTGGACTCGATCAAGTGACGGGCACTTTCTATAATCTAACAGTAAAAGCTGTGGACAAGTCAAAGACCACAGTTCTGAGCTCAACAATTACAGTCATAGTGAACTTTAATAAAGACAACAACAATAATAACGATCCCGTATGCAGTCCTCTTGGACGCCTTTCAGTAACTCCAAATACACAATTAGGAGACCCAATTGGATACCTTAGTTGCACTGACGCTGATTCAGGTACCACACTAAAATATGATATCATTAAGAACGCCACTAACCTGTTCAACGTTGTTACATATGATGGAATAATTCGACTGGCAACTACACCTATCGCAGGTTCCTATATAATTGTGGTTAGCGTCGATGATCAAGGCAAACCTCCTAGAACAGCCGTTGTCTCCGTTCAGATCAATGTGGTGACCACACTCGCCTTTACCAATCTTCCAACAACTACATCTGTTTACGAGAACTCAAATTCTACCGATTTACTCTATACAGTAAAAGCTAGTGGGTCTTACGACCTCATTACCTATGCAATTACTGGTGGGAATACGGATGGTAAATTTTATTTACACCAGACGACTGGAGATTTGAGAATTGTCACAAATGTGGACAGAGAGAAGACTGATTCATACACTCTTCAAATAACAGCATCTACGACAGACGGACAATCTGTTAAGCAAACCTTAATTATATCTGTACTAGATATAAATGATAACGCTCCGCGGTACAGCAGCTCGTTTGATTATCTCAAGATATCAGAGGGAAAGTCGGCTCCATCACCGCTCAAACGATACGCTGCCAGTGATCTGGACATTGGACAAAATGCTGAGATAGTGTACAGCATCATATCTGGGAATACTAGAGGTGTGTTCACGTACACTTCTACTGGCGAGTTACAGCTAACGAAAAAGCTTGACCGTAAGGTACAGTCATTTTACACTCTCACCCTGTGCGCCACCGATAAAGGAGTTCCTCCCCTGAATAGTACGATACTTGTGGATGTGGAAGTAGTTAAAGTAAATGTCGATAACTTAACAATCGTGTCATCTGGCGGCACAATTCCTTTGTCACTGGCAGAAGATGTAACAATCGGGGCAGCCGTTGTCAAAATTCAGGTTCAGAATAATAACACCTGGCCTGATTTGAACTTCACAATAACAAGCGGTAACAGCGGCAATAACTTCACCATTGACGAGAGGACAGGGGAAGTGTATCCCATCTATGCCCTAGACAGGGAGACTGCCGATGTCATGACGGTAGGGGTACAAGTCAGTAGCAGCAGTGGGCAAACAGACACCACCACGCTGGTTATAAGTATAACTGACGTCAACGACAACAATCCCCGATTTAATCCAGATAACTACGTGTTTTCAGCACCACATGGCACACCTGTTGGAAGTGTTATAGGAACTTTATACGTGACAGATTCAGACGCCGGAGTCAACAAAGATGTATCCCTATCCATCACGTTTGGGAACACTAATAACGCGTTTCGGGTACATGGGACGACAATAATTGCTGCATCAGTTTTGTACGCTAACGTTTACAACCAGTACGGACTACAGGTTGTCGCCTCAGATCATGGCACACCTGTTCGCAACTCAACGGCTAACGTTACTGTTTTCATTCAGCCAGAATTTAAAGTGCCTTACTTTGTACCCAGAACAAATACTATATCCATAGAAGAAACTCGCACCCCAGGCAGTTTAATAAACGGTTCTGATGCCACTTTCTTAGGAGCAACAGAACGATCTTCAACAAACCTGGGAGATTTGGCTTACTTTTTAAGTAGCGGAGATAGCAGTAAATTTTATGTAGAACAGGATATTGGAGAAGTACAGCTTACTAGTGGCCTCAGTTTCTCGGAAAGTAATTCATATAAGCTAACTATTACAGCTGTAAACAAATACAATTATTCTTTAAGCGATAACTTTACACTGTATATAACAGTGACACAAGTCAACAGATATAGCCCTGTTTTCTCCAAAGCCATGTATTTATGTGACGTGAGCGAAACCGCTGCAGCAGGCACGGTTGTTGGGAGGCTGTCTGCCACTGATAAAGATCCTGGACAGTTTGGAAACGTGAGTTATTCTATCGAATCAAATAACAATTTTATTGTTAGCTCATCGACAGGAGTCGTCACCTTAATCGGTCAGTTGGAATACTCAATAGCTAAAAGTTACAATCTTTTAGTGAAGGCCATTGATAATGCTGGGAGCAACAGCAAGACAGCCACAAGTGTGATTTGTATACGTGTTATCGATGTTAATAATCACTATCCAAGGTTCATAAACACACCTTACGCTGTTACTGTTCCGGAGTCCTTGCCTGTTGGCAGTGTCCTGGAAATATTAGTAGCTGAGGATCTGGACTCTGGCGTATTTGGAACTGTATCTTACTCAATTCTCTCAGGCGATTCCGGTGGAAAGTTTGCTGTAGGCTCGACAACTGGAGCTGTTAATCTTATGTCTAGCCTGGACTTTGAGAGTGTTTCTCAATATGTTATCAGCGTTCGAGCGCAAGATGGTGGTTCGCCGCCACTATCAAACACCACCATTCTCACTGTTAATGTATATGATCAGAACGACAATGCACCATATTTCGGACAAAACAGAATGGATGTTACTATCGACAGTGACACACCACCCCTGACCTCAATAGGGCAGGTGTCAGCTTCGGATGCTGATACAGGAAAGAATGGCGTTGTCAGTTATATCATTGAGAGTGGCAACGATGACCACTTGTTCAGTATTGACACAGTCAGTGGTGTGATCACAACAGCCAAGTCTCTGACCTCGGCACCCAGTTTCCACTCATTGATAGTGGCAGCGATTGATCACGGTCTGCCGCCTTTAACGGGAACTGTCACCGTTGCGGTTGTAATACGGCCTGCTGAGCAAAGTCCTGGCTCAGCCAATGTCGTCTTCAGCGTCAAAGAGAACGAAGCTGCCGGGACACTAGTTGGAATTATACCCAGAGATCCGTCATTAATCAATGTCACCAGTTATACGATAAGGTAAGATTATACACATGTACTAGAATAACGTCTATATAAAGCTTGGTATCAGTAGCCAGTCTACTCTGTCTATCCTTTATCCCGACATGTCTCCATAACGATGATGACTGTTGATCAACATACGTCATTAAACTTTAGGGGAAGGAGGGATTGAAGCTTCGGCACTTGAATGACATGTGTCGCCTGGATTGTTTAGAGTTGGGATAGAGGGAAGTCTAGAATGTTGCCAACTCTACAAGAACACAATATTATAGAACTCGGGAAGTGTGGAATGTCCACTTTATAAGAAAACAATATTATAGAACTCGGGAAGTGTGGAATGTCCACTTTATAAGAAAACAATATTGTAGAACTCGGGAAGTGTGGAATGTCTACTTTATAAGAAAACAATATTATAGAACTCGGGAAGTGTGGAATGTCCACTTTATAAGAAAACACTATTATAGAACTTGGGAAGTGTGGAATGTCCACTTTATAAGAAAACAATATTATAGAACTCGGGAAGTGTGGAATGTCCACTTTATAAGAATACAATATTATAGAACTCGGGAAGTGTGGAATGTCTACTTTATAAGAAAACAATATTATAGAACTCGGGAAATGTGGAATGTCCACTTTATAAGAAAACAATATTATAAAACTCGGGAAGTGTGGAATGTCCACTTTATAAGAAAACAATATTATAGAACTCGGGAAGTGTGGAATTACTACTTTATAAGAAAACAATATTATAGAACACGGGAAGTGTGGAATGTCCACTTTATAAGAAAACACTATTATAGAACTTGGGAAGTGTGGAATGTCCACTTTATAAGAAAACAATATTATAGAACTCGGGAAGTGTGGAATGTCCACTTTATAAGAAAACAATATTATAGAACTCGGGGAGTGTGGAATGTCCACTTTATAAGAAAACAATATTATATACCTCGGGAAGTGTGGAATGTCCACTTTATAAGAAAACAATATAATAAAACTTAGAAAGTGTGGAATGTCTACTTTATAAGAAAACAATATTATTGAACTTAGAAAGTGTGGAATGTCCACTTCACAGGAACAAAATATAATATAACTCGGGAAGTGTGGAATGTCTACTTTATAAGAAAACAATATTATAGAACTCAGAAAATGTGGGATGTCCACTTTACAAGAAAATAATATAAAACTCGGAATGTGTGGAATCTCAACTTTACAAAAGCAAAATGTTTAAAAATATCAAGCAAAAAGAGAATCTGTTTGATACCATAACCCATAAGTAAGGCAAAGAAGTATGCCATCCATGTCGTAAGTGGCGACTATGGAAGATTGGCGTGATAATGACTACTTCGTATTGTAGAATACTGTAGCTGCAACATCCGGTTAACCATAATCAAGACTGCAAATGGCTCGTCGAAAGTTGGTTGAGTTGGGAGATGAATCAAAGAAAGAAAGAAGGAAAGAAAGAAAACAAAAACACAAAAAACAAAGAAAGAAAGAAGAAGGAATAAATAGTTGCGGTTGCAAGCCTGCATCAGCAAGCGTAAAACAAAAACAAAAACTTGCAAAGACATATATGTAATTAACATTCCTACATTAAAGCATAATATTGTCAGTAAATATGTGTAATAAAAATAAAATAGAATGAAGTAAACTGTAAGATTCTTAACTAGGCGTCATGCGGTTGAGGACAAAAACATAGAAACCAAAGGAAAGAAGTTCACATATACAGGCACAGAGAAAAAGAGTGAGAGAGAGAGAGAGAGAGAGAGAGAGAGAGAGAGAGAGAGAGAGAGAGAGAGAGAGAGAGAGAGAGAGAAAGAGAGAGAGAGAGAGAGAGAGATGAGGGAGAGAGAGAGGGGGGAGGGAGAGATAGAAACAAAGAGATCGAGAGATACAGATAGAGAGATTAAGTTAGAAATAGACACACAGAGAGATAGAGTGATATAGAGTTAGAAAGAGTTAGAAAGAAAAAAAAAACAGAGAAAGGGAGAGAAGAAGGGAAAGAAATATAGAGAGCCTGTATTTGCTATTAAAGAGAAGATAGGAGAAATTGTTTTCAAGACTGAAATAAACAAAAGTAGAAGAGAGACGTAACGTAGCCACAAGAAGACGAGGACCCAAAGATTTTGGGGGATGGATGGACCGATCATCATCATCATCATCATCATCATCATCATCATCATCATTATCATCATCATCATCATCATCATCATCATCATCATCATCATCATCATCATCATCATCATCATCATCATCAATTGCCTTACCAGCTGGCGTAGGTGTTCTTGTCTCTCGATATATCGCGGTCTTTGGTGTTCTGGATCAACTCTGCTGATGATATCCCTCCTCATCGATCATCATTTCTCTCGGTCTTCCCCTGCCTTTCTTTCCCTTGATCTTTCCAGTTGTCACGATATTCTCTAATGCCTCTCTTCTCATCACATGAACAAAGAAAACAGTTTGTCTCTTTCCTATTGTTGTATATGATGTTCTAATTTCATTGCTTCTTTCAGACTTAGGGATGGACTAAGACATGGACAAAGACAACACAGACGACAAAAAAATGGATAAATGATTATATAGAAAGGGGCTGTGGTCAGGGGTTTGAATCCGAATCGAGGCGTATTTGTAAAATTGACCTGAGCACATAAGTCGACCCAGACTAAAATAGGTACCAGGAAAAGTTGTGGGAGCTAAAGAAGGCCGGCGTGACACTGACCACAGCAGCCACGAGTGCCCATTAGTCTGTACAAATATGGGTCTAGCACCATATTCTTAATGTGCCTTAAGATGTGTAAAGTAATCCTTCACGTGAGATAATTACTACTGAAGTTACTCCTGTAAACACGTGCCTTAAGATGTAAAGTGATCATTTACGTGACATAACTACTATAGCAGTCACTCCTATAAACACGTGCCTTAAGACGAGTAAATGGATCCTTTACTTGACATAAATACTATAGCAGTTACTCCTGTAAACACGAACCTTAAAACTTGTAAAGGGATCCTTTACTTGACATAAATACTATAGCAGTTACTCATGTAAACACGTGCCTTAAAACTTGTAAAGGGATCCTTTACTTGACATAACTACTATAGCAGTTACTCATGTAAACACGTGCCTTAAAACTTGTAAAGGGATCCTTTACTTGACAAAACTACTATAGCAGTTACTCCTGTAAACAGATGAATTCCATCGCTGTGTAATGTCTGCATTTATTCCAGCACTATTCTGTTTTCCTGCTGCAGTCTGGGTGGGTTCACATTTCTAGCTACATGTAACTGCTGCTGTATTAAGTTGTGCAATATGTCATCTATTAATAGACTATTACTGACAATAGAGATTATAGATCCGTTAAATTTTTCAATGTCTGCTGTGTCAGTCTTAGGTGTCTGACTTTTACACAAATTAGAGACCAATACTCAACTTAGCCTTAATTTTTCCAGCATGCATACACACGTATACGCACTCACCCACACATACACAGACTCGCGCGCACATGCAACCGCGCACACACAGACACATACCAACATAGATACGTACACACATACAGCCATCCACACATATATACATACGTGGCAACAAACGTACAGATAAACATACCTACATTCACACAAACAGACAGACCGACATACACCATGACAGTTCCAATTCAATTCAATTCAATTTAACTTTATTTTAAATGGGGTTACAAATTGGGCACACAGGCCCGTCTTACATTCGGCCCTTCCAATAACTCATCTTTCATTCATCAATAGTGCATGATACTTTCACATAGGAAAATACATTGTCAAATGAATGCTGTAAGCAATGCATATTACAATGTTATAAGACACATCCCTCACCCACCCACACACCCCCCTCCCACACACGTACACCCCCACCCACCCACACACATCCCCATCCTCCCACACACACCTCACCCATCCACACATATCACCCACCCATACACACACACCCTCAATCAACCAACACACTTCCCTCAACCACACACACCCCACACTCCCACATACCCACCCACACACACCCTCACCCAGCAATACACATCACTAACACACCCACAGACATCCCCCACACACCCCACCAACACACTCCACCCACCCACACACAACCTCACCCAAACCCCACAACCCACTCTTCCCTGTTAACACACATCCACCCCCACACATCTCACCACAAAATCATCCTTTCCCCAGCCCACACACACCCACCCGCACACCCATATCCACACACCTCCAACCACCCAGCCAAACACTCATTCCCCCAACCACACATTCCCGCACCAACCCCACCAATCAACAACCCGCACCCACCCACATATACATTCCCCACCCACCAACCCACAGAATCCCCCACCAACCCACACAATCCCCCACCCACCAACACACTTCCTACCATCCACCCAAACTCCCCCACCACACACATCCCTCACCTACACCTATCCCCTACCCACCACACATCCCTTCACCCACCCATACATCCCCCACCTACTGGTATATCCCTCACTCACACCCGCATTTCCACCCACACACACATCCCACCACACACATCTCCCTGTCCACACATACATCCCCCACCCATATACACATCTCCCACCCACCATCCCCCAACCCCCACACACATCACCCTACACACACTTCCTCCACACACACTTCCTCCACACATACATCCCATGCACACATCCCCTCACACATACGTACCCACACACATTTCCTCACATCTAGACACATACATGATGCCTCACATAATCACTTAAACTAGTTTGAACAAACTCACACACTTTACACATACATAAACTGACCATTGTCGTGAGCATTCTCACAAAAATTGTAAAAAAAGTGAGAAAAAAATTGTACATATACATTGTGTAACGTAGAAAAAATAGTGATGCAATTCGACTCTCTCTCTCTCTCTCTCTCTCTCTCTCTCTCTCTCTCTCTCTCTCTCTCTCTCTCTCTCTCTCTCTCTCTCTCTTTCTTACACACAAACACACACACACACACACACACACATCTCACCACAAAAACATTCTTTCCCCAGCCTACACACACCCACCCGCACACCAATATCCACACACCTCCAACCATCCAGCCAAACACTCATTCCCCCAACCAAACATTCCCGCACCAACCCCACCAATCAACATCCCGCACCCACCCACATATACATTCCCCACCCACAAACCCACACAACCCCCCACCACCAACACATTTCCTACCATCCACCCAAACTCCACCACCCACACACATCCCTCACCTACACATATCCCCTACCCACCACACATCCCTTCACCCACCCATACATCCCCCACAATCTCCCCACCCACTCATACACCCCCACCTACTGGTACATCCCTCACTCACACCCGCATCTCACCCACACACACACCCCACCACACACATCTCCCTGCCCACACATACATCCCCCACCCATATACACATCCCCCACCCACCATCCCCCAACCCCCACACACATCACCCTACACACACTTCCTCCACACACACTTCCTCCACACATACATCCCCTGCACACATCCCCTCACACATACGTCCCCCACACACACTTCCTCACATCTAGACACATACATGATGCCTCACATAATCACTTAAACTAGTATGAACAAACACACACTTTACACACACATACACTGACGATTGTCGTGAGGACACACACACACACACACACACACACACACACACACACACACACACACACACACTCACTCTCTCTCACTCTAACTAACTCTCTCACTCACTCTACAGTAATGTTCATGTGTTCATATTAAACATGATGCAATCAAGTGGCATTCAAAATGATAATATGGAAAATGAGAATACACAAAATATATGGAATAGCATGTTACATGATATGCGTGAGCTCAGGTATCTCCCTTTTGTTTCTTACACAGACACACACATACTCTCACACTCATTCACACACTCTCTCTCTCTCTCTCTCTCTCTCTCTCTCTCTCTCTCACTCACTCACTCACACTCACCAACTCTCTCACTCACTCTACAGTAATGTACATGTGTTCATATTAAACAAGATGCAATCAAGTGGCATTCAGAATGATAATATGAAGATGAAAATACACATAAAATATGGAATAGCATGTTACATGACATGCGTGCGCTCAACTCTCTCTCTCTCTCTCTCTCTCTCTCTCTCTCTCTCTCTCTCTCACTCACAAACACGACTCACTAACGCATCCATTCTCCCACTGTCTCTCTCTCTCCCTCACTCTCTCGCTCGCTCACTCTCTCTCTCTTTCTCTCACTCACTATTTCTCTCATTCACCCACTCTCTCCACTTTTCATTCACTCTATCTCTCACTCACACACAGACAGACACACGCCCTCACGCTATCACTAAAAATTTCATTTACTCTCTCTCTCTCTCTCTCTCTCTCTCTCTCTCTCTCTCTCTCTCTCTCACCCTTTCGCACTCACTCACTCTCTTTTACTCTATCTCACTCACTTTCAAACACACTCACTCACTCACTCACTCACACACTCACTCACTCACTCACTCACTCACTCACTCACGCACACACTCACTCACTCACTTCACACAAGCACGCACGCACACACGCACTCACTCACTCACTCACGCTCTTTCTCACACAATTCATCACACACACTCTCACTCACTCTCTCAATCTCACTCTCTCACACATACACATGAACGCAGACACGCCCACACTCCCTAAGTCGCTCTCACACATACACACGCACATGCATGCACGGACAAACACATTCCCTCACCTTTTCTCGCTGACTCACTCTCCTCCAAACACACGCATGCACTGGTGCAAACACACATTCACTCTCTCTATATCTCACCCACTCTCTCTCTCTCTCTCTCTCTCTCTCTCGCACACACACACACACACACACACACACACACACACACACACACACAAGTAGTTAACAATTATACCAGTATGTGAATTATGGTGGCATATAGTCGGTATGGATTAAGTGTTGAAAGAGTTTTCGGTTAAATGTGTAGGAACTCATTGGAGTGTTCAGATCTGGAGGAAGGTAATTCTATAAGTGAGCACCAGAATAGGCGAAACTTGTTTTGCATAAGTCCAATCTAGGCATTGGAACATGTAATAAATGCAAGCTCTTGCTGCTCATGGCATTAGATTGAATCAACGGTAGAAGATACTCGGGGGTATTTTGAGATATAATTTTATTAACTAATTTGGCTTTGTTAAAAAGAAAGCGCTTTCGAAGTGGTAGAAGCCTGAGATGACTGTATGAATTATTATTTTCGACGTGCTTTATGTCAGAAACTATAGGTATAGCGCGGTTCTGTAGAGAACATAGTCGTTTCATATTAGATTTAGGGCAACCATCCCAGACTGTGGAACAATAATCGAGATGTGACTGGATATATGATGTATAGAATATTTTTCGTGTCCTTTCGTCCAGGAAGTGCTGGATCTTAGCAAGTTGGTAAACGTTTGTGCTATTTTCTTGGGAAGAACGTGGACATGAGAGCTCCAGTTTAAATGTCTGTTAATTGATAGACCTAGTGTTTTATGTTGATTTACATTAACTATAGGTAATGTGTCCATGCAGAGTTCGAGCGGTGCCCCAGTTTTAGCTAGTGTCTGTAGTTTTTGTCTGGTCGTTATTTGCATGGATTTGGTTTTGTCGATGTTAATTTGCATGCGGTTTTCATTGCTCCATCTAGTAAGATTATCAAGTTCTTTTTGTAAAGAATTTTCCAATTCACTACGGTTCTCTTGACTAGTATATATATATAGTACCGGAGTCTGCAAATAGACCACAAGTTGTTTTGAGATATAAAGGAAGATCGAAAATATAAACTGCAAAAAGCAGCGGACCCAGTATTGAACCCTGAGGTACACCGATATTAAGCTGTGTGGGTCTTGATAGGCAGTTGTTGAAGGACACGACTTGTCTTTCGGATAGAAATGACGTAATTATGTTCACAATATTGGCGCTTGTTTCATTTGTTTTAATTTTCTAATTAATTGATTTTCCGTAGAGTCGATGCAAGTATCGCCTGAGTAAAATGACACACACGCGTAAAAAGACTCACATAAGTAAAGAAACTCACATGAGTACAGAAATTCACACGAAGAAAGGAACTCACATGAGCAAAGAAAGTCACAGGGGTAAAGAAATTCACATAAGTAAAGAAACTCACTAGTATCACAGCCTGGGATTCTTAGATAAATAGCAAAATTGTTTTTTTTTTTCTTGAAATTTTAATATTATCTTCCATATTCTCGCCCCCCCTCCCCCCTCTTTTTATTCTTCTCATCTTATGCCTTAATGTAGTTTCTGGAGGGTCTTCTCCGTGATAATTTGCTGATGAAGGCTGGTCGCCGCAACGTACAGCACTTTTCTTAATTCTATTCTGTAAAGCTGCATTACTTTGTGTTATTTTATATTATGTTTATTTTATAAAACGCTGTTTTTTTATTGTTCTATTCTGTTATCTATCTGTGTGATACATCTTCCATCTGATGTTATCCGTGTGCCTAAATATTTGAATTTCTGCACGCACACCAATATAATCTGTTTCTTTGATATTACTAACGGATAACACCTTTGTTAATTTTTTATATATATTTTTTCTACGCAGTGGCGGTAATATTGACAACGCTTTCAAGATATCTAAGAGTACCAATAATAGTGGCATTCTACAAACGACGATTCCGCTGGACAGGGAAACATACGCAAATTACCGACTTGTGGTCTCTATGTCATCCAACGCGAACAGTAAGGATATTTATGTAAGTATATGGCGATTTACAGAAATCGAGCACAGTCAATAAAGGACCCTTGTGCACCACTTGAGGCGTATTGGGCATACGATGCAAACCCATATTTGTGTCCACAATCCGGCATTGGATGGATGATGTGGTCAGTTTCACGACTGGACTTCCTATGACATGTCCAGGTAATCACATTTAGATTGGGTCGACCAGGGAGCCCAGATAAATAAACATAAAGAGCCGCCTTGAATAGAATTCGAACACATGACCATTAGGTCGCATTCAACCATCTAAGACAGAGTATTAACACTTAGAGAACGGAGATTTCCACTCTTTTTATCCTTTTATATTGTTATAGTTAGTTGACATTTTGAAATAAACTATATATATATATATATATATATATATATATATATATATATATATATATATATATATATATATATATATGTGTGTGTGCGTGCGTGCGTGCGTGCGTGCGTGTGTGTGTGTGTGTGTGTGTGTGTGTGTGTGTGTGTGTGTGTGTGAGAGAGAGAGAGAATATATTCTGAAAAAGTAAAGAAGAAATGTATCGTTTGTCGATGTGGTTACCACTAAGTTCAACGCAATGCCAATAAAATGTTTGGAATCCTGTAGAAAAATAAAATTCTCTTTTCCCCGTGTGTTGTACCTTTTCATCGGACCCAAACGTCTGTCACAGAAGTCTCGCCGTTTTGAAACTTCCTACTCCACTCATACACTTGCTGGACTGACAGGCATGCATCACCATACTGGACCTTCATTCGACGATGCATTTCTGTCACAATGACATGGATAATTTAATTTCTATCACATTTTAAGGTTTTCATTTGAAGCCCCCTAGTATATTATTAATATGTATTTAATGCACTGTACCGAAATATACAAATTGTAAAGAGATTATAAGCAACGGAGATGTGGTCCCAGACACAAATGTTGCCAGTACCTTGAAATGCCAGAGTAACTAACATTGATTGCCTTGTTGAGGCTAATGAAGCTAAAACAGTATATGCAATGTTAAACAAGAAAAAGACAAACAAGCAAGCTTTCTCTGGTCATGTGATGAGAAGATAGGCATCGGATAACACCGTGACAGCTGGAAAGTTCAAACAGGAAAAGAGGCAGAAATAGACCGAGCGAAATTATGCTGGATGAGCAGAGTTGATTCGGAACCCCAAGGACTGAGATCTGTGGAGAGTGATGAATGGCTACGCCTGTTGGCAGTTGGATGATCACCGAAATATATTTTATGTGTTGAATGCATTGCACTGGTGTAGTACAGCTTTATTACGACTGCTAATTGGTGTATCATAATTATTAACAGGTACTTGTTAAGGTTACAGATGATAACGACAATGCACCGATCTTCGACAACCCTGTACTACGCTTCCAGGTGGTAGAAAACCTGGCAGCAGGTTATACACTAGGTTCATTAACAGCCACAGACCTCGATGAGGATGGAGTGAACAACCAGGTAGACATGGCGATTTCACCAGCCAGACCCCCTGCCAGTACCTACTTCACGCTGGAACCTCCCGGCATAATAAAGTTGAAGAGCCCTATATCCTATGAGGACATCTCGTCCTTTGTGTTCTTTGTTATAGCTACAGATAGAGGGACACCGCAACGGTCTTCAACAGCAACTATCTATGTCAATGTTGTGGACGTTGACGAAACCATCGACTATAACAGTAAGTATAATTGTTGTTGTGGTAATTAAATTAAGTAAAGCAAAGAAGTTTGTTTTAAAGACCTAAATGTTTTAATACGTGTGTTAAACCTGGCGGCACATTGCCGTTTTGATAGACGATAATTTGTAAAAATGGAGCTATACCTCTCCATAGCACCAAGCCTGGGCTGAATTTAGAGACCACCTGCTGCGCATGCAGGATCATCCCTCTCTCGACCTGCCTGGTTTACTCCAGGGGATAGGTAATACCAATACATATGGAACAATACAAGCTGCCGGGTCAGCAAAGCAATGCTCTCCATCCTAGACCAGTCGTCAACCATGCCTTGGGGCCTGGTCTGCCCTGCTCTGCCTAAAAACTTAGTCTTTAGGATTAGTTTAGTTTAGTATAGTCTATGGATCAACATCACGGCACACGGGTATAACCCATAAGTGCTCGGTTCTCCTCCTAACTCAAACCTGAGTCTGGAGAAACTCAACTCAGTTCACTAACTCCGTAGCACCGGCGAGGATCCTGAAATACTTTGGGTAGATTTTTAACTCGAAATTTTGCCCGGGCAGCGCCGTTAGGCTACTCTTTTTCGATTTCCAACTGCCAAGGGGTTTTTTACGTGTGCAACACAGGCGTCTGATCTCACTACCCAGAGACCAGGGGAAATTTTGTTACTAGAAGTCCACGTGAAAAAATTCCCGGTCATTACTGGGACTTGAACCCGGGACCTCCAGCACTCGAGGCGGACACCATACCTCGCGACCAAGACTAGGGTCAGGCTTGTACCCTCCCAATTGCTGTCCTCCACCCAACGCATTTGGTATAATATGGAGTGTCGGTTACGCTAGTGGCGTGGTTGTTTATGTTTATTAACCACATACCAATATGATAACTATGGGTGTGGCGTGGGTTGTAATACCTCGGTTACATATGTACTCTTTTGTGAGCTCCAAAAATGTACACCATATGCCAGTGACATTAGCGGAATGCGTTGGCTGAATGGTTAGGAAGTTTTGTTGACAGTGGCATGAACGCGATCTGACAAAGGTTGGATTCCTGGCCTTGCCGTTGACTACGGGAGGGAACAACAGGAGAGCTCTTCCTCCATGGGTTGTAGTTATTAAGCCTTGTTGAAGCACAATGTAACAAACTATCGTCTGTCAAGACGGAAAGGTGCCAATGAATGAATGAATGAATGACTTCTTATATATACCTATTTCCCCTCATGGCGTGTAAAGGGGGTCCCATGACTTATTCTTATATCTGGACCAATCAATCAGGTGCCGTCTCCACAACGAAGGTCAGCTGTAATGTATCTCCAATAGTCTGTCCCTTGCCTTGATTGTACATTCTTTCGGGCTGCTGTTCGTCCATCTCTAGGTGTTATCCTCTCACGAGTACCTCTGTCTACCTCTTGCTCACTTGCCTTTAACTTTAATTATTGGAGTATAGATGGACGCAAGTCGAAGTACAATTCAGTAACGCGATATCGTCACCAGGAGGCAGCGCTTTCGACCCGGTGTGCCTAAATTTCTAAATTTTTATATTGGACTAGCTGACCCGGCCCGGCTTCGCCCAGACTCTAGTGGGGAGCATCTCATTTAATTCATATAAGTATCATATAAGTTCTCGTTCCCGTTACCGACTATCTGTCTGTCTGTCTGTCTATCTGTCTGTCTGTCTGTCTGACCCAGCCCGTCTTCGCCCAGACCCTGATGGGGAGCATCTCATTTAATTCATATAAGTAGTCATATAAGTTCCCGTTCCGACTATCTATCTGTCTGTCTGTCTGACCCGGCCCGGCATCGCCCAACTCCTGGTGGGGAGCATCTCATTTAATTCATATAAGTAGTCATATAAGTTCCCGTTCCCGACTGTCTGTCTGTCTGTCTGTCTGTCTGTCTGTCTGTCTGTCTGTCTGTCTGTCTGTCTGTCTATCTATCTATCTATCTATCTGTCTGTCTGACCCGGCCCAGCCATGGTGGAGAGCATCTCATTTAAATTATATAAGTAGTCATATAAGATCCCGTTCCCGACTATCTGTCTGTCTTGGGTAAATGTAGGAGGGAGGAGGAAGAGGGAGGTGGAGGAGGGAAGAGGAGGGAGGAGGAGGGAGGAGTAGGGAGGAATAGGAGGGAGGAGGAGGAGGGAGGAGTAGGGTGGAGTAGGGAGGAATAGGAGGGAGGAGGAGGAGGGAGGAGTAGGGTGGAGTAGGGTGGAGGAGGAGGCGAGGAGGAGGAAGAGAGAGGAGGAGGGAGAAGGAGGGAGGAGGAGAACGCAGGAGGAGAAGGGAGCAGGAGGAGGAGAGGGAGGAGGAGGGAGAGGGAGGAGGAGGGAGGAGGAGGAGAGAGTAGGAGGAGGGAGGAGGAAGAGGGAGAAGGAGGAGGAGAAGGAGGAGAAGGAGGGGGAGGAGGAGGAGGAAGAGGAGGAGGGAGGAGGAGAGAGGGAGGAGGAGGAATGTGAAGGGAGGAGGAGGGAGGAGGTAGAGGGAGGAGGAGGATGAGGGAGGCGGAGAGAGGAGGGAGGAGGAAGAGGGAGGAGGAGGAATGTGAAGCGAGGAAGGGGGAGGAGGTAGAGGGAGGAGGAGGAGGAGGAGGAGGTAGAGGGAGGGAGGAGGGAGGAGGAGGCGGGAGGGAGGAGGGGGGGAGGAGTGAGGAGGAGGGAGGAAGAAGGAGGAGGAGGGAGGAGGAATGATGAGGAGAGGAGGGAGGGAGGATGGAGGAGGAGAGAGGAGGAGGAGGGATGAGGAGGAGGGGTGGAGGAGGAAGAGGGAGGAGGAGGAATGTGAAGGGAGGAGGAGGGAGGAGGTAGAGGGAGGAGGAGGAGGGAGGAGGAGGAGTAAGGAGGAGGAGAGGGAGGAGGAGGAAGGGGGAGGAGGAGGAGGAGGAGGAGGGAGAAGGAGGGATGAGGAGGAGGAGGGAGGAGGAGGAAGAGGGAGGAGGAGGAATGTGAAGGGAGGAGGAGGTAGAGGGAGGAGGAGGAGAAGGGAGGAGGAGGGATGGGAGGAGGAGGAGGGAGGAGGGAAGGGAGGAGGAGGAATGTGAAGGGAGGAGGAGGGAGGAGGTAGAGGGAGGAGGAGGACGAGTGAGGAGGAGAGAGTGAGGAGGGAGGAGAGGGAGGAGGAGTGAGGAGGAGGAGAGGGAGGAAGAGGAAGGAGGAAGGGGAGAGGGAGGAGGAGGGAGGAAGAAGGAGGAGGAGGGAGAAGGAGGATGAGGAGGAGGAGGGAGGAGGAGGAAGAGGGAGGAGGAGAATGTGAAGGGAGGAGGGAGGGATAGGGAGGAGGGGGGAGGGGAAGAGGAAGAGGGTAGGAGGAGGTGGAGAGGAGGAGGGAGGAGGTAGAGGGAGGAGGAGGAGGGAGGAAAGGGAGGAGGGAGGAGGAGGAGGAGGGAGGAGGTAGGAGGAGGAGGAAGAGGGGAGGAGGAGGGAGGAGAAGGAAGGAGGAGGAAGAAGGAGGAGGAAGAGGGAGGAGGAAGGAGGAGGGAGAGGGAGGAAGAGGGAGGAGGAGGAAGGAGGAGGAAGAGGAAGGAGGAGGAAGAGGGAGGAGGAGGAAGAGGGAGGAGGAGGATGGAGGAGGGAGGAGGAGGGGAAGAGGAAGAGGATAGGAGGAGGAGGGGAGAGGAGGAGAAGAAGGGAGAAGGAGGGAGGAGGAGAAGGAGGAGGAGGAGGGAGGAGGGGAGAGGGGAGGAGGGAGAGGGGAGAAGAAGGAAGGAGGAGGAGGAAGGAGGGAGAGGAAGGAGGGAGAATGAGGAGGGTAGGAAGGAAAGGGAGGTGGAAGAGGAGGAGGAGGGAGGAGAAAGAGTTAGGGGGAGGTAGGAGGTAGAGGGAGGAGGAGGAGGAAGGAAAGGGAGGAGGAAGAGGAGGAGAAGGGAGGAGGAGGGTGGAGGGAGGAGGAGGAGGAGAGGAGGAGGAGGGAGGAGGAGGAGGAAGAGGGAAGAGGGAGAAGAAGGGAGAAGGAGGAGGGAGGATGATAAGGAAGAAGGAGGCAGGAGGAGGAGGGAGGCAGGAAAAGGAGGAGGGATGAGGAGGGAGAGGGAGGAGGAGGGAAGATGAGGGAGGAGGGGGGAGGAGGCGGAGGGAGTAGGAGGGAGGAGGATGGAGGAGGAGGGGAGAGGAAGAGGGAGAAGGAGGAGGGAGGAGGGAGAGGGATGAGAGGGAGGAGGAAGAGGAGAAGGGTGGAGGGAGGAGGTAGAGGGAGGAGAAGAGAGGAGGAGAGAGTTCGCCATTCCGAATTCATACTCGTCTAGTTCTTCCCTTCTACACGACTGTAGATAACTTCCTTACACATAAAAAGATGAATTGTTATTGATATTGCCGTGGCATGGAGGAATATCAGCAGCAGAATTGATCCAAAAAACCAAAGACTGAGATCTACGGAGAGCCATGAACGCCTACGCAAGCCGGCACGGCACTTGGTGATGATGATTACCGTGTGACGATTCTGTGTAGTCACGTCATTTTCTTCCCTTTCCTTAGCGTTTTGGTTCGGGGATTCTTTCATCATCATCATCATATATTTACGTACGTATTTTGGGAGGGGGAGGAGGGAGGAGGAGGAAGAAGAAAAAAAAACTATGACAGTTGACAGCTCTGGAATGAAAGGAAGGCGTGTAGAAAATTTCATCTCAATCGGATGGGCCGTTCGCGAACAAATAAAGGACATACATATATATTTACATATATATTTACATACATACACTTTGTTTTATAGATATAGATATTGTGTCTTCTGATCTCAAATTCTATCTTGAAGTTCCATGAGTATTTATTTTACGTACTATAGACCCCAATCGTTCCTCTACAACTGATAAATCCCTGTTTTACCGTTCTCTGTCTCAGCGATGTCCTCCCTGGAAGAAACCAAAGAAAGGCAGGGGAAAATTGGTTAAAGTAATAAATACGTAGCACAGGCGTCGTCGTATGATCCGCGTGACAAGTGCGGCATGTGAAACGATTTTCAATGGTCCGCTAAGGGAATAGAAATACAGCACAAAATCTCATTTAAATGAAAATTGAATTTTAAATAAAAAGAAGCATGCAATTGTTTTAAGGCTGTTCCTGTTTTTATACATCTCTTCAAAATGAAGCTGTTAAGACTTGCCGATCTGATGAAGACTGAGTGAATGTAGAACAATGATTACTGACCTCGACTTTGCCGTCCTATCCTTCCCCTTTCTCCCGACCATAGCACCACCTACTCTGTAGTTATCTTGGCTGTCACTCACTCATAGTAGTACAGTCCGTTTACCGTAGCACAAAAGTTGGTTCTATTATCATATACACTTCAAGACTTTTAGATAAATGAATATGTATTCGACCATGGTGGACTAAGCCTGACATGCTGAGTAACTTTGCGACATTAATTAGGCACGACACTATATAAAGATTGCTGACTCCTGGCCTACAACGTAATAATATCACAGTGACAATAATAACGTATATTAATTGTTTGGTTTTCTAGCTAGCCGATGTATAAACCAACCGGACTCCGTGGAGAAGGAGTTACGAACGCGATTCGTAATCCCGTATACCCGGGTTCGAAACACAGCGGTGCTGTTTTTTCTTTCGAGAAAAGTATAGGTGTCGGTCGTTCATACAGCAATGGCAAACTACTTAACGTAAAACTTGCGCAGGAATCATGAACAGCCAAAATGCTGGGGTTGACTGCTACTTCCAGTGAAGGACATGCAACTAAATTTTCTAAATGTGTAAACAGAGGTTGAAATCATTATTACAAACTAGATGAATCCGTTCTTAATATCTCATAAATATGTGATAATGTTACCAACGTACTTAATGAAAAGAAGTCATTTTAAAGTGATCTTAAATCCTCTATATTCTACAGATTTTCCAACAGCCTCTTTCATTGCCCGGGACTTTCCCGACGACGCGGCTGAAGGGGATGTTGCGTGTTCGCTGACGCCTGCCGATTTTGGGCTATCGCTTGCACCAACAGATACAATCACCTACACAACAGTTGGTGAAAACAGCGTGTTCACTGTTCACCCCAGGTATGACCCCAGCTCACACTTGTTGGCTGTAGTCATGTAAGGGTCATTTGTTATTTATTAACGTCAGTTGATACGGAGCTTCAAAGGGATCCATGATTACTCAATCTCACACTATACATATAAAACTATGTGTACGATACCTGCACTCAAATTACTACAAGCATGTATAGGTGATTTTATATCCAGTCATTATCATCATCATATGCCATGCCGCTAAGAGCGGGAGATGATGCATCGTCATCTCACACGATCACGAGACTCTCGGACTAAATGTGTGTTCCAGTGTTACGCATCAGGAAATGGCAAGGATGCAAGGTCAGTGTGACATTTCTGCCAACGCCAATCAACCATCTTCCGAATAAAGAGGAAAAATGGTTCAGAGTTCACAATGTTAAAGCGGGCACTCCTATGGATTTTAATTTTAACAGAAAAAGGCACTCAGCGACGTTTGGAGATTGTCAACAACTAATAATAGAATCCGCCCACAACGTTGAGAATTAACCCTTGTACGAGGACAGGTGCGGGAACACTACAACATAACCCCCCCCCCCCCCCCTTTCCCCAATCTCCGAAGGCAATGAATAAATCACACACACACACAGACACAAAAACGATAAGTAGATTGTGAGCTTTACTAGAACACGATTACAAGAAACAAAATGGACGTTGCGGCCAAAGCTTTCGTCAGCACAGAACAAAACAACACAAACAGACACAAAACTAATCGAAAAAACACTACATGAAAATACAGAGGTTGCTTATCTGAATCCTGTCTTGGTTGAATGCGTTTAAGCGCTAACCGCAGGTGGAAAGAACCGGATGTGTGGTTTAAAACGGGTCGATGGGTAACAGGGATTGGCTAAGCCGCCCGATGGGAGGGATGGTGGGAGGAGTGGAGGGGCACTCATGTGGGCGAAGGTGAAAAGCGGATTAAAAGTGAACTATAGCCGGTTCTGTGCCGAGGGTGTTAGTTCGCAATTCCGCATACCGAGTAGGAACACAGCGAGCGGGCGCTTGGAATGCAGTACGCCCTGTGTTGGTTAGCATAGGATTGCATGAGTGCCAGTCGCTCAGAAAGCAATGACAAGATACTGAACGCAAACTTGCCAAGAAATCACTAACGGCAAAAGTAATGATTGGGTTGATTGCGACGTCCTTTAAAGGATATGCTATACCGTTATTCTAGTGGGATATACAACTGCGGGGATAGAAAAGGGGGGAGGGGAAGTTGGAAGTTAAATGAAACTATGTTGGACATTGAGGTCGTGAGGGGAGAGTGAACCCAACTGGAAGATGGGGCGGTTTTCCAATAGCTTAAGATCACGTTCGTTTTTCTGCTATGAAGAAGTATAACAAACTGTCTGTCAAGACAGCAAGGTGCCAGTCTCACACACATATATATATATATATATATATATATATATATATATATATATATATATATATATATATATATATATATATATATATGTGTGTGTGTGTGTGTGTGTGTGTGTGTGTGTGTGTGTGTGTTCTCATGTGTCACCTTTCTGCTCCTGGTGTTTTACAGTACCGGATATCTTCTGGTGAAGAGACCTTCATTCATTTCCTCGTCAACACGTTATTTCCAATGGGTCATTGCTACTGTCACTTCTGGTGGAAATACAACGTCCTATACTCTCATGGTCAGACTGGATACATTCAACAAAAAAGAGCACCTGATCTCTGTCAAAGCCAACACAAATTTGTTAGACTTACGCTCCCAGCTGTAAGTAATGCTTTCTTTTGTTGATATTGAAATGTCGTTACTACTTAACGACTGATTGATTGATTGGTTTAAGATTCAACATCATAGCACAGCAGGCAAATCTATAGATGCGCCCTTTCCCGCCAAATGGCATCATGTGTAGATGCTAATAAATCCAGTAGCACTCTTGAGGGTAACATGTATTCTTTCTCTCATACGTCCCTTCTTCCCAGACCAACTCTTAAATCCGAATTCAGGCGTCCTTATTGTGTCTGTCATTCCTTCATACGCGTCTTTCGAATGTTTGCCCTATCCACTGTCATAAACTGAAAAAAAAACTGTCATTTACTGCCAATATAGTACCTTGCGGTGTGTGGCAGCGGGGTCTTTGAGCCTGAGGAATTAAGGCCGCCTGGCTAGTGCAGTCGCCGCGAACTGTGCAGGTTAGGATTTTCTTTTTGCCCTCGACAGAAACAAATCCCATACCTTACCGAGGAATCGAACTCGGGTCTCCCGAACGAGAGTCCGGCGTTCTAGCCACTCGGCCAGTCGCTCACTGTGAGTGTCCCAAATACTGGCGCCCTAGCCAACGCTTACTTTTATCGTCTCGCTAAGTGAGATAAAGACTGACCACCCATTCCCCCGTACATCCAGGCCTTCAAAATATGAATATCCTATGACATGACCGACACATAGCAGGAAACTGCTGCGGGACAAACTCATATGATTAAGTAGCCAGTAAATCTGCTCTGTGGTGACCTCTGACTCCTGCATGATTCGGACAGTATATCCGTGTAAGTTCCTCTACAGTAGACGTATCAATGCTTGGATGGAGCCCATACATGCCAGTTTGAAAGGGTGCAATATAGACAGAATCACACACTATGAATGCTCTGATAACGCTAATATTCACTATTTACCTCTGGTAATAGCAGATGTTTCATGTTTTCACATGTTGCCAGTACAGCGGCCTGTATAGCCACCTCGGCGCATGTTTCAACTACCGAACATTTCTACAGAGCTTCAGATAAGGAAACATTCCCTCTCTGAGAATACTAGGCATTCAGGTACACAGAGCGGAGGAGGCAGTGTGACGTCAGTTTGCTTTAACTCGCTATGTGCCTGGCACTACATGAGCTAGAGACCGATCGTTAAACTTCGAAGCCAATCCGATCCACTGCCATGTATAATGATGTGTCTGTCCATCAGCCCATCCCCTAATAGTTAGACCCATGTTCATGTTAATCAAAGAGAATTCAATATAATAATTTATATTCTTCCTACTTATTTCTTCTGCCACTCTCTATTTACGTCCATGTCTACCCAACTGGTCTGTATTTGAACTAATCTGTCTACTAACACATTTTACTGCACCGCATTCTATCAACAATAAATGTGTCTACCAAATGGCACTGTGGCGAAGGAGCTTCGAACGAAATTAGTAATCTCGCATACCGCGTTTGAAACACAGCTGTGGGCCGCCTTGAGTTGTTTCTTATACAAAGCTATGCATGCTGGTCGTTCAGAAAGCAATGGCAAACTACTGAACATAAACTTTCCAAGAAATCACAAACAGCCAAAAAATGCTGAGATTCACAGGAGAGCCCTGTTAAGGATATGCAACTAACCTAGCCCAATGGCGTCTAAATCCATCAGTCTGTCTAATAAAATATGTGAATACACTGCATCTGTCTGTTCGTAAATCTGTCTGCTCAATGTATTGTATGTCCTGCCCATTAATGAGTCAGTCTTGTTTATACAAATGTGTTGACTGGACTTTATCTAAATAACCTGTTTATCTACTAAGCCCTTAGTATGATCCTTTCAGATGTAACTGTCAATTTGAATCTCTTTGATGTTATATTTACAGAGCAAGTTTACAAAACAACCTGCAGGCACCGTTCACGTCACCTCAGAATGTCTTTATCTGGCAAACAAGATCGACAGATCCAGATGTTGGCAGGAGGCGACTACTGGCTGCAGAGTAAGGGGAATGTGTACTCACGCTAGAAATTAAAAGCAAACGAAACTTAAAAAAAAATAAAAACATATATTAAATACTTAATTGTTGACATACAAAACAAAACAATGTGATCGACAAAGCTGATAAACCAATTCAACAAGCAAATGCAAGTAATTAAGCAGGAAACAAGTATTGCATATTTGCTTACATATGTCAAGAATACCTTTCTTGAACTGTTGAAATTCTAACCATTTATCTCATCAGAAATTCGCTCCTCAATATTCTTGTCAATTAAATTGTGGTTTTTACATATCATACCTAATAAATACAATACGTATGATGATTAACCTGTTGTTGACTAAAGTACAGGTTACAGCAGAGTTTAATCTATATTTGTTAACAATGCAAGCAACTCTGTTCCGATGTTTAGATTTCTCTCTGCTATACCATATTTGAAAGAACACAAGAAAGGACAAAAATCAATCAATACAAGATTGCTGTACCAGAATAGAGCAATATCATAAGACTGGAAGAGATTATGAAATGTTCAAAGAAATGAAGTTATTAACAAGAAATGTTCAACCTCAATTGAATGTTATCTGTGACAAGATGGAAAATACCTTAACAGAATCTAGACAAATTCTATAAAGATGGCAGGTGTACTGCAGTGGAATGTATGATATGAGTGACGGTGAGGATATGAATGAGATACATGAGCCAACGACAGCAGAGACAGAACCTGAACCCTCATTAGATGAAATTGCTTGGGCTATAAAGAACCTGAAGAATGGTAAATCACCTGGATGTGATGAGATACCAGCTGAACTAATTAAAGCGGGAGGAGAAGAAAGCATACACATATATCATGCATTATGTACAAAGATTTGGAAATATGGTATATGGCCAAAAGATTGGAAGAGAACTATCTTCATTCCAATACCAAAAAAGGGCAACCTGAAATTATGCACCAACTATAGAACTGTTTCCCTGATCAGTCATGCAAGTAAAATTCTACTAAAAGTCATAATGGGAATACTTCGTAAGAAAATGGAAGAAGAAATGGACGTGGTTCAAGCTGGATTTAGACAAGGAAGAGGAACAAGAGATCACATATTCAACATGCGTTTAATAATAGAGAAGTGCAGAGAATTTAATGTAAACCTATTTTCATGTTTTGTGGATTATTCAAAGGCATTTGACTGTGTACAACATCAGAAACCTTGGGAAATCATGAGGAATATGGGCTTTCCATCACATGTAGTACAACTCATAAAAATGCTCTATCTAGACCAACAAGCAGCAGTTAGAATAGATGGCGAGGCATCAGATTAGTTTGACATCAAGCAGGGAGTCCGTCAGGGCTGCGTGCTGTCACCCTATTTGTTTAACCTGTACGCCGAAAATATGATAAATGTAAGAGATGATATAAATAGGGAGCTATATGATGCCCTAAATATTGGCGGTCATGACATACCGGAGATTCGATATGCTGATGATACAATATTACTATTCACAACACAGAATGGTATAGAAAACCTAATAGCCTCAACCCAATTGAATAGTGAAAATCACAACTTATATCTTAACATAGCAAAAACAAAGATAATGCATACAGATAAAACTACTATGGAGAAAGAAATATACATTAATGGGGAAAAATTGGAGGTGGTGGAAAATTTTGAATATCTTGGGTCATTGATTACCAACAATTTTGATACAATGAAAGAAATTAAAAGCTCTTCAAAGATTAACACAGCTGAATAAATTATGGAGTGGGACAGACAGAACTACAAAAATTAGATTTTTAAGAGCATGCATCTTTCCCATTGCAACATACGCCTGTGAGACATGGACACTTACTAAACAAGCTGAACAGCGCATAAACGCCTTTGAATATAAGTGTTATAGACGACTTCTAAGAATATCTTGGGTAAAGAAAAGAACAAATGCATCCATACTTCAAGAGTTGAATATTGAAGAAGGTTGGTTATTAAAGACGATAAAACAAAGAAAATTGAAATATTTTGGTCACTTGAAACGTCACGAAAGTTTGGAGAGAACAATAATGGAATGGTATATGCCTGGGAAGAGAGGAAGAGGAAGGCCAAAGAGAAGATGGGTGCAGGATGTGGCGGATGATCTCCAGATGGGTGTATCAGACGCGGGACATCTTGCTTATGATCGAGAGGTTATCCGGAAGGTTGTTATGGGAGCGAGGTTCTGCAAAGGACATGCTACTGAATGAATTAATGATACCATATTTGACGTCGGCAGGTTATAGTCAAAAATGATTGAGCACCGTATGACAGTAGACAGTACTACCAGCTTTCTGTTAACGCCGAATATTGGGCCGCACTCACCAAACCCAAAACCCTACATTGTGACAACGGCTTCTGGTGAAAAAGCTCAACTGGGAGGGTACAATCCTTATTCTAGTGCGAGGAAATGTAACCTAAAGACTAAATGTCATAGCAGGACAGACCAGGCCCTAAGCCTTGGTCGGCAACTGGTCTGGGATCGAAGCTTGGACAGGCGGACAGTTAGAGCATTGCTTTGCTGATCCGACAGCTTCTGCAGTTGCATTGCTCCTGGTGCATTGGTGTTACTTTTCGTTTGGAGTAAACTAGCCAGGCCGAGAGGGATTATGCTGCATCGGTAACACATGGTCTCTACAAGTCAGCCCAGGTTTCATGCTACGGAGAGGTATAACATTCGCTACCACCATGGATTGTAGCTATTATGCCTTATTAGAAGCACAATGGAACAAACTATCGTCTGTCAAGAAGACAAGGTGCCAATGATACCATATTTCAAGCCTATCGTCTGGTGATGCTTCACCTAATCCATCCCATCTGACTTCTGCTAGTTCCAAGGTATAACACGAATATCTATTAAGATTCTGTGTGAATTATTTAACTGTTGCACAAGCATATAACGTGAAACTTTTCAAGTTCCCATAAGAATGCTTTTTATAATTTCGTATGAGGTGTCCAAAGGAGATGGTATGTCGTTACCGGGTCAGGAGGAGAATCACCACACCAAATTCACTTTCACAGAGTTAAGCCATATTTAGGGCTTTAATATCTTGACCAAAAATGTTAAAACTGTGTCTTCCAGAGGATTCACCAACCAACCAAGTAAGCATCCAAGCAAAAGAACTGTTGTATGTCTTCAAAAATGCAGTACAAAAGTATGCGAACTGGTCTATACATTCCAGATCTGAAGCCCTTGTTGTGGTAGAAGCTGACAAGACCGTCAATGACATGTCCAACGCCACCAGGGCCAAGACCTTTCTGACAAGTGCCCAGGCTGCCAAGGTAATTCAGATTCTGTTTGAGTTGTTAGTTTATCCCATTTGACATCATATCATTCTCTGAACATTGACTAAACTGTGTCTGTTTGTTTTATTTTAGAAAATTATCTTATCTTAAAATATGTTATAAGCGTTGTATGTTATATTATATGTTATATGTTACAATGTTTATACAAAATATGTTATATTGGAAGGGCCGAATGTAAGACGGGCCTGCGTGCCCAATTTGTAACCCTTCTAAAGTAAAGATAAATCAATCAATCAAGCAATCAATCAATCAATCAATCAATCAGTCAATCAATCAATCATACTTTAACAGTAGACTGATATTTAATTTCGCTTGCTTTGGCAGAATTGGTCTAATTTTACGTCTCACCATTCTCTTTGAATATACAGACATTGGATAATGATCATATTGCATAAATTATCGGAAGATTGACTAAAGCTTTATTTTTTTTTTTTCTATTTCTTATTTATCTCAGTATGGACAATGTCTAGTTTTCGACTTGTGAAATAAAGTATAGGGGAAAGGCGAATTTCCCCCCATCTTCAGCCAAACGTGTCACCTGAACTGCACTGTGTTATTGTTTGATAAAATCTAGCTATCTTATTTTCCATTTTCTTTTCGCTGTATGGCCAGAGCAATTTTGATTGTCGGCTAAGAGGCGGAAATACTGGCCTCTCAGCTTGAACGCATGGAAATGCTACACAAGCTTCACATTCTAATCTTTATTCTTTAAACAGACCAGCATCTGTCCTTGGGAATCTCAAAACAATGTAATCATAATAATCTTCCGTGTCAATGGCGATATCTTTATTTCTTGGTTGAGGGTGAAGGCGAATATTTCCACTGCATTTAAGCACACTTTATTCAAGATTGCAGTGATGTGGTCAATAATTCGTCCCCAGTACAATCTTTTTTTTTTTTTTTAAATACCTTATCCTTCAACTTCGTACTAAGAGATGTATTCCAAGGACTAGCTCACTCGACTGGTTTTGTATGCCCCACCCGTTGTTTGGACACTCGCTGGTATACTCGCCGTATTTTATCTTCTCCTGCGCATATGACATCCAGTAGTTTGTTACCTAAGCTAATGACAACACTGGATGATGCTGCCCACAGATGATACCTTTAGAGATTACCAACTACAATTTATGTCTTCTCACATATCAGTTTGTAATTTATTTTCTGACTTTCCATTGCAGATTAATTTAGTTTTCTTTAAATTTAGGAAAATCATCATGTAAATTCTTAAGAAAAATAAGAAAAAAATATGATAAAAATGAATGTACTATATTTTCAAAGAGCTTAAAGTTGGACCAACATGTCTATCTTAGATCCTGCTTTTTCTATCATTCACCCTTTACACATTAATTATGGAGATTTAACTTGCTTACTCGACTCGGAGACATGGATGTATGAAAGGAAAAATAATTAGCATGAAATGAAGTAATTACGGACAATATTTGCTCAAATTTTAAAGCGATTTGTTATAATAAATTCTCTTTTCAGGCAATATAACTGAAAATCTTAAATGTTAATCAGCTGTTTCTGCTTGTTACGAGTTTGTTATAAGACATTCACAATGTGTTTGTTGAAGTTAATGTCTTGGTAAGAGATCACTTTGGTGGTGATTTCTAATAGTTGATTTGTAATTGAAGTTCACAGTATAATGCAATGTTACATCACTACTCTTATAAAGTGCTGATATCTTTTTTATTGTTGCTATTTTCATAAAATCATCTGGTGTCGTCTCTACAATAAAGGTGGCTGCAATGGATCTACAACACTATCTGTCTTTCGCCTTGATTGTACATTCTGTAGGCTGCTGTTCGGTCATCTCTTGGTGTTATCTTCCCTCTTTTGTCTCCATACATATGTTTTTTGGGATAGATCCCTATATTTTTTCTAACAGCGACAGATAATTTGTACTGGTTGATGCTGCATAATTATTCCTGATCCTAGCTAAAGTATACCTTCTAACAAGGCTAAATTAAACCCAAGAAGAAAACCTAGAAATATATATATATATATATATATATATATATATATATATATATATATATATATATATATATATATATATATATATATATATATATATATATAAACATTAGCGGTACATTATTGCTTTTATCACAGTATAGTGGATAGAAAATTGCATAGAAAAGAAGGCTGCAAATGACTGAAGTATTATATTATTTGATTGTTAACGTGTGCATAAGATACTGGACATGTAAGTTTAAAAACTGAAATAGCATTAAGTTAATCAGATCATCACAAGCTATCCCCAGCATGAGGGGATTGTGAAAATACGTTGACTAACCATAAGCCAGGGATGTGGACACAGAGGAACATAGTGTTTTAAAGTAGTATGTTAAACTGTCAGTTATGGAAGCTTATAAATGCCGAAATGCAATACTTCAATGAAACAAACTCATTTCAAATAGCATTACACTAATATACAGTATACCATGAAATTATATTCGTTCAATCAAAATAATTCATTATTTACTTTAGCAGTTTAGTATGTATGTTTGGCGGCACTTATACCATCACACGAAATGTTGACATTGTAACTTTTGTACTCACGACGTTTTAATATTCCAGTCTCTGCAACAATCCGACGATGGGACTCCAATCTCAAGTGTGGCAAGTGGTTCTCCCCCAGTGGACTCGGTACAACCATATTATAAAGACGACGATGGCCTGGATCCGGCTTACATTGCGCTTATTGTCATCGGCAGCTTGTTCGCTCTAGCATTGATTGCGGCAATTATTGCTCTAATCGTCTATTGTGCGTGCTATCGCAGAAAAAAGTGAGTACTTCAGGGATGCATTGTATGCATTTTTAGAGGGGAGGGTAATTTCCTATTAGGAACATTAAGTCGAATACACATGAACCAGTTCTTCTTCTTTTCGCATCCTTTGTCTACCTCCCCTCATGCTCCTCCTTCTCTCCCCCCTCCCCCGTGACTCCCAATTGAGTATAGGCCAACAAGCACGGAAACCAAGCCTTTGATCAGTTCATAATTGATTTCAAGCCTTTGATCAGTTCATGATTGGCTGAATGTTGGCTAGTATTTGTCTACGGTGTGAGATAACCTGTCTTAGACGATCCTTCTGTCATCACCTTTTTCTCAGGTATGCTCAGGAAGACTAGTATTACTATAATATTCTTTGCTTCCTTGTTAAGTCCAAGGTAACCCACGGACGGTCCAAGTGCTGCGACTGGAGAATTCATAAAGACAGGGGAGGTCAGAAATGCCGAATAAATAGATAAGAGCGCTCGCTCTCAAACGTCCGGTGTGCTGATGCCGAGGTAGCGGTTTCAACCTCACATTGATCATTTGGACTAAAATGTTCACTTCTCGTCCTTGACTTTGGGACGTAATTTACAAGTACCTCAGAAGTCGGAGTGGGTTCGCCTGATGGCGACGGATACTGGTAATAGGGACAGCTAACCCAAACGCAAACATCAGTCCAGTGCACTAGAATTAGTAGAACGTGTATGGACTACGTTTGAGTTCAAAGTGAGCGAGCGCATGGAACAATTTAAAACATAAAGATATAAATATATAACTAGGACAAAATGAGAAAAAAAAAATAGTCGGACTAAAACCCACAATAATATAGCGTGTAGTTATTTTTATTTTAAATATCCCGTTCAGCATTCCTGGGTTATCTTTGAGACATGTATTATACGTTGTACATAGCTGAGTATTCTTTGTGTATATAATTGTTCATAGATATCCTTTATGACATAAGTTATATTAATTTATAATAAATGTATAATAAAATAGCAGCGGTATAATAATATAGCAGCTCCTTCACACAACACGGCCATCATCACGGCCCGTGGAAAAGTTGCTGGATCCTTTGTGAGTTCTCCTGCTCCAGGCATTGACATGCTCATGGTGTTTATGATGCGCTCTTTCCATTTTGGTGCAGGATGACCCGTGCCTATGTTTGCATTAACCATGTCTTCCATCGCTATTCTTTCCAAACCCACTACAACGTTTAATATGGCAATGGGAGGTCAGCGTGGCCGAATGCATAAGAGCACTTGTTCTTCAACATCCGGTGTGCTGATGTCGATGTAGCGGTTTCAACCCCTACACCGGTCAGTTGGACTAAAACGTTGACTTCTCGTCTTTGACTTGGGAACGTAAATTGCAAGTACCTCTGAAGTTCGAGTGGGTTCGCCTGGTGGCAAGGGACACTGGCAACAGGGAAAGCTGATCCATATGCAAATATCCGTTCATTTCACTAGATGTAGTAGCACGTTTATGAACTACGCTTGAGTTCAAAGCGAGCCAGTGCAAAACAATCATACCAAAGTATTTTAGTTCCCGAAACATGATTGAAGCTTCTTCTTCTTCTTCTTCTTCTTCTTCTTCTTCTTCTTCTTCTTCTTCTTCTTCTTCTTCTTCTTCTTCTTCTTCTTCTTCTTCTTCTTCTTCTTCTACTCCATGCCGTGTTGCGTTGGTGATCGTTTCTGTCCACAACCGTCTATCTCTTGGGCTGCCAATCATTTCTGATACTACCGTTCCTACATGCCAAGATGTTAAACCGTCCAGCATCTTCTGTTTTGCTCTTCCCCTGATACACCTCCCCTCCAATTGTCCCATTGTGATGACATACTTCAGCTTTCCCCATCTCATGACATGACCAAATAATATGGATTGTCTTCTTCTGATGTTTTGAGTTAACTTCTTTTCAATGTATTTCCATTGCTTTGTCTATCACTGTGTTTTCATCATTCTTCTTACTTATTACAAATACTGGGTTTTTGGCATGAACTCATGGACCTGTCTATCCGAAATACCGTGTTCTTAGCATGAACTCGTAGACTTACCTACCCGGAATACTGTGTTCTTATTAAACATTCTATAAATGTAGGTGAGTGTATAGATCAACTGAAATTCTGACCTGTAGGATTTCTCACATTAACTTCTCTGACATGATTAATGCGTTTGTTGTGTATCATGATTTCTGCCAAATTCTAGTTTGTCTTTCGTTATTTATTTATATATCTTACATTTTCGGTATTGTTATTTTTATTTACTTTATAAAATAATTGTTCACTGGTTATTTCCAGTCTGAACTAATACTGTTTCTCCATCCTTTATTTTTGACAGTATACAATCTTTCTTTTATACATTCTGACATAGACATTGTTTTTACAGGTGTATCCCAGAAATAATAATAACTCCATCCCTGGTCTTAACTGGTCTCGGAATCAAAGCGAGAGGCAACTCATATGGGTTATAAGTCCCTGTCAATTGGCGTAGACATGGGGCGCCACGCTACATGTGTCACTGATCAGCTACCGCCCGCATCAAGCTGGGCAGCCCCTGGCCAATTGGGTGCTGATCCGCCACAGCCTGCCTGCTTCAATGGGTGCTTGGGGCTAGGACAAAATCTGAATCGCAGGCTGTAAAACCAATGCACCAGGTACAAATAAAAATAAAAATAGAAACCTCAAGCTACGGCTTGCAACCTGGAACGTGAGAACCATGTGTCCAGGATTTTCCACTGACTTGACCAATATTGACGATGTGAGAAAAACGGCTGTGATTGATGACGAACTCAATCTAGTTAACATTGATATTGCTGGCCTGCATGAGACTCGCCTCGCCGAGGAAGGGTCACTCAGGGAAAACAATTATACCTTTTTTTGGAAGGGTAGAGGGCAGGCAGAAAAAAGGCAACACGGTGTGGGCTTTGCAGTGAAGAATTCCCTACTGGGAATGATTGAAATTCCAGCAGGAGGAAATGAAAGACTATTATCCCTGCGCTTGGCAACCTCTTGTGGTTTTGCCACCATTATTACTGCATATGCACCGACACTCGATTCCTCTGATGATGTGAAGGATTCGTTCTATGAGGAGTTAGACTCCGTGATCAAGGCAGTTCCAAAATCTGACTACATTTATATGCTCGTCGATTTCAATGCTCGTGTGGGCAAGGACTCGAGTTCATGGCCAGTGTGCCTTCGAAAATACAACATCGGTCGTATGAATGAAAATGGGCAAAGGCTGCTGGAGCATTGCACCAGTAATGACCTATGTATTACAAACTCCTGTTTTAAAACAAAAGAGATGCATAAGGTCACATGGAAACATCCAAGATCCGGCCATTGGCACCAGCTGGACTTCATCATCACACGGAGACAACATCTGAACCATACATCATTGACTCGAAGTTACCACAGTGCTGACTGTGATACGGATCATTCCTTTTTTTGTTGCAAGGATTAGACTGAGACCAAAAAGAATCTACACAGCTAAACACAAATCTAACCCCAGTTTTAATATTATTAACACCCACGATCCTGAAAAGTGCTTTCAGTTTCAACAGCAACTTGAAGACGCTTTCACTGATACACCAGAAAATTGTACAGTAAATGAAAAGTGGGGTCAACTTAAGGAAACTCTTTATAAAACTGCCATAGGGGTTTACGGCACTGTGGATCATAAGAGGCAGGACTGGTTTGCGGCAAACAGCGAGACTCTGCAGCCCTTGATTGATAAGAAGAAGATAGCTCTCTTAAGAAACAAGGAAATACCAACGCATTACACTCTGAGTGAGCTAAGGCAAGCTAGGAAGGATGTGCAAAAGGCTGCCAGGCAGTGTGCAAATGATTATTGGATCAAGTTATATGAGTACATTCAAATCGCAAGTGATAAGGGAAACATAAGAAGCATGTATGAAGGAATAAAGAAAGCCTGTGGTCAAGTGATCAAAAGAAGTGCACCATTGAAAACCTTGACTGGAGAAATCATCACTGATAAGAAACAGCAGATGGACAGATGGGTAGAGCACTATTTGGAGCTTTACTCAAGTGAGACCAAACTAACGGATGATGCCCTCAACGCCATAGAGGCTCTACCAACTCTTGACCACCTGGACACACTTCCCACCATAACAGAAGTTAAGTGTGCTATAGATGAACTTGCATCTGGCAAGGCTCCAGGTAAGGATGGGATTCCAATAGAGATTATCAGGAGTGGGCAAGACACACTCACTTTACATATCCACCAGCTAGTAGAGTTATGCTGGCGAGAAGGACAAGTCCCACAGGATTTCAAAGATTCAAGCATCATAACACAGTACAAGAACGAGGGCGATCGGAGCGACTGCAACAACGATAGGGGTATCTCACTTCTGTGTATTGTTGGAAAAGTATTTGCCAGAATTGTTCTGCGTAGACTTCAAGTCCTAGGAGATCAAGTCTACCCCGAATCACATTGTGGCTTTCGACAGAACCGGTCTACCATTGATATGATATTCTCATTGCGACAAATGCAAGATAAATGCCGTGAACAGAATCAACCACTGTTTATTGCCTTCATCGACCTCTCAAAGGCATTTGATTTGGTCAGTCGTGAGGGTCTGTTCAAGGCACTAAAGAAGATTGGCTGCCCACAAACTCTTCTGTCCATTGTGGAATCGTTCCACACAGGCATGAAGGGTATAATCAAGTTTGATGGTGCAACTTCTGAAGAGTTTGAAATCAAGAGTGGAGTTAAGCAAGGTTGTGTACTAGATCCCACCCTCTTTGGAATATATTTTTCACTTCTGAAATATGCCTTTCGTGATCAGGATGGTGGTATATACATTCACTCACGCTCAGATGGTGGCCTCTACAATGCTAAGAGATTGAAGGCCAGACCAAAATTAGGAGGGTACTAATCAGAGAGTTGCTTTTTGCAGATGATGCTGCAGTTATGACCCACTCTCAGGAAGAATTGCAATGTCTACTATCTGCATTCTCCAATGCTTGTTCTGAATTTGGTTTAATAATTAGCAAAATAGAAGACACAGATTATGTCACAAGGTGCACATGGGGTACCATCAGTCTTTATTGACGACACCGAACTAGAAATGGTAGACCGTTTTACATATCTAGGATCAGTGGTAAATAGCAAATTATCCCTAGATCAGGAAGTCAACATCCGGATTGGTAAGGCAGCAACGACATTGAACAGGTTAAGAAAAAGAGTGTGGGAGAACAGGAAGCTTACTGCCAAAACAAAAGTCCTTGTCTATCAAGCCTGTGTCCTTAGTACTCTTCTTTATGGCAGTGAAACCTGGACGACTTACTCACACCAAGAGAAACGTTTAAATAGCTTTCATATGCGGTGTCTGCGAAGAATTCTTGGTATTAAGTGGCAAGACAAAATCACAAAAACTGAAGTATTGGAAAGATCAGGTTGCGTGACGGTTTATTCCTTCGTAGACTTAGATGGATAGGACATCTTAGGAGGATGGATGATGGTAGAATACCAAAGGACATCTTTTCTGGTGAATTACAGATGGGTAAGAGATCTCAGGTGTCAGGGTCTTACAATCTAATGAATCTGGCTCACTGGACCTAACATATGTGAGACATACACAAGTACAGAATGATTTGACGGGACACACGGTAACACTAAGTTTGATGGTTTTATTTACACTTCACATGCAACACAATCTAATTCGGCATGTGGCCATCACAAGGTGAATATCACAACCTATACATAATACATTAATGCACTCACAAACTCAAACCCACAGCTATGCAGTCTTTCTATCTTCTCACAAGAGCTACGAGCAATCGACATTCAGGCACAGAAACACAAGAGCCGCTTTCATACACGTCAGTTTCGTCCGATCCCCTAGCCGTGTCTGCCGTTTCCCGCTCACAGTGCTTGCCGTGTGGATTCGAGCGCAGCGAGAATTGCATGCGTCACGCTTGTACTGACTTGACCGCTGACGGTCACTCTCTCTTGTCAGCGAAACCTGTGACTAGGTAACTGGTGTTCGCCTGGCGGGCGTAACGATATCGCGGCATATCAATGGCGGATTATGACACCGGTCGGCCTCTACTACGATACAAAGATGTGTGTAAGCGGGACATGATTGATACAGGCATTGATAATGCACATTGGGATCAAGTCACCGCTGAACGTGTTGCATGGAGAGCAAACATCAGAAATGGAATAAAGACAAAGGAGAAAATTATTGCAGATAAGTCACACACCGAGCGTGTGAGACGTAAGATGGTGCATGATGGTGGAAATTACCAAGTGTTCACATGCACCCACTGTGAACGGACATTTACAGCGCAAATTGGTCGTATCAGTCACATTCGCTACCGCCATAGGTAAAAGTTATTATGCCTTTTTAAAGCACAAACTATTGTCTGTCAAGACGGCAAGGTGCCAATGATCCCAGAAATAAAAACATTGTCTATGACATAAGCAAACAAATGCTTTCATCAGTGAAACGTTCGAAAGAACTGTCCTAAATAGAACTGAACCGTAGCTAGGCTAAGTACAACATTATAAACTTCAGTTAACTAACAGCATTTTTTAAAGTTGCCACATACGACAAATGTAATTTGTATAAATAAGCACTACTTTTCTTATTTATTCATCAGGGGCTCCGAGAAGAAGAGGTTGGGTAAGTACAGTTATGTTTTTCTAAATTGTTCTCTGAGAATAAATAGGATTATATTAAATATGAAGGAAACGATGTCAGGAAGGCAGGAAGATCTATGCGAGATTGAGTTCTAACTCTTCAGTCTGATGCGTTGATGTCCGTCTCATCTAAGCCCTGAAAAAAAAAATAATTCTCGCATCAACCGGGATGAGGCTGGTGTAGAACCTACCTCCCGACCCAGTACCATAATACTATCGCCACGGGAACTGTGTTGTAAAGCTCTCCATCACCTCTCCAAGCATAGATACGAGTGGCTTGTCAATCCCGGTACAGAGCTTCAAGCATGTGGAGAGACATTGCGATCCTTGTAACGTTAGTAAGACTAGTAACTCAGTTTGTGGATAGGACGCACCAGGGAGCGGTGCTCCAAGGTATTTTCTAGTGTAATTCCTGGCCAAGCCCTCTCTGTGAACTTCAATATAAGGTAAAATGAGTTGTTACAGTGGTCATCCCTATACACTATTTGAAATGAGTTGTTACAGTGGTAATCTCTACACACTATTTGAAATGAGTTGTTACAGTGGTCATATCTACACACTATTTGAAATGACTTGTTACAGTGGTCATCAATACATATCGTGTGAAATGCTCTATTACAGTGACACCCGCCTCCCCCCTTACATTCCACATGCAATGAGTAATCACATTGGTTATCCCTACATACCACGTGAAACGTTTTGCAGTGGTCATTCCTACACACCGCGTCAAATACGTTACAGTTGTCATTCCTACATACCACGTGAAATATATTATAGTGTCCATTCTTACAAATCAAGTGAAACGTTGACATAAAACAACGAAATTCTGACTTTTAAAAAATGTTATCTAAATCCATATACAGGTCATCTAAGACAATATACTAGTAATATCTCAAATTTCATGAGCAGATCGTGTACACATTACCTAACTCTTCCAGCAGTTGGGAAAAGTGTATTATAGCTGTGAAACAGACGTTTCTAGGACAATAAAACACATGGCTGGCCACATGAAAGGGATTTGGGAAGTATAGTGTGCATACGCAAGTTAGCAATGGGAGGCCACATTAAAACAGATGATCACCATCGTCATCATCTTCTGCAGAATGTTGCTCTCACCACAACCCAGGAAAAGACTCTGTCCCTTGGCAATTTTTCTGCCCCGTGCATTGTCATGCCCAGCATGTCTTTAATGTCTTGTATCAACCGCCGTGTGGGTCGATCCCTCCTATTCTTCCAAAGACTGAGTTTTCCATTCTCATTATTTCTAAACCAATATGCCATTTATTTAATATGGCCAAAGAATTTCAGTTTTACAACATGATGCTGTTGATGCGCCAATTTTCTTTGATTTTCAGATAATATTAAAATTTATTATTATTTTTTTAAATCCACGGCATTCGAATAATTTTTCTGTAACTTTGAAATTGTAAAGCCTGGATTTTCCTCTTTAGTGATAGTGAAATTCTTCACAACTCACATCCGTATGTTGTTACACCTTTTCACATCCTTACAATCTCAAAAGTGTTACTTTACTTTGTTTTCTGGTGTTGTACCAACGTTCTATATGCTGATTATCTTCATTATGAGCATTATAAATACCATTCTTGAGGACAGAGTTGAAAACAGACATGGACAAGTTGGGCAGCAATACAAGTGGAAAGATAACTGATAGGTGAACAGCAGTCTGTCTGAGTGTACATCTGTCTGAGTGTACAACCAGAGCAAGAGACAGAGAGTGTTGGTCATCGACTGTAGCCAGCCTTTATTGCGGAGACTGCGCTTGATTGACTGAAAGCATGGTTGTGTGACGGTCACAAACACACACGCACGCACCCAACCACCCACCCACCCATCCACACACACACACAAACACACACATACACACACACACACACATACACATATACACCACACAGATGTATATATTATATAATTATAGTTTCCAATTATGTTTTAATTTTGTAGTGGAGAAGAAACAGAAGTCAAAGAGGGTATTCGGAAATTTGAATAAGCCAAGTAAGGAGTGTTATTTTAAGTATACACAACTATAATAATTATCTATATGGCAATTATGCAACTTATGAGTGTAACTGGTCAGATATTTCCCTGGCGCCTGCTTTCTTGATAGAAATTATATGTCATCCTAACAAATGAAATGTTATAGGTATCAGCACCACTTGCATTGTAACAATTCACATCTCATGGACATCTCAATAGGTAGCAAGCCCTCTCTAGAAGATCGCATTCATCACAGCCCTCCAAAGTACTCTCGTTTCTTCACCAGTTCCCATACCTCTTGCATTGTTATGCCTATGGTGTCTATGATGTCATGTGTCCCCCATGATGTTCCAAGGCAGCTAGCTGCCTTTTAGCTGCCTTTTCTACCAGAAACCATGCCCTCCATCAGTGGCGGACTGAGCAAGGTGTTAGCTTGCTCGATGGCAAGCGGGTCATGTGCCTCCGGGATGAAGTGGGGCACTCTTAAACAGTTTACAGTGTGTTAAAAATGTTAGTGACCTTTTAGTCCGAGCAAGGACTATTTTTAAACTCAGTTCGCCTCTGCCTTCCATTATTTTCCTTTCTAACCCACTGTGATCTTTACCTTTGTCAAAGCATGCTTGTTCCTAAGACATGATACATCCACATCCGTTATTTGTGAGCAGTACAAATGCCATCACAAAAGATATATTTCATAAAATTTTCAATAATAGACAATTAATTACTCGCTTCAAGTTATTATTCTAGAGCTAATTAATTGCAATGATTATTGAGAACCACATTTATGAGGTTTAATGAGTTCTGACAAATCATAAATCGTTATCAATGTGTTATTATGTTATGAAATAATTTTTTTTTCCTTTTAATTCGCATATCCTTTTACAGGACATCGCTGTCAACAGCAGCATCTTTCAGCTGTCTGTTGATTTCTTGGCAAGATTACGCTCAGTAGTTTGCCATTGCTTTCTGAGCGGCCGGCTCAGTTATCATGCAAGTCACCAGCGGGGGTCGAACCGCTCCCAGTTCTCGCCCGCTACGAGACTCTGCGTGATAAACGGGATTACGGAGAAAGTGGTGTAACCCCTCGGCCAGAGAGACCGGCGAAATAAAATTGGGACCAAAAATATTTATTATATTTGTCTTTTTATAGTGCCTTTAAAAGTTAAAAGAGTGTGTTTCTCCTCCTCCTCCTCCTCCTCTTCCTCCTCCTCTTCCTCCTTCTCTTCCTCCTTCTCTTTCTTCTTCTTCTTCTTCTTCTTCTTCTTCTTCTTCTTCTTCTTCTTCTTCTTCTTCTTCTTCTTCTTCTTCTTCTTCTTCTTCTTCTTCTTCTTCTTCTTCTTCTTCTTCTTCTTCTTTGTATACCTTCAGACGGCAACATGAAATATCCATATAAAGCAGCCGTCAACTTGAGGCTGTTGACATCTCCATAGCATGGTGTATATGTCTTCAAATAGAGGTGATGTGTGCCAGAATAGTTTTCTCTGTTCTGCATACGTTGGACATTCCTATAACAAATGTTTGGCTGTACTTTTACCATTCACACGGTCACATTCATCAGTATCTCCTATTGTTAGTTGATGAAACATGTGGTATTTCACCCTGACATATCACGTGCGGTGTCTGAAGATTAACTGTTCTCTTCGGCGAAATGTGTACTATCCATCATTTTCTGGTAACCCGGATGCTCTTATTTCCACTTGATTCCATAATTGCTTGCCGGTTTCTCTGGCTGAGGGGTTACACCACTTTCTCCGTAATTCTGGTTATCCAAGCAGGGTCTCGCAGCGAGGCGAGAACTGGAAGCGGTTCGTCCCGCGCTAGTGACTTGCGGGATAATGAGCCGGCCGCTCAGAAAGCAATGGCAAACTACTGAGCGAAATCTTGCCAAGAAATCAACATACAGCTGAAAGATGCTGATGTTGACAGCGATGTCCTGTAAAGGATATGCAAAACATTTTTTTTTCTATAATTGCTTACTAAGTTTCTTGGCCTCATCATAGGTTCTTTCTAGATCAGGCTGAGGTAATCTTTCGCCTCCCATTGTCAATTTGTCAGCCTTTTCATTTTCAAGTATGTTTAAGGCTTCATACTTATATAGATTCATTTATTTTTAATTCATCACCACCATCATCAAGTTCCTTGATAGGTAGCACTGCAGAGCATAACTGCACAGCTTTTATTGACCATTACCATTTAACACTGAGATGACAAGGGTCCCCGTCTTACTACTAAAAGTGACCACTGATGGTGGAGTGGCTTCCACATATAGAGGCTAGTTATGAAAATGTAACCAATGCCAAAACAAGTGGTGGTCTTTAAGAGGATTCAGGTTTGTTATATGAAGCAGTTAATACAAAATACATCAAAACTGTGTTATATGACCTTCATGTGAAAATCATCAAACACGGTAGGAAGCATCATATGCTACAGATGTTACCCCGTCATAATTAGGCCACAGCATGCTGATAAAATGAATTGATAAACAGTTTGCATTATATGATCATAATACATTTCCTTATATGTTGACAGTGTCGTGAAAAATATTGATAAACAGTTTCTGTTAAATTATCATAACGCATTTCCTTACATCTTGACAGAGTCACGAAACGTACAATCAGGACCTGATGTGATCACAAACAATCTACATGATCCAGATGCCGACGGTGTGCCTGTCAAACCAACAAAAGCTCACTTTATTTCTTCTTCAAACATAGACTCGGATCCCCGGCCTAAAAAGAACTCCACCACCATGCTGGAGAGTTTAGAAGAGAGAACGGAGGAAGGTTACATTGATGGCACATCCCATGCTTAAAGCAGAGTCCAAGACTACCAGAAAAGCACTCTTTTCATTTCTTTGTGTGAAGATAGTATAATTCATAATTTATAACCCTCAGCTTAAGGATATATCGTTGTGTCTCAGATGATACCAGTGTGACATACACATAAATATCAAAGTTTTGTACAACAGAAATTGATTTGCTCATTATAATTTAGCAAACCCTTTGAAGAACGTCACTATCATCGTTGCCGACTGCAAACTATATCTCACTGTTGCCAGTTTCCCGGCTTCATGTATTTTCATGTCCAAAGTATCTTCAGTGTCTTGATGCATCTTCTTGCTGGTCGATCCCTACCTCTTTCCCCAGGAACCATGTCTTCAACAACATTTCTGTCTACACCACACTAAACCACACAGACGTTTAACATTGTCAGAGTAAGTACTTCAATGTCCAAGACATGGTGTTTTTTCTGAGCTAGTTTTCTTCGATGTTCACAATGATAAAATTATCAATATTTTTCTACTTCTTCCCCCATGGTGTTCTAGAAGTGTTTGAGCAACATTTAAGTTCACAATTCCCGATTTTCTTCATTAGGTTTCTGAAATGGTTCCATATTTTATCACAGGAAAATGCAAGTTCTCACTTGAATTTACTTACCAGTGTGTACGGTGGCTGTTAATACTAGCCACTTTAGTAACACTTTCTAAATTGCTTTTGCTCTTGAAAAAAAAATCCAGCTGTACCTTATTCACGTCTGTAAGTCAATTCTAAGCGGAGATGTTAATGCTTGTGTGTCAGTTTATCATTTAATATAAACAAAGAGGAAAATACGATTTTGATCTTTTCACAAAGTGTGACCTACCTACACACTCACACAACTGTTGGTAACACTGACGTAAAGGGATATTACCAATGCCGATGTCTAACTCAAGGAAAGATAACTACTGCCATTTTATATATATATATATATATATATATATATATATATATATATATATATATATATATATATATATATATAAAATGGCAGTAGTTATCTTATATATAGGTGTATATATATATACCTCCACATCATGCTGTGATGACGTCAGACCTCGCTGTCTTGTCAGTGCAAGGCCTCCAGCGTAGATGCATTTTGACTAAAGAAGTCCTGTTGGAAAGTTGCAATATTATAAATGATCTTGTCCTTTTAGAATGATGAAAAATTACACATAAATACAATAGTGGGTGTTGAATGTACACATGCATTTATTATCATGCTAATCGCTCTGAATACTCCATAACAATATTAAATAGTCATATCTGGAGTGTGACAAGGAAAACTGCTATTTGTTGCCATTTAAATACCACATTACATCATGCGATTTTCATAATTTCAGCGTGAGGTTGACTGCCAACTTAAATGGTCGAATATTACAGAATACTTACAGTAAAAATTGATGCTAAATTTAATAATACATAGTAGAACAACGTAATACGTCTTATAAAACGGTATTTACTGGTTTACTTACCACTTAAAGTAGGCAGCCTGGTTTTCCAGTCTAACAAGGATTCCCGATGCGCCAGAAATCCACCCATCATGTGCCGTGCCGGTAAGCGTGGGCGGTCATGTTTTGCCATCTCAATCGATCACCAGAGTCGTGGATCAGATCAGTGTTTCTGTCTCGACCATGCCACGAAGCCAAGCCATCCAGGTATTTGCCTCTAGGTCTTCCTCTTGGTCTGTTCCATTCGATCTTACCAGTTGTCACCAAATTCTCCAATTCATTTCTTCTCATAACATGCCCATAACATTGTGACTGTCTGCGTCTAATATCTCTAATCAGTTTACGATCTTCATTTGTTTCTTGAAGGACTTGTTCATTGGTCTTTCTGGCTGTTCATGGTATTCTTTGCATTTTCCTCAGAAACCACATTTCTACAGCCAACAGATGTTTTTCAGCTTGACTGCTCATTGTCCAAGCTTCACATCCATATAAAAGTACAGGTTCTATGTAGCACCTCAACACTCTTTTTCTCGTTTCAGAAATGCAGAACGCAAAACGAGGTGGGAAAAACTATATCAAATAATCAGTGTCTGTTTTAACTAAATCTTGAAATAATCGTGGAATTCAACATCATGAGTATGTTTACTATCCCCATATCGGAGACACAAAAACAAATAACGGAAGGTAACCAGAAAAAAAAAATTCGGGTAAAATTCGGTAAACCTGAACCGTAGTACCTAGTTAATACTGTATCATCCCTGCATTTCTATGACAAGTTGTCTCCTTCTGACCTTTGCAGTTAATTATGGAGTTAAGATATTGTAACATGTGTCAGTTATTTTTTCATCGTTGATTACAATCTATTTTGGTGTGCACCTAATCCTTTTGAAGGAATTGAAGCGTTCGAAATGTGGCTGTATATGCCAATATGAGTGATATTTAAATAAATAATATTTAAAACACTGGGATTTAAAATAAAGGTAAAATCAGACAATCAGAGCACTTAAAGCATGTAGCAGTTCATTGTTAAAGCATGTGCTAGAGCAGTGGTTCTCAACCGGTGGGGAATTCCCCCCTCCCCCAGGGGGGAATTTTAGGGTTTCCAGGGGGAGGGGAAATTAAGATTATTTCTAGATTACGTTAATACAAGAACGGTTTACTTGATATTGTTTTTCCCCTCATACTTTATGGTTCTGTACATATTACCCTTCTGAAATTCATTTTATAACGTATGTGGCGGGACAGCCCCGGCAGCATCATAATTACACAAGTTTTCAAGGAATTACAGAGCCCACAATATTTTTCTAAAATTCTCTAAAAGAATAAACGTTCCCCAGAAGAGGATAAAAACGTAAGAGAAAAATACAGAGTCACTTAGAGCCCGCACTATCATTTTTACTACATTGGTAGATCAAAGCAACGTCTGGTCTCTACATCTAAGAGATTTTCCCTTTGATGTTCTGATCAACCAGACATCGCTGAGCCAGTCAGTTGAGATTGACGTGTTAGTTTAGAATCCTGCGGTTGGAATAGGGACTGACTTCTAACACCTTACGGTTAACATGACCTAATGTGTAAACCCGCCAAGGCAGAATGGGAGATAAGAGGGTCAGCCAGACCCGTCTGAAATAATACATGGCAGTGCTACTCAGGGGAAAACCCCGTGTGATCCAAAGACGGCAATTTAATGCAGGCCTAACACCTATCTAAAAGTCCAGACTTTGTGGAGCCGGGACGTCTGTAATTGCCACCACAAAGGAGCAATTAGGACCAGATGCTTAACAACTCTCCGCAATACTACGGGGCAAAGTAGAAATACATGGCTGACACATTCCTGCCAGCAACCGGGAAGGCTGGTGTTACCAGCCTATTGGAATGTAATGACGCATCTGCATTGCCGCCAAAGCAGGTTTCATTGTTTCAGGCGTGGGGGGGCATCGGTCAATTTGATTGACAGATGAAACTACCCTTCACAGGAAAGGAGGAGGGGTGAAAAGAATTTGGCACTTAATCCATCTAGGTAAATCATCTTACATGGAAAAATAGGCGGAGTTAATGAAAAGGGGAATATTAATTAGCCAACCTGGAAACTAGCCAGGAATTGAATAGAATAAAACTACGAGCAGTGGCCAGCAAGACTTCAGACGCATTCACAATAGTGTACCAGGGAAGCCGGAATTTTAATTTCTGGTGAGAGATTACCCTCTCGTTTTGTTACTTCGATACAATGTCGTATGACAGGATTTCCTAGCTATAACCCAGGTAATACCATTACTCTGATTAGTTTGTCTGCTAGTCTGAAGGCTTGTGTAGTTTCTTGTTCTGCATATTCTCCAAAACTTTACACTTGTGGATTTTCTTTGTACTTAATGTTCCAGTTTCTAGATTTACTATTACACTGTGAACTTTATTTTCTTCTTTCATTCACCACTTGGTTGTCTGATTTGTTGTATGTGATAATTTGGAGAAATCCATTATCCAAGCTACATGAGCGTGTGGCTTATGCATGTACAGGAGATACATTTAGATTCATCCTGTATGATGTTAAACATTGGGGAGACTGACTACTTAGGAGAAATTCCTGAGAGCTACCAGTCTCTTGATAGCGTCCAATTAACATTGATTATTTGGACCAACACTTTGAGTGCCTACCAAGATTATGGTGAAACCACTTGGTTTGAGGAATGGCACCAGTTCACCTTGTCTGCATGATGTCTGCATGAGGACAGACATGACTTAGGACATTCAATATCCCAGACAGATTCAGGGAAGGCATTTAATGTTCGACAGGACTGTGCGACTAGCCCTTCCGACAAGACAGTATGAATGAATCAGAAAGGGAAAGAGTAAGTGAGGTGAACTTATATGGGAAACACTCCATTACACAAATGTATATGAATATGTATGTTTTGAGCTATAGATGTTCTAAAGGGTTTTATGAATATATACATATATATTTATTTATTTAGAACTGATATATGTTTATGTAACATGCCATCATCTATCATCATACCATCATATATTATAACTTGTATGTATGTTTATATGAATGTATAGACATATGTGTTTGAGATGTGTAGACGTAGATACTACCCATCTCCGTTCGTTTCATTCCAGATCTCTTAGGAGCAATGGACAGTCAACAACCCATATCCGGAAGTGACTTAGCCTTGTGAGGGACCAATTTGGACTCCTTCAATCTGACAGTGAACTGCGTCTCACTGGGGGAAGCATGATCTATGTGACCTCTTAAGTTACGTATACCATAATCATCATCATCATCATATGATCATCAATAGCAATAATAAACACAGTTGTTGTATTTTAAACTCAGTTGTCTGTATAATTCTAAATGTTTATAAATGTTTGTGTAGCGTAATCAAGTACACACATTATATCATTTAGTGGGGGTTCGCACATATTGTCCAGAAGTGGGAATCTATGTCCGGGAGGTATCTTGCCTATGCAGTCATAAGTAACCAGATTACGTTGCATGTCTTAACTCCTCCTTTCTCACTTCTGGTGATACCAAGTACAGCCACATCTATATATATAGATATATTCTATCTTCAACGAGCCACTTCTTGGCTGTTTTCTTGAGTATCAGGGACAGTGTCTTAAATCAGCATAAAAGACATTAGTTCCACGTTTTCTCTCTGGGATCTGGGTGATAACTAGGCCCTTCTGACAGAGTTAGGGGATCTTAAACTGCATCCAGAACTAAACACCAGTAGAAGAAAATGATTTTGGCTGAGTGGTTGCCCATCTGGGATCTAACCCCAGCCAGTTGGTGACAACGTAAACAGATCCGCAAATGCCGGCTTCGTGGCATAGAGTTTATGACTTTTCTCCGTAATCTCGTATACTCTCGTGGGTAACGTAATGACGGTGAGAATCAGCAGTGGTTCGAATCGCATCGGTAACTTACGGTGTATGTGAGCCGGCCGCTCAGAAAGCAATGGCAAACTGTTTTGTTTTTGCATATCCTTTACAGGACATCGCTGTCAACATCAGAATCTTTCAGCTGTATGTTGATTTCTTGGCAAGATTACGCTCAGTAGTTTGCCATTGCTTTCTGAGCGGCCGGCTCAGTTATCCCGCAAGTCACCAGCGGGGATCGAACCGCTCCCAGCTCTCGCCCTGCTACGAGACTCTGCGTGATAAACGGGATTACGGAGAAAGTGTTGTAACCCCTCGGCCAGAGAGACCGGCAATGACAAACTACTGAGCGTAATCTTGCCAAGAAATCAACATACAGCTGAAAGAACCTGGTGTTGACAGCGATGTCCTGTAAAGGATATGAAAAAAAAAAAGATCCGCAAATCACGTTTTATGTAGATGTCTAGACTTGTTTTAGTATGTACTATTAAATTTAGCTTCAATTATTACGTATACTGTGTAGGGGCTGGGGAAAATTGTTAGGGAGGAAATACGAAAGGAGGGGGTGGGGGGGGGGGGGGAATGACGTTCTAAAAATATGGTGAGGGGGGAATGACATCCTAAAAATATGGTGAAGGGGGTCACAGGCCAAAAAAGGTTGAGAACCACTGTGCTAGAGGAAGACGTGGCAATATGAAGAGTCGTCACTTGTGGATAGATAACATCAAGAGACAGTTTGGGAGGGGGGGGGGGGACAATCACTTTAAATTAACAATGGAGATACATGGCAGAGGGTGTAGGCGATTCATTGTAGCTAACCGCCAATGCAGAGAGGGATCCGTTTTCTCGTTCGTCCGATCTCTGAAGAAAACTTTCCACCCCGATCAACCTGTATAATTAAGGTTTGATCTTTTCTTAGTCCTGTATACGAGCATTTTAGATTATTTTCGTTGCTGGGTGCCTGGTAGGGTACCTTTTCGCAGTTGTCTTTTATTTCTTCGTTCGCTGGCGACATCTGCAATGCTTACTCCGTCCCCTAATCCTATCACTACATTTATTAAGCTCATCATTATTTTGTTTGTTGTTTTTAATTATTGCTTTCCTTATAGCTATTTCTTAGTTATTGATAATGCTGTTTTGCCTACCATGTCTGGTATCAGCTGGGTATTGTTGCTTCTGTTCTCATTGGCAACTTGCCGATAGTATGTTACATTGTGCTTCAAAAAGGAATAATAACTACAACACATGGAGGTGGCGAATGTGGCTGATAAAGCCAATTCGCGCTGCAAATGTTCGTCCACAGTGGATGCCCGCACACACACACACGTACGTATATATATACACACACACACACACACACACACACACACACACACACACTCACACACATATAATGGTTGCATTTTTAACATGTTAACAGTACAACGTGACATGGTTGTTAAATTACATTAAAATATCTTAAACGTGTGATTTACTGCTCAATACTTTACATACGATTATTTTTACTAACTGTAATTACTTATGTATGGTCTTTCCATATAAACATATTTTGTATTTACACTGTTTTATTATAATATTGAACATTTCATGTACATGCTTATCTCTCATATCGGCTCATTGGCGAAGGGAGTTTCGGACGCAATTCTTAATCCCGCATACCGAAACACAGCTACTGCCGATTTGGCAGCATGTCGTCTTGCGTTGGTTTTTTTTATATAATGGTATGAGTGTCGATCTTGCAGAAAGAAATGGCACACTACCTAACGTAGAATTGCCAAGAAATCACAAACAGTCAAAATGCTGGGGTTGACTGCAACGTCCTGTAAAGGATATACATCTAACTTTATCTCTCTTAATTTAAAATTTACGTGATGCAGAATTTAGCGCGCGCGTTAGCTCAGTTGATATGGAGCTATGCTGATAATGTCATGAGCGCGTTCGGACGAGAGTTCGACGCCTGCGTTTGTCGTCTCGCTAAGTGAGTAAGTGAGTGTAAATCATTCACAGCATGTTATGGCCATATCGCATCATAGACCCATATGATAAGATCTGATGCAGATTGTATTTTTATGTCCACAGATCTTTTATCACACATTCAGCTAGTGTTCTTAGTATACAACATGTTCATGTTTTCTTCTCCCATTAGTCACAGCTTTCATGAATTAGCAGATTCATACCACCTGCTTTATTTTCATCCTTTTACATGCATTGAATCAGAACACAATTTGCAAACCATTTCTAATACCTTTCAATCCCCACAGATTTCTTAATTACAATGTTGTTGTTTTTTTTGGCATTTTATTAATTCATTATATATGCCATTATATTTGGGTTTGGGCTGATTTAACTTTTGATGATCAAAGCTGAAACAATATTAATATGTGCTAGCAGATGTTGGGTGTGCCTTTAAGCAACATAACTCCCGTATACAATTTTTATAGCTCCATTTGTTGCTGGGGAAAACTTTGAGACCAGTAAACATTATTTGACAAAGAACGTTTGAAACAAACAGCAGAACCACTTCAATTTACTTCTCATATATGAAGGGTCGTGTATTTATCTTAACTGTCTGTCAAATGTCTTCTATTGCCCATTGTACCTTGCGATGTAGGACAGGAAGGTGCGGGGGTGGGGGGTCTTGAACCTGAAGAATTAAGGTTACCTAGTGCAGTAGCCACGAACTGTGGAGGTTAGGGTTTTCTTTTTTCCCCCAAAAGAGGATTCGAGTCCGATATCCAGAAGGAGAACCCAGCGTTCTAGACCAGTGGTTTTAAACCGGTGGTTTTAAACCGGTGGGGAATTCCCCGCAGGGGATAAATTTTAAGGTATCCGGGGGGGGGGGGGAATTAAGATTATTTCTAGACTGCGTTAATACAAGAACCGATTACTTGATATTGTTTTTCCCTTCATACTTTACGGTTCTGTACGTATCACCCTTCTGAAATTCATTTTATAACGTAAGTAGATCCGCAAATCACGTTTTATGTAGATGTCTAGACATGTTTTAGTATGTGCTATTAAATTTAGCTTCAATTATTACGTATACTGTGTAGGGGCAGGGGGAATTTTTAGGGAGGAAATACGAAAGGAAGGGGGGGGGGTGATGTTCTAAAAATATGGTGGGGGGGGGGGATGACGTCCTAAAAATATGGTGAAGGGGGGCACGGGCAAAAAAAAAGGTTGAGAACCACTGTTCTAGACTCTAGGGCAGACACTCCGCATTTATCTTAACAATTGTGTTGTTATCAATTATTACATTTTCGCTGCATGGTGCTACAAGTTAACAATTATGGTGACTATGCTACACTGAAATATTACAATTATATAAGTAATAATGATTCAGTTGTTTTATTTAATATAATGTAAATACGGTCTCAGTTTTCTTTCATTTAAACAATATTCTATGCTTCTCTGAGATTCATCATCATCAAGTGACCTGCCAGCTGGTGTAGGCGTTGATGGCTCTCCACAGATCTCGGTCTTTGGTGTTCTGGATCAACTCTGCTGATGATTTTCCTCCATGCCACCGTCTCAATCCGTCCAACATAATTTCTCTTGGTCTGCCTCTGCCTCTCTTCCCCACGATCTTTCCAGTTGTCACGATGTTCTCCAATGCCTCTCTTCCCATCACATAACCAAAGAAAGCTGTTTGTCTCTTTCTTATTGTTGTATATAGTGTTCCAGTTTCATTAGCCTCTTTCAGACAATCGTTGTTAGTTAATCTGGCAGTCCAAGGAATTGGCAACATTCGTCTCAAAAACCACATCTCTGTTGCTTCTAAGTTCTTCCTAATTTGTTCATTTACATTCCAAGATTCACTGCCATACAGAAAAACTGGTTCTATATAGCATTTTAGCACTATCTTTCTTACATTAAGTGATAGCGACTTAATGCATAAGACTTTTGCCTGCCTATTCTGCTCTTAATCTCTGTTGTACATCTTCCATCTGATGTTATAAATGTCCCTAGATATCTAAAATTATCCACTTGGTTAAGAATGTCTCCTTCTATTTCTATGTCACATTTTGGTGTCACCATTTTCTTTGATATCACCATTGTTATTGCTTTCTTGATATTAAAGGAGAGTCCTTTCTGTGCACTCTCTGTTACTACAATGTCCAACAATTGTTGTAGGTCTGTTGTATTATCCGCCACCAATAATGTGTCATCTGCATAGCGTATATTGTTTATATTATAACCTTCAATTAGTATTTCTGGCTTCGCTTTGATCTTTCTCATTATTACTTCGCTATATAGGGAGAAGAGATCCGGTGACAACCACATTCCTGTCGTACTCCTAGTTTTATCTAATCGTAACTACTCTCTTTATTTCCCATTTTAATTGCTGCTACTTGGTTCCAGTAAATATTCTTTATTATTCTTAAATCTTTCCCATCAATGTTGATATCGTCCAACATTTTAATCAGTTCATCATGTTTTACTTTATCAAATGCCTTAGTACATATAATCTATGAAGCACAAATATATGTCTTTCTGTTTCCCTACTGACCTTTCTATTAGTGTTCGTAATATATAAGCTAATATATATTCCATTGTTTGAACCCTTTCCTTCCACAAAGCCATACTGTTCTTCACTAATTTCCATTTTTATTTTCTTTCTTGTTCTTCTCATTATAATTCTGAGTAGAAGCTTAGTGATATGGTTTATGAGGTTAATTGTACGAAAGTCTTAGCATTCAATTGCCCCTGGTCTTTTTGGTATAGCTATAAATACAGATTTCAGCATATCACTGGGTAAATATTCACTGCTGTAAATATCATTCAATATTTTGGTTAATATATCTACTCCAAATTCTCCCAATACTTCTAATTCCTCTACTGTGATTTCATCTGGTTCAGCTATTTTTCCTTTCTTCATATGTCATAGCCTCAGCGATTTCTTCTTTTAGAATAGGTGGGCCTTCAAAGTCACTTTCTTCTGTTAATTCTCCCCTTTCTCCATTATACACTTCTCTTCAATACTCATTCCACCTCTTCATTATAGCACCTTCCTCCAATAATATATTTCCTGTTTTTGATTTCAAACACCCTGTATTTATTCTTGATTTTCTTCCCGTGAGCTCACTGATTTGTCTGTGCATTTTATTTTTGCATCGTTAATGGAATTAAATTTAATTTCTTTGCATTGCTCGTTTAACCAACTTTCTTTTGCCTTCACACATTTATCTCTTATTTTGTTTATTTATCTTAGCATATTCTAGTTTGTCATTTTTATTCTGTTTCCTTTTGTCCATCGGCATTAAGATTCATTCATTCATTCATTCATTCATTCATTCATTCATTCATTCATTCATATTTTCTTAGCTTTTTGGCTTCTCTCCGGTAATATTTCTTTACTAGCTTGATGAATGGTGTCCCTTAACATTTCCCATTGTTAATTTATACTCTGTATTTTAGCTATTGCATTGTACCTATTTTTCACAGTCACTCAGTATTTTTCGTGAATGTCTTTATCTACTTTTAGAACCTCTTTATTAAGTCTCAAGTTCATAAACATTTTTTCCTTCTCTTGGATCTGACTTTTATTTGTCCACATAGTGGTAAATGATCATTATTACTGTCAGCACCAGGCACATTAATTAGCGCATTTCTAAATCTTTTATTAATAAGTATGTAGTCAATTTGGTTGCATATTTTCATATCAGGGCTTTGCCATGTGTATAGTCGTATTTTATGATGTTTAAACCATGTGTTTCCAATTATCATATCATTAATATGTGCCCAGTCTATTAGTTTCTCTCCTCTTTCATTTCTTGTACCTAAGCCATAATTCCCCACTATATCCTCTATTTTTCCCTTTCCTACTTTTGCATTAAAACCTCCCAGTATTATTTTTATTTCTTGTGATCCAGTTTGAGCTATCGCATTTTCTACTTCATCGTAAAAGTGTTGCATTTCTTCATCACTACTGCTTGTTGTTGGTGCATATACGTGTATAATATTTATATCTATTGGTTTGCCTTTGATTTTGACCTTTATAACTCTATCTGAAATACACCAGTATCCATTAATTGATTTTGCTGTTTTTTCATCAACAATTATTCCTACACCTTTTTCATATGTATCTCCCCCAGAACAAATTATTGTGTGTTTGTCGGTTATAAATTAGCCAGATCCCTTCCATCTCTTCTCACGTATGCCTAGTATATTCATGTTCATGCTTTCCATTTTCCTTAGAACATTTTTTAACTTTTCTAGCTCTTTTAATGATATTAATAAGACATAAAGTACCTAACTTCTGATCCAATACTGGGATCAAACTCAATAGTTTATGTATTGTATATGACGATCACCCGAAAAGTGTGCTATATTTGTTATTCCCATGCAGTATGTTCTGAGTTTAAGCAAACAATTAACTTATGTCTCCAACCGGTGCAATATGAATACAACAAAGGTGCTGAAAACCTCAGTTAGATAGAAGTCAATATTGTTTACCTTTACCTATAATAAGTAGGTTGCCAGATCGGCGTTAGAAATATTAAAATCTTCGAATTATGTAGCGACATTCAACTTTAGAAGTCAGTCAAGTAATAGCCTGTTTAAAAACTAAAATATTCAGGATTAGGTAGCCAAGTTTCATTTGTTCAGTTTATATGGTACCTGTAGAAGCATTTTGAACAGTCATGGTTATAATGACGGTGATCAGATAAGGGTTGATCTGTTGCTGGTAGCCAGGCGGACATTTTACAAATGAAAATGTTCATAAGCAGGAAGATAAATGGTTTCTTTTTCAATTAAACTTCTTAGCAGCAGTTGGCTAAGTGGGCTTTTGAAAAATGAAAATGTTCAGAAGAAACATTTAAATAACTGTTTACATGTTCAGAACTGAAATATATTGAGTTATGTGTTGCATACAGAAGTTTTACTTTGAAAATGTAAATGTTTTAAGAAATATTTATTCTTGGGAAGTATCATTTTAATAAAATCAGATATATGCTCACCAAATAAGGGCCGTGCCTTTCTTCAGTGTATTTTAATGTCTATATTTGTAGTCTCCTATAAGATGCATGTGTATTGAATTGGAACACACACCTGGTTTACAATCATGTTAAAATATTTCTGAGTAGTAACATTAATGAGCAGACCCACTTCTAGAATCCTTTGGTTTGAAAGATAGAGGCAGACATATTCACACATACATACCAGACACATCTAACTTGATCTTATTGTGGGTGGTTTATCTGGGGGGAAAGCCATGGCAGCGCTGTGGCTAGCATAACCAGACACATCTAACTTGATCTTATTGTAGGTGGCATATCTGGGGGGAAAGCCATGACAGCGCTGTGGCTAGCATAACCAGACACATCTAACTTGATCTTATTGTGGGTGGCTTATCTGGGGGGGGGGGGGGGGGCATGAGAGCGCTGTGGCTAGCATAACCAGACACATCTAACTTGATCTTATTGTAGGTGGCTTATCTGGGGGGAGGGGGAGCCATGAGAGCGCTGTGGCTAGCATAACCAGACACACCTAACTTGATCTTATTGTAGGTGGCTTATCTGGGGGGGGGGGGGCATGAGAGCGCTGTGGCTAGCATAACCAGACACATCTAACTTGATCTTATTGTGGGTGGCTTATCTGGGGGGGGGGGGAGCCATGAGAGCGCTGTGGCTAGCATAACCAGACACATCTAACTTTATCTTATTGTGGGTGGCTTATCTGGGGGGGGGGGGGCATGAGAGCGCTGTGGCTAGCATAACCAGACACATCTAACTTTATCTTATTGTGGGTGGCTTATCTGGGGGGGGGGGGGAGCCATGACAGCGCTGTGGCTAGCATAACCAGACACATCTAACTTGATCTTATTGTGGGTGGCTTATCTGGGGGGAAAGCCATTACAGCGCTGTGGCTAGCATAACCAGACACATCTAACTTGATCTTATTGTGGGTGGCTTATCTGGGGGGGGGGGAGCCATGAGAGCGCTGTGGCTAGCATAACCAGACACATCTAACTTGATGTTATTGTAGGTGGCTTATCTGGGGGGGGGGGGAGCCATGAGAGCGCTGTGGCTAGCATAACCAGACACATCTAACTTGATCTTATTGTAGGTGGCTTATCTGGGAGGAAAGCCATGACAGCACTGTGGCCAGCATAACTACTTGCAGCACCGGTGGTCAGGTGTTTGAATCTCCTGCAGTTTTAATTTGTTCATTGACTTGTGCTTCCAAGACAATATTGCCTAAAATGGGTACCAGAAAATTACCCGGGAAGTAAAGACAGCCAGCAATAATAATGACCATATACCCCATTGAGGGCTGACTGGTCTATAACAGCATGGGACTGGCACTATATAGCTGCCTTAAGATATGGAAAAGATCCTTTACTTCAACTTTGTTAACCATAATCCCAATTCCCCTGAAGATGTAGACACAGGTCCATAACGTTACTTACATGGTAAGTCAGATATGACTTAACAACCATATGACTGGAGACGGTACTACTTGCTTTCTGTTAGCGCCGAATGTTGGGCGGCGCTCACCAAACCCGACACCCTGCATTGTGCCAACGACTTTGGGTGGAGGAAGACAATTGGGACGGTACAAGCCTTACCCTAGTGTGAGGAGATGCAACCTAAAGACTAAATGGCATGGCAGGGCAGACCATGCCCTAAACCTTGGTCGGCAACTGGTCAAGTAGGGAAGCTCTAACTGTCGGAAGTTAGAGTATTGCTTTGCTGACCCGGCAGCCTCTGCAGCTTATCTTGTCCAAGATGTATTGATGTTACCTTTCAACTGAAGTACACTAGGCAGGTCTAGAGAGAGGGATCGTGCTGCATGGGCAACGCATGGTCTCTAATTATAGCCCAGACTTTGTGCTATGAAGTAGTATAACTCCATTTTATACACTATCGTCTGTCACGGCGGCAAGGTGCCATTAAAGTGAGAATTTATTGATCAACTACTGATAAGAGCATACAATCAAAACGATCTCGATATAGAGCCAGAGGTAGGCCAGGGTATGATGGATAGGTAACCTCAAGGATACACTAAACAAACACTGATACAAGGCAACATCTCTGGCCTCGGAACAGAAGCTAAGGCTCTCCACGCCATTGCACTTAATGATAAGTGCGTATTGGAACATATACACTATCCACCCGGGGCTAAATAAAAGATAGACATAAAATGTGTGCCAGAATGTAAAACCAGGAGTTTCTTCTCAAGATCTGCGCCGATGCAACGATGTTCATGCATTGTGCGAAGCAATCCTTGAGTGAATATTCGCAGCGTATGTGTTCTGTGGTGTTCGGTCTATTCAACATGGCGGAATAATTGGTGTGTTCCGTAGGGACAACAGTCAACAAAACAAGACGCGGCCAGCGTGGTAGGCGCAAGCGACATGGAATGCGTGGTGGGGTAAGGCGTTTTAGACTTAAGTGTGACCGTCTGGGCCAAAGGTATACTCGTATTATATACTGGAACTGTGCCAGCGTAAAACAACGGGGTCATATTCTAGAAAACCTGGTATTTAGGAACGACATTGTTGCGCTACAGGAGAGAAAACTGGGTGATCAGTTACTCCAAACAGCCGGCTTCCAATGTTTCTACAACAGGCGACATCTGGGAATGGCGATTCTCAATCGCGAGAGTTTGGTGGCTTCAGAGCTAGACATGTCCAGTTGGGACAACGACGACATACAAATACATGCGGTTAGAGTTCAATCCGGTCTACCTTTCGTGTCGGTGAATGTTTATACCCGTAACGCGAGTATGGACTCCCAGAAGTGGAAGTGCTTAAGTGACATAATAGGTCACGAGAGAAACGTTATTTTCTGGGGCGATTTCAACGTTAAAGGCAGATCATGGGGAAACATTTCCTCCAACACACAGGGGGAGGAGCTCGAGACTGCACTTGAAACCATTGACCTGTTTTGTATCAACAGTGGCTGTGTCACCAGGACAGCAAGCCGCCCAGGTGATGAGGACAGTGCTATTGACCTGGCGCTGGTTTCTCTTTCACTCACTACAGTGTGTAAATGGGGTGTCCTATGGTACCACGACAGCGACCACCATCATTGCAGCATATAGGTTGAGAAAGGCAGAACCAGGCAGCACAAGTAAACGTTCAAGACTTTCCAGTATGACAGTACAGGGCAAGATGTGGTGAGTGTAATAAGGCGCGAGATGCGCAGAAAGCTTCAGTGCAGGAAAAATAGCTGGGAGCAGCCACCTTGGTGGAATTGTGAGGTGGGGAAGGCCTGGATGGATAGGCGTAGTGCTGTAAGGAAATGGCAAATCGCCAAGAAGAACAGAGTTGCCCAGCCCAGTCCCTGTATGCATTTAGAAAGAGAGATGCGCGCAAAAGTAAGCTATTTCAAAAAACTGGTTAAGGTGGTTAAAAGTGAAAAATGGACAGTCAAAGAGTAAGCAAAGACAAGTCACTGAAATTGTTCTGGCGACTATATGAAAGCATGAGCGGGGTAGTCAAGAAGAAGAGAATTTCTGACTTTCAAGGTGCTGACCTCATCTGGCAGAGGACTGACGAGAACAAAGGAAAATCCCTATTCGAACGCTATCTAGAGCAGAGCAACCAGACAGACATGAGATGCCGAAATCTTGCAAAGGAGGTCACTTGAGACAGGTGCAAGGCTAAGAACATTTCGAATGAAGACACAGTAACAGTGAAAGAAATCAAGGCTGTGATTCGACAATAAAAACAACAGCGCTCCAGGGCCAGATGGCATAAGATACGACGACATAAGTAAGTGTACCGACAACGAGCTAGAGAAACTAGCAGACATATACAACAACAGTATAGGGAGTGCTAGCATCAAGGAGGAGTGGTTACACAGCTATCTGGTTCCCTTGTCGAAGCCTGGCAAAGACCACACAAAAATTCAAGGATATCGAGTAATAACCATGCAGAATACAATAGGAAAGCTGCTGGAGAAGTTAATTGCCAGAAAAATATCAAGCCAGCTAGAGAGGCAAGGTGTTTTTCACACCTACCCTGGGAGGGTACCGTCCAAAAAGAGAAACCTGGACCAATGCAGCAGTTATTCCCATGACGTCTATGAAAGGTTTTCACTCAGACATTGAAACCTTTGCGGCAGCGATTGATCTTGAGGACGCGTACAACAGAGTACCATTTTTTTTAATGCTTCAGCTTCTTGAACTCAAGATAAGTCCTTTCCGCCTTAGTTGGATCGCTGCAGCCCTCTTCCAACGGAAAGTAGTTTTTAGATGTGGCAGTTGGACTTCAGAACCAGCAACAATATATCCTGGCCTACCACAGGGATCACCATTATCTCCAGTGCTGTTCAACGCCTACACTGTGAGAATCACCAGCGAGCAGATCACGGGACCAGGGAGGACATTGTCATATGCCGATGATGTTTTAGTGTATCGTCAGGGTAAGGATAGAGATCAGGCTGCTGCGGAACTACAAACCGAACTCAATCGCTTAAGTACTTGGTGTGTTGAAGCTGGGGCAATGGTCAACCCAACAAAGGCAACAGTGACATGATTCTCTTTGAATAATCATTGACTTAACAAGTCAACACTCCAACACCAAATGTAAATCTGTGTTTAGAGACTGTGGAAAGAAAGCAGGCAATGAACGTCCTAGGGATACGTTTTGATCGAAGCCTTGCTTATAACGAGCACATAGACCAGGTGATAACAAACGCCAAGCTGGGTTTGGCTGCGATGCGGGTGATGGCGGCAGCAAACTGTGAGCAGCGCCATCGATGTCTTCTCTACGAAGGACTGGTCATGTCTGTTTTTGAGTATGCGATGGCAATCCTGACTCTCAGCCGTAAGCAGATAGAAAGGATAGAAAGGATACAGAATGAAGCCATGCGCATTATTCTTGGATGTACAAGAGATACAGCATGCAGGGCGATGCGCTACCTTCTTGATCTTCCAACCATTGAAGACAGAATACAAACTTGCTGAGCACGTGCCTAAGTCAGAGTTAACGCAAACACACAACATCCACTGCATAGTGAAATGAGGAAGGTGAAGGGCGGCAGGTTAAAATGAGGAAAGTCGTGGATGGGTCAAGCCGAGGACATTCTTCGACAGGTATGTTCACATGAGGACTTAGAACATGGCGAGGAGTGGGTACAAGTGCCAACAGATTTCTGTACGTCTCTTTCAGTCTGCATCCAATTAGACAGAAAATGCAGACAAGAAAATCCGGCTGTTGTAGAGGCGGAAGTACAAGCTTTGATTTTAGAGAATTCGTTAGACGGTGATGCTGTCATATACACAGATGGGTCGGTCGTCCGACATGTGAGAAGCTCATGGGCTTTTACGGCGCAGGCCGGAGGGAGAATTGTGATGAAGGACTCTGGTGCTTTTGCTGAAACCACAAGTATCCTGGCTATGGAAGTCATGGCAGTAAGTAAAGCAATAACATGGCTCGAGACACAGACATTCACTAGGGCAAGTTTCCTTAGCGACTCAATGAGCATGCTCAAGTGGATAGAGATGGGGTGGATTCAAAGAGAGTGGTTGCTGTCTCTGGAGCGGGCTCGACTGGCAAACATTAGTTTCATCTTCGTGCCAGGGCATGCGGGGGTACAAGGAAGTGAGCGCGCTGACAAGCTCGCAGGCAAGGCTACTGTGGAGGGCGGACAAGCCATGGACCAGGCTGACATTCTGAATTTTCTACGAGAAGTAAGACTGTTGCGAGAACCAAGTGATGACTGTGAATCAACAACCATGGTCAGACTGCGAGAACTGCAAATTAAAAGAGGTGTGGCCAAACAAGAACACTACGCAGGAAGCCAAGGAAGATTGATAAACCAACACAGAACTGGTGTCGTGAGCCGCTACACGCTGCGGGATTTGCTGAGGTTGGGATCCGAGCACTTATGGACTGAATGGTTCTATGTGCAATGAGGATGATCTGTCGACTAACTAACTAACCAACCAACTAACTAACTAACTAACTAACTAACTAACTAACTAACTAACTAACTAACTAACTAACTAACTAACTGACTGACTGACTGACTGACTGACTGACTGACTGACTAACTAACTAACTAACTAATTAACTGTGCAATATGTTTTTAATATGTTGCCAATACACTATCCTGATGTCGTGTTTAGTGTGTTCAAAGGTCTGTATTTAATAATGACATCGATATGGATAAACACCAGTAGGACAATTATTCTTGTAACAATTGATATAATAAGGATGTATCTCCTCTAAGTAGCACAGATGAGGATGTCCTTGGCCTAGGGGTTAACGTCTTTCTCCGTAATCCCGTATATCCACATGAGGAACGTAACCTGCTCGAGAATAGGTATCGGTTCTCACCGCATTTGTAACTTACGGCGTATGTGAGCCTGTCGCTCAGAAAGCAATGGCAAACTACTAAGCGATAATCTTGTCAAGAAATCAACAATCAGCTGAAAGATGCTGATGTTGATAGCGATGTCCTGTAAAGGATATGCGGAAAAAAAGTAGCACAGATAAATGAGCATCGTCATGCAACAGGTACTTTGTAGAATGGAGCTCCGAACATGGCCCACCAAACAATTCTCAGTCTTCCTGCCACACACATATTCATGCCTAAGATATCCCCAATGTCCTGTGTTCAGCCATCTCTTCCAAGAACTATACCTTTCATAACTGTTCTTTCCAAACCACTGTGATCTTTCATATGGTCAAAGTGTTTTAGTTTCTGAGACATTATAATGTATATTAGGCAGTTTTCTTTTATGTGCAGATCTTGCATGAGGACAGTATTTTTCTTATTCTTGGTCAACTATATTCTAAGAATTTTCCTTATAAGTTTAAAAAATAACCCGAATTATTGTGCGGTCGTGATTGTGAAATGGTCTGTGACCTTCATCGGTATATCCCCACAGGAAAGATGCATATTGTGAGACAATTTACTGTAATGTGCTTGTAATATATTTTTTTCAAAAGCGTTGCTATAAATATTCTCCGAGAAACAATTCCAGATTGTCACAACTGGGATAGTTTGTTCCGCTTCGGAAAATCCTAAATTTCCAAGGACAGACTCATGGTCCACGGGAAAGCCAAAAACTTGAACTCGGAAAAGCTACATAAAAAGACGAACGACCGGAACACGGCACGTTGTTGTCACCGACACCCAGCATGAGGCAGGAGAAAATCTGAGATATCGGAGGGAGCGAGAGCCTTTTTCAAATCAACTTCATTTACGAAGAAAAGGAAAGCCTCAGCCGAAAACGACATCACATTCATATTCAGAAACCTATCTCCGACGTGTTTGGAAGCCATTCGAAAAGAATACGGTAAAACAATAATGTTTTATATTAGTTAAGAAGTGAGATTTTTTCCCTCCAAGAAGAATTGGTAAGTCAAGGTGTTGTAAACCCTTGTTGTTAGTTCTTAAGAAATTAATTTAGTAGAAACTAAGTAATATACTCTGTTATCGGGGGGGGGGGGGGTACGGGGTGTCAGGCATTGGTAGCACCTTTGGTAAGGATGGCTCTCATGTCCTTTCAGGACCCATCCCCCACTGGTCCAAGTCTGACACCCAGCTCGTGCCTGTGGCTCCTAGTAGCTGTCAGCATGCGACAGCGGCCACCCCCCGGGCAACAGCTGTGAGAGGCTGTCTAAACCAGGCATGGGTATCCGATTTGGTGTCAAACCAAGAGGTAAACTAGGGTATGCCTACCCAGCATGTGAAGACATGATTCGGCAGACTGCGCGGAAAAAATCATTCCTGATTCAACGGGCAAGACGGCGTTTACCTGCAAAGCGTTGTGGAACGTAATGAGCACGGCAAGGCACGTAGAGCGCCCTGGTCATCCACTGCACCTGTATTCGTCTCCAATCGTCTCGACTTGTCTTGCCACTGGACTCAGATGGACTCAGGCGAGAGAGTGAGGTCGACGAATTGCGCAACTCTTCTTCACTTTAATCCAAGTCATCGCGCAAGTCATTCTTCATCCAACGTCACATATTACCTTCAAGCCCTGTGGCGATGGGCGAGCGGCAAAGCGGCAGGCGTGGGTACGCTGGCAGCCGTAGTCGCAGACCTGCACACAGGCGGCTCAGGCCATATGGTCGTCTTCTACTGACCGGAGCAGCAGTGGGATTCGGCAGCCCCCTGAGCGACTGAGCAGCCCTCTACAGGAACACACTGCTCACCTCCATAGCACGAGGAAGGGGCTAGAAAAGGTGCCCTAAACATTGTCTGCTTCATCACTACCTAACCAGCTAGCCGCGGTTGGTGGGTACCCTTAACTGCGGTCGACATACAAAGAAAGATAAAACAAGCAAAGCTAAAAGAGTAAACCATATTCCCTTAACAATTGGAACTTGGAATGTACGTTCCCTACTTGACAGAGACGGCGCGTCGGGTCCAGAGAGACGAACAGCACTGATTGGGAGAGAGCTGGGCAGGTACAACATCGACATTGCAGCCTTGAGCGAGACACGACTTGCAGAAGAAGGCCAAATCTGTGAAATTGGTGCCGGCTACACATTTTTCTGGAGTGGAAGGACAAGCGAGGAAAGACGCCAATTCGGTGTGGGATTTGCCATTAAGTCGGCCCTGGTCGGCAAATTAGCTGGATTTCCAAAGGCTATAAACGACAGGCTCATGACCATGAAGTTGCCTCTGCTGAATGGAAGGAAGCACGCAACCATTGTGAGTGTCTACGCACCAACTATGACCAACGAAGATGATGTCAAGAACAAGTTCTATGAGGACCTGCACAGTGTATTAACATCTGTTCCCAAAGGAGACAAACTTATACTCCTTGGGGATTTCAATGCCAGAGTAGGCACGGACACCACCTCTTGGAGTGGCATTATTGGAAAGCATGGAGTCGGAAATTGTAACAGCAATGAACTCCGCCTCCTTCAGACATGTGCCGAACATGATCTCGTGATTACGAACACAATTTTCCGTCTCCCCATGAGAAATAGGACATCATGGATGCACCCTCGCTCGAAACACTGGCACCTCATTGACTATGTCATCGTCAGGAGGAGTGACAGACAAGACGTTCGAGTGACAAAATCCATGTGTGGTGCCGAATGTTGGACAGACCATCGTCTCATTGTCTCGAAAATGAACATCCACATCAGGCCACCACGGCGTCCCCAAGGGGCGAAAATGCAAACAAAGCTAAATGTCACCCGCCTAAACAGCAAGAAAATGCAGCAGTCGTTTGAAAATATGCTGGAAGACCGCCTCAAGCCCAATGCTGAAGCTAAACAGGATACAGAAACAGAATGGAGAGCCCTAAAGGACACAATTTATAACACTGCTATGGAAATCCTGGGTCCAGCCCCCCGAAAGCATAAAGACTGGTTTGATGAAAATTCCGAAGACATCAACCAATTGCTGGCCGAGAAACATCTTCTCCTCAAGGCACATTTGAATGATCCAAAGTCAACATAAAAAAAAGATGCTTTCAAGAACATTCAGAGAGTAGTGCAGCAGAAACTTCGGCACATGCGGGACTCCTGGCTGAGCAGCAAAGCTGATAAAATTCAGGGCTTTGCTGACAGACATGATATGAAAAACTTCTACGACTCACTGAAAGCGGTCTATGGTCCTACATCATCAGGCATAGATCCCCTCCTCAGTGCAGACGGGGGAACATTGGTCACCGATAAGAAAGAAATCCTCCAACGCTGGGCAGAGCATTTCAGCAAAATCTTAAATGCAACTTCCTTCTTCGATGATGAAACCATCAACTGCCTTCCCACCAATGAGACACTTGGTGACCTGCCAACCATAGTGGAAATAAACAAAGCCATTCAGCAACTCTCCAGCGGCAAGGCACCTGGTCCTGACTCCATCCCAGCAGAGATATACAAGGCAGGTGGGCCGGTCCTAACAGAGCAGCTTCACCAAGTCTTCACAAACATATGGATGAACGAGACCATGCCACAAGATTTTAAGGACGCGTCAATAGTCCACCTTTACAAACGTAAAGGAAACCGCCAATCCTGTGACAACCACCGAGGCATCTCCTTGCTTTCAATTGCAGGGAAGATACTCGCCAGAATTCTTCTCAATCGCCTCACAGCCCATCTCGATCAAGGTCTTCTTCCTGAGAGTCAATGTGGCTTCAGAAAAGAACGTGGAACTGTTGACATGATTTTCGCTGCAAGGCAGCGGCAAGAGAAATGTCAGGAACAGAACTGCGAAATGTTCTCCACTTTCATTGACCTTACCAAGGCTTTTGACACAGTCAGCAGAGAAGGACTGTGGAAGATTATGGCAAAATATGGCTGTCCACGAAAGTTTGTCCAAATAGTGCGGCTATTTCATGACGGCATGCAGGCAAGAGTACAGGAAAATGGTGAACTGTCTGAACCCTTTCCTGTAACCAATGGAGTGAAACAAGGATGTGTCCTGGCACCAACACTGTTCAGCCTCATGTTTTCAGCCATGTTGATGAATGCCTTTGAGAACGACGACATTGGAATAGACATCAACTACCGTATGGATGGAAAGTTATTCAATCTCAGAAGGCTGAAAGCTAAAACCAAAATTGACAGCGGCACCGTCAGAGAGCTCCTGTTTGCTGATGATTGCGCTCTATACGCCAACTCAGAGGCGGACATGCAACATAATGTTTCAGCTTTCTCACATGCCTGTGCCAACTTTGGGCTCAATATCAACTTGGAGAAGACTGTAGTTATGTACCAGCCAGCTCCAGGGAATAATCACACTGTGCCGAATATCAAAGTGAATGATCATAGACTAAGTGTTGTGGACAAATTCACCTATCTTGGCAGCACTGTGTCACAAGCTGCCACAATCGATGACGAAGTGAATGCAAGAATCTCCAAGGCCAGTGCAGCCTTTGGCAGACTGTACAAGAATGTATGGGACAGAACTGGAATAAGCCTGCAAACAAAGCTAAAAGTCTACAAAGCAGTTGTATTATCCACACTGCTATATGCTTGTGAAACCTGGACTGTTTATCAGCGACACGCTAGGAAATTAAACCACTTCCACGCAGTCTGCCTAAGGAAGCTACTGAAGATTAAATGGCAAGACAAGATTCCAGACACTGAAGTCCTAGAAAGAGCATCCATGCCCAGTATCCACACTCTACTGATGAAGAATCAGATTCGCTGGGCTGGTCACCTGACCCGCATGCCAGATCACAGGCTCCCTAAACGAATTTTCTAAAGCGAACTGCGTTGTGGTAAACGCTCTCAGGTGGCCAGAGGAAACGTTTTAAAGACACTCTGAAAATTTCACTGAATGCTTTTGGAATTCATCATGACACCTGGGAGGCTGCAGCCAGAGACCGAAATTCGTGGCGTGCATCATTGCGCAAAGGTGCAGTCATATGTGAGGCAACCAGGACTGCAAGAGTTGTGAAGAAAAGGCAGGACAGAAAAACCACTGCAGGAAATCCTCCTCCAGAGACGTCAAGCATTCTTTGCCCACATTGTCAAAGAACATTTCGAGCCAAAATAGGCCTTATCAGCCATCTTAGAACCCACGGCTCCACACCTTCAACCCCACTGGATGAAATGAATGGTCATCATCATTCTTGATGGACAAACAACAACAACAACTCTGTTATCATATCTTATGGATAAACTGTACAATAGGGATAAGCCACAATGAGTTCCTTTTCTTCTAGTAAATTCTTCTAGTAAAAGAGTGTTGGAACTCTTCGCTGGCTGCTGAGGATGGGGACGGAGCGCTTATGGGAATGTCCCGAATTCTGTGATGTCGGTTCCTAAATCAATCAATCGATCAATCAATCAAATCTTCTAGTAAACAACTTATTTAATGTGAAGCATTAGATCTAGTTGTATGTCAGGTCTTAGTCAGATATGACTGAGCTACCGTATGACAGTAGACGGTACTACCTGCTTTCTGTCAGCACCGAATGTTGGGCGGAGCTTACCAAACCCGACACCTCACATTGTGCCAACGGCTTCGGGCGGAAGAGCGCAATTGGGAGGGTACAAGCCTTATCCTGGTGCGAGGAAATGCAACCCAAAGACAAAATAGTCATGGCAGGGCAGACCAGGCCCTAAGCCTTGGTTGGCAGCTGGTCTAGAATCGAAGCTCCGACAGGCGGACAGTTAGAGCATTGCTTTGCTGATCCGGCAGCTTCTGCAGCTTGTCTTGTTCCATATGTATAGATGTCAACTTTCCTCTGGACTGAACTAGGCAGGCCGAGAGAGGGATCGTGCTGCATGGGCAACACATGGTGTCTTTATTTTAGCCCAGGCGTTGTGCAATAACTCCATCCCTGGTCTTAACCGGTCTCGGAATCAAAGCGAGAGGCAACTGTTACGGGTTATAAGTCCATGTCAGTTGGCGTAGACATGGGGCGCCACGCGTTGCCTCTGACGGTGGGAGACACCTACAGGAGTCACTGATCAGCTACCGCCCGCCTCAAGCTGGGCAGCCCCCGGCCAATTGGGTGCTGATCCGCAACAGCCTGTCTGCTTCAATGGATGCTTGGGGCTAGGACAAAATCTGAATCGCAGGCTATAAAACCAATGCACCAGGTACGAATAAAAAGAATAATAGAAACCTCAAGCTACGGCTTTCAACCTGGAATGTAAGAACCATGTGTCCAGGATTTTCCACTGACTTGACAAATATTGACGATGTGAGAAAAACGGCTGTGATTGATGCTGAACTCAATCGTCTTAACATTGATATTCCTGGCCTGCAGTATACTCGCCTCGCTGAGGAATGGTCACTCAGGGAAAACAATTACACCTTTGTTTGGAAGGGTAGAGGGCAGGCAGAAACAAGGCAACATGGTGTGGGCTTTGCAGTGAAGAATTCGCTACTGGGAATGATTGATATCCCAGCTGGAGGTAATGAAAGATTATTATCCCTGCGCTTTAGCAACCTCTTGTGGATTTGCCAGCATTATCACTGCATATGCACCGACACTCGTTTCCTCTGATGATGTGAAGGATACGTTCTATGAGCAGCTAGACTCTGTGATCAAAGCAGTTCCAAATTCCGACTACATTTGTATGCTCGGTGATTTCAATGCTCGTGTGGGCAAGGACTCGAGTTCATGGCCAGTGTGCCTTGGAAAATACAACATCGGTCACATGAATGATAATGGGCAAAGGCTGCTGGAGCATTGCACTAGAAATGACCTATGTATTACAAACTCCTTTTTTAAAACAAAAGAGTTGCATAAGGTCACATGGAATCATCCAAGATCCGGCCATTGGCATCAGTTGGACTTCATTATCACACGGAGACAACATCTGAACCATACATCATTAACTCGAAGTTACCACAGTGCTGACTGTGATACAGATCATTCTTTGGTTGTTGCAAGGGTTAGACTGAGACCAAAGAGAATCTACACAGTTAAACACAAATCTAGCCCCAGGATTAATATTATCAACACTCACGATCCTGGAAAGTGCTTTGAATTTCAACAGCAACTTGAAGAAGCTTTCACTGATACATCAGAAAATTGTATAGTAAATGATAAATGGAGTAAACTTAAGGAAACTATTTATAAAACAGCGGTAGGGGTTTACGGCACTGTAGATCACAAGAGGCAGGACTGGTTTGCGGCAAACAGCCAGATACTGCAGCCCTTGATTGATAAAAAGAAGATAGCTCTCTTAAGAAACAAGGAAAGACCAATGCGTAACACTCTGAGTGAGCTTAAGCAAGCAAGGAAGGATGTGCAAAAGGCTACCAGGCAGTGTGCGAATGACTATTGGATCAAGTTATGTGAGTCCATCCAAATCGCAAGTGATAAGGGAAACATAAGAAGCATGTATGAAGGGATAAAGAAAGCCTATGATCCAATGATCAAAAGAAGTGCACCGCTGAAAACCTTGACTGGAGAAATCATCACTGATAAGAAACAACAGATGGATAGATGGGTCGAGCACTATTTAGAGCTTTACTCAAGTGAGACCAAGCTAGCGGATGATGCCCTCAACGCCATAGAGGCCCTGCCAACTCTTGACCACCTGGACACACTTCCCACCATAACAGAAGTTAAGTGTGCTATAAATGAACTTGCGTCTGGCAAGGCTCCAGGTAAGGATGGGATTCCAATAGAGGTAATCAGGAGTGGGCAAGACACACTCACTTTACAGATCCACCAGCTAATAGAGCTATGCTGGCGAGAAGGACAAGTCCCACAGGATTTCAAAGATTCAAACATCATAACACTGTACAAGAACAAGGGCGATCGGAGCGACTGTAACAACTATAGGGGTTTCTCACTTCTGTGTATTGTTGGGAATGTATTTGCCAGAATTGTTCTGCGCAGACTTCAAGTCCTGGGAGATCAAGTCTATCCCGAATCACAGTGCGGCTTCCGTCAGAACCGGTCTACCATTGATATGATATTCTCATTTCGACAGATGCAAGAAAAATGCCGGGAACAAAATCAGCCACTGTTTATTGCCTTCATCGACCTCACAAAGGCATTCGATTTGGTCAGTCGTGAGGGTCTGTTCAAGGCACTAAGGAAGATTGGCTGCCCACCAACTCTTCTGTCCATTGTGGAATCGTTCCACACAGGCATGAAGGGTATAATCAAGTTTGATGGCTCAACTTCAGAAGAGTTTGAAATCAAGAGTGGAGTTAAGCAAGGTTGTGTACTACCCCCCACGCTCTTTGGGATATACTTTTCACTTCTACTGAAATATGCCTTTCGTGATCAGGATGACGGTATATACATTCACTCACGCTCAGATGGTGGCCTCTATAATGCTCAGAGATTGAAGGCCAAGACCAACATTAGGAGGGTACTAATCAGAGATTTGCTTTTTGCGGATGATGCTGCGATTACGACCCACTCTGAGGAAGAATTACAACATCTACTATCTGCATTCTCCAATGCTTGTTCTGAATTTGGTTTAACAATTAACAAAACGAAGACACAGATTATGTCACAAGATGCACATGGTGTACCATCAATCTTTATTGACGACGCCGAACTGGAGATCGTAGACCATTTTACTTATCTAGGAACAGAGGTAAATAGCACATTATCCCTCGATCAGGAAATCAACATCAGGATTGGCAAGGCAGCAACAACAATGAACATGTTAGCAAAAGGATTCTGGGAGAACAGGAAGCTTACTGCCAAAACAAAAGTCCTCGTCTACCAAGCCTGTGTCCTTAGTACTCTTCTTTATGGCAGTGAAACCTGGACAACTTACTCACGCCAAGAGAAACGTTTAAACAGCTTTCATATGCGGTGTCTGCGAAGAATACTTGGTATTAAGTGGCAAGACAAAATCACAAATACTGAAGTATTGGAAAGATCAGGTTGTGTGACAGTGTATTCCATGCTCAGTCTTCGTAGACTTAGATGGATAGGACATGTTAGGAGGATGGATGATGGTAGAATACCAAAGGACATCTTTTTTGGTGAATTACAGACGGGTAGGAGATCTCAGGGTCGGCCTCTACTACGATACAAAGATGTGTTTAAGCGGGACATGACTGATACAGGCATTGATAATGCACACTGGGAGCAAGTCGCTGCTGAACGTGTTGCACGGAGGGCAACTATCAGAAATGGAATAAAGACAAAGGAGAAAATGATTGCAGATAAAGCACACACAGAGCGTGAAAGACGTAAGTTGGTATAAAATGGTGGGAATGACCAGATTTTCTCATGCATCTACTGTGGGCAAACATTTGCAGCAAGAATTGGCCTTACCAGCCACACTCGCCACCGCCATGGGTCGTAGTTATTAAGCCCTTTTGAAGCACAATGTACCAAACTATCGTCTGTCAAGACGGAAAGGTGCCAATGTATTAGATCTAGTTGTGCATTGTATTCTTAAGTAGTTAAACTCAGTCAGCAGTAATTTAGGAGTTGGTTAGTAACTTATGATTTAGGAAGCTAAAAATACTTAGTTCACATAAAAGAAACAATTTTACATGTGCCAACACTGGTAAGAGAAATTAGTTTAATGAGTAACAAAAGTACATGAGCACCTGAGATGTAAATAGATTTCTATAGGGATCATAATTGTGGGTGTTGGGTTAAAGCACACATAAGGTGAGGCAATGTATTTTCATTGTTGTTAAACATATGGAATTAATATTTGTGCCACATAATAATGCTTAATCAACCGCCATGCAAGAGTGGTTATGATTCATGATGAAAGAATGTGGATTGAGTATATCACATAAATCTATGTATTTGATGAAAGCATGTGGTGATCCATGTGTAAGTTCATTATAGCTAACCATGAGGAATCATAATTTGTGACTCTCATAATTAGGTCTAATAATCACACACGTCTATGTAATTGAAGAGAGCATGCCTGTGGCAAGTTATGCGTGATTTGAGTTATGTGTGATTTCATTATTCTTAAAGAGGTTTGAATATATCATTTATGAACCACATCAGTAATGACTAAGCATCCTCCAGAGAAATATTATAATTTCTGATGAAGGATGAGAATGATTAAGATTCCATTATAATGTCATTGGGGTTGAATCTATGAATGCATTCTGTGGAAAGCACATACACATGCTTGAGTGTCATCCATACATATATGATTGTGTCTGATGACTGAGTGAAATGATCATTCATGCACATATGAATATTATGTCAGAGGAATGAGTGAAATGATCAGCCATGCACATCTGAATATTATGTCTGATGAATGAGTATGAGTGAGATGAAGACACACCCTGAGAAGGGTATAGGCTAGCAATCAATTTCATGATAGAAGGCAACGTTTCTGTATAATGTCCTGTCTATCACAAGAGAATATGTTCGTCATAACCCAAACACTAATTAATCATTTAGTGCACTCTAACGCATGACACCACTTTGTATAATATATCATTCATGGTGCCATCATCTCGGTTTGTGCCCTAAGCTTGACACAGCCCATATTAAATCACGCGTACTACAAGAATCTGGTTTTGTGTCTTAAGCAAAACTCCATTTTGTGATATAGATCACTCATGTTTCAACATATGGGCTAGTGTCCTGATGAATGCAATGATAATGAGATGATGACTGTAATGATAATGAGATGATGACTGTAATAACAATGATGATGATGATGATGATTGTAATGAAGATGGTGATTGTAATGATGATGATGATGATGATGATGATGATGATGATGATGATGATGATGATGATGATGATGATGATGATGATGATGATGATGATGATGATGATGATGATTGTAATGAAGATGATGATTGTAATAACAATGATAATGATGATAATGAGAATGATGAGAATGATGAGAATGATGATTATGATTGTAATAACAATGATGATGATGATGATAATGAGAATGATGATGATGATACATGAGGTACAAGCTTATTATATACACGGTGAACATGAGGGAATATACTCGCCTTGAAACTTTTGATCAGAAAAGAATTCACCTGAATACAATACAAGAATTGATACCATGATGTACTTACATTGTTTATAAGCAACTACTCATTGCAATGGGGAATGATATTAAAAACCCTTAATGTATGAGAACTTTTTCTTTTAATTGAAAAAGATGTAGAGAACATAACTAGGTACAGAAGAGGATAGTAAACATAATTGTCAAATTCCAAATCAATCAAGGTATTACTTAACCTGGAGACCTGAGGACAGGCATAGGTGAAGATGAAACCGCACATCTGCTAGTTTAAACCTTGAACACCTGATAGTGGAAGATTGGATGGAGAGCAAATAATTATGTTGGTGATAAGTAATTGAGAACACCAAGTCTATCTTTCTCCTGTGTTTATTTTTCTCTAGGAACAATTCTTTTATGTATCTTCTTTGTGTTTTTCTTGAAAATTATAGCATTACATTTCTAATGTCATATTGATAGTATGATCAGATACAAGTTGATTGCTGAAGTTTCAGATAGTGGCTGAGTACCGCTAGATCCAGACCTGACTAGGTTGAATGCAGCACTTTGTGAATGTAACAGCTTGGCTGAATGTAGCACCTTGTTGAGTAATGCCCTTGATAGAGTAGTTGCAAGATTTTCCTCTGCAAAGGACAGGTATCCAAATTTACTCAGTCTATTTAGCAAACGAGACAACTAGAGTCAATATTCTGCTCAGACCTGGAACAGATCAACACGAAGAAGAAAACAACATACATCCATTGATTGTTAGCCAGAGGGATCCATAACCCTGGAAGTGGAGAACCCATAGTGTATAGTTCTTTATTTCAGTTACCCTCATGCACGTTGAAGATGTGCAGTAAATGTAACTGACAAACAGAGATATTGTTGGTGATATAACCAATATGTGTAGCACATAAATGATGTATTGTTATCATTAGATGTATATGTCCTTGTTGAATGAATAAGATTGTAATTTTTTTAATGCAATGCACAACCCAAGTTTATGTTTATTAAATCATAAAAAAAAATGAGGACATGTAATTTATTGAGTGTTTTTACTTGTCATGGTCAATTGTTTTAACAACCCTAGATAAAATTAGGTTAACTGAGAGAGGAAAGGCAAGGAACAACCAAAAGTGGATTTTGGGTATAAAGGGGAAATACTTGTAATTGTTTTCCTAGAGGTATTCCTTGGTTCTCTGAAACTCTATTTATGGACTCAAGCAACTGAGCCATTAAAGGTTAACATAATTAAACGGGCAGGATCACATTGGGAAAGAGAAACTTAGTATCCTTTCTCTCTTTGGGGTTGAGCCATCAATGCAGACATCCGACAGTGTTCATGTTGCGTCAAAGGATCTTAATACTGTTGAATCTCTGCATTGTAATGGCCAGTCTATGTCTGGCTCCATTTAGGTAGTCTCCTTTACTGTTGATTATGGAACCAGGATATTCAAAGTTTGTTGTATTTTCACTTTCGTCATTGTTGATTGCAATGTCTGGTTGGCATGTAGCTTTTTCCTTGGATATTATTTCTGTTTTGTTTATGTTCAGAAACATTTGTTATTTTCACTGTGTGAGAAATCGGTTGGCTTATTGGTCTATACCAGAACGACCACTTTTCTTCCAAACAGTCTCTGGTACCAGTTTTAAGCTGAACCTGCCTCGATGTTGATCCGAATTCGTGACCTCCTGCTGACAGGAAAGCACTGCACATTGCGCTATCGCAGTCTATTAATGTTTTATGCTAATTTGAATGATTTCCCAGCACTACCGCAGTGAGACAACCGCGATAAGGAAGTGGCTAGACGCCGTCTACCCGGTCAGTTGGTCATGAGTTTAATCTGAAGAGGGACGGATTTGCATTTTAGAACTTGATATGGGTTCAAGTTCGGTGCAGCTTCAAATTGGTACTAAGAAATGTCTCCGGAAGTATAAGCGACTGAGTGCCGATTTCTCTATAATAGTATGGGTTTAGCAGGAAATGCCCATTGCTCGTTAAGGTATATAGAAAGAGTTCTTTACGTGACTTAACTTATGACCCAGTCAGATAGGCCTCGGTGTTGTAGCGGCTGGCACGCGGATCGTTGGTCACGTGTTCGAATCTCACTGAGGTGTAGTTAAACGTGATCTGGGTGCCCAGGTCCACGCAGCCTATAATTGACATCATGAATTGTTATGGGAAGTAAAGACGTGATACTGACCACATCTCCGACTGAGTGCCGATTGGTTTATACAAATATGCTGCGAGCACCATATACCAGACATGCCTCCAAGCGAGGAAAGGGTCCTTTACTTAGAACATAGTCATCCTTGCATTGTTTAAGTGGAATGGTATTTACGAGGGGGTTTCAAATGAATACTTTTTAATTTTATTTTGGCGAATATATTCTGAAAAAGTAAAGAACAAATGTAACATTTTTCGACGTAGTCACCACTGCGCTCAGTGCAAGTCTTCTAGCTCCGATAAAGTGCTGGGATTCCTGTAGAAAAATCGACTCTGGGGTCATTACTCTGCGTTCCTGATCCGGTCGTGGACAGTCTGTTACAGAAGCCACGCTGTTTTGACACTTCCCACTTCACCCATACACTTGTTGGGCTGACAGACATGAACACCATACAGGGCCTTCATTCGGCGATGAATTTCTGTAAGTTTCACCCATTCACAGATATATGAAAAGGTTAACAATGCGCTGCTCAACTTTGATGGATGTCAAAAAGTGGGCCGACTATCTTTAAACTGTCCTTACGACGTCACCGTGTTCGTCTGCACCGTGATATCACGTGCTTAACCCTATTGACATTCTTAACAACAATAATGACAGTTTCAAGATAACGGCATGGTTATTGTAATTTCTATCACACTTTTACGGTTTTCATTTGAAGTGTATGAGTGCTTATTTGAATGTGTGCTGGCATTGTCGTGTGCTGTAATAAAAGTAGAATACAAGGATGCATGCGAACCTAATGAATCTGACTTCATGCATCTGTTAACATGGTCGCCATAGTTTCTGGAACTAAGTCTACCAGGCAATGCAGGTGGAACCAACAGCTGAATATGATATTTCGTAAGTGGTAAACATTTCTTTTATCATGGAACTTTGTCGTCAAAGCTGTAACTATCTATTTTATATAAAGTCTGTTGTCCTTGATTTCTATGTGCTTGTATATATATATTAGTTAACCACTATTTCCATTTGCTACATAAATATAACCACGAAATAAATAATATATACGCAGACTTTAGAACATGCGGCGAAAGAACTGTGCAAACAACGCTGAAAGAAAGACATATTGACGTGTCAGATACCGATCCTTTAACACCGATGATAATGTCACTTAATTCGGGTTTCCAGTAAACAGCCAGTTTGCATAGAACCGTCTAGAATATAATACAACATTCCACACCCACAGAACATTCAAATTGGACCGAATATCTACAGCGCTCTGCATAGATTATAAAAGTGGGCTATTTAAATTGGGCGCAACATATCAAATCGATACTTAAAGATGTTTGTAAAATTCACTGTAATAAAACAGCCCAAAGAAGTTTTACTAATGGTATGCAATAACAGACACTAAACAGATACTACAGAACCAAGGGGGAAAAACGCATACACGTACACACGCGAGCTCAACCGAGGAAATAACTATAATAAATCTGGAAGAAATGAACTAGTTTTTGTATGAACGACATTTAAAACAAAATAGTGAATAACGATACTTATATGCAACCGTACATGATTGGAAGAAGTATGAAATATTACATGCAAGATGTTGAGAAGCTCTAAAACTGAAAGATAAAAGCAGATACAAAGCGGGAGTTTCGTCAAGAACCACACACCTGGAAAATACTTAACTAGAATACAAACATTCCCTAATTCATTCTGAGGTGGTAGTACCATTGCAATGAAATGAAATAAATTTACAACATTAAACTGGAAGTTCTGAAAGTGAACAAAAAAAAATGAACAACAAGGAAGACAAACGAAAAAGGAAGTGAACACTTAAAGGAGGTAATAGCAGTTTGGAAGAATGGAGAAGGGATAAGCGTCAAACGGACATTAATTGCTATCAGATAGAAATGAGTCAGTTCTCCAAGATAAGACGAGTGGTGCATGAGGAAGCTGAGGGAAATGAGCCATGTGATAAACTCGCTGGCTCTGTATCCATTGCAGGTGGATTGCATTGTCGGTTGACATGTAAAATTAGGATCCGACACCATATGTCCAAAGGTGTGTTAAAGAACCCTGGAATTACTTTATCTGGCAAATTTTGCTTTCACCTATGTTTTACTAGGTCCCATGAGGTAAGCACAGGATTGAAACACTGTAACCTATCACGCATGCCGTAAGAGGTTACCAAGGAGAGTTGGCTGAGTGTGACAACCTGATCCCGTAGAAAACACACTTCAATAACAACATCCAGCCAGTCATGAACGAGTCTACAAAGGAATTGATGAGGTTAATTAAAGGCCCATGCTCCGTTGGGAGACTAAACACGCAGCAGGGGGAGACATTTGCTCTGTGTGAAATAAGCAGACTGTCATAGATGTTAGATGTATTGCCTCACACATCAATTTGCTGCGTGTGAAATATGAAGACTGTCATAGATGTTAGACGTATTCCCTTACACAGCAACGATGTTGGTGACACACATTTAACCTCAGTGCCTTTGCCTGTTTCGATTCAGTGCCTCGATGTTCCATGTAGTAAAGTAAAGCCGAAGTTAACAAAAAAGCACACACAACAAACGGCTTTCTTTCAGGAGGGTCATTCTACCACGACTTCAGGTCAAGAACATGGAGGATAGGCAGTGAAACGGTTAAGGCCTCTGGGTGTTTATGCTCGTGGCTACCGTTGCATTCGCAGTTTCCTCATGTTGGACTGGTAGTTTGTGGTTCCTTCGCCCTGATACCGAGTTGAGTGCGTGGCGCGACGGTGTGAGCTGTGAGTTTCGTGTGACATGCTTTTAAATCTGAACAAGGTTGTGGAGCGTGATCTGCATGTTCATAACAATGGTGGCTGGCTATGTCCCCGAACTAACCGGTTTTTGTGCCTTATGCAGAAATGTGTGGCTGCTGGTCTTTTGGTTGACGGCCTTTGACGATGAACTGTGTTTCGTGGAGGACTGTTGTTTTGGCATTCTGGAGACGGCATTATGTACATTGAAATGTTTTTTTACACCTGTCCGAGGTGTTATGGAGTGAACTGCATGCTCGAAAAATGGCGTAGCTGGCTAGATAACATCTAGAAACGGAACAACAACATCTAGAAATATCTGCAAGTATGGCGGCTGGTGTGTCGCAGAAGCGACCGGTTTTTCTTGCCTTATGCAGAAATGTGTGGCTACTGGTTTTCTAGTGACTGCCGTTTCCATCGATGATGACCAGTTTTCGAGGAGGAATTTTGTGTTGACATTTTGGTAGTGGCATTATGTACAGTGAATGTTGAGTTGAGTTGAGTTACGAACCGACATCACTGCACTCAGGACATTCCCATACGTGCTCCGTCCCCTCGTTCAACAGCCAGCGAAGAGTCATACTACTTATCGTTCCCACCGCTATCTGATTAAAAGTTCTCCTGGTCTTCCCACTCAGTTTTGAGATTCTTCCAGAACCCCTGCCGATCCCCCGCAATCTCATTCTTTCCACATATGTGTTCTCAATCTGTTCCTCCGCCTTCACCACCTGGTCCCACAAGCGCACGACCACCTCCCCCTTGTCCATAGACAAACTGCCACCAAGAGGTACATTCCCTGCTGACGAATCAGCCTGTTCATTCCCCCGTACCCCTGCATGGCCAGGGCAAAATATCCATACAATTATCACAATCTGTGACCTCTGAAGCGACGAGAGCCATTCCACACGAAACATTCCTTTCTCCACCTTACAAAGCATACTCTTTGAATCTGTAATGAAGACAACGTGTGTTGCAGTGATCTCCTCTAGCCACCGGAATGGCGCTATTACTGCCTCCACCTTCATTCTCATGCTGGAGGTCGTAGTCTCATATGCCAGTCTCTCCTTTTTAAGACTCGTCCATTATCCTGTGCAATAAAACCCCAGCCACTACGTCTGTTTCTCACCACTGACCCATCGGTGTAGATGACTATGTCGCCTTGATGTGTGTTGCTCTGGATCAGCTGTTGCACTTCAAACTCCATTCGGACCGCTGCCCACTCTCTTCACTCACGACCCAGTGTTATTATTACATTGTGCCAGTCCGTGATGTCTTCTGGACTTCAACCCTCTCTCTTTCACGATTGATGGTCTCTAGATCACACACCTGACGTATAGAAAGTTCCGCCTGTGCCATCCATGACCTGCCTCGTCTGAGTCTATGACCCTTGACCATATCCATTGCTGCATGCAGCGGGTGATCCTTATCTGCGGCAACTCTCAGGTACCATATGCCTATCCGTCATTGTTGGTAGCGCCAGGATATGCCTCATGCATATAATTGGTGTGTCCTTAGTGTCCTTAGTCTATGACCCTTGACCATATCCATTGCTGCATGCAGCGGGTGATCCTTATCTGCGGCAACTCTCAGGTACCATATGCCTATCCGTCATTGTTGGTAGCGCCAGGATATGCCTCATGCATATAATTGGTGTGTCCTTAGTGCACCCCAGGATTAACCGCATAGCAGCATTCTGTATGCGCTCCAACCTTTCAAGCTGGCTCTTTGATACTGTCAGCAGCCCCAAACCATACTCAATGACAGAAAGTATTAACTGCTGAAAGAGCCTGTACAGCATCCTCTGATCTACCCCTGCTGCCATAGCCCTCAATGCATTAAGTCCCCTACCAGCCTTCACTACCAAGGCCTCCACACGATCCTTTAAAGACAAACACCTGTCAAAGGTGATACCCAAGTATTTTAATTTACTCTCTCGACTAAGAGGACATCCATTCAACATAATACCTGGGACATCTGCCTTCACGATCCGGTTATCCAGGGAGTACCATACAACAGATGCCTTATCTGGGTGTATAATGGCCCCTGCGTTCCTGCACCACTCCGCTACCCTGTTTACTGCCAACTGTAAGTCTTTCGCCAAACTGGCCCTGTCTCTGCCCTGTTTGTACACCAGCACATCATCTGCAAATGTCAAGATTCTACCCACACCTGGTGTCTCAATAGCTGCGATTTTGCTGGTGTAGACATTAAAGAGCACTGGGGACAAGGCAACCCATGTGTAATAGTACAGGGCTCGGAAGTCCAGGAACCCATGCGCAGTGCAACATAAAAGACTGCCGCAACCCATCTAACAAGGCAAGAGCAGACTTCCATGTCCAACAGTGTGTGTATTAATCGATCATACCTGACCCTGTTATACGCATCTTCCAGGTCAAGAGCTACCGCCACTGTCTCCTGTTTATCATGGAAGCGCTCGTAGACATCAAATGCAAAAGTCGCAGCATTGGCCCAGGTGTCCTTCTCAGGCCGGTAACTCCCGAGTCCTTGGGGAAGCAGATTACGACTTTCCAAATGTCGCTGGAGCCTGCGTGCTACTATCTTTTCGAAGACTTTGCCATACGTGTTTTGCAGGGTTATGATTCGGTATCCATTAAGTCTGGAGTGATCCTTACCTGGCTTTGGGAGTGGGACCAGGTAGCTATGCAGCCAATCGTGGGGTATTTCCGCCGTATCGATGCTTAGGTTGAAACACAGAGCCATCTCCTCCAAGTCCCCATCATTTATGTTCCTCATATGGGAGTACCTCACCCCATCCGGACCTGGCTCTGTGTCTTTAGCCCTCTTCAGTACCCGTCTAATGTCCTCCACTTTAATCTCACAGTCCTCCTTCCTAGTGACCCATGACAAAGCTTCTCGGACGTTATCTCTAATAGCCCTATCTTGCTGATCCATATGTTTTAAAAATCGCGCAAGAAAAGCCTCCCCTTTGTCCTTGTCAGTTGTCATAGGTCGGTTGTTATCATCATAAACGGTACCATGTGTACCAGGCATCGATTGTCTCTTCATCTGCCGGTGCAGCCTCCAGAATTTTCCCAATGTCACATCCTCACCGACTTCATTGATAAACTGTTCCCACGTAATCCTTTTTGCCTCTGCTGTCTGGAATTTAAAATCCTGCACCTTTACTTTTTTATATCTGTCAGCCTCTTTCAATTCTGTATCAACTGGATTGGTTGCTCTCCGCACCCTCTGCCAATCCCTCATGGTCGCCCTCTTTTCTCTCCATGAATTCTCTACATCTGGTGTCCACCATGGTGGTTGGGTGAAGATTCTTCTTGTTGGTTTAGATCTTCTCTGTGATCTAAGGCGGCCCAAGAGCGAAGAGTGGTCGCGCTCATAACTGAATGCCCTGCGAGCTCTTATAGCCCTAATTGTGCTGGACTTAGGCATCAGCACAGAACAGGGGAGGTGGTCACTTCCATGGTTTCCAAGGACGCTCCCATTTCATATCTGATGCCGCCTCTTGGGATACAAGCGCCAGGTCGATGGCCGTGTCAGGGTTCCCGGTCTCATTGCTAGCCTAGTGGGTGTCCCTTCATTTAGACATACCACATCCGTCTCAAGCAAGGCCTCAGCAAGAGCAGTACCCTGTCTGTTCTCCCCCGACCTGTCCCGTTCCTTGGCACGGGCGTTGAAATCATCACATATCAGATACCTGGTATCTGGAGTGTCCACTGAACCTTTCAACCAGTCTCAACTCTCTCAGGTTCCAGCTGTATCGGCCGATTTGTATCCGCATTCCCTGCACCTCTTTACTCTCCTGATCCCACCGACTCATATCCATTACTGAATGCTGTAAACCATCATTGACCACCAGAGCCTGCCCATGTCTTCCCTGCCCTGTTGGGTTAATGTAACATGTATAGCCAGGGCACTTAAAAGAGTTTGTATTCAGTTCTCTGTCAATGCAGAGGTCAATGCGCTCATCAATGAACACGCAGACAACCCGCAAGCTCATCTATACACATGGATCTGTTGTAAAGAAGCAGATAAGTGTACGGGCATTTACAACCCGTTCAGCGGGCCGAACCGCCCAAGAATCCAGTGGTGCCCACACTATGCCCACGAGCAGCATGACGATGGAGGTGATGGCAGTAACACAGGCTTTCCTATGGCTTGAATCACAGCATTATACCAACGTGTGTGTACTAAGTGATTCAATTAGCATGATTCGGAAGGTCGAAGCTGGATCTGTACGTAGACAGTGGACTGAGTCGCCGAAGAAGTCTGTTGTCCGTAAAGTCACCTTCATCTTTGTCCCGGGACATACAGGAGTCGAGGGAAATGAACGAGCTGATAAACTGGCTGGCTCTGCACCCCCTGCAGATGGCCAGCCCATGGATCGTGCCGATGTTATTAACGTCCTTAAAGACACGTCGAGAACAGAAGACTTTGACGACAGTGAATCCACATCGCTGTCTAAGATGAAAGACTTGGGAATAAGAATTGGCATGGCCAGACACGAGAGGTACATCGGGAAAACGAGGTACCTCGTTAACCAACACAGAACTGACACTATTAGCCACCGAACGCTGATGCTTATGCTGGGGGGAGAATCTGAGCACCCTTGGACCTGTCCGGAGTGCAATGAAGATACCCCAACTGATAACTGATAGCTGATCTTGCAACATCAGGACATCAAAATCGTAGACCGACCAGTTTCTCCAGTATTGGACCTCGTTGCTTTGCACTATGGCAATTCCAATACCCAACCCGTACATTTTTGAGTCCCAAACGATCCGTTTTCCTTCTACCCCTTCTGTCTCCAGCCCTCTTCTTCCTTTTCCTTCCCCACTCTCCCCTACCTCTTCTCCTCCGCTTCATTCTCTCCCCGCTGGCTGTTGTCAAATGTATCGAGCACAAACCACGTACTCCGTTGCTTTGGCGATAATTCTTTGTATTATTCATAGTTGGTTGGATACGACGGCAGGATATAATCTGTCACCCTAGTAGAGCCTGCCTGCTAGGGAAGGGACAGGGGATATCCCTCAGGAGTCCATACGTCTGGCGCCGCCCCGCCAGCATACAAGACGTTCCACGTTCACGACCAACTCATCCGTGGCCATTCAGTCCTCGGCACGTCGGTCCACCTTAAACTTGGGGGTTTATAATCGGAGTTTTCCATCTCCTAGATTGGCCGCTGTAATAGCTAACGGGCCCAGTCTACCCGGGGGCAAGAGGTTCCAGCGCCTCATTCTTGGCTAACACAGTAGCTACATGTATACGATGAACAAAACCAATGTCATACAATATCTATGAAATAGTACCTACTACATAGTTAAAGTCACTACACAACGGGAAAAAAACAACTCTCTCAGGTAGATAGTTGAGCCCCAAACAAAGCAGTGACGACTTCAGTAATCTAGTTGAGCTCTGTAGTGCTGAGACAACAAAATGACAATGCTTGGGTAAATTACATAGCAGATCCTGTTGCATTATAGAGTGGTGGAGTGGTGGCAGACACAACACCATCCACCATACGATGTCATCCAGTCTGCGATGTAATTGTGTCACTGTTTCAGAAAAAAACTGTCACTGTACTTCACACATTGAGTTCTGTAGTACTGACACAACCCCATCCATTTTACAGTGTTAGTGTGTCACTGTTGGAAACAGAATTGTTACTGTACTTCACACATTCAGCTCTGTAGTACTTACACAACACTAAGTTTGCAATTTAATTGTGTCACTGTTGGAGAAAGAACTGTCACTGTACTTCACACATTGAGCTCTGTAGTACTGACACAACACCAAGTTTGCAATGTAATTGTGTCACGGTAGAAAGAACTGTCACTATACTTCACACATTGAGCTCTGTAGTACTGACACAATCCCATCCATTTTACAATATTATCGTGTCAATTTTGGAAACAGAACTGTCACTGTACTTCACACATTGAACTCTGTAGTACTGACACAACATCATCCAGTTTGCAATGTAATTGTGTTACGGTTGGAGAAACAACTGTCACTATACTTCACACATTGAGCTCTGTAGTACTGACACAACTGCACCCATTTTACAATGTTATTGTGTCACTGTTGGAAACAGAACTGCCACTGTACTTCACACATTGAGCTCTGTAGTACTCTGACACACCATCCTCCAGTTTGCAATGTAATTGTGTCACTGTTGGAGAAACAACTGTCACTGTACTTCACACATTGAGCTCTGTAGTGCTGACACAACACCATCCATTTTTTAAAAGTTATTGTGTTACTGTTGGAAACAGGGCTGTCACTGTACTTCACACATTGAGCTTTGTAGTACTGACACAGCACCATCCATTCTGCTATGTAATTGTATTACTGTTGGAAACAGAACTGTTACTGTACTTCACACATTGAGCTTTGTAGTGTTGACACAATATCAACCATTATATACTGTTATTGTGCCACTATCGGAAACAGAACTGTCCATCAGATGTATGCGAAGGTACCGCTAGCAATAGACAGCATTGATGTTCACCACGACACACTTTCATTTGTTCACTGTCTTGCCACGTTCCTCTGTGACGAACCAGGTATTGTATGTCATGATGACATGACTTCTGCTGATAATTTTGACATAAGAGTAGTCAATGTTTGGGCACCATTGGAACACAAGGTGACGATGATCTGAAAACAAGACTGCTGCTAAAAGAAACAATTGTTGAAAACGCACTGGGACCGTTGGAGGACCTTACTTGCCTCGCATCCTGTGGTGTTCACTCTGCACACCCATGGTACAGTACAAACTCGTACGCCATTGTGACTGTTTGATTGTCAGTTCTGTGTACAGGCGACCACTAAACACAGTGTACTGAAGAATAACCTTGCTCTAGACAGATTTGGCATCTTTTCTTCCGGCTGGTAACAGAAATTCGTTGATCTCTTGAATCTGTTGAGGCATTCCACTGCCGGAACAAAACAAACTAAAAGAAAATACAAATTTCACCTAACGGTCGGAAATATTTAACACCATCTTGCCCCAGGGGAAGTCCTCTTGCTCTATGTACAGTGAAATGTTTCTAAAACAACCTCGAACAGATGTAAAGAAACATTTCTATGTACAGTGAAATGTTTCTTTACATCTGTTCGAGGTTGTTTTATTGCGTGAACTACATTTCGAAGAAAAAATAATGGCGTGGCTGGCTAGAAAACATCTAGAAACGGAATAACAACATCTAGAAATATCGAGACCTTAGGCGAACATCTGGTTGAAGTGACTGCCGCTTCCATCAAGGATGAACTGTATGTTTCGTTGAGGACTTTTGTGTGGCATTCTGGCGACGGCATTATATACAGTGAATTGTTTTTACATCTGTCCGAGTTTGATTTGTTGCGTGAACTGCATTTGGGAGGGACAATGGCGTGGCTGGCTAGAAAACATCTAGAAACTGAATAACAACATCTAGAAACATCGAGACTTTGTAGGTGAACATCTGGTTGGGAAAGTGACTGCCAATTCCATCAATGATGAACTGTATGTTTCGTAGAGGACATAATGCCACATTCTTGCGGTGGCATTATGCATAGTGTGCCTGATTGGGCCGTTGTTTGTCGAGACTCCTGTCGTTTCCACTTTTAACATGGGGCAGTGAGGATTATTTTATGTGACATTCACTGGCACGGGAACGGAGCGTAGTGGAGACGACCCTTTGCTGTGATTTTGGAACCGCGACTAACTAACTAACTAACTAACTAACTACCTAACTAACTAACTGACTAACTAACTTTCTACCACGAACAGCTGTGCAATGATAAGACCACTGCTGGAAAGATGAACAACCACCGGATCGAGAGAACATATTATTGAACAGAAAGCAGCCATTTACTTCCAAATTAAACAAACATGGGCTTGAAAGAGCAGATATTACCACAGTGCACTCCCTCCTCAAGCAGAGACGCCTCCGTTGGCTGGCCACGTATCCCGAATGGAGGATGAACGTATTCCCAAAGATCTCCTATACGGAGAACTAGCCACAGGAAAGAGGCCAACCGGAAGACCCCAAATGCGATATAGGGATGTGTGTAAACAAGATATGAAAACCCTTGGAATAGACCCAGACACGTGGGAAAGAGTTGCAACAGACAGGTGTTCCTGGAGAAGAGATGTACGAAACGAACTGGTGCTCTTTGAGCGGAATCTGATCCAACAAACTGAGGATAGGCGGCACAGGCTTAAATCGCAGTCACGTACTGCGGGACCTGCCTCGTCTTACAGATGAGGATGAGATTGTCACTCTCGCATCGGACTATACAGTCACCAGCGGTACTGTCAGGTACCTCCCCAGCGGCACAACTCTATAGTCCTTTAGGACTGAAAGAGGCCTACTACCAGCGATTTGACATTCTAAACCATTCTTTATCGTGATTTCTTTCAACCGTATTGATTCTCATCTCTCATCTCATGTTCCTCTTGTACCTTGCGGTGTCTAGGTGAGGTATAAACAGCGGGAGAGTACCCGTTTATGGGCTTCAGGTATCGATGTTCCTAAGGACTCTGCTATTCCTTGCGTGCATCGTTTGCGTGGTCGGCCTCTTTCTCTGCTTCCATCTCGTCTGTACATCATTGCTTGTTGTTGTATACTGTTAGTTGGTAACCTGCTTGCATGGCCACACCATTTGACTTGCTGTCTTCTAATACAATCTAGCGCAGCTATAATCCCAACTTTAGTCATGATTTATTCATTTCTGATCTTATCTCTTCTTGATACGTTGAGTATTCTTCTCATGAATCACATTTTTGTTGTTGTGATGTTTCTTTTCTCTTTTTCTGTCATTGTCCATGTTTGGTATTGGTAACATAGAATTGGTAGGAAGATTGTGTTGTAAAGTGCTTTCTTAGTAGTTATTGATACATGTTTGTTCTTTACAGTATTGGTGCCATTTGTCCAATTAGTTGGTTTGCCTTACTGCATCTATTTTCGATTTCGCCTTCTGATTTACCATTTGATGATATTATATTTCATGGGTACATGAAATTCTTTACTTGTTTCAAGGGATGTTGGTTTAGGTGAATTGTTGTTTTTCTTCTTTAGTTATAGTCATTACCTCTGTTTTACTTTTGCTAATTTTCTTGTTATGTTCCCTACACATTTCGTTTAGACTATTCATGTGGTCTTGTAATTCAGCTTCCGATTTTGTTATTAGTGCTTGGTCGTCTGCAAACAGGAGTTCTCTAATGGTGTAATTTGCAGATGGTTCTTCTTCTGTGTTCTCGTCATGTGGTGTTTTTGCGGTCTCTGTTTGACTGGTTTCTTTACATATGTTGGCTATATATGTTATGAACAAGAGAGGGGACAGGACACAACCTTGTTGTACTCCAGATCTTATGGTGAAGGGTTCTGAGAGTCCTCCAGTTGCTCTCACTATGCATTCACTGTTGTTGTATAAGTAAGCTTCTACATAGGTTTGTTAGATATGTACTCACTCCATTTTGTTTAAGGATTTCCTACAGCTTGTTTCTACCTACCCTATCAAATGCCTTTTCTTGGTCGACAAAGGCTAAGTAGAGTGTTTCATTGAATTCGATTAATTTTTATATAAGTTGTCTAAGAGCAAAATAGACATCCGTGCATCCTTTGTATTTCCTAAATCCAAGTTGTGTTTCGCTTAGCTGGGATTCTATAGTAGTTCGTAATCTTTTCTCAAGAATTTTTCAAAAATATTTTTTCCAGTATGACTCAAAAGGGAAATGCCTCTATATTGTGTGCAGTCTCTTTTGCTGCCCTTATTTTCCAAATTGGGATAATTATAGCGTTTCTTCAGTATCGTAGTGTCTGTTGTTCTACGCAAACTTGGTTGAGTAGTCTATGTAGCCATGCTGGTCTTACTTCTCTTGCTACCTTAATTAGTTCCCCCCCCCCCGAAGTGTTTCCACCTTGCCGAGGTGGGGGGGGGGGGATTGTGTGTCCCATTGACCCCAAGAACTAAGTCGATGGAAGCACAACGATGTGTCGGATAGGACTTGGGTTAGGGGCCAGACTAAGAGGGACACAACCTGCTGCTCTGCAGGTAGACTGAGATAGCAGTCAAAAGCCAAAATCAGGCGCACGAAGACAGAAATCTTGGTCCAGACACATACTCAAAGGTTCTCCGTCGAGGGATATGGCTGAACACCTCGAAGCCATAAACCATCAGAAGTGAGAACCGGGCCGATACTCACCTGTCGAAAATTGGATGTGAGATGCTGAGCACGCTACGTGCTTAGTTCGGACACTTGTTCAAAGGTTCTCAGCTGGGGGATACGAGGGATCCCCGGATGAGAGGGCCTGGCCGATACGTGCTCAATGTTGTATGGAGGTAAGGTGCTGAGCCGGCAGCACATGTAGCCTACCTCGTGAGCGGTAATTAAGGTGGCAAAGCGGTTCAGTCGCACGAAGTGGTTACGATGAAAGTCTGTATATATATACCCACAGCGTGAGCGTAGCTAAAGGTGTAAAAACGTCTCAATAACACCAAATAAAACGCTTGGCTAGCAAATCCAACACGTGGTAGTCCGAAGCGAAAGCTATTTATTTGAGTGGATATCGTCCGCAGACTTTCCGTCCCTGTTTTGTGTGGGGAGCGATCAGTGGCAAAACGAAATGCCCAATACATGGAAGGGAGGAATTAAAGCAGCCACGAGCAAGATGTGGCGACTCCTCGGGTGAGCCCAGTCTTAGAGCAACATGTGCCGTCTCTGCATTTATGGAAGCCTCCTTGGATAGCGGGAAATGCCCATGGTCTGCCCTGCCTTCCCTTGAGTGTTGATCGTGATGTCTTCGACCGTTCCACCTTGACCAGCTGAGATGTGGGCGACACCACAGCAGTAAAAGTCTAACATCTCTCGAAACCCCGGGAAGGCAAACCCGTAAAAATGCCCGCTGAAGTCGGATGTGCTGGCCTACGGGTGCAAATAAACCAAGCACAACGTCCGAGTGAAATGTCTTTCGTGCTAGGAACAGCTCTGACTACCTAGTTCTCCGAATGCCGGAACAGCTCTGACTAGGTAGTTTCCGAATGTCCGCCGTGCCCGGAACAGCTCTGATGGGCACAACGACAAGCACATGTCCGAATCGAAAACTCGCTGAGTCTGCAGACCGGCCTGGTTTGTGCGGGAACGGCCCATAGCGAACGAAATGCCCAATATATTGAAGTGAGGAATTAAAGCAGCCATGAGCAGGACGTGACTATTCCCTCGGTGAGCCCAGCACCAGGGCGCTATGTGTCGGTTTTGCAACTATGGAAGCTATCCAGGATGGCGGAAAATGCCATGGACTGTCCCTGCCTTCCCTTGAGGGATGACCGTGAAGTCTTCGACCGTTCCAACTTGACAAGCTGGAAGTGAACGGTACCACAAAAGTGAGATTCTCCCAGGAATGCTAACCTGGTAAATAATGCACGCTAAAGTCGGATGTGTTGGCCTAAGGGTTTCGACCCAAGGGTGCCTAACCGGACACACTGCAATCGCATCTGGGGAAAAAAACGCTCCGAATGAACGCAAAGAAGAAGAAGAATTAGTTCATTTGGTATTTCATCTTGTCTTGGTGATTTGTTCAATGGGGCTAATCTGACAGCTTCTATAATTTCTTCTTTCAGTATGTCTGGTTCTAGTTCTTCGGTGGCATCTGTGTCGGTTTCTTGAATTCCTGTGACATCTGATGAGATGTTGAGAAGTTGTTCGAAGTAATGTTTCCATCTTATTAGGATTTGTTCTTGTTCATTTATTAGTTGCCATTCTCTCTGGTCTAGGGGTTACATGACTTTCTCCGTAATACCGTATACTCTTGTAACGTGATGTGACTTCGTGCGCGAGAATTGGTAGCGGTTCTCTCCGCGTCGGTGACTTGCGGGGTATGTGAACCGGTCGCTCAGAAAGCAATGGCAAACTACTGAGCGTAATCTTGCCAAGAAATCAACAATCAGCTGAAAGATGCTGGTGTTGACAGCGATGTCCTGTAAAGGATATGCGAAAAAAAAAATTATTAGTTCTCCATTTTCGCTGTTAATTATTTCAGTTGCGTTAAAGGTTTCTCCTCTTGTTCTCATTGCTCTTATCTTTTTGTAGAAGTCTCTAGTTCCCTCCTTGCAGTTTTTATTTAGGGTTTCTCTATACTTCTCCCAGCCTTTTTGTTTTTCTCTCTTTACTATTCTATTCACATGTCTTCTGGCTATTCTATATTCTTGATGAACCACATAATTGATTTCACTTTCCACAAATCACGTAGGCCACGTATCAGAGTGATTATTTGAAGACTGCCGATGATACCCAGAGAAATGACATGGAGTCAATACCCAGTATGGATTGGTGCGTTGAATTGACATAAGCACTGTATAGCAAAGTCAGGTAATATGTAAGTGAAGCCAGTTGCAAGCAAGAGTACCACCTGGCTTACTGACTGTGTCCAAGGGAGATAAGAACACTGTATAAAAAGTCAAACACCATAAACACTACTACTACTACTACTACTACTACTACTACTACTACTACTACTACTACTACTACTACTACTACTACTACTACTACTACTACTACTACTAGTGGTGGTGGTGGTAGTAGTAGTAGTAGTAGTAGTAGTATTAGTAGTAGCAGTAGTAGTAGATAGTAGTAGTAGTAGTAGTAGCAGTAGTAGTAGTAGTAGTAGTAGTAGTAGTAGTAGTAGTAGTAGTTTGCCCGCTAGGCCTCTTTCAGTCCTGAAGGACTATAGAGTTGTGCCGTTTGGGAGGTACCTGGCAGCACCGCTGGTGAGTGTATAGTCCAATGCGAGAGTGACAATCTCTGTCACAGTTTCCGCATCTGTAAGACGAGGCAAGTCCCACAGTAAGTGACTGCATTTTAAGCCTGTGCCGCCTATCCTCAGTTTGTTGGATCAGATTGCACTCAAAGAGCACCAGTCCGTTTCGTACATCTTTTCTCCAGGAGCATCTGTCTGTTGCAACTCTTTCCCACGTGTCTGGATCTATTCCAAGGGTTTTCATATCTTGTTTACACATATCCCTATATCGCATTTGGGGTCTTCTGGTTGGCCTCTTTCCTGTGACTAGTTCTCCATATAGGAGATCTTTGGGAATACGTTCATCCTCCATTCGAGTTACGTGGCCCAGCCACGGGGGGCGTCTCTGCTTGAGGAGGGAGTTCACTGTGTTAATATCTGCTCTTTCAAGCACATGTTTGTTTGTTATGTGGTCTTTCCATGTTATGCCCAGGATATGTCTCAGACATCTCATATGGAAGGAATTCAACTTCCATTCCTGTCTTGAGTACAGGGTCCAGGATTCAGACCCTTAGAGTAGTGTGCTAACAACACAAGCTTTATATACTTGAGCTTTTGTACGCTCTGTTAGTCTATTATTCTCCCAAACTCTTTTTGCTAGCCTGGAAAATGTTGTGGCTGCCTTTCCAATGCGTCTGTCGATTTCTGTCTCTAATAAAAGATTATCTGATATTGTCGACCACAAATACACAAACTCGTAGACGACCTTCAATTCGTAATTAGAAATTTTGATTGACGGAGGCGCACCAGCATCTTGTTCCATCACCTGTGTTTTATTTAGGCTAATGGTGAGCCCAAAGGCGGCTGCAAAACGATCTATGAGCCGTTGGAGATCTTCTGCTGTATGAGTAGTCAGTGCTGCATCATCTGCAAAAAGTAGTTCTCTTACGCATCTTGATCTTATCTTGGTCTTTGCCTTGAGTCTTGATGGGTTAAAAAGTTTGCCATCAGATCTTGTGTGGAGGTATATGCCTTCAGTGGCAGTCCCAAATGCCTGCCATAAGAGAACGACGAAAAATATACCAAAGAGTGTAGGAGCAAGCATGCAGCCCTGCTTTACTCCGCTGCTGATGCTGAATGACTGGGATGTTGAGCCGTCAAATAAAATGGTCCCCTACATGTTTTCGTGAAATGATTTCACGAGACTAAGAAGGGTGGATGGACATCCAACCTTTTCAAAGACCTTAAAAAGGGCGCTTATGCTCACGAGGTCAAATGCCTTTGTGAGGTCGATGAAGGCAATATATAATGGCTTCCTCTGTTCTCTGCACTTCTCTTGGAGCTGCCGGAGTGAAATAAATCATATCGATGGGGACCTGTTGGATCTGAATCCGCACTACGATTCGGGGTACATTCTTTCAGCAAGAATTTGTAATTTTGTTAGGATTACTCTGACTACTACTACTACTACTACTACTACTACTACTACTACTACTACTACTACTACTACTACTACTACTACTACTACTACTACTACTACTACTACTACTACTACTACTACTACTACTACTACTACTACTACTACTACTACTACTTCTTCTTCTTCTTCTTCTTCTTCTTCTTCTTCTTCTTTCTTTCTTTCTTTCTTGTTTTCTTTCTTTCTTTCTTGTTTTCTGTCTTTCTGTCTTTCTTTCTTTCTTTCTTTCTTTCTTTCTTATCCTTCCCCTTCTCCTAACTCTCCCTTTCTTCTTCTTCTTCTTCTTCTTCTTCTTCTTCTTCCCTCCTTTTGATGATTTTTTTACGTGTTTTTCCAAGTCTTCCAAGGGAGGAGCCCAGCATGTACTCAGCCACCGCAGTAGTTCCAAGGATTGTACCTGAGATGAACACGTTCTGGTCACGCTAGCTGCACATTATTCCACTTTATGTTATGCAATATTGGACGATAGGTTCAGTTTTCACTCTGGTATACGTTTGGATAATAAATATGAAATGATAATGTCCGTGGACAACATCAATACCTCGATATCTGGGCCACATGACTTCACTGAGGCAAAGACAAAGACCTGATCCAGGGTGATTGTCTGAGATGGCGAACCAAGGCCGTCCATGCCTATCAACATGGTGCATCGTGATGATGATTCATCAGGGAAGGAGACCGCGATGATTAAAGGTTACAAGTCAACAAATGTGGCATCTCTTCAACTGACAAGAGATGGGTTCATGTTTCCTTTGGAGTTTGCCTTTTTTTGTTGCTCTAGCTCGCTTTGAACTCAAGTATAGTCCATACACGGGCTACTACGTCTCTTGGACTGGACTGATTCTTGCGTGCGGATGAGCTTTCCCTATTACCAGTGTCCCTCGCCACCAGGCAAATCCGCAGCGCGGAAATAGTCGCACAAAGCACGAACTCCGTAACTCCAGCGACGACCCTCAGAAGTCTCCAAAACAATGTACTCGTGAACCGAAGGACGCGATCCGGAATCGAACGCACAACCTTCGGAGCCCGAGTCAGTGGAAATCAGTTAGAGAGGGACTACGTAGCCCTGACTTCCCTTAGCTATCAACATAAATGAATCTGAATTCTTCCATATTGGTGAGTCGTGGTATAGCAGTAACTTGCACGCATGCCACCCCACCCGGGGATCATGTGGTGGACTCCCCAGCGACAAGAAATTTGGCCTTGGCGCCCAGATCGACCTAGCCTAACATGGATGCCATGACTTGTTCTCGCAAGTCAAGGCGACAGGCGCGATAATAACCACATCACCTTCTAATGCCCATTCTTCTATATAATATGGGGCCACACCATATGCCCAGTGGTAGCTACGATAGCGCAGTGGCTAGCATGCTTGTATGCTGGCCCTCTGGTCGGTCCAGCTTAAAGTGGGTGCCTGGAACTTTCCGAGAAAGTAAAGTCGACCGACGAAATATTGACTACATTTCCCAATGAGCCTTTTACTAATATGTAAAAATATGGGACTAGCATAAACGAGCGAACGAATGAATGAATGAACGAACAAACGAACGAACGAACGAGCTAACGAACGGACTTTAATTCAAAAGGTCACAAATTGAACACGCAGATCAGTCTTACATTCGGCTCTTCCAACCAGTCATCTCTAGTTCATGAATCATCTATTGTGCATGTTACATTGACATATAAAAACATTGTCAAATGAATGACACAAAACACCTTATGTCCTGTAGCGTCAAGGCGTTTAAAGGGGTCCTGTATTTACCAAATATTAAATGCACGCTGAGGCATGGGTGTCCTATACTTCGACTTCCATGCCGCATTGACAGGCTTTGCTGTAGCTCTCAAAGCTTAGAGATTAATAGGAAGGTTGGTGGCCCCAGCCTAACGTTCTTTTCTCTATTCAGAACCTGATGCCAGTGGCGTGTGACCGATCTAGGACATTGTATTAAGTGCCTGATAGATTCTACATATTGTGTGTCTGAATGTGACCTAGCTCTGATCGTGTTACAGAGGCTAAGTAGTCGTTTTGTTGACGGTTACAGTGCCGTTGCTTACTGGTTTAAAGTTTGATTGTTTACGAATCAAAAACATTTGCAAAATGTTAAATATCTTGCCTAGTGAAACGATGGGAAGAGAAAATACTCTCTTTGATAGGTTGAAATAATTAATACTATATTAACATTTGTGATAGCAACAGCCGAGTGTATTAGTGTAGTCAAGGTAAACACATTTAGGTGACCAAACATTATAAATAGTTCAAGTAAAACACCGTTAGCCTGCCAATGATCTTGAAAAGGGCGTTGTCTTTATTGGAAGCATACATCTAAGTACAAGTCTACGCCGCGTGTTGATTCACACGGATATACTTGTGGTATGATTGTGTGTTCTTTCTGTGTGGATATGCGTGACGTCTCGGCCAGGTGCGAAACCATAAATTCCTACGTAGAGATTTACATTGGCATTGATAACTAGACAGTTTTTGTCTCTTGAAAGTAGCAGGTGAGTCTGCGTACGTTGTATTTCAGGGAGCTGGGTTGGACACGGGGTAGAGAAATCTTGATTAACTAGATTGAAACATTACGGCGTTTCGTGAATATAAGTGAAGTGTAAGGTAAAGTTGTCCAGTAATTAAACGTTTCAGCTTATTGTAAATTTCAGTATACTTTAAGGTAAAGTTTTACCGTAAGTATTGTGAATCTCAATGGAGTATAAACAATTAAACGGAAGACCTTTTACAATAAATGTCATTAAAATACATGCTCCAACAAGTGAATGCAGTGAAGAAAGTATAGATGAATTTTATAATGACATGGAGCTTGCTTTGATGAAATGTAAAAATTCAGAAATAAATATTATAATGGGTGATTTCAACGCAAAAGTGGGAAATCAAGGCGATGGATGCAGCGTGGGCAACCATGGTTTCGGAGAGCGAAACGAAAGAGGATACAGACTTGTAGAATGGGCAAAAGAACATGAAATGGTTGTAGGAAACACCTGGTTTAAACAACATCCTAGAAGATTATGAACATGGAAGAGTCCAGACAGCAGAATTAAAAATCAGATAGATTACATCATGATTAGTAGAAGGTTTCGAAATGCTCTAATAGTCGTAAAAACAGTTCCCAATACAGACTGTTACAGTGATCACAAATTAATTACAGGCAGACTGAGCGTAAAGTTAAAGAAAGTGAAGTATACAACCAGAAACACTAAATATGATTTGTGCAAATTGAAAACTGACAAAGAAATACAACATAATTTTAACATAGAAGTAAAGAACAAATTTGATATATTGTAAAAAAAAAACATATATTGGAAATAACAAACTACCATAAGAATTGATATTGAAGTAGATCAATATCAGCCTATTAAGAGAGGTGTGAGACAGGGATGTGTAATGTCTCCAGATCTTTTTCCCTGTACAGTGAACATATTTTCAGAAATATAGAAGATATGGAAGGAATCAACATTGGGGGACGATACATCGAACGAACGAACGAACGAACGAAAGTCTTTATTTTCAAAGGGTTAAGAATTGGGCACGCAGGCCCGTCTGACATTCTGCCCTTCTTCTCTATTTCCTCTCATACATTCTTTCATTCAACATCTCTTATGAAGCAATTCTTTAACAACAAAAGAACAATAAGCATTAAAACGCATGAAAAATAATCAATAATACATGACTCGTTGAGGGAATGTTTAACATGGGCATCATAAATACTAAAGGTGGGTGTAACGTGCTACACATATGGAAATGTTTTTTTTTTTTCATCAATAAGATTAGATATGCAGATGATACAGTCTTAATTGCAGACAATGAACAGGACCTGCAAAATTTAGTAGATGCGGTTGTTTGCACACAGTGAACAACTGGAGTTAGAATTGAATTGTAAGAAGACACAGATTATGGTCGTCACTGGGAAGGAAGAAATACCACAATGTAATATACAAGTAAATGGGCATATTCTTAAACAAGTGAATCGGTACAACTATCTCGGATCAGTCATAACATCTGATGGGCGATGCCTTGAAGAGATTAGAACAAATATTCCCATGGCGAAGGTAGCCTTTTGCAAGATGAAAAACATACTGACCAATAAAAAGATATCAATTGAAACTATGAAAAGAGTGCTGAAGTGCTACATAGAACCTGTACTTTTATATGGATGTGAGGCGTGGACAATAAGCAGACAAGCTGAAAAATATCTGATGGCTGTGGAAATGTGGTTTCTGAGTAAAATGCAAAGAATACCATGGACAGATAGAAAAACCAATGAACAAGAAACAAATGAAGATCGTAGACTGATTAGAGACATTAGATGTAGAAGAGTCAAAATTTGTTGGGCATGTTATGAGAAGAAATGAATTGGAGAACTTGGTGACAGCTGGCAAGATCGAAGGGAACAGACCAAGGGGAAGACTAAGAATTAAATACCTGGATGGCTTGGCCACGTGGCATGGTCGAGACAGAAACACGGAGCTGATCCACGACTCTGGTGATCGAGTGAGATGGCAGAACATGGCCGCCCACGCTTATCGGCATGACACATAATGAATGAATGGAGTATAAGGCACACTTGTACCGTGGATAAAATTTCTAGCATTTTGTGAATCTCAGTGCAGAATAAGGCAAAGTTGTATCGTAAGTGGTAGCGTTCTTATCTGGGTTTGATAGCTATTAACGCTAATAACACACAATTTGATGTACCTGAACTGATAGATGCGAGTTTGATTATAACTGATGAAATGATTATTATGAGTACTTGTACAGCAAGTAAAGGACCTCGTTTCACGCCACTAGGAGTATGGGATATATGGTTGTCAGGGTCATGTTTCCTGTAGCGCTGGCGTTTTGGCTTGACCATGGATGTCGGTCCTTGGGGTTCTAGATCAACTCTGTTGATGGTATTCTTCTATGCCGTTATGTCATTCCGTCCAGTGTCAGTTTTTACTTGCTGCCAAGTAGGAACAGACCCCATGACGCTAAAAACAGGAGCAGAACTCTCGATCGGAAACTCTGAGATAACTAAGAGACTAGCGCATCACGTCAGTTTTGTTGATCAATAGTTACGGGAGTTAGAGCATGGATTCCAACAGGGAAACAGCACGTAAAAATTGTCTAGAACTTGGAAAAGGATACTGATAAGAAGGACAACATCATTATGGCCAATACAGATTGCAGTGGACAACGTGCAGAGTTGGAAAGATATATGAGCCCGATAGAATAGACTGAAGGCAACAGATTCAAACGGGACTGGGTATCTTACGGCAAGGTCAAACCTATTCCTGATAAGGAATGACAGAAGAATGGCGGCATGAATCATTAGAGGTTTAGTGGTTTAAACGATCTATTACTCATCAGAGACACGGTGTATGTATATTATGGATGTTTAAGGGTTGTTTGAGAATTACACGAGAATAATATAATTTTTCCGGTCTTCAGTCCTTGTGATTACCGTTGAGTTTTTCCTGCTTCGAGATTTGTTGAAAATGTGTCACACCCTGGACACCTTACCTGTTAAAGATTTAGATTGAATTTTGTTGAGACACTTTTCAGCAACATGGGGACTCATCTTACAGAAGTACAGGAAATCGAATGTTGCCAGCACCTTTTTCATGGATACGTTACTGCGTCAGATATACACGAAGCAAGTCAGCTCTACCATTATTAGTTGGGATTTGTCACCAGCGAGTAGAGCCATAGCTGCCATAATATAACAAGGGTACACCAGGAAAAGACAACAGTTCAGTCGTTACTGGTTGAGAAGCTGTCAGCTATAATTATCTATTACCAGCCACTGGCCAACAAACTATTGACGTGTTTGTGTGTGCACTACTCTAGTTACACCGAGGCACCATACTCGTGGAGGTTGTTATCGAAGGAATAGCAAGAGTCCGGAATTTTAATCGGGAATACACAGGAGGTTCTCAGATATCACGGATTGTCTACACAGGACGCTTAGTCAGATATCTACACAACAACGCTGTTCGTCTTATCAACCTACGACACTACAGGAGTTTGGATACATCGGTACAAACACCAAGACCGGCACTACAACATACGTAGTATTTTATCACATACAGAATCAGGCCAGTATGAATTGTTTGGGTTGATTGAATATTCTGTTGGGTGTTATCAAAATTGAAATTGATATTCATTGTTGATATGGCTGAATTACTTTTATCGTAGTTCGTAGGCGTGGGTTGAAGTCCAGTATAGTTTATTTGTTTGTGCCTATCAGTGTTTGTAGCTGAAATCCCTTGCTCTGCTTTGGAAGTATAGCATTGGTGATTTTCTTGACGTTTGATTTAAGTTTACGCTATTGACACGTTGAGATGCTGTTTTTCAATCGAGTTTGTAGCACATGCAAATATACGGTTCATTATATTAGCTATATAAGTTACAAGATTGTCTTGAACATGTCTACGTTTCAAGAATTTAAGGACATAGGTGAAAGGTCCGGATTAACAGGCCAAGAACTTAGGAATTGGGCAAAGCTTGAATTTAAGGAATTCCAGAATATACAACGTGAGGAGAGGGCTTCAGCCAAAGCAGTAGAAAAGGAAGAGAGACAACTTCGAATAGATCGTGAGAAAGAATAAATGGCAATGGAGAAAGAAAAATTATTGGCGAGAGATAAGGAGATGGAATTGGAAAGAGAGAAACTTACTTTTGAGAAGGAAAGCAAAGAAAAAGAGCTTGCGTTTCAGAAGATAAAGCTATAAGCAGAGGTATTAATGAAGGACAAAGAGATTGAAGGAAATCTGAAAGTTAAGACGCTGGAGATGGAAAAAGAAGCAGAGATTGCACAGACGAAATTGCAATCGAAAAGAGAAGATCCTATAAAAAAATATCAAGGAGCAATTAGGAACTTCACACAAGGCGATTCAATTGGGGCATGGGTGGCTAACTTTGAGCTGTTGGTAAGATTCTATAAAATTCCAGAAGAGATGTGGCCCATCTTCTTTCACCGTCATCTCGGGTTGGAGCCTTTAAAGGTCGTCGAGTTAATTCCAGAGAGTTTGCGGACCAATTACACATATGTTCGAGATTGTGTATTGAGTCATTTTTGTTGGACGAAGCGGGTTTAAGAACAAAGTTCAAAACCCTCACACCTAAGTCAAACCAAACTTTTCTGGACTACGCAGCTGAAACCGCATCTTTGTATGACAGATGGTTAAAAGCTGCAGAGGTGAATGCAAACTTTGACAAGTTGCGCGACCTAATGCTCAGGGATAAATTGTTATCATCGGTCCCTGAATCGATGGCTACGTTCCTGATTGAGAACAAGTGTAAATCAATACCTGAGATGGAATCTAAGGGTGAGTCATACTATAATGCACATCGTGAGGTATTTGCCGACAGTACACAACCAGAACTTGTGATAGGTGCAAGTGCAAAAGTAGAGAGCCAAAGAGGTTATCGTAAAAGTAACAGGTCTGCACAACACAGAAACAGAGGACCATATCAGAACACACATAGAGAATCAGACAGGCCTAGAAAGGGTCATTTCACACAATGTCCACATTGCAGGCTAAACCACATTTCATCGGAAATGTGTGACCGTCACCCAGAATATGCGGCATATTTGAAAGAACTAATTGATAAGAGGAGGAATAAATACGAGTCAAACAGAAGAAATATCAAATGTTTTTCGTGTTTAGCCTGGGGACATACCTCAAGGTCATGTACGATGAAGAGAACGTGGAAAGAAGCAAATGCTGCATATATATTTACTAGTAGTGACTCAGAAGATACAGAAGAGGCACATGCGGCCATCATAGAACCATATACTAATGACAACCCAGAGAAAACAGATAAAGATTGTTCGGACGAGGAGTGCCAAGTTACGATACAAGAGGCCAATGCGGTAAATATTCAAAATGGCACACTAAAGGTCCACCAAGCATGGGTCAATGGTACACTAACCTCATGCGTGAGGGATAGCGCCGTCCCTATTGTTGGCGTTGACCAAAGGCTTGTGAAGGATCAAGATTACACAGGCAAAAGTGTTACCTGTAGAACCTTTGGTGGCACTTTGGAAAGATATAGAATTGCATCAATCAATATACAATCTCCCTACTTCAAAGGGATAGTGAACGCAGCGGTGCTACCAAACCCCTGTGCCGGGGTTCTCATTGGGAACATTCCCAAGGTAAAAGATTGCACTCATGAAGAGGCCATGAAATGGGAGACCGACCACACCCCAACAAATGCGCTCACCAGAGCTCAAGTGCGTCGACAGAAAGAAGACGAAGACAATGCACACTCCACAACCCCACAAACTAGGCACAATACACAAGACATGTTAGTAGTAACAACTGACCTAAAACAAGATCCAACGTTACAAAAATGTTTTTAAAATGTACACACACCTGCCAAAATTGCAAAACATAGTAAGTGGGAATTCATAATAGACAATAATATACTTACCAGACAATACACCAAAGGAGCGACACTCCTGGTACAAACAGTGCTATCAAACCCTTGCACTGGGTTAATAATTGGGAACATTCCAAACGTGATAGAATGTCCCCATACGAGCGAGAATAAAGTTGCCAGAGCACTCGCAAGAACCCAAGGTCACGAGATACAAGAAGACGAATATAGGCAATTAACACAGGTTACTTCAACTATTAATAGACACTGCCCTTTAACCTATTTGAAACATAGGATAACAAAAAAGGGAGACAACACAACAATACAAAAACGTCATGAGGTAAATAAAGTCAATAAAGCTAGTTCTCAATTAAACGAAGTTGTTCCCGTGATCGTAAGTGGAATACAAAAGCAACAAATAAAACTAACTCATCCGTTGACAAATAACAGCATTCAGAAACCACACAAAGAGACAACAAAAGTGACTGACACAGTGAACAAACGACATACACAACTGTGGAAAGTCATAACCATGTGTATTGTCCGGATGATGATCTTAATTAAAGACACCCGCACTCACACTGATTGCGCGATTACAGACAGGTACACATGCGTCAAGAAACATATTACAAACATGCACACAAAGTCAAGAAAGATGTCATAAAAATATGTGTACGAACAAGTAATTGTTATACAAACTGGCTGAATAAGTGCAAAGAACAATACAGAAAACAAAATGCTTTTGTCTTTGCTTGCTTAAAGTATCTTTATTTCAGATATACCAAACTCATTTCATTACTGCAAATATGGTATATAGTATACACACGAGAAAAAACGATACCATTACGCATATCAGCAAAGCTAACATATAAAGAGGAAAATATACGTTCAGAAAAGACACGATACAAATGTAAAAAAAAAAAGAGTATTGGGTGATACAGCTTCTTTATTCTTTTATTCGTTATACTATTCCAGTAATAAGAAGCGTCATTGTTAACAAACCTCAATTTGCTTCTCAAAATCCTTACAATTTATTTATACCAACACCGGGAACAGAGCAAAACATGTGGTGTGATATGTAAACAAGTATTATCTTATGTTGCATTAAATGGTATGCAAATTGGGTGAATGAAATATACATACACACGACACACGACACATCAACACATTAGTAACATTAGATTGTTTTCGGATTTTCCCGTTACATTCTTAATCCTTGTTCATTATGCATTATATCGGAAATTTCCATACTAGAACAGAATACTAACCAATTTGTCCAAAGATCAGCAATTACATAATATTTCTGTGTGATTACTATTCTTAAAACTTTAACTGCAATGAGGAACGGTAACACATCCTCTAGTTATTAATTGAGCAGAGTTTCATTATTAATAAATGAGCTTCTAACTACTGTACAACTATGGTAATCGTCAAATTCACAATGGCAAGCTACATCCTATCCTAGATTTCAGCAAGAAACTTTATATAGCTACTGAACTTGAAGCCTTAGCTATAATAGGGGAACATTGGAAAATTCTCTGGATATCTAGTTGCTAGTAAATTCTTGTTCAATCCGAAGATTCTTAATAGTTATGGTTTACTTCCTTTACAAAACATTGCGGATTATTCTATAGCGAAATTAAAATATTTTGCGTTTTATTATAATTTACATAGATATATATAAAGTACAGCAGGCCAAATATCAATTTTTTTGATACGCCCCAGAAAAATATTCACACAAACAGTTAATATTTATGATATATTAATTATGTCAGATATGTATACATATTGCCTGATATAATTGACAGATTAAATGAAGCAAATCGGCATTCTCAGACTATTCACGTTTCGCGGAACCGTATTGTGTCACTATGAATACTGGGACTATGAACTTGTGATTTCCGTACTCCGAACATTTCGATGTCAAACCAGTTATCATGACTCAACCATTCATTCATTTACGTATATTTATAGAAATCATGATGCGATCATTCATTCATTCATTTGTTTACATACGTCATGATGATGAGGCGTATACCATTCATACGAAACATACATTTAGTTACTTCATGACACAATTATCATTCACCTGGTTATTGTAAATCATGATTCATTCATCTCGAAAATGATGAGAGAATCATGGTACTCATCATAGTCACATAATTTTAACATTCCTTACACAAATCACGGAGAGAAAGGAAATACAAATTGAGTAATTTGTACACTCCATACATACAATTACGAATAACAGTACAGACATATACAAAGGATGAGTCGCATGTCGGAACGAAAGATATAAATTGTTTATTATATGTTTTATTTCCAGTTTTATTGATTAGATATAAGTGGTTAATTTGTTGACGAATTTACTTGTTTTAATTCAGAATTTCTAGTACACCAGTTGTGAACCTCATACGAGTATGTCAATCTACATAGACCTAATAATGATGAAACATCAAGATAATTTCTAATGTGTCAACAGGTGTTGCATTGAGAATGACATACGCTGTTTATTGATAGGATTCGCCAGTCTTTATAGCCAGATATAAGGAAAAGGAAGCTCACATATATAAGGCGTCAGCAACAAAAGCAAAAGACCTCATTGAACAAATGGGACAGGGACAAGGGTCACATTATAGCCGAAGAGGACAGGGCAGAGAAGAATAAAGAAATAGTGATATACTTAGATGTTATATATTAAAACTAATATAGAAGGATAAGGTCCAATCAATCACATACATCCCCTTAATCGGCTTTTGTAAATTTGGTTGGGTATGCATGCCCATTATGGTATTTGAGGGATTAAACTTATAGTTTATTTAGCCCAGCTTTTTCAAGAGCTGGTACTACACGACATCTACCGTGGTGCGTAGATAGGAAGCCGTGCCCGTTAAATTTGGTTTTAATGTTGTAGGTGTTTGATAGGAGACCATTCCTTCACAGTAGTAATAGATGATATAAATCATGAACTCTGTGCTACGTCTTGTCAGGCTAGTATATAGGCTAAAATGGTAGTTACCATTTCAAAAGGGAGGGGCATGCTGCCAAGTAGCAACAGAGCCCATGACGCTAAAAACAGGAGCAGAACTCTCGATCGGAAACTCTGAGATAACTAAGAGACTAGCGCATCACGTCAGTTTTGTTGATCAATAGTTACGGGAGTTAGAGCATGGATTCCAACAGGGAAACAGCACGTAAAAATTGTCTAGAACTTGGAAAAGGATACTGATAAGAAGGACAACATCATTATGGCCAATACAGATTGCAGTGGACAACGTACAGAGTTGGAAAGATATATGAGCCCGAAAGAATAGACTTAAGGCAACAGATTCAAACGGGACTGGGTATCTTACGGCAAGGTCAAACCTATTCCTGATAAGGAATGACAGAAGAATGGCGGCATGAATCATTAGAGGTTTAGTGGTTTAAACGATCTATTACTCATCAGAGACACGGTGTATGTATATTATGGATGTTTAAGGATCGTTTGAGAATTACACGAGAATAATATAATTTTTCCGGTCTTCAGTCCTTGTGATTACCGTTGAGTTTTTCCTGCTTCGAGATTTGTTGAAAATGTGTCACACCCTGGACACCTTACCTGTTAACGATTTAGATTGAATTTTGTTGAGACACTTTTCAGCACTTGCCTCCATTGACTTAATGTTAGTTAGTTAGTCTTTCCTCTTGAGCCTAAGGCGGCGCATAGGGCAGAAGTCCTGTCTCTCCAAGCCTGGCGGTTCGCTGCTACCTGTTGTAGATCTTGGATATTTACTTGGCCATTGAATGAGCCTTCTCTAATGATGGTTCTACGCAGGGTCTCTCTTGCTCTTCCCCGTTTTCTTTTCCCTACCGGTGACCATATGAGGGCTTGGTAGGGGAGTCTTGTCTTGTCCATTCTGAGTACTTGGCCGATGTAGTTCCAACGGCGTATTCTTATGAAATTTGATACTTTATCTTGCTTAGTCTCTTGTCTTATTTGCGAATTGGTTCTGAAGTCTGCCCAGTGGATGTTTAGAAGTCTTCTAAGACATTTGTTCTCAAAATTGTCTAATTTTTTTTATCTAAAGCTACCGTTGATTTCCAACTTTCACATCTATACGTTAACACTGGAATCACACAAGAGTTGAAGATTTTAATTTTTGTGTGTTTGCTGAGTGTCTTTGACTTCCAGATGTTTGACAGTTTATTGAAGGCACTAGATGCCAGTGCGATTCTAGATGATATTTTTCTGGTGTTGAGTCCCCTGTAGATGTCATTTTGCTTCCTAGGTATGTGAAGCTGTTGACTTTTTCAAGAACGTAGGTGTTTAATTTGGTGTCATCTGAACTGTTGGTAAGATCAATAGTCTTTGTTTTTGTGGTGTTAATTTGGAGACCAATTTCCCCTGAAACATTTTGGAGGTGGTTTATTTTCTCTTGGCATCCGGGTGTGTTGAACTCAAAAGCACTATGTCGTCGGCAAAGTCCAGGTCTTCTAGAATTGTGTCAACCCAATGGATACCCATATTTGTGTTGTTTGTGCATTTGCGCATGACCCAATCGATAGCTATTCCAAAAAGCATCGGTGATAAGACACAACCCTGTTTCACTCTTGTTTCGACTGAGAACCAGTCAGAGTTGCCTGTTTCTGTTCTTTCGCAGAAACGTGTCTCTTTGTAGAAAGATTTTATGACGTTGGTATATTTGGTAGGAAAACCATAGATGTTAAGTAGATTCCAAAGTGAAGGACGGTGGATGCTGTCGAAGGCTTTTTGAAAGTCGACAAAGTTGGTGATTAATTTCGACTGGAATTCTACGGAGTCTTCAATGATTATTCTGAGGGTGAAAATGTGGTCTATGCATGACCGTTTTGGTCTGAAGCCTGCTTGTTCTTCTCTGATCCTTTCATCTATCGCCTTTTTCAATCTCTCAAGTAACATGCTACAAAAATGTTTTCCTGACTTAATGTAGTGACTCTAATAATTTTCTTTTCTTTAAACAGAGAGCAAGTAGTATCACACATTAAATCTCTGACTCAAATGACTATCTTCAATATTAGAGTACCTCAAGGCTCTATACTTGATCCTCTATTGTTTGCTTTCTATATTAACGATTTTCCTTTACATTTTTGGTAGTCCTGCGATCTATTTGCAGACGACTGCACAGTGTATACAAACGCTAGGAGCTTTAATGTGCTGGAGTGGTGATTGCAACAAGAATGAATGTAGTTTAAGTGAAGCTATGTAAACTCTATGCAAATTAACATTACTAAAATTAAATCTATGTTATCAACAAAGACTTCAAACTCTAAAATCACACAGGTAACTTCAGCTTCACATCGATAATATGTCAAAAGAGCATGTAATTGAACACAATAGACTGGACTTCATCATTGATAGAAATCAAACCTTTAATTCAGTATGTTCAACAAATAGCGAAAAACGCCTATACCAATTTGCTAAAATTAAAAATGTTTTTGATGAAGATATTTTATATTTCTCACAAACATACACCTACTGACTATTGCTCCACAACCTGGAACGGTTGTTCCAATTCGATCAACAACCGACTGTACTTCCCCCTCCCCCCCCCCCCCCCCCCCCAAAATAAAAAAAAATAGGCTGTGAGTTTAATTTATAGTAAACACATAACTGGAAATCCTAGTCTACATAAACACCTTCATTTACTGCATTTCCGCAAACGCTTACTTTTCCAGAAGGCCAAACTAAGTCACAAAATTCTTCATCGGAATGGCCCAAATTACCGTTGACCATTGTTTAAACATAATGCAAGACATACCAAACAACTAAATATGTTGAATATCCCGAAGCCTAGGATAGACTTATACAAAACAAGCTAGACATTGTCTAAAATTGGTGCAAAGAAATGTTCATAAACGTGCTACTACATCTGGTGCACTGGACTGATTTTTGCGTTTGGATTAACTGTACTTCTGAGGTACATGTAATTTACGTTCCCAAGTCAAGGACGAGACTAGACTCTAAAGACTGTTCTATTATAGCCGTGTGTGTATGTTTGTGTAATGTCTAGTACTAGAGAATGCAGTATCAAGTGTATTTTCTAGTCTCCAAAGACAGCTCTATTAGCCCTTTGTGTGTGTTTGTGTGAAGTCTAGTCCATGCGAGTGCAGTATCGAGAGTATGTTCTAGTCTCCAAGGACTGCCCTATTAGCCGTTTGTTTGAAATCTAATACTAGCGAATGCTGCATCAGGTGTAAGTTCTAGTTTCCAAGGTCTGCTCTATTAACCGTTTGTGTGTGTTTGCGTGATGTCTAGTCCTTAGTGACCATTTTATTTTGTTCTTTTCTGTGCTACAAGCTCGAAGTCTAGTTCTCAGTGACTTCTCTATCATGAGGTTTTGTGTGGTATATGTGAAGTCTAGTCACGAGTGACTGCTTTATGAGTTAAAAATGTTTAAATAGTATGTGTGAGATGCATTCCTCAGTGACTACTTAATGTTGTGACTATAGTGAAACCTTGTTTGTGCAGAAGTTCGCTGGTTCGCTGATGCTGGACCTTCTAGAGAGAGAGAGAGAGAGAGAGAGAGAGAGAGAGAGAGAGAGAGAGAGAGAGAGAGAGAATGAGAGAGAGAGAGAAAAAGAGAGAGAGAACGAGAGAGAGAGAGAGAGAGAGAGAACGAGAGAGAGAAAAAGAGAGAGAGAGCGAGAGAGCGAGAGAGAGAGAACCGCGTTAGCACAGTGGTTAGACAGCCTACATCTGGTGCACTGGACTGATTTTTTCGTTTGGATTAACTTTAGATATTCGCCATCAGGCGAACTCACACCGACTTCTGAGGTACATGTAATTTACGTTCCCAAGTCAATGACGAGAAGCCAACCGCTTAGTCCAACTGACCGGCATAGGGGTTGAACACATGTAGCCTCGGCATGAGCACACCGGATGTTTAAGAGCGAGTGGTCTTGCCCATTCGGCCACGCTGACCTCCGTTCTGGGAAATAAAGGTGGTCTGTGTGATATGTACCACATCAGTCATCGCGTGAAGAATGGTCTATACACTACTGGTCCAGCACCATATACCCGTTACACCTCAATGCATGGACAAGAGTCATTTACTTTTTTTAACTTATCATATGGAGACCAAAGTGAGCTAATCTGTTGTCGTTCGGTTATTTCATATCTTTTCACATTAATGCTTTTCCACATCTTCTAGTTGTGTATTTCGTGCAAAAATATTCGTAATTAAGTCATGTTATCAAGCTAACCTCGTCTAACTGAATTAATTGTGCCATCCACTTGTTTATGTTAGTTACTTAAGTATTAATCATATTGAACGCACATTTCCACATTTGCTGGTTTGATAACACTGTAACGAGACTTAATTTTTCAGAGCTATCAGAATGTATCGTTTGGGAGCACGTAACGCAATGCAGACCCAGTGGCCAACTTTGCTTCTTGTTTTATTCATCTGCGTATCAGGTCAGTGTCATTAAGTCAGATAAACGTCTTTATGTGATATTAGGGCAATTTGGAAACTTGATATTAGTACAATATATATGATAACAGATGGGTGATATGATCAATATGACATTCACAGTGTTGTTGCTCTAGAAAACAACAAGAAGCTTATAAATAAATGTTACGACACCGGGAGGCCTAAGCGAGTAAAGAGAGGTCGGAGCAAAAATCTGCTCTCACTACTAATGATTGAACATAGACCTCTTTATTATAAGTGGAGAGTTTTGGTCATAGACCATAACTTTAGCAAGTGAAAATCCCAACTTTACCTTCCAGTGGTAGAGGATGGGAAACACACCACGGTGTGACTAACGCAGCCCTGGGAACCGAGTATCCACCGGATATAAGTGGACAACTCAATAGCTGAGCAGAGTAGGGCACCCTCTTGTCCCTACAGTCGGAAATGGCTGTCAAAGGCAGAGGTAAAAGACCACCATTTGGATGTGGAAGGCAATGGGAAACCACCACATTAGACTTCATAACTTTATGGCAAAACATATTTCAGAGGTAGTGAACTAAGTTAATGGCTGTCTAAGGACATCTTCTTCCGGTAAAGACAGTCATGAGCCACAGGTGACACTAGACCGTCATCCAGCTACTGATGGCAAAATCATAACTAAAATAAATAAATTTAGAGTAGGAACATGGAATGTTAGGACATTAAATGAGCTGGGAAAGTTGAACAATGTTCTAAGAGCAATGGATAGCATGAAAATGAATATACTAGGCATAAGTGAGATGAGATGGAAGGGATCGAGAAAAATTATAGCTGACAAACACACAATAATGTATCCTGGAAAAAGGGGGGGGGGGGGGGGTTTACACACGAAACATGTGTAGGAATAATATTTGATGACAAAACAGCCAAGTCAATTAGTAGATACTGGTGTATTTCAGATAGAGTTATTATGGTCAAAATCAATGATCTTGTTGCTAATCTACCGGATGGAATTAAAGCGGCAATGTACGCTGATGACCTGGTTTTGTGGAGCACAAATGAACATGCATCAGTGGCCACGATATCGCTACAATGAGCTGTAGATACATTTGTTGCATGGGCGGATAGATGGTGTGTCAGCATAAACACTGACAAGTGCAGCACCACTCTATTTACCCTCTCTCCAAAACAAAAGGTAGGGATCATCCAGATAAATGGAACACTCCTAAGAGAAGACACATAAAAAAAAAGCAGTAGCAAATGCCAGAAGGAAAATAACCATCCTGAGAAAGCTACGTGGAACCACATAGGGGGCCAGTGGGAAAATACTTAGCAAAGTTTATCAACAGAGCATACGACCACACCTGTAATACGGGTCAACTGCGTGGTGTTTAGCAACAAAAAACACACTACAAGAGCTGGACAAGGTGCAAAATCAAGCTTCTTAGAGTCACCACATGAGGGATGAGATCAACCCCTATAGTAGCAATGGAGAAAATGGAGAGAACACAAGCACTGAGAGGGCGCAGAGATACGAAAACACTAATACAAGCAGAAAAGTTCCTCAGCTTGCCAGGCCACCCTATGAAGAACCGATTTGAAAATTTAGCTATGGGGCGGTTGAAAAGAAGTAGTGTTATCCATCAATCCAAACGACTCTGCAGAGAAACCACCGATCTGCCCACAGTTGTTATCCCCCTGGCAACTATTCCAGAGCGAACTCAATGGAAAGATGAACATAGAATATCACTACAAATCCAGACAAAAGTGAGAGGAATATTTGACAAGGAACAGAACAGTGTACAGCGCAGAACAGCCACTCTCAGCTTCCTTGATGACGAATACCCACAGGACCTCTGGATCCGAGTCTACACAGATGGGTGAGCACAAAATGCTGTTCGAAATGGAGGAGCGAGAGTGTACATAGAATACCCAAATAATACTAGGGACACGGTCAGAGTTCCAGCAGGAAAGTACTGCCATAACTATGATGCTGAAATTGAGGCAATCAAGAGAGCATCAGAGAAAATACTAAATACCAGCCATGGTACACAACCTGTGGTGCTATTGACAGATGCAAAATCAGTACTAGAGGCGATCCTGTCTGGGAAATTGCCATTTCTAAGGACAATACTTTCTGAACTTAGCAGTCAGCATAAGGTCACCATACAGTGGATACCATCCCACTGTGGAGTACCCGGAAACGACAGAGCTGATCGCTTGGCTAAGGATGGAGCAAAAGAAGAACAGCCTGATGTGCCCATTGCATACCACCAAAAGAAAACAATGATAAAATAAATCAGAAGGCCACCAAAACCTACTCAAGACGACTACGACGTTAAGGACAGACTAGAACAGGTCATTATTCTGCGCCCCAGAACAGGACACAATAGAATACGCAACCACGTGTATACACAATTCAAGATCGGTGGCTCAGCCATGTGCATATGTGGTTTGGCGTCGCAGACTGCAGAGCACATACTCCAGGACTGCCCAAACTACAACATACCCAGGCTTACCTTCTGGCCTAGAGAGACAACAGTGGAAGATAAACTCTATAGACCGCTGAATGAACTAAAAAAAGACTGTTAGATTCATACTAGAGACAACATTGCAGATATAGACACATTTCAGAAGAACGAAAAAGAAGTAGAAGAAGAAGAAGACGAAGAAGAAGAAGAAGAAGAAGAAGAAGAAGAAGAAGAAGAAGAAGAAGAAGAAGAAGAAGAAGAAGAAGAAGAAGAAGAAGAAGAAGAAGAAGAAAGGCAAACCAATAGATATAAATAATATACAAGTATATGCACCAACAACAAGCAGTAGTGATGAAACAAAAGAAAAAGCAAAAGCAAAAGCAGCGGCTGCAGCAGGATATAACAATATGAACTCCAAACAATTAAGAATATTTAGCTCCTGGGAAAAAAGAGACATACACAGACAAGATGTACATACCTTACAAAGAGCTCCATACACAGGTGAAAACAAAGTGTGGCTTATCAAAAATGAGAAACAATAAATAAATATATAATATTGAAGTATTAAAATAAAACAATAAGTATTATACGACAACAAAACACTACCGACGTTTCGGTTCTAGAACCTTTGTCAAGGACAGGACAACACAAACAGATAAAAAGCGAAATAAAGCACACAAAATAAAATAAAATTGAAAACAACTTCTTGTTGATAGGAGGGAAACAGAAATGGTGGTGATAAAAAAAATACAATACTTTTACGATGACGTAGAAATGGCGATGACTCAAATTGGATCACAAGAAATAAAGCTAATCCTGGAAGATTTTAATGCAAAAGTAGAAAAGGGAAAAATGGAGGTAGTAGTGAAGAATTATGGTTTAGGTACAAGAAATGAAAGAGGAGAGAAACTAATAGAATGAGACAATTTCAATGATATGATAATTGGAAAACACATGGTTTAAACACTGCTTGTAGATACTGCTCGTAGAAAAACTAAGAAGTGCCCCATTGAACAAATCACCAGGACAGGATGAAATACCAAATGAACTAATTAAAGCAGCAAGGGAAGTGGGAACAGCTTGGCTACATAGACTATTCAACCATGTTTGGGTAGAACAACAGACACCACGAGACTGGGGAAACGCCATAATTATCCCAATTTGGAAAAACAAAGGCAGCAAAAGAGATTGCACACAATACAGAGGCATTTCACTGTTGAGTCATACTGGGAAAATATTTTGCAAAATTCTTGAAAAAAGATTACGAACTACTTTAGAACCCCAGCTAAGCGAAACGCAGCTTGGATTTAGGAAAAACAAAGGATGCACAGACGCCATTTTTGCTCTTAGACAACTTATAGAAAAATCAATTGAATTCAATGAAACACTCTACTTAGCCTTTGTCGACCAAGAAAAGGCATTTGATAGGGTAGATAGAAACAAGCTGTGGGAAATCCTTAAACAATATGGAGTGAGTACACATCTAACAAACCTATGTAGAAGTTTATACAACAACAGTGAATGCATAGTGAGAGCAACTGGAGGACACTCAGAACCCTTCACCATAAGATCTGGAGTACGACAAGGTTGTGTCCTGTCCCCTCTCTTGTTCATACCATATATAGACAACATATGTAAAGAAACCAGCCAAGCAGAGACAGCAAGAATACCGCATGACGAGAACACAGAAGAAGAACCATCTGCAAATCTAACCATTAGAGAACTCCTGTTTGCGGACGACCAAGCACTAATAGCAAAATCAGAAGCTGAATTACAAGACCACATGAATAGTCTAAACGAAATGTGTAGGGAACATAACATGAAAATTAGCACAAGCAAAACAGAGGTAATGACTATAACTAAAGAAGAACAAACAGCAACAATTCACCTAAACGAACATCCCTTGAAACAAGTAAAGAGCTTCAAGTACCTAGGAAGTATAATATCATCAAATGGCAGATCAGAAGACGAGATCGAAAATAGGTGCAATAAGGCAAATCAACTCATTGGACAAATGGCACCAATACTAAAGAACAAACATGTATCAATAACTACTAAGAAAGCACTTTACAACACAATCTTCCTACCAACTCTGTGCTACCAATGCCAAACCTGGACAATGACAGAAAAAGAGAAAAGAAAAATCACAACAACAGAAATGAGGTTCCTGAGAAGAATACTCAACGTATCAAGAAGAGATAAGATCAGAAATGAACAAATCAGGACTAAAGTGGGGGTTAAACCTGCTCTAGATTTTATTAGAAAGCAGCAAGTCAAATGGTTTGGCCATGCAAGTAGGCTACAAGTCAACAGCATGCCACAACAAGCAATGATGTATAGACCAGATGGAAACAGAGGAAGAGGCTGACCACGTAAACGTTGGACGGAGGGAATAACAGAATCCATGGGAATGTCGATATACGAAGCCCATAACCGGGCACTCTCACGAAGTTTATACTTCACCTCGACACCGCAAGGTACAAGAGGAACATGATGAGATGAGATGGTTTAAACACTATAAAAGACGACTATACACATTGAAAAGCCCTGATAAGAAAATACACAACCAAATTGACTACATATTTATTAATAAAAGATTTAGAAACGCTTTAATTAATGTGAAGACAATGCCTGGCGCTGACTGTAATAGTGATCATGTACCACTATATGGACAAATAAAAGTAAGATTAAAGAGAGGGAGAGGGATTGAGACTTAAAGAGATTCTGAAAGCAGATAAAGAAATTCAAAAAAAAATACAGTGACTGTGAAAAATAGGTACAATGCAATAGTTAGAATCATCATCATCATCATCATCATCATCATCATCATCATCATCATCATCATCATCATCATCATCATCATCATCATCATCATCATCATCATCATCATCATCATCATCATCATCATCATCTTCCACTTCTACCATCAAGCGTCGTGGGGATGAATAATTTGCGCTCCAGCGCCCGATGGACTGCACTTGATAGTGTCATTCCGTGTGATTGTGCAATGTCTTTGATTTCGTCAATCCATTTTCTTCTTGGACTCGTCGCAGATGATCCTTGATGTAAGGCCAGTGATGGTAGTTGTTGGTGTTGCATTCTAACGACATGGCCAAACCACTTGATCTTCTGTCTGTCAATAAATGTTGCACAAGGTGTTGATCCCACAGTCTGTCTGATAGTAGCATTTCTTACTCGGTCTCGGATTGTTAAGTTGGCAGCTCTCCTCAGGCATCTCATCTCGCAGGTGTTGATTTTGCGAAAGTGTGATTTGGATAAAGTCCAAGTTTGAGATTCGTAGCATAGGGTTGGTGTGAATATGCTGTTTATTATCTGTCGTTTTGCTGACATGGTATATTTGTATGTTTCAATAAGGGTGATAGTTGATATGTAAGTGCACTAGCTTTTTGACATCTGATTTCGATTTCTCTGTTGAATCTGCCATCTTCTGTGATCATACTTCCAAGATATTTGAATTCTTTAACTTGTTTCAAGGTTGTGTTATTTATCTGTATTCTTAGTGGACCAGGCGATATGCTAACTCGCATTACTTCGGATTAGCTAAACTACAGAGTATAAATGAACAATGGGAAATGTAACCCGGGACTATCATTCTGGCCCATAATGGACCCTAATTATAGTTTCTTGGAGTTGAAAAGGGTTGGGGTAATGGTAACATCAGAATCGAAGTTAAGGGGCTCCACTCATCAAACTAGCAAAGAAATATTACCCGAGAGAAGCCAAAAGGCTAAGTAAAAATATATGAATGAAGGAATTTTATTGCTGATGGACAAACGAAAGCAGTAAAAATGACAAACAAGAATATGCTAAGATCAATAAAGAAATAAAAGATGAATGTATGTAGGCAAAAGTAAGTTGGTTAAACGAGCAGTGCAAAAACAAATGGAATTAAATTCCAAAAAAATATTTTAAAAAATATGCACAAACAAATTAGTGAGCTCACCGGAAGAAAAATAAGATTAAATGCAGGGTATTTGAAATCAAAAACAGGAAAATATTATTGGAGGAAGGTGCCATAATGAAGAGGCGGAATAAGTATACAAGAAAATTGCATGATGGAGAAAGGGAGGAATTAACAGAAGAAAGTAACTTAGACGGTCCACCTATTCTAAAAGAAGAAGTTGCTGACGCTGTAAAACATATGTCGAAAGGAAAAACAGCTGGGCCAGATGAAATCACAATAGAAGAATTAGAAGTATTGGAAGAATCTGGAGTAGATATATTAACCAATATGTTGAATGATATTTACAGCAGTGGATATTTACCGAGCGATATGCTGAAATCTGTATTTATAGCTATACCAAAAAGACCTGGAGCAATTGAATGCGAAAATTTTCATACAATTAACCTCATAAATCATGTCACTAAGCTTCTACTCAGAATTATAATGAGAATAACAAGAAACAAAAATAAAAATGGAAATTAGTTAAGAAAAGTATGGATTTGTGGAAGGAAAGGGTACAAACAATGCAATTTATACAATACGGACACTAATAGAAAGGTCAACAGAGACACAGAAAGACATATATTTGTGCTTCATAGGTTATACTAAGGCATTTGATAAAGTAAAACATGGTGAGCTGATTAAAATGTTGGAAGATATCAACATTGATGGGAAAAATTTAAGAATAATAAAGAATATTTACTGGAACCAAGTAGCAGCAATTAAAATGGGGAATAAAGATGGCATTTACGAACAGATTAAAGCAAGGAGTACAACAGGGGTGTGTCTTGTCACCGGATCTCTTCTCCCTATATAGCGAAGTAATAATGAGAGAGATCAAAGAGACGCCAGGAATACTAATCGGCGGTTATAATAGAAATTAGTTTTAGTTTTAATTTAGTTTAGTTTAGTTTAGTCGACGGATCAACATCACGGCACACGAGTGTAACCCATAAGTGCTCCTTCTACTCCTAACTCAAGCCTGAGTCCGGATAATCTCAGTTCAGTGCATTAAATCCATAGCACCGGCGATGATACTGAAATACTTTAGGTAGATTTTTAATTCGAAAATTTGCCCGAGCAGCGCCGTTAGGCTACTCATTTTCGATTTCAAACTGCCAAGGGATGTTTTACGTGCGCAACAATACACACGGGCGTCCGATCTCACTACCCAGAGACCAGGAGAAATTTTGTTACTAGAAGTCCATGTGAAAACATCCCAGCCCTCACCTGGGCTTGTATCCGGGACTTCCAGAACTCGAGGCGGACACCATACTTCGAGACCACTCAGCCCCCGATATATATATATATATATATATATATATATATATATATATATATATATATATATATATATATATATATATATATATATAATATAATCTCATCTCATCATGTTAATCTTGTACCTTGCGGTGTCGAGGTGAAGTATAAACTTCGTGAGAGTGCCCGATTATGGGCTTCATATATAGATATTCCCATGGACTCTGCTATTCCCTCCGTCCAACGTTTACGTGGTCGGCCTCTTCCTCTGTTTCCATCTGGTATGTACATCATTGCTTGTTGTGGTATGTTGTTGACTGGTAACCTACTTGCATGGCCAAACCATTTGACTTGCTGCTTTCTAATAAAATCTAGTGCTGCTTTAACCCGCACTTTAGTCCTGCTTTCTCCATTTCTGATCTTATCTCTTCTTGATACGTTAAGTATTCTTCTCAGGAACCTCATTTCTGTTGTTGTGATTTTTCTTTTCTCTTTTTCTGTCAATGTCCAGGTTTGGCATTGGTAGCATAGAGTTGGTAGGGAGATTATGTGTCCGTGTGTGTATATATATATATATATATTGTCTGATCAATTATTACCATGAGTCCAAAGTTGATTATAGAAAAGACCGCCAAAGAGCGGAGAAGGAAGTAAAAATATCATCTCCCCTACACACGTTACATTTGTACCACACGCAAAATAAGATTTTAATACAAGGAGCTATAACAGAGTGACTCTGTAGAGGGTTTAGGTGGCGTGCAAAGGGGAAAAGGGTTTAGTAGCTGATGCACGCGTGAGCACCATGTAGTTAAGTAACTAGGGACGCTCACGCGCTGACGTGGAGGCAGGGAATGTATTAGTTACCACCAAGATCTCAGGCCAGTAGGACGTGAGTCTACATCTATGCAATATGCTACGTTTTTGATATGAACATGTCTCCTGCAATAAACTCAGACAGTATCTACTGCTTGGCCTCTGCGTTCCTTCAGTCGCATTCGTGTTCCGTTGCTCTGTTATAGGACACGAAATGGTGCCGTGACATCAGACTTCGAACCTGGCTTGATGTAAAGAAAACGTGAAGAAAACGTAAAGAATTATACGGCACAGTTGGAGACGTTTATTGAACACGCCTTGAAGATGGATTTCATTGCCACAACATTGTTGGTGTGTAAGAGACTCACAACAGCCGCAAGCCCGTCCAGGGGTGGTTGTTTGTGATTTCTCAGGCCGAATCGTCGTGATACAGTCTCTGTGAGTGTCAAGAGGTTGACCAACGCATCTGCTCTGCACTATCGTTTGTTTTAAGAGGCTGACCAACGCAGCTGCTCTGCACTGTCGTTTGTTTTGAGAAGTTGACCAACGCCGCTGCTCTGATCACTATCGTTCATTGCTGATTTCGAGAGGCTAACCAGGGCCGATGATTGCTGTCGTTCATTGCTGATTTCGAGAGGCTAACCAGGGCCGATGATTGCTGTCGTACATTGCTGATTTCGAGAGGCTAACCAGGGCCGAGGATCGCTGTCGTTCATTACTGCTCCTTGCGAGGCTTGCTGTCGAGGAAGTGCTGTTCTCTGATTCTTGTGAAACCGCTCTCGAAGACGTGCTGCTCTCTAATCGTTGATGAGGCCTAATATCAAGACACCTACGATCTAGACTCGAAACTAAACAATTTCCAAAGGAAAGTGTTAAACAATAATTAATTAATTAATTAAGTAAATTTCAGTAGAAGTGGAGTTTAACATATAAATTATAATATTGTATTATAGTATTAAGTTAGAATGGAACAGCAAGATGTGTCATTGGGGCAGGTATTGAATGGGGTAGGGAGAGCCATATCTAAGTTGGACACAGCCTTGAAACAACAGAGCATAGGTATTGATATTGAGAAATTCAGTGGTCAGGCAAGGTATTTCAAAAAATGGGTTGTAGCCAACGAGAAACACGCTTTTTTGGTAGGAGCCACAGATGAAGAGAAGAAAAAATTTGCTTACCAGACAAGTGTAACGCCAGTGTCGGACCACATTAGGAGAAAATTAGAAGCAGGAATAGATGAGACTTGGGAACATTTTAAAGATGATTTAGCACATAAATACGCAGAGATCACAGATCCCCAACACGCATTTTCAGTATTGAGACAGTCTAGACAAGACAATGGAGAAAGTGTTCAGTTGTATAGTGATAGGCTAATTAATCTAGCTGAAGAGGCGTTTCTAGGACAGAATGTACAAGGGGAAGAGGTAGGAAGAATGCTGGTTGGAATATTCGTGGATGGATAAAAGTCGGATGGACTGAAATTCAAGCTAATGAGGGAAAATTTAGCTAGGTTATCACATGCTGTGGATATAGCCATACAAGAAGAAAGTTTGAGAAGGAGATTTAGATTAAGGGTAGGAAGAGAAATAGGAAGCAATAGAGAAGACAGAATGGAGGAACCTATTAAAATAGGACAAGCAAGGCATGGATGGAGAAGAAGAGGAGAAATACAGACACTGCAGGGAAATAATGAAAGTACTCACGATAGAGAAAGACAGATGATAAATCCTATAAGAGATACAGTAGGTGGTACAAATATGGTCTGTTGGAATTGTGGACAGAGGGGACACAGTTATAAATTTTGTGGCAACAGACGTGTTCAAGCAAATACACAGAATAGAAATGTTAACAGCAGAACAAGTAGAAATTTTGTAGACAGGCAGAGGAATTTTACAAGCTCAGGAGGTCAGGGAAACTGGCGTCCCACTTACTGAATAGGGTCCGCAGTGGGGGGGGGGGGACAAAAAGGTCCCAAGAATTAGTGAATACGTCAATTACCCAAATAACAAGAACACCAGAAAAAGATAATATAGAGAATTGTCTCAAATTAGAGAGAAAAAACAGTTCTCAGTGAATATGACTGATCCGAGTTCATGCATAATAGGAATAGGGAAATTTAGAATTAGAACATTGATTGATTCGGGAGCTCAAGTCAGCGTGATTAAGGAAAATATTTATACCGCATATTAAAGAATTTCAAAATATTCACGAATCAGGACACCCTTCACTCTGTTACCGGACAAAATTTTGAGGTGGTCGGTCAAACAATGATAAATTTCAAATTAGGAGGAATTAATGTAAGACACCTTTTCCATGTAGTCAGAGATTTAAATAGGAACATGATTTTAGGTAGAGATTTCTTAGTGAAAAATGGTGTAAGACTTTTTTTTGATTTAGGTAAGTTGAAGTTTCAAAATGTTTATGTTGATTTGGAGGAATATATGCACGTATCGGCAATAATCAGAGTAAAAACGTCCATGACCTTAAAACCACAAACTGTCAATCTGGTACAGGCAAAAATGAAAAATAATCCGTATTTTTCAATAGGACAAACAGTTAGAATAACGGAGTTGGAAAGAGAGATAATAGACGAACCTGGTCTAGCAGTCCCAGTTGGAATAATGACATTAGACAAACACTTTTCTTTTCCAGTGATGGTTTTTAACAACACAGGGAAGAAGATTAAATTATACAGAGGATGTGTAATTGCTAAAATAACAAATGATCATAACACCGTATTAACAACCGGAAGAGAGGAAATGTCAAGAAGTAAATATCTAGAAACTCTTACTAACAGAAACAATATCATAAATAGACGTAGAGGAAGCTGGAATATACAGAATGATGAATTGATCCATGCATTCAGAGAACATCCATCCCAAATACATTCAGTAGACAAAACAATGTCACTCTTGAAGAGAGAACAATAATTATTATCACAGTTAAAAGCTTCGCCAGAGAATAAAGAAATATTAGAAAAACTAGAAAAAGAAAACCAAGATGTTTTTTTTCGGTTAACGACTTAGAACTGGGGAAGACCAAAACAGTTACTATGGAAATAGACACTGGAAATCACCCACCAATTAGTTTGAAACCGTATAGAACTCCTTTAAGGAATAGAGAAATTGTATAAAAAGCAATCGAGGATATGCTAAATGCAGGAATAATAACAAGATCAAAGTCAGAATGGTCATCTCCGATAGTTATTGTGACCAAAGCCGACGGCTCACACCGGTTCTGCTGCGACTATAGAGCGCTAAACAAGATCACAAAAAATGTAGCATATCCATTACCAGTAATTGATGATATTTTGGGATTACTTAATGGTTCTACGTTTTTCACTACACTGGATGCTAGGTCGGGATTGTGATGCATCCCCATGTCACCAGATGCTCAGAAGAAAAGTGCTTTCTGTACTCACGTGGGTTCTTATGAATTTTTACGTATGCCATTTGGGGTCAAGACAGCCCCTTCTCATTATATGTTATTAATCAATCAAGTATTAGAAGGGATGCAAAAATTCGCATTGCCATACATAGATGACATTTTAATCTATACATCAGGAGACGCACAAAACCACCTAAAACATGTAAAATTAGTCTTTGACAGGCTAAGACTACACGACATTAAACTGAAATTGAGCAAGTGTGAATTTTTGAAAACGGAAACAAAATACTTGGGTTACATCATTGATAGGGAAGGAATCAAGCCTGATCAAAACAAAGTTAAGGTCATTAAAGAATTACCGTCCCCGACCAACGTGAGAGAGGTAAGAGCTTTTATCGGGCTATGTGGGTATTATCGACGGTTCATCCCGAACTTTGCACAAATCGCGGAACCCATCACAAACCTAACTTGCAAATATGCAAGATTTAAGTGGAATGAGGATTGTCAAAGAGCATTTGATTTTCTAAAAAAAAATAGTTTAACAGTGGTTCCATTATTGGCACATCCAGATTTAAACAAACAATTAATCCTATATGCAGACGCTTCAGATAATGCCATAGGAGCATGCCTAACTCAACCATATGACGGTGAAAACTCAGAAATACCAGGAGTTAAGAATGAAAGACCGATTTACTTCCTTTCACACAAACTTAGTAGATCGCAGAAGAAATGGTCGACAGTGGAAAAAGAGGCTTATGCTATACACTACGCCTTACAAAAATTGAATTATTACTACATAACGCTAATTTCATTATTAAAACTGATCGCATGCCATTAAAATCTTTGTTAGAAGCTCCAGTACAGAATATGAAAATACAAACGTGGGCGCTAAACTTACAAGGCTATAACGCAAAAGTAGAATATATATCAGGTAAGGAAAATACATGCGCTGATTTATTATCCAGAATCCCATATCCGGAGATGTCTGAAACTACTGAAGATGAGGGTGAACCAGAGATAGACGACCGAAACTGGCAAGTAAATATACTAGATTCTGCCAAATTAAATAGAGAAGTTTTTGGAAGTTCGCAGACAGAACAAGATTCTGAACCAATAGCGGAAGAACCACGGTTGGTACATTTTAATATGAAACAAGAACAAGAAATGGACCCAAAAGTAATAGAAATAAAACAGAAGTTGAAAGAAACAGGTGAAAACAGTTTCAAAAAGAACTTTGTAGAGTTACAGGAAGACAAACACTTATATTATGTGAATGAAAGAAGTGAAGATAGCGTATTGAAGAAATACATTCCGAAACATTTAGAAATTGAAATTTTGAATGCATATCACGATGAAAATGGTCATCTCGGTCGTGACAAATTATTCCAAACTCTCAAGAATAAATATTACTGGCCAAATTTATTTAAGAGTATTTGTAAATATGTTGACGCATGTGAGAAATGTAGGATAAGAAATATGAAAGTAATCAAATGTCCCCTACAAGAAACTGATATCCCTCAGTTTCCCATGCAGAAAATAATCTTGGATATTTCAGGCCCTCACCCTAGAACACTCTCGGGGAATATCTATTTACTACATATAGTGGATTGCTATAGTTTATGGCCAGAAGTTTATCCTATTCCGGATAAGAGTGCTGATTCCATTATCAACATCTTCCTACAAGAGTACATACCACGATTTAGTTGTCCCCAGACAATCCTTACAGATAATGGAAAAGAATTCGTGAACAAGAAGTTTGAGAAATTACTACAAGATCTGAATATTGTAAACATAAAAACTTCTTATTATAGACCTTCCTCAAATGAAAAATGAGAGACAACATCGAACACTATACAATATACTAGCAAAAAAATGTAGAGGAACATGATAGGGACCGGGACTTGTACATTGGACCTGCATTAGGAGCGATAAGAACTCACCAAAATGAGGGTACAGGTTTTTCACCATTTTATTTGTTACACGGAAGGGAACCTGTACTGCCAATTGACAATTTGCTAAAACCTAGACGAAAATATATGGGGGAAGATTTTCAGGAAATGATTTTACAAGAAATGCATAAAGCACATGTAAGGGTGAAAAATAACGTAATCAAAGCTAGAGAAAGACAGAAAAAGTACGCAGATAGAAACACACAACTACAAGAATTTAAAGTAGGCGATAGAGTTTACTATAAAAAAACATAGAAGAAATTCAAAATTTGATAGTTATTGGGTTCCAGGAAATTATATTCTAGAAAAATTAGGCCCAGTTTCATATAAGATTAAGAACCAAATCACGGGGCACCTGGCACGTTCACATGTGGAACACCTGAGACGAGGTTAAGAAGACAAGAAAAGTGATAATAACTATTCAGAAGGGTTTTATTCAGACGGACAACTCGTCAGACGAGTTAAATATGTGATACCTCCGGAACCTGAAAAGGTCCTTGTACCAGAACAAACAACAAAACCACCATTATATGATGTGATGGGTGAACAATCGGAGACAATACCAAAAACTTTTATGAGTGAGGAAAACGAGGGGTATGATAGCTACAGACCCGATAGCGTTGTCTATGGAAGAAGTAAACGCCCCGTATAAGAATACTAGACAAGCAGTGAAAAGGAGACTAGATAGACATAGAGAAAAAGAAATTAAAAGACAAAAAAGAATTAGGGAAGGTTCATCAAGTGACGAAGATATCTCAGTTTTAGAAAGGTTATTAAGAAATCAGGATAAACAGATTAGGTTGGATATTGAACGAAAAAAAAATGGAAGCTAGTAACGTAAATACAGAAGAACAAGAAATGGATGAAAAATCAGACACTGATGAAAATAGTAGTATGAAGGAGGACATTATAAGTCCTCGTCATGAAAATGAAGACATTGATATAGAGATGGCACTTATAGAAAAAAATCTAGCATTACTGAGGAAGTGGAGGTATGGCAAATAGATTGGTAGGTAATTTTGCAGATAGCAGGAGAGAATTTTTTTTTTGATTTAAGGATGATTTAAAATGTGAGACCTATGTATTGAGGTTAGAAGACAAATCATTTTATACCACTGTGTTTGATGAAATACAGTAGCTGTAAATTACAGATGAATGTGGTAATTAGAGCAGGTTAGTAGATAGCCTAGTTAAGATTTGTTGTGTCTTTCTTTAGCGAGTAGACAATTGGTTATGAGTCCAAAAAAGTGACTCATAATAAGTAAATAGGTTTTAAATGAATATGATTTTTCGATGCATCATGTATATTATGTTATATTATTTTAATTAAGGTTAGGGGATATGGGTATCAATACATATTAATGAGCTCTATAGTAAATAGACTTTTTCGGGTGGTTCTCGCATTACGGGGATACCGTGGTTAACGGGATACATATTGTTTAGGTGCCATTTAATTTTAGGGTATGACTTTTTGTGTTTTCCTTCTTTTACGTGTAAATTATCGGTTCGTAAAAGTGACCGGTAATGTTGGGTGACATTAAGTAATTTTGTCTTGATTTAAATTGATGCGTAGACAGTCAAAATTTTTTGGACATGTTATGAGAAGAAATGGATTGGAGAACTTAGTGACAACTGGCAAGATCGAAGGGAGCAGACCAAGAGGAAGACCGAGAGGAAAATACCTGGATGGCTTGGCCACATGGCATGGACGAGACAGGAACACTGAGCTGATCCACGACACTGGTGATCGAGTGAAATGGCGAGTCATGACCGCCCACGCTTTCCGGCATGGCACATGATTGATTGATTGATTTATTATGTATATTATGTCGGGGATAAAACCATGTATGTCAATTTGGGGGGAAAGCGTTTTGTTTTGAAATGCTTGGTTTAATGACTCATAATTTGTAGTTTCAGTTATTTTTACTTGTTTAAAATCAGTATATTAAGTTGATGACTGTTAAGACTAGTTTAAAAAACTGTTATTATTTTGCTCTGAGTAAAGAGTTAGTTTAGATACTGGGCCTTATTGAATAAGTAATAGGATCCTTCGTTCAGATAATAATAAGCAAACGACTTTAGTCTATAAAGAGAGACATATTCGCATTGTTAGTAGTGGTAAATTTAGATAAACGTGGAGTGAGGGCCATGTTTGTAAGCTTAGTTTAACTGGGGGTGGCCAGAGATGGGGCTGTAGATATCAGCACATATCATAATGGTCCAGAACGAAATTATATACGTTCATAACAAATGAACGATGAATGCCAGAGATGTTTATAATAGGATGTGGGGGTTGTAATAGGTGCTGCGCTAGTCAGCGTTAATAGAAACACGTGGATTGAAGGCCATGTTTGGATTGTGGGGGAGATTGGTTGAACTCAAAAAGGGGACTGTGGTTGTCAGGATTAAACATATGTCAGCATAGTATTTGGGGAGTAAGTATGTTCATAGTAAATGAACATTGTCAATATTAATTAGGGACGCTGTGGTTACAGCATGAAATAAGTAGAAGTAGAAATTATGTTCATAATATATGAACAGTAAAGTTTTTTTTAACATGGATCGAAAGCCATGGATGTTTGGGAAGGTGTGTTATAAATAAAGGATACTGATATAGTATAGACAAGGGGGAAGGTACAGTCATAAAGTCATATTTTACTGGCTGTTGTTGGCAGCACAAATGATACAGGTCAGAGAGTAGAATAATAATTTTAATCTTGAGAGTATAAAGATGGAGTTTTAGATCGACGTAACTTTTAACAAGAATATTTAATATGAACAAAATTGAAGAACATATCATTTTCATGGATTATATGATTGGTTATTTTTTTTTTTTTGAAAACTTTATTTTATAAAGTTTTGTGAGTGCAAGGGAGGATAAATGTGACTACTTCTTACTATCTTCTTGGTGCGAAACAACCATTTCTCTGTCTATCCTGTGTTGTTTCGTTGATGTTCGCGAGAGTATGATATGTTGCATAACGCATGATAATCTTCAATTTTTGTTTATATACCAATGATTTCGATGGACATACGTGTAAGCGGTTTGCTTGGGAAGTGTATTATAAAGTAAGATGTTGTAATATAGAAGAAATAATAACGGTGTAATGTTGATGGTGAATGAAGAAGAAGTATAAGTTCACGGTAAATAATAGAAGAAGAGTAAGAATTGTTGGAGGTCATAGCGGTTGGCTATAAGACATAAGTAGTAAAGTACTGGAGTTGTAGGAGTACAAGGACTGTGGAGTAATGAATAAAAGTCAGTTCCAGGTTAGAGGTATATGATGTTTGTTGAGCCACGTTAAAGCTGTTTAAGGCATGTAGGCGGGTTGCTTGTGATTTTACAGAAACGAAGAAGAAGTAATGGTGAATAGCGCTTGGTTTATTTGGGGTAAGATGGGTAAGAATATAGATTTAGCAGGTAGTGGTCTTGAAGCATAACTCAGGGGTCGTAGATTTAGGTTGGGTGAGTTTGGAGTTAAGACTTTTCGGGGAAAAGTCTCGTTGAGGGTTTTTTTTTTTTTTTTTTTTTTTTTTTTTTTGCGTATCCTTTTACAGGACTTAGCTGTCAACAGCAGCATCTTTCAGCTGTCTGTTGATCTCTTGGCAAGATTACGCTCAGTGGTTTGCCATTGCTTTCTGAGCGGCCGGCTCAGTATCCGCAAGTCACGAGCGGGGGTCGAACCACCTCAGTTCTCGCTCCGCTGCGAGACTCTGCGTGATAAACGGGATTACAGAGAGAAAGTGTTGTAACCCCACAGCCAGAGAGACCGGCCTCGTTGAGGGTAGAGAGGAAATATAACAGAGTGACTCTGTAGAGGGTTTAGGTGTCGTGCAAAGGGGAAAAGGGTTTAGTAGCTGATGCACGCGTGAGGACCCGGTAGTTAAGTAACTAGGGACGCTCACGCGCTGACGTGGAGGCAGGGAATGTATTAGTTACCACCAAGATCTCAGGCCAGTAGGACGTGAGTCTACATCTATGCAATATGCTACGTTTTTGATATGAACATGTCTCCTGCAATAAACTCAGACAGTATCTACTGCTTGGCCTCTGCGTTCCTTCAGTCGCATTCGTGTTCCGTTGCTCTGTTATAGAGCAAACGCCGTCATGTCTGAGTGGCTCGCGACAGAATTCGTCGAAATTCAACAGACAGCATTAAAACTGACAAGTGACTCGCTAAACACACCTGCCGATCTCAGCACGCTAGTGTCTGCCATAAAAGCAACACAGCCTACAGCGGTCACGCTATTGTCAGACGAAACCATAAAATCAACACAGCCTGCAGCGGCAGTCGTCACAGCATCAGGCGATAGTAACAGCATACTCGAACATCCCACGACCCAACACAGCAGCAACTCGAACGCAGCTTCTTCTGACCAACCAGTATTGCTAGCCATAGAATACCCGATGAGGCGACTAGGGGACAGTACACAACCAAATTAACACAATTCAAACCAAACAGAGGTTGCACCATCGATAGTAGATGACAGCCCTGCTACAAATCAATACTCGTGCGGTTGTGATCAGCACATTGAAAAGTTAGAGGCACGTTTGAAGGTACTTCTAGACGCCGCCTCTGACAACACAGACAAGATCGCCAGGATCACTGATGACTATATCACCCTCAAGTGAGAGGTCGCTCTCCTGAGAGAGGAAAATGATATTCTGAAACACACTATTGAGACTTTACAACGCGCGCCCACTATTGATCAGGCAGCACAGACTAACAGCTTCGAAGGAACACAACCATCACTGGGAGCGCCAAATATACAGCCAACGAATACGCATTAACAAACAGGCAACGTCATTCAACAGGTCTCGACATTTCCCATCGAAGTAAAAGTCAGCAATCGATTTGAAGTACCAAAAGAGCAATTGGTAAACGACAGCCAGTACGACGTGACATTGCTGACAGAAACACGCATATTCAAGAAACTGCTGGTAACTTGCAAGAAGGCAGCCCACAGCCGGATAATTATCACTGGCAGAAACAACGTGCAAGACGTACCAGAAGCCAGTACATACAGAGACTACCAACTGACTGCACCCACGTGATAATTGACGACTCCTTGATGAAAGGCATATATAGTGATCATATGTCCTCATCACACGCCGATATAACTACAACAATTCCACTTCCAGGTGCAGGGGTAGACAGTCTAACAGACAGTATACGTAGAATGGAAATTTATGAAAATGTTAAGAGAATTACAATACATATAGGAATTAATGATACTATGAGAAACCACAATCTCACCATTTCTCAGTTAAGAAAACTACTAGACTTATTACACCATAATTTTCCAAATTCTAATGTTTTTTTCTCTTCCATCATACCACCAAGTTATGGCTCCGAACGTCGACTAGCCGACATAAACAACAACACCCTAGAGAAATTATGTAATCAGTATAATGTACACTTCATCAACAACACACCATTTTTTACAACGCAAAGAGGCGCGCCAAAGAAACGACTGTACAGTGACCAGATCCACACATCCACTTTAGGTAGTAGCTGCCTGACAAAAAATATTAAATATCTAGAGAGGGCACAAAACACACAAATACGACGAACATTGATTACTGAAGCCAGTCGAAATACCCCCATCACCCCAGATAAACGTCTGCTGGCGTCTGACCCCCGAACTTCTGCCATTCAAGGTGCACACATGCTACCAAGAATAAATCAACATCTCCTTCTTACCCCCACCCTCACACGTGAGGGCAATATCTACCAGGAAGATTTCTCTAACCTCACTTCCAACGAACCCTCGTTGCAAGCTGTGGTACACACGCACGGCAGTAATACCACTTTGACATACCACGCTCAAGATAGCTATGGGCTCCAAAACAGACAACAAGAGGCGCGGCATTACCAAGTTCGCGCCAGCAATGAGCGACAAAGCAGACAACAACAGGTTCCGCATCACCAAGTTCACACCAGCAATGAGCGACCAAGCAGACAACAACAGGTTCCGCATCATTGGAGTCCAGAACTTCTATACCTGATGCAAATTAGTCCGGCCGCACTGAATCAAGCCCTCATGGTGTCTCTACAATACAGACCTGTGAGATAGGATATGTATTAAAAACGGAACCCTATATGCATTGATACCAGCAACAGAGCTTCCTCCTTGAACTTTGATTGCTTACTGTTTAACGTTTTATGTCCCGTGTGGGATACTCCGCTTTAAACAGAGACATTGACTTGTATAGTCGTTTATTCATTCTTTTGGATAACAGTTGGTTACTTAGCTTGTGAAGTAGTTTTTTCAGGTTAATTATTTGTTTTATGTTCTTTAATTCGTATTGTTCCGTGTTTGCATTATATTCGTTGGTATAATTAGTTATATCGTTATAATATTGTCATTTACATATCGATTTGTATTACTGATATTTGTAAGTTAATGTAATTGTGATTTCTTATGATCTTGTATTGTTGCTTAACTTTGACTAATTTACGCTTACTTCATGGGTGAAATGTCTGAGAAGTGGCAACATTGGCTAAACAACTCCGGAATACGCCTTGGACATTTAAACAATTGCAACTTATTTAACAAGCTGCCAGAGTTATCTTCTATTCTTAATAAAAAAAAATCATTTATTCGGCCTTAGTGAGCGTAGACTAAATGAAAACATTTCAGATGAGGACATCTCTATTAAAGGGTACACAGTTTTTCGAAGGAAACAAGAGAAAGACATAGTAGCCTATGTTTCTAATTTACTAAATGTTCACCGTAGGCTAGACTTTGAAACTTGCAAAATAGAATGTATATGGTTAGAGCTAAAACTTTAAAACCGCACACCCCTGATAATTGGCTACCTCTTTCGAAATTTCAGTGCTGGACACGTCTGGTACGAAAACTTCACAACCATGATGGATGTGGTTTTCGCTTCCGGGAAGGAAATTATGCTACTCGGAGACTTTAACATTGACACCAACAAATCCAACATAATATGGGGAAATATAATTGCATCATACAATTTCCAACAAATAGTACAACAAGCTACTAGAGTAACAAAGTCATCTTCAACAGTCATAGATCACATTTATGTAACTTGCTCAGACAACATCATAGAATGCACCGTACCCAATTGTGCAATGAGCGATCACTACCCAACACGCTGCACGTGGTCTAAAAAAGGAATTAAAATTCCTAAACATAAACACATAAGTGTAAAATATAGAAGTTACAAAAATTTCAACCAAAACGCATTTTTACAGGACTTGCTCAGTTTACCTCTAGACAATGTCTATCAACCTCCTGACCCGGATGATGCTCTGGAATTCTGGATAATAACCTTTATTGATGTATTTGACAGACATGTGCCAATCAAGGAAGTTCGAGTCAAACGCCACGTCAAACCACCTTGGATCACCCAGGAAATACTTGAAACAATGAGAGAAAGAGATAAAGCGCATAAAAAGCGGGATCTCAGCACATACCGTACTCTTAGAAACAAAGTTCAATATACGATACGACGGGAAAAGAAAAATTACTTTAAGAACTTAGTAATGGATAAAACAAAAAGTAAGGATATATGGAAGGCGATTAACTCTTTGACAAACAAGTATAACTTCCGAAATTCTTTACCATCAAATTATATTACATGCGACCAATTCAGTAATTTTTTTCAATCTGACATAGACTAGTTGAAGGCTTCAATACCTAATTCTCCTTGTAACTTATCTTTACTGACATCGTTTTGCGAGAGCTGATGCTACTGTGATATTCTTTCCGACATACCGCTAATGACAATCACCGAAGTATTCACTTACCTCAGTAACCTAAAAAACACAACCTAATCTGGGTTAGATGGAATCAGCAACCGGATTCTCCGTTGTGCTGCGCAAGTCATCTGTATATCACTAACCTATGTATATAATCCGTGTCTCACCAAAGGCCACTTTCCATCAGCTCTCAAAATCGCCAAAGTGTACCCTCTTCTTAAATCTGGTTCATTGGACAACGGTCTCCCGAACAATTACAGACCCATTTCCTTACTATCATCACTATCTAAACCACTAGAAAAACACATCCATAAAGTAACATTACAGTGTTTAGTTCGCAACAAGCTTATTGTTGGCAGTCAATCAGTATTTCGACCAAAATATTCTTGCCATACGGCCCTAACAAAAATGATAGAAAATTGGCACCAGAATATAAACAACAACAGTCTATGTGGAACTTTGTTTATTGATTTCAGTAAAGCATTTGATATGATAGACCATGTTATTTTAATTTTAAAAAATGGAGATAATGAAAATTGGCCCTAATGTAGTCACTCTAATAACATCTTTTCTATCTAACAGAAAGCAAGTAGTATCACATAATAAGTCTCTGTCTCAAACCATTACCTTCAATATTGGAGTACCACAAGGCTCTATTCTTGGCCCTCTATTATTTGCCATATATATTAACGATCTACCTTTGCATCTTTCGTCGTCCTGCGATCTATTTGCAGACAACTGTACAGTGTATTCAAACGCTGAAAACTGTATTTTGCTGGAGTCGTCTTTGCAACAAGAATTAAATAATGTAGTTAGGTGGGGCTATGCAAATCGTATGCAAATTAACATCACTAAAACAAAATCAATGTTATTAACAACCAGACAACGTCTTCAAACTCTAAACTCACACACATCATTTCAACTTCACATCGATAACATGCCAGTAGAAAGTGTAATTGAGTACAAAACACTAGGCCTAATCATTGATAAAAACCTAACCTTTAATTCCCACGTTCAAGCGCTCACTAAACAAACAGCGAAAAAAGTCTACCAACTCGCCAAAATCAAAAATTTCCTTGATGAGGACACAAGGAAACTATTCTATACTTCTCATATACAGACACATTTTGACTACTGCTCTACAATCTGGGACGGTTGTTCTAATACAAGCACCAAGCGACTTTACTCACTCCAGAAACGGGCCATGAGTCTAATTTATAGCAAACATTTATCTGACAATCCTAGCCTGCATAAACGCCTTCAGTTACTACCACTCCGCAAACGCCTGCTTTTCAATAAGGCTAAACTAATTCACAAAATACTACATCGGAATGCCCCAAATTACCTTTGGCCATTGTTTAAATATAATGCTAGACACAGTAAACGATTAAATATATTACACATTCCAAAGCCTAGGATTGACTTATTCAAAACAAGCTTAACGTATTCTGCAGCTCAGCTGTGGAACAATTTTCCACTAGAAATCAAAGACATCACCAATCCCTATACATACAATCGCAAATTATTCTAACACTATCTCAGTACGGATTATTTTCCCCCTTAATAATACAAATAATAATAATAATAACAAACCCCTAGTATAACAGCCAGTCCCATTTTGGTAGGCCAGTATATTCCACATGGCTAATAACAAGTGTCACACCATTAGCTAATATTACTAAGTAGTATAGTATTGATGTTCGCATTTTGCCCATGCCTTTATAATGCATATCTTTTATATTGTTGCTGTTCTCCGATAGCCTTGAATGACGTGTGAATGAAATAATGTATGAAAGAGAGTGATAGAAGGGCAGAATGTTAGACGGGCCTGCGTGCCCAATTCTTAACCCTTTGAAAATAAAGTTCTATCTATCTATCTATCTATCTATCTATCTATCTATCTATCTATCTATCTATCTATCTATCTATCTATCTATCTATCTATCTATCTATCTATCTATCTATCTATCTATCTATCTATCTATCTATCTATCTATCTATCTATCTATCTATCTATCTATCTATCTATCTATCTATCTATCTATCTATCTATCTATCTATCTATCTATCTATCTATCTATCTATCTATCTATCTATCTATCTATCTATCTACCTATCTATCTATCTATCTATCTATTGTGGGTGGGCGGGGTGGGATTGTGTGGGTGGGTGCGGGATTTGTGTGTGGGTATGTGCGGGATGCATGGGTTGGTGGGGGGATGTGTGTGTGGGTGGGAATGTGTGTTTGGCTAGGTGGTTGTGGGTGAATGGGTGGAGGAGGATATGTGGGTGGATGATTGTTGGTGGGTTATGGGATGGGTTGGGGATATATGTGTGGGTGGGGAGATGTGGATGAGGGGGATATGTGGTGGGTGGGAGATGTGTGCAGGTGGGGGTGGTTGTGGGTTTGGGGATGTGTGTGTGGGTGAGGGATGTGTATGGGTGTGGGATGTCTGGGTAGATGGGTGGGGAGTGTGTGTGTGGGTGTGTGGGTGAGAGATGTGTGGGTGAATGTGTGTGGGGTGTGGGGGATGTGTGTGGGTTGGGGAAGGGGTGCGTGATGGGTGTGGGTGATGGATTTGGGGATGTGTGTGTAGGTGGGGGATATGTCTGGTTGGGTGGGGGTGTGTGTGGCAAGATGAAGGATGTATGTGTGGGTAGTGAGGGTGATTGTAGTTGGGGGATGTCTGGAAGGGTAGGAGATGTATGGGGAGATATGTGTGGGTGATTGGTGTGTCTTTTGGATGTGTGTGGGTGTGGTGTTGTGTGGGAGGGGAGATGGGTGTGGATAAAGGATGTGTGTGTTGGTGGGTGGGGTGTGGTTGGTTGTGCGGGTGGGTGAAGGATGTGTGTGAGGGTGGGGATGTGTGTTTAGATGGGTGGTTGGGGTGTGTGAGTGTGGGTGAGTAGATAGGATATGTATGTGTTGATGAGTGGGTGAGGGATGTGTGGGTGTTAGTAGTTGAGGGATATGTACGTGTGTCTAGGGATGTGTGAGGGAATGAGTGTATGGGTGGGGTATGTGTATGTGGGTTGTGTGTGCGTGGATGGGAGGTGTGTGTTTGTGAATGGCGGATGTGTTGTGGGTGGGGATGTGTGTGAGGGATGTGTGTATGGGTGGGGAGATTGTCTGTGGGTGGGGATGTGTGTGTATATGGGTAGGGGTGTGTGGTTAAGGGATGTGTGGCTGGAGAATGGGTGGGTGGAGGATGTGTGGTTGGGTAGAGGATGTGTGGGTGGGTGATTGTATATGGGTAAGGGTGTGTGGTTAAGGGATGTTTGGTTGGGGGATGGGTGGGTAGAGGATGTGTGGGTGTGTAGAGGATATGTGGGTGGGTGAGTGTGTGTAGGTTAGGAGGTGGTGGGGGTTGTTTGTATGGGTAGGCTCGGGATCTGTGAGTGAGCTGGGGGAGATAAGAGATTATGTGGATGGGTGCGAAATTTGTGTGTGGGTAGGTGCGGGGTATGTGAGCTGGAGGGGAGATGTGTGCGTCCGTGGGGGATGTGTGGCTGAGGAATGTGTGTTTGGCTGGGTGGTTGGAGGTGTGTGGGTGGAGGAGGATATGTGGGTGGGTGATTGTTGGTGGGTAGGGACGGGTAGAGGATATGTGAGTGGATGGGGAGATGTGTGTAGGTGGGGGGATATGAGTGGGTGGGGTATGTGTGGATTGGGGAATGTATGTGTGCTTGGGGTGTTGGTGGATGGGATGTGTGGTGTGTGGGAGGCATGTGTAGGTGATGAGATGTGTAGGTGTAGGGATGTGGTGGATGGGTGGGGGAATGTATGTGTGTCTGGGTTGTGTGTGTGGTTGGGTGGGGGTGTTGGAGAGAATGGGGGATGTGTGGGTGGGTAGTGGATGTGTCTCATAACATAGTAATATGCATTGTTTATGTTTAAAAAATTCATTTGACAATGTTGTTTTCCTATGCATGCACTTTTGATGAAAGAAAGATGAGTGATTGGAAGGGCCGAATGTAAGACGGGCCTACGTGCCCAATTTGTTACCCTTTGAAAATAAAATTCGTTCGTTCGTTCGTTTGTTCGTTCGTTCGTTCGTACGATCTATCTATCTATCTATCTATCTATCTATCTATCTATCTATCTATCTATCTATCTGTCTGTCTGTCTGTCTGTCTGCCTGCCTGCCTGCCTGCCTGCCTGCCTGCCTGCCTGCCTGCCTGCCTGCCTGCCTGCCTGCCTGCCTGCCTGCCTGCCTGTCTGTCTGTCTGTCTGTCTGTCTGTCTGTCTGTCTGTCTGTGTCTGCCTCTCTGTCTTTCTATCTTTCCCGTTCCCGTTGCGGGAAAAATGGGTTCGAAAATTTTCACGAATCTAAAATAGATCCATTATTTTTATGAAAACTTTGAAAATGCCTTAAAGATTTTATCATTATATTATAACGCATATTCTTGTAGATAACTGTAGATAAACATTTTATATAACTTTGAGAAAAATGCAACAATTATTTAAATTACATAATATAGCAATGCTACTAAAAGTTATGTCCCTTGATATAACTAATCTTAAGTTAAGTCCCCTTGCTATATATTAATAATAATGTAATTAAAAAAATAAATTGTATTACGTAAATAACTGTTTGTAAACTAACAAACTATGCCAGTTTGCTGCACGGGAATGAGAAGAACGTCTGTAGAAAATTGTATCTCAATCTGATTGACCTTTCGCGAACGCATAAAGGACATACACACATACATTGTCTTATATATATATATATATATATATATATATATATATATATATATATATATATATATATATATATATATATATAATCCACATTCGAACCTTGCGGTCCTGACAGCCGATAGTTTGTGCTTCAAAAAGACATAATAACTACTACCCATGGCTGCAATGTGTGTGAATGATAAGGCCAATTCGCGCTGTAAATGTTCGTCCACAGTGGCTGCATGCACCAAAAAAAGATGTCCTTTTGTATTCTACTATCATCCATCCTCCTAAGATGTCCTATCCATCTAAGTCTATGAAGACTGAGCATGGAATAAACCGTCACACATCCTGATCTTTCCAATACTTCAGTATTTTTGATTGTATCTTGCCACTTAATACCAAGTATTCTTCACAGATACAGCGTATGAAAGCTGTTTGAACGTTTCTCTTGATGTGAGTAAGTTGTCCAGGTTTTACTGCCATAAAGAAGAATACTAAGGACACAAACTTGATAGACGAGGACTTTTGTTTTGGCAGTAAGCTTCCTGTTCTCCCACTCTCTTTTTCTTAACCTGTTCATTGTTGTTGCTGCCTTACCAATCCTGATGTTGATTTCCTGATCTAGGGATAATTTGGTCTACTGTCTCTAGTTCGGCATCGTCAATGAAGATTGATGGTACCCCATGTGCACCTTGTGACATAATCTGTGTCTTCTTTTTGCTAATTGTTAAACCAAATTCAGAACAAGCATTGGAGAAAGCAGACAATAAACGTTGGAATTGTTTCTCAAAGTGGGTAGTAACTGCAACATCATCTGCAAAAAGCAACTCTCTGATCAGTACCCTCCTAATTTTGGTCTTGACCTTTAATCTCTGAGCATTGTAGAGGCCGCCATCTGAGCGTGAGTGAATGCACATACCACCATCCTGATCACGAAAGACATATTTCAGCAGAAGTGTAAAGTTCATTCCAAAGAGGGTGGGAGCTAGTACTCAACCTTGCTTAACTCCACTCCTGATTTCAAACTCTTCTGAAGTTGCACCATCAAACTTGATTGTACCCTTCATGCCTGTGTGGAACGATTCCACAATGGACAGAAGAGTTGGTGGGCAGCCAATTTTCTTTAGTGCCTTGTACAGACCCTCACGACTGACCAAATCAAATGCCTCTTTGAGGTCGATGAAGGCAACAAACAATGGTTGATTCTGTTCACGCCAATCTTCTTGCATTTGTCGCAATGAGCATATCATATCAATGGTAGACCGATTTTCTCGAAAGCCACACTGTGATTCGGGGTAGACTTGATCTCCTAGGACTTGAAGAATGCGCAGAAAAATTCTTGCAAATACTTTTCCATCAATACACAGAAGTGAGATACCCCTATAGTTGTTGCAGTCGCTCCGATCGCCCTATTTCTTGTGCAGTGTTATACTGCTTGAATCTTTGAATTCCTGTGGGACGTGTCCTTCTCACCAGCATAGCTCTATTAGCTTTTGGATCTGTAGAGTGAGTGTGTCTTGCCCACTCCGGATAACCTCTATTGGAATGCCATCCTTACCCGGAGCCTTGCCAGATGCAAGTTCATTTATAGCACACTTAACATCTGTTATGGTAGGAAGTGTGTCCAGGTGGTCAAGAGTTGGTAGGGCCTCTATGGCGTTGAGGGCATCATCCGCTAGTTTGGTCTCACTTGAGTAAAGCTCCAAATAGTGCTCTACCATCTATCCATCTGCTGTATCTTATCATGACTTCTTTTGATCATTGGACCACAGACTTTCTTTATCCCTGCATACATGCTTCTGATGTTTCCCTTATCACCTGCATTTTGATTGGTCTCACATAATTTGATCCAATATTCATTTGCATACTACCTGGCAGCTTTTTGCACATCCTTCCTAGCTTCAGCTCACTCAGAGTGTTACGCGTTGATTTTTCCTTGTTTCTAAAGAGAGCTATCTTCTTCTTATCAATCAAAGGCTGCAGAGTCTCGCTGTTTGCCGAAAACCTGTTCTGCCTCTTATGATACACAGTGAGTGTTATTAATATTAATCCTGGGGCTAGATTTGTGTTTAGCTGTGTAGATTCTCTTTGGTCTCAGTCTAACCCTTGCAACAACCAAAGAATGATCCGTATCACAGTCAGCACTGTGGTAACTTCGAGTCAATGTTGTATGGTTCAGATGTTGTCTCCGTGAGATGATGAAGTCCAGCTGGTGCCCATGGCCGGTCTGGGATGTTTCCATGTGACCTTATGCAGCTCTTTTGTTTTAAAAAAGGAATTTGTAATGCAAAGGTCATTTCTAGTGCAATGCTCCAGCAGCCTTTGCCCATTTTCATTAATGCGACCGATGTTGTATTTTCCGAGGCACACTGGCCATAAACTCGAGTCCTTGCTCACACGAGCATTGAAATCACCGAGCACATAAATTTAGTCGGAGTTTGGAACTGCCTTGATCACGGATTCTAACTCCTCAAAGAACGAATCCTTCACATCATCAGAGGAATCAAGTGTCAGTGCATATGCAGTAATAATTGTGGCAAAACCACAAGAGGTTGCGAAGCGTAGGAATAATAGTCTTTCATTACCTCCTGCTGGAATTTTAATCATTCCCATTAGCGAATTCGTCACTGCATCAATCACAGCCGTTTTTCTCACATCGTCCTTATTGGTAAAGTCAGTTGAAAATCATGGACACATGGTTCTTATATTCCAGGTTGCAAGTCGTAGTTTGAGGTTTCTAGTTTTCTATTTATTAGTACCTGGTACACTGGTTTTACAGCCTGTGATGCAGGTTTTGTCCTATCCCCAAGCACCCACTGAAGCACGCAGGCTGCGGCGGATTAGCACCCAATTGGCCGGGGGCTGCCCAATTTGAGGCGGGTGGTAGCTGATCAGTTACACCAGTAGGTGATACCCAACGTCAGAGGCAACGTGTGGCGCCTCATGTCTACGCCAAATGACAGGGATTTATAACCGTAACAGTTGCCTCTCTCTTTGATTTCGAGACGGGTTAAGACCAGAGATGGAGTTATTGCCTGGGCAATATAGCACAAAGCCTGGGCTAAAATATAGAGACCATGTGTTCCCCATGCAATATGATCCCTCTCTCGGCCTGCCTAGTTCACTCCAGAGGAAAGGTAACACCTATACATCTGGAACAAGACAAGCTGCAGACTGAATAATCCATAAGAATATTAAATGATCATCACTTGATTATGACACGGAAAATCGCCATTTTTCCGCCATGGAAATTACGGCGTCATAGCACGCGATCTTAATGATTTCAGTTTGGGATGTAAACGCCGATGTAAATAGTCGAAAATTACACTGTACGCGTAACAATTTATGCTCTATTGAATTATTCATACTAGATCAATTCATAATGTCTATATAAAACGAAATTTACGAGTCAACTTTTGTCTTAAAAAGACAGTCTCTTCATCTCCGTAAGAAGAAAAATTTTAGAAGCCAAGATGTATACATTCGTAGACAATGGAGGGAACTATAATACTCGGTAATCGGTTTCTGTTTTAATGCGATCTTGAAATAATCGGGGAATTTAACGTCACGAGTGCTCTACACCTCCTTAAATCGGAAGACACAAAAACAAAACATCGACAGTTTCTGCAAACAAATTCTCCGGTAAAATACGGCAAAACTAAAACGTAGTGCCTACTCTTTAGTATTGGTGCCATTTGTACAAAGAGTAAGTTCGCCTTATTGCATATATTTTCGATCACGCCTTCTGATTTGTCATTTGATGATATTATACTTCCTAGATACTTGAAGCACTTTACTTGTTTCAGGGGGTGTTTGTTTGGGTGAATCGTTGTTGTTGTTGTTTTTATTATTTTGGTTATAGTCATTGTGTATAGTCATTATAGTAATTACCTCTCTTTTGTTTGTGCTAATTTTCACTATATGTTCCTTACAAACTTCGTTTTGACTACTCATAGTTAGTTGCATATCCTTTACATGACGTTGCAGTCAACACCAGAATTTGTTGTTGTGATATTTTGGCATATTTACCTTCAGTAGTTTGCCATTGACGGTCTCCCTGGCCTAGGAGTTAAGGACGGTTTTCGTAATCCCGTATACTCTCGTACGAAACACAGCTGCACGAGATTCGGCAGTGGATCGCGTCGCGTTGGGTACTTGCGGAGTTGTGTGAGCCGGTCGTTCAGAAATCCATGGCAAACTACTGAACGTAAGGCTTGCCAAGACATCAACTGCAGCTGAAACATGCTGGTGTTGACTTGATGTCCTGTAACAGATATGCGAAGAAAAAACAAGTTTGTCATTGCTTTCTGAACGACCGGCACCCATACTATTTCGTAAAAATCCAATGTACGCGGTCTGTTGCCAAATCGCGCGCAGCTGTGTTTCAAACGCGGGTATGCGGGATCACGAACTGCGTCCGTAACACCTTCGCTACGGAGCCGGCAGACTATTCATGTGGTCTTGTAATTCTCATTCTTATTTTGCTATTTGTGCTTGATCGTCCGCAAATAGATGTTCTCAAATGGTGTAATTTGCCGATAATTCTTCTTCTGTGTGTGTTTTTTTTTTTTTCGTCATGCGGTGTTCTTGTGGTCTCTGTTTGGCTGGTTTCTTTACATATGATGTCTATATATGTTATGAACCAGAGAGGGGACAGGACACAACCTTGTGGTACTCCGAATCTTATGATGGAGTGTTCTGAGTGTCCTCCAGTTGTTTTCACTATGGATTCCCTGTTGTCGTATAAGTTTCTACATAGGTTTGTTAGATGTGCACTCACTCCATATCGTTTTAAGGATTTCCCACAGCTTGTTTCTATCTACTATATCTAATGCCTTTTCTTGGTGGACAAAGGCTAACTAGAGTGTTTCATTAAATTCGATTGATTTTTCCATATGTTTTCTAAGAGCAAACATGACTTATATGCATCCTTTGTATTTTCTAAATCCAAGCTATGTTTCGCTTAGATGGGGTTCAATGGGGCTAATCTGATGGCTTCTCCAATTTCTTCTTTCAGTATGTCTGATTCTAGTTCTCCAATGGCATTTATGTCAGTTTTCCGAGTTCCTGTGGCATCTGATGGAATGTTGAGAAGTTGTTCGAAATATTGCATCCATCTTTTTTAAGGATTTGTTTTTGCCTGTCGCGAAAAATAAACTTGATAGTTTCGATCGATGACAAACAAGACCCGTCAGCAAAAAAAAAGGCAACCCTTTGATGTGTATAGACTGAGGAATAAAATAAGTCGCGTCAAAATGTCTAACCCCGGTCGGCATTTTGTTAACAAGTTGTTGTTCGAGAAACGTACAACGGCGTCATCCGTCTGCAAGGCGGGAGCCGGCCTTTGAAGTGATAGACGGAATGTCTGGCCAGAAGTCGGATGGAGTCTTGTGATGTGGAGAAGATCTCTAGATCACAGACAGGAAACAATTTCCCAGATGAAAGGGGACACCAGACAGAGGTTCACATTGAGTTGGGAAAAATACAGAGAAAAACAACTTCTCGACGCCTCAGCGTCTAGACAAATTGGTGACGTCACTCAAAGCCGATATAAAGGCCATTGAAGTAAACAAGTTGCGTTAGTCGACCAAGATTTCTGAAGTGTTAAGGATCGGTGCAGTTTCCGAGTTGTGTTCAATGACAGAAACTATAGTGTCAAATTGTTGATATTTATCGGCGGACATAGATCCAGTCTGTGATTGCATAGTTTCGATTAGAAACCGGAATAGGCATATGGTAGGCTATTAATCATATCTAACTTAGAGTATCATTAGGAATAGAGTACAGTACTGTGCGGTGATATAATGTATTATAGGTGTGGTGATACAATGTATTATAGGTACGGTGATAGAATGTTCTATAAGAAGTGCTAGAAAGTATTATAGGAGCTTCGGCACTAGTGTCCTATTGTATGGCTTTAACTAGCTTGTGTGATATATCATTTTACTCGGGGAGTTAAGGACAATGTAGTGGGATAATAATTAGAGAGATTGAGGATGGTTGGGAGGGATGAGGGGAATGTGAAAAGGTAGGATCTTCCAGTAGGGCCTCTGCTGGGTTTCTGTCCGTTCCTTTATTCTTTCCTGGTGTTGCCATGTCTAAGACCATGTGATGAGCTATTTGGCCGTATGACAGAGATCGGATCTCTGTTATAGATCTGAGTGCTGCTATTGGCCTACACTCGCCTAATTACGGTCAGGATTGAGTTGCCCTCACCATGATGTTCTCTACTCAACAGGTTCCCCTTGAGTGTTCCACTTGAGTGTGAGATGATTTATTACAAAGAAGCAGTTTCAAAGTTTTATACAATGATGGCTCACGGAATGAAGACCGAGATTACTGAGAGGCTTTTACACGGGGCTCAGAACTTAGTTGGTCTGCAGAAACCTGGCTTCTGCTGAGCCGGACTTAATGAACATAAGTGTTGTGTTTAATGAGTGATAAGCTTCATCACCGAAGATTAATAACTCATATACCAAGGATATATATATATATATATATATATATATATATATATATATATATATATATATATATATATATATATATATACATCTACCTAAAAAATAAAAACATTAATAAGTTGGGTTTTTTTTTTAAAGGGTGAAAATTTTATAATCAGAGACTTATAAACAGTAGATATTCCCCAAGTGACATTTCAGTTAATTGAAAGATTATCAGTTCAACAAACATTATGAAACAGAGTAACTTCACCTTGTGGTCAGAGTGAAGACCAAGATCGAACAGTGTCTATCTGATGACCAGCATCCTGTTTGTTCGAGTGATTGGAGAATGTTGTCACGTGGACGGAGAAACATCTTCTGGGTTAGGTTCACGGTCCCGAATACATGGTGCTGTTGTATGCTCAGCACAGTGATGTGACAAACTTTGCTCCTGATTCACTGGTCTGATTCTACATACACATTAGAATATTCGACACACATTCTACACATTACACACACACACCTCCCATACACATACTCTTTGCTTTAATAAATTATTTGTGGTATTTATTTGTTAAAGCTAGAGTTGTTGAGTATGTTGTGTTGGGGAAGAATGAGAGGGGGCATGATCCAGGGGTGAGTGAGAGTATGAAAGAAGTGTCTACAGACTGAGGGAGTTGTGTGGACGGATTCTGGTGGTTTCTCTAGGACAATAATATTGGGTTAATAAAATTGTGGGTGTTGATTCCCCTCACTCCAGGGACGACACTAAAAGTAATCGATAATTACTCACGACATTGCCCACTAATTGGTTCTCCGTTTTCGCTGTTAATTATTTAAGATGGGTCAAAGGGTTCTCCTCTGGTTTTCATTGCACTGATCTTTTTGCATATGTTTCTAGATGCCTCCTTGTAGTTTTTATTTAGAGTTTCTCCATATTCCCCCCAGTCTTTTTGTTTTTCTCTCTTTACTATTCTATTCACATGTCTTCTTGTTATTCTATATTATATGTAATCGCATTCCTGTTTGCTATTCGACCATTTTTTATAGTTTTCCTTTTTGTCTTTTACAGCTTTCTTTACCCCTGCGTTTCATCGGCTTATTTTATGTATCCGTATTTTGCGTTTTTTTTCGTGGTTCCAAGTGTTATTTTTGCAGTATTAAAATGCTTAATTTGAACATCCCCCATTCTTCTTCCACTGTTTTTCTTTCTTTAGGTAATTCTACAAAAATTTCAGTTAGTTCTTTCTTATAATTTTTCCTCACTGCCTCGTCTTTGAAGTTTGTTTGTTTGTTTGTTTGTTACGTTTATTGATTCGCATGGCATGCATTTTCCTGGTCTTTACTTTCTTCTTCTGTTGGTTCTTATTGTGGCAACAACAGCTTTGTCGTCTGTGTTTATACTTAAGTTGGGCACTGCCCTTGCATCTAATATATTTCTCTTTCTATTACTTCTTGTTAATATAACATCAATTTGACTTTTGGTATCTAGATTGTTCCATTTATACCAAGTGTATATTTGTGAGTCTTTGTGTTTATAGTATGTGTTTGTTATATAGAGGTCGTGTTGGCTGCATAGTTGTATCAGCAGGCTTGTCCATGGGAATTGGAATCCCATGGGAAACGTCCCATGGGATGGGATGGGACGGGACAGAAAACATTTGTATTTCCCATGGGACACATGGGACAGTAGCCATGTCATAGCAACTTTTAAAAAAAAAAAACGTTTAAAGCCTTTTATCTTTCCTTTCTCTTTATATACTTGTATCAATTCTTTATCTCGTGGTGGGACACCGGATAAATTAATAAATGCGCTCATGCGTTCATATTACCAACGTTTCAAGGCTAATTAAAAAAATTACTCGCATTGCTTTAATGAGGATGATGAAGAATTCTTAAACCACATTTTGAATATTGTTCAGATTAAAGGAATGCTGTACATGCATGAGAAATTCAAAATTCTTTTGACAAACTAGATAGAAATTGATGGTGCTACATCTCATTTAATTTTGCTGTTATACTTCCTCCTAGACTATCAGTTATACAAAGTTATTGTTGATATTGATGAAGAAACGTCCAGCAGCATGGTGAATAAATATTGTCAGAACTTTCAGAAAATTATTGGAGAAAAACTTTGGCCATATTGCGGCAGTTCTTTGGCAGTTACTGCAGCATTCCTTACAGGAGTTGACATTAAAGCCAAAATAGAAGACATGGTCAAGTCAGTTGTTACTAAGAAGAAAGGTAATGTGGACACCAATAAATGGGCCAATGATTGGATCGCTTTTTCTAAGTCTGTTGTTCCAACTGTTATTTCATTCATCAAAGATTTAAATCTGTCTTCTGAATCATCTGCTGTAAAAAGCCGAAAAGTGATTTTGACTTATGTTTTGATCCTCCACCAAACAAAACACTTAAGTTTGATTACCCCAGAAACAAATGCCTTGAGGATGAAGTCACCATGTTTCAAAAATTACGGCAACCAACTTCACAACCATTAAAGTATTGGAAAAGTGAAGAAGGTTTCCACTGCTAACAGCAAGCGCGAAAATTGTTTTAGCTATACCAGTGGCTTCAGCGGCAGTAGAGCGCTTATTTAGTGCAGCTGGATTCTTGTTGAGTAAGTTACGAAAACGGATGTTACCAGCTCTCGTTATAAACTCTGTGTATATCAGATTTGCATGTAAGATGAAAATTGTGAAAATGGTTAATGGGTTACCTGGATTAACTGAATTGTTAGAAACAGTCGATCAGCAGGAAATTGATAATCTGCTGAATGAACAGAGTGACTCAGAAACAGAATGAGAGTGTCAGAATGAACTGAATTGTCATATTTAGATTAAACTTTGTTTTACTAAAATACTATTGAATATTAAAATTAATAAATTCTGTTGTCTTACGTGTCTCTTTGTACATGTAGTCCTATTTAGTAGACACTAACCCTAAACTTTCATAAATTTCGTAATTTTATTTGAACTGTATTCCATATTAGTATTATCATGGGAATCCCATGGGATGGGACAGGCAAAATTACAGTGGGATGGGATGGGAATGGGACTGAAAAGTGTGTCCCATGGACACGCCTGTGTATCAGTCTATTTCCATTATCATTTCTTTCATTACGTTGGTCTCCAAATTCTCCAAGATGATTTTCTATGCTCGATCTGTCTTGCATTGAAGTCTCCCATAACTATGATGTTGTCCTGCTTCTCTATTTTATTGAGCGCGTCATGAATGTCTTCGTAGAACTCCTCGCATACTTGCTCATCTTTGTTTGTATTACATGGTGCGTATATTTGTACATATGCAGTAATTGTCTTTTCTTTTATTCTAACTGTTATTCTTTCTTATATATATATATATATATATATATATATATATATATATATATATATATATATATATATATATATATATATATTATTCCTCTTGCTAGCCGTGGTTCAATGACCATTCGTACACCGTGTCTTACCCTTTCTTGCTGCCCTACTCCATAGTAGGAAAACGTGTAACTGTGGTGGATCTCCATGCATCCTTCCCCCTTTATTCTTATGTACGCTATTCCCATCAGTACAGTTTTCCTCTCTTTCATTGTTTCTATAGGTTCTTCTTCTTTATTATTAAAACGCAGATGTTCATTGTGTCTATGTTTTGAATCGATGATCTATCTCGTAGTCCATTAACATTGCCGGGTATATATCCACTTTGGTCAGTCCGATTATACTTCTTAGTTTTTCTACGAGCAATATGAAAATCTCTTGTCGGCTTGCTAGGCTAGTCGCAGATTTAGGACACAAATCTGACCAAAGGGACGAGCCAAAACCCCGTTGGCCCATGATATGGCTGTCATGGTTTCCCGGTCTACACCACGGGGAGTTGGGTTTGACTTGAGTAGTCTTCAGGTCATCGGAAGGCTATTAATTTTCACTTCTCAACCCTCCCGGGAGAGGCTAGCCCATTCTAACCCTGCTAGCAGCAGGGCCAGGCGCAGTCCACACCTAGTAGAACTTGTAGTCCTATAAAAACAAATGAAAATCATGAACTTATTAGAGAAATTAGACGTAGATAGTGAAGAGCTTTTGGACACGTTATGTGAAGAAATAAACTGGATAACTTGGTGACAGCTGGCAAGATTAAGAGGAAAAGAACAAGGGAAAGGCAGAGAGGTAAAGTCTGGATGGCTTGACAACATGGCATAATCGAGACAAAAAAAAGAGAGTTGATCCACGACACCGGTGATTGTGTGAGATGACAAAACATGACCGGCGTGATCGGCGTGGTACATGTGTTGATCATTGTTGGTCTTTCTATTGTTAATAATCGAAGTGTGTTTTAATACTAATATCTAATCCTCATTCATGCTAAGACACAGAAAGAAGAAAATTCCGACGATAGGTTATTTTCAACATTTTAATAGAGACAGACCTTCGAATTATATAGAGCCATAGAGACAGAGTCATACAAGAAGAAGATGATTTGGCCAGTCGGAGAAACAAGACTATTACATTGAATATCAATTAGTTAAAACAGAATGGCAATCAGGTAGTCCTGCAAGCTGCTAAGGAACTCTTTAGTGTCTATCACTGTATGATGAAGATGGCTTGTGTCATAGACATGGGGCATATCTTCACGCCATAATTTTGCTCCCTTGCTCTAATTCCTTCACCGTTTCATTTCTCATTGTTCAGCATGAGCAATCCATACAGAAGAATAAGAACAAAGCAAACACAGCGTGTCACTAGCTGCTCGTGTGTACTTGTGACATTTCTGACGTTGCTCACCTGAGTGAAAGAATTGTTTGGTATGGCGGTTTGATTATTAATCTCCAAGTCACACTTTCCGCCCGATGTCGTTGTGCAGCCTAGTTATTGAACATGATTGAGCCGTTTGATTTGGCGATACATAATTGTTACAGACATATTATATTTTTTAGGGCGTCGAGGCTCATTCCCTGAAATGACCACCAAGTTCTGTTTATTCATGACAGTTCATCTTTTAGAAAACGCCACACAGTTGTTACTTTTGAGAATCTATTCGGGGCAGGTAGAGTTAGGTGAGAATAAATATTGCCACAAAATAATTACACACTGATGCAGAAATAGCTCCTTAGAGAATAAGCTAACAGAAATAATTCTTTAGAGAATGATCTAACAGAAATAGTTCCTTAGAGAATAAGCTAACAGAAATAGTTCCTTAGAGAATAAGCTAACATAAATAGTTCCTTAGAGAATAAGCTAACAGAAATAGTTCCTTAGAGAATAAGCTAACATAAATAGTTCCTTAGAGAATGAGCTAACAGAAATAGTTCCTTAGAGAATAAGCTAACATAAATAGTTCCTTAGAGAATAAGCTAACAGAAATAGTTCCTTAGAGAATAAGCTAACATAAATAGTTCCTTAGAGAATAAGCTAACAGAAATAGTTCCTTAGAGAATAAGCTAACAGAAATAGTTCCTTAGAGAATAAGCTAACAGAAATAGTTCCTTAGAGAATAAGCTAACATAAATAGTTCCTTAGAGAATAAGCTAACAGAAATAGTTCCTTAGAGAATAAGCTAACAGAAATAGTTCCTTAGAGAATGAGCTAACAGAAATAGTTCCTTAGAGAATAAGCTAACAGAAATAGTTCCTTAGAGAATAAGCTAACATAAATAGTTTCTTAGAGAATAAGCTAACAGAAATAGTTCCTTAGAGAATAAGCTAACAGAAATAGTTCCTTAGAGAATGAGCTAACAGAAATAGTTCCTTAGAGAATAAGCTAACAGAAATAGATCCTTAGAGAATGGGCTAACATAAATAGTTTCTTAGAGAATGAGCTAACATAAATAGTTCCTTAGAGAATGAGCTAACATAAAAAGTTTCTTAGAGAATGAGCTAAAATAAATAGTTTCTTAGAGAATGGGCTAACATGATGACATTGTTCACGTTTGCATTTGTAGGTGCCAACTCTGCTCCAGAATGCAATCCTACATATGTGCCTTTAACTACGTTTACTGAGACCAGCCCACCGCCAGGCGATGTAACATTGCTCGACGTGGACAACTACTGCACCGGTGGTGTTCAACAATACATCCTCAGTGGTGCCGACATACCATCTAAGTTGACAGGTTCACAACTCATTTGTACGAATCCGGATGCAGAATATCACTTGACCAGCAATCCCGCAGTTTTTGCTAATCCTTGGACAGTAAGTAGCTTGTGTTAATCAATAAGTTGTTGGTTACATAAGTAAACGCCTGTTTGTTTCCGGACTCATAAGGAAAGGAAAGAATAGTAACATTGTATCCTTCCACACATTACTATGGAGGCGACTAAGAAAGTGTGGCGTGCAACAGGCTACCCGATCCAGATGGAGAGAACATTGGTATTCTGTTTAGGAATGTGGTCCTCAGAACCACTACCTATGTTTTCTAGGCTGGCTAAAGGATGACCATTAACGCATGTGTTGTTCAATATGTATACAGTTAAAATGGCTGAATTCAATCAGCGTGACACGAATGAACCTTGATAATGTGAGCTGATGTCTAATTGTAACAGACTGATTCAACTAGGCATGGCATGATTAGAGATGTACTAAGGATTCGCAGGTGATCGCTGGGTGATGTGAACAGGCCAGTGTATAGTAAAGCCCTTTGATCTTCTCCATTATGAAAACAGACATGGCTAGCAATCTCTAAAGGGGCAGGCAAGTGAAATATATGATACTTAAAATATCTAGATTTGACATTTGATCGTAGCAGTCTTATAAGTATCACATGGTGCAGACTATTATTAAATTTAAACGTTGCGTAGCAGCAGTGAAGACTATGGTGGCTACTCACATGGAACAGACTACATGTCTTAGTCTTTAACCCTCTGTACCTCTCAATAATTGATTACGGCCATAATGGCCAATGATGACTGCCACATGGCGTTTAGACAGAATGACGTCATCGGAAAAGGCGGTAGAAAATGATATAGGGAAAACCCCACAAGAAACTAAGGAAACTTAGAAACAGGGAACGTCAGAGGACAACAGAGAAGGACAACGGAGAGAACCTTGTGTGATTCTGCTGAGGCGCGACATATTTCGTGGAGCCGTGGGTGTTAGATTTTGGTTGTAAGGATTATCAGGTGGAGGATGTCTGACGAGAAGATTGTCAATATCGATTAGAAGACCCGTGGGCACGGAATACTTAGACAATGTTTCAGATGAGAATGGCGGGATAAACGGCGATCCGAGGTAAAGTCAGATAATACGTGGATATAGTTTGCAGATATTGTGTAATGCCATCCCTGTGTTAAAAGGGAACTTTACGGTCTGGACGACCACTGTATTGATCTATCACCACAAATAAACGTGTGTGTAAGTACTTTCACTATCGGAATGGCGTCGGTTGATTCTTCGCATTTACAGTTCGAGCTTATTATTATTGCTTCAACGTTGACGTTGCCAATTTGATAATTGCGGGAGTTGCGTTGTGGCAATGACCAAGGTGAAATCAATAGGGTGGTGTAAACAACGTTCGCTGCGATTTGGAGATATAATTATGTGTTTTGTGTGTGTTTCTAAACACCAGTATGTTCAAATAAGGATGAACCTACAATAGGTCCAGCAACCCGGTAGGAAATTTATTTGTTCAACACTGTTGCTCAAGAATTATCGAGGAAATTGAAAGAAAAGGGCAACACTATCAGCCATCACACAGGAAAAACACGGAACAACTAAATTACGAAACACAGATATTCGGGACATGGAATGTTACTGGTCTAGGAAATAAAGAACCAGCTCTCGTAGAGTTTATGGAAAAATCAAATATTTAAATATCGGGACTCGCAGATACGAGGAAAAAGGGACAATAAAAAAAAAACACATGAAAGTTACATTCTTATATGGAGTGGCGTCGATCAGCGAGGGAAAGCTAAACATGGAGTGGGATTTTTGTTACATCCAGAAAAAGCACTAACACTAACACAACACTAAATTTATATCGGAAAGAATAATATTAATTAACGAAGAATATTAATCAACGAAGGCAATAAAACAACAACATTTATACAAACATATGCTCCATGTAACGACACTTACAGCGATGAAGACAAAGACGAATATTTTGATAAACACGCAAAACAATTTCAGTGAGACAGATGAACTTATTGTGCAGGATCAGCAAAGCAATGCTCTAACTGTCCGCCTGTCGTAGCTTCGATCCTAGACCAGCTGCCAACCAAGGCTTAGGACCTGATTTGCCCTGCCATGACATTTTGTCTTTAGGTTGCATTTCCTCGCACCAGGATAAGGCTTGTACCCTCCAAATTGCGCTCTTCCGCAAGAGTGCCGTTGGCACAATCTGGGGTGTCGGGTTTGATAAGTGCCGCCCAACTCTCGCCGCTAACAGAAAGCAGATAGTACTGTCTACTGTCATACGGTAGCTTAGTCATATCTGACTAAGACCTGACATAGAGAACTACTTATCCCCACACATAATAACATAGAAAACCTCACTTTTGTGCCTAAAAGTCATAGACAACAAGAACCAAACTTCATATCTGCAAAAGTCAAAGCAGTTATACAGAAACGTCCTAAAACCAAATCACCGGTTCCAGATGGAATAACCACAGAAGCTATGTGTGGAAAAACAGGAGTTAAATAGCTGACAAGACATTATAATATAGCATGGGAAGAAAGAAAAGTCCCAGACGATTGGCAACAGGCAATAATAGTACCCATATGGAAAAGAAAGGCAATGTGAGAGAGTACGAAACATACAGGGTGTATCACTCCTGAACTATATAGGGAAAATGTACGCAAAACTATTTGAACAAAGGGCAAGACCCATAGCTGAGCAACAGTTAAGCAAAGTACAATTTGGTTTTCGGAAAGGTAAAAGTTTCACTGATGAACTATTTACACTTAGACAAATTTGTGAAAAACCATCGAATATAGTGACCAGCAGGATATCGTGTTTGTAGATCAGGAAAGTGGGAGTAGAAGAAAGTATACAAATCTTTCACGCATTATGTAAAAAGATATGGAAATATGGTATATGACCAAACGATTGGAAGAGAACTATCTTCATTCTAATACCAAAGACGGCAACCTGAAATTATGCACCAACTATAGAACTGTTGCCCTGATCAGTCATGCAAGTAAAATTCTACTAAAAATTATAATGGGAAGACTTTGTAAGAAAATGGAAGAAGAAATTAACGTGGTTCAAGCTGGATTTAGACAAGAAAGAGGAACAAGGAATCACATTCTTGACATGCGTTTAATAATAGAGAAGTGCGGAGAAATTAATGTAAACATTTTCTCATGTTTTATGGATTATTCAAAGGCATTTGACTGAGTACATCATAAACTTTGGGAAATCATGAGGAATATGGGCTCTCCATCACATGTAGTACAACTCATAAAAAACTCTATCTAGACCAATAAGTAGCGGTTAGAATAGACGGCGAGACATAAGATTGGTTTGACATGAAGCAAGGAGTCCGTCAAGGATGTGTGCTGTCCCCCTATTTGTTTAACCTGTACGCCAAAAATATAATAAGAAATTTAAATATTGAGCACATTCCACTACTGGCAACGCTGATCGTATTCTGGTATGAACCTAAGGCCTATCCACGTCAATATGGAAGCACTATACTCGAGTTTCGCTCTCGTTTGAGCTCGTTAGTAGTGCATATCCCTGACCGGATCCAGAAACAAGCCCCGGATCACTGGCGTGTGAAGCGGGTATGTAACCACGCGGCACACGCTGGACACGTCAAATTATCATTACAGAATATTAAAACGTTACCCATCGTAGGCTATGCCCAAGATTGCCCAATCGCCGCGACTGACGTCCATCAATCGATGTGGACCCGAACGATCAGGACTTTTCACTGGCAAGGAACACGAGGCCTCCTAAAATCCAGTGAGCAATAAATTAATCAATCAATTTGATTAATTGGATAGGCCTTAGGTTTATACCAGAATACGATCAGCGTTGCCATTAGTGGGTTGTGCTCAATATTTAAATTTCAAATCCCGAAACACCCAAATAATCAATAATAAGAAATGTCAGAGATGATATACACAGGGAGCTATATGATGCCCTAAATGTCTGTGGTCATGACATGCCAGAGATTCGGTATACTGATGATACAGTATTGATATCCACAACACAGAATGGTATAGAAAACCTAATAACCTCAACCCAATTGAATAGTGAATATCACAGCTTATATCTTAGCATAGAAAAAACAAAGATAATGCATACAGATAAAACTACTATGGGGAAAAAATATATGTTAATGAGGAAAGATTGGAGATAGTGGAAAATTTTGAATATCTTGGGTCATTGATTACCAACAATGGTGACACAATGAAAGAAATTAAACAACGACTATCAATTGCTCTTCAAAGACTAAAACAACTGAATAAATTATGGAGTGGGACAGACAGAACTACAAAAATTAGATTTTTAAGAGCATGCATCTTTCCTATTGCAACATTCGCCTGTGAGGCCTGGACACTTACTAAACAAGCCGAACAGCGCATAAATGCCTTTAAATATAAATGTTATAGACGAGTTCTAAGAATATCTTGGGTAAAGAAAAGAACAAATGCATCCATACTTCAAGAACTGAATATTGAAGAAGGTTGGCTATTAAAGACGATAAAACAAAGAAAAGTGAAATATGTTGGCCACATGAAACGTCATGAAAGTTTGGAGAGAACAATAATGGAGGGGTATATGCCCGGGAAGAGAGGAAGAGGAAGGCCAAAGAGAAGATGGGTGCAGGATGTGGCGGATGATCTCCAGATGGGTGTATCGGACGCGGGACATCTTGCTTATGATCGAGAGTTTTTTCCGGAACGTTGTTATGGGAGCGAGCTTCTGCAAAGGACATGCTACTGAATGAATGAATGAATGAATGAATGAATGAATGAATGAATGAATGAATGAATGAATGAATAGTAATAAGGAAATACCACAACGTAATATATAGGTAAATGGGAATATTCTTAAACAAGTAAATCGGTACAATTATCTCGGAACAGTCATAACATCTGATGGGAGATGCCTTGAAGAGATTAGAACAAGAATCGCCATGGCGAAGGTAGCCGTTTGCAAGATGGAAAACATACTAACCAATAAAAAGATATCATTTGCAAGGGGGAAAAGAGTGTTGAAATGCTAGATACAACTTTTACCTTTGTACAAGAACACTGAGCTGATCTACGACTCTGGTGACTGCATTAGACAGCCAAACACGACCGCCCACACTTATCGCCATGGCACATGATGATGATGATTTAACCCATTCTTCTGCACAGTTTGAGAAAGTGGAGCGAATTCCAAATGTAAGAATGCGAATTATCTTGGGTCGTACACGATATATCCCAATCATAACTACACGATATATACTTGGCTAAGAACGGTCAAGTCCAGACTTGCGCAGGCAAGGCCAACATGCAAGTTACACTTTATGACAGATAACAGCGGCATGTTTACCTAACTGATTTCAAATGAAACCAAGGAGCGCGAGGTCATGGATGTTACCAGCAGAAGACACCATGGGGCAGGTAAATCTCAGTCATGAAGATACAAAGGGGACAGGAATTGACCAACAGAGGCACACTCAATAGCAGCTTCCAGCAGGTAAACGTGGTGTCATTAGGCATAGAATGTAGAGAGCGGGTGGTCTATTGGTTTGGCAGAATTGGAGGTACAATAACTAACACATGACAATACTGGGAGTGATGAACATGTGTTGTAGAGTGATGGTTCAGGGCATCGCATTGAGCAACTTAAATGCGGTTTCTCAGCTAGAGTAAAAAGGAAGGCTCTAGCTGAGCAGAATGGAGCATACAGGTCTACGTCTAGTATGAGAATGGGGGTAGAGGCTATCACGACACTTTCAGGTGGATATCGGCTAATCAAGTTACCGTAACAATCATAGTGACTGACTCTGTATGTATTGCGTACAGTTCAAAACGGACAGTTGTGGCACGAGTGGATACCCAGCATTGACACTTCTACTGTACAGAAACTTACAATGGTATACTGCCCGGCTCATGGAGGAGTGCGAGGTAATGAGCAAGCAGATCTATTAGCGACTAGAGGGCCAGTAGTTGTGACACCCATACTATATAGTTAAGGCAACATTCTAAAGAATGTTAATGAAGATGAAATGACAGATAAAACAAGATGTTAAAGGATGATTGGAATCAGATGCAGGTGTACATCTGATACGGAGGGACGTGTGAGAGGAAGAATACAATGTTTTTACAACCAGCGTACTACTCATTTATCAGCATCTAGACCTTACAGCATTTGTTGCGGGAGACGGGGCATCTACGGGTCTGCCCGATGTGCTGTTATGTCGATCCGTATATGAATGAATGAATGAATGAATAAATGAATGAATGAATGAATGAATGAATGAATGAATGAATGTAGAAATAGTAGATTAATGTAAGCGTTGGTTTTAACTTGTATGTTACACAATATTCGATCGAAAGCTTATTCATACTTATTGATTTATTATTAGTGATGAGAAGGTTGTTATGGGAGCGAGGTTCTACAAAGGACATGCTACTGAATGAATGAATGATCAGAAAGTATCATCATCATCATAAGCCGGAGAGGTTATCTCTCCCTGAACATCTCCGACAGATTGTATCGACTGGTAGCGCCAGCTGTGTTTTTTGTTGTTGTTGCATATCCCTTACAGGGACGTTGCGGTCAACACCAGCATTTTTCAGCTGCTGTTGATGTACTAGGCAAGATTATGCTCAGTAGTTTGCCATTGCTTTCTGGGCGACCGGCTCACATACCCCGTAAATTACCGACGCGGTGAGAACCGCTACCAATTCTCGCGCACTTCACGTAACTCACGGGAGTATACGGGATTACGGAGAAAGACGCTAACTCCTAGGCCAGGGAGACGGGCAGCTATGTGTTAGTTAATCAAATGTCTTGTATTCTTGACACAATGTTATTGTCTGGTGACCCCCACTTCACTCCATCTCCCTCGCGCGGGTCAAGGAAGCGGATTCCCAGGTTTCCGTAAAGTCAGTCACCTGTTCGTTCAGCATCTCTTATAGCGAAAGATTCGCAACTAATGAACAGATAATATAGTTGTTCCCTGTGCGATCATTCTTTCTGCCAATAATCTTAGAGCACCGTGTCTGGTTCCTCAACCCCTTTCGGAATGCAAACTGATTTCAGTTTAGTACTTCCTCAGTTTTGGTAACCATTTTTCGCTGAATTATCTCGAGCATTACTTTTAGGTGTGTATATTAAGCTTATATTGAAGTGTATGATAACAAGCTTATATTGAGGCGTGTGATATCAAGCTTATATTGAGGCGTATGATATCAAGCTTATGTTGAGTCGTGTGATATCAAGCTTATGTTGAGGCTTGTGGTATCAAGTTTATGTTTAGGCATGTTATATAAAGCTTATGGTTCTGAATTGTTCACATTCTATTACATTTTTGTTTTTTTCTTGTTTTAGACTAATGATTAATACCATATGATCATTTGAGCATGTTCCTCTGAGGACTACGCTGTGAATTTTATGAAATATCGTATCTGTTAGGTTATCATCTGCAGCCTTTATTAGTTCTATTCGTATTTTATCAGTTTCTAATTCTTATTAGTTAGTAATTGTGCTAAGCAGGGCTCGAATTCTGGTCCTGTAGTTGGTACATTTTCTTGTCCCCAATCTATTCTATCCATAATATCGTTATTTAGTTGATCATTGAATTGTTCTGTCTTTAAAATCCGCTTTAGCATATTGGTTAACATGCTTGCCTGCCAAGACAACTATCCGCCTTCAATTTCTAGCAGAGGCGAGATTATATTTTCCACCCTGTACGGCTGGGTCGATATTGCCTCATACAAATGGGCACCAAATTATTTTCTGGGAAGAAAAGACGGCAATGGAGGAAACTGACATATCCTATTCATAACGTCGTGACATATAATATGTGAAGACTGACAATTCTCATCAAAATGCAGTGTCTGCTATGGGGATTGCTTTTAACTTATATTTATATTTATATGTTATTGCTACCTGTTCCTTATATTCTTTCCGGTCCTATGTCGATGTAAATGTTACGAGTCTTGAAGGTTTCTGATTGTCGGTACTGTTCTATATCTGCGGTGCTGTGTGTAAGTTTCTGATTGTCTGTACTGTTCTATATCTGCGGTGCTGTGTGTAAGTTTCTGATTGTCTGTACTGTTCTATATCTGCCGTGCTGTATGTACGTTTCTGATTGTCTGTACTGTTCTATATCTGCCGTACTGTGTGTAAGTTTCTGATTGTCTGTACTGTTCTATATCTGCGGTGCTGTGTGTAAGTTTCTGATTGTCTGTACTGTTCTATATCTGCGGTGCTGTATGTAAGTTTCTGATTGTCTGTACTGTTCTATATCTGCGGTGCTGTGTGTAAGTTTCTGATTGTCTGTACTGTTCTATATCTGCGGTGCTGTGTGTAAGTTTCTGATTGTCTGTACTGTTCTATATCTGCCGTGCTGTATGTAAGTTTCTGATTGTCTGTACTGTTCTATATCTGCCGTGCTGTATGTAAGTTTCTGATTGTCTGTACTGTTCTATATCTGCCGTGCTGTGTGTAAGTTTCTGATTGTCTGTACTGTTCTATATCTGCGGTGCTGTATGTAAGTTTCTGATTGTCTGTACTGTTCTATATCTGCCGTGCTGTGTGTAAGTTTCTAATTGTCTGTACTGTTCTATATCTGCGATTCTGTATGTAAGTTTCTGATTGTCTGTACTGTTCTATATCTGCGGTGCTGTGTGTAAGTTTCTGATTGTCTGTACTGTTCTATATCTGCGGTGCTGTGTGTAAGTTTCTGATTGTCTGTACTGTTCTACATCTGCGGTGCTGTATGTAAGTTTCTGATTGTCTGTACTGTTCTATATCTGCCGTGCTGTGTGTAAGTTTCTAATTGTCTGTACTGTTCTATATCTGCGGTGCTGTGTGTAAGTTTCTGATTGTCTGTACTGTTCTATATCTGCGGTGCTGTGTGTAAGTTTCTGATTGTCTGTACTGTTCTATATCTGCGGTGCTGTGTGTAAGTTTCTGATTGTCTGTACTGTTCTATATCTGCGGTGCTGTATGTAAGTTTCTGATTGTCTGTACTATTCTATATCTGCCGTGCTGTGTGTAAGTTGCTAATTGACTATACTCTTCTATATATGCGGTGCTATGTGTAAGTTTCTAATTGACTATACTCTTCTATATATGCGGTGCTATGCGTTAATGTTGACATATTTACTTGTATCATTATTGTATTCACAGTTGTTGATTCAAGAACTGCTTTCGTAATTCGGCGACTGTAAATACGTACGTCAATGAGTATGTTAGGTAACTTTTCATCTGTCCGTTACAAATCAGTATAACAATTTGTTAACCGTTTGTATCCTATTCCTATAACGATATCTATAGAGAAAGTTAGAATAGTTTCTCTACGACGATGACACATTAATTTCAGAAATCGTTGCGCATTTAAAAGCAGGATACATGTGACGTGCTTATCATTAGCATCATGTAAAATTGATAAACTCATTAACCTATGAACATTTGAAGCCAAATGGTTAAAATAAATAACACAGGGAAAAATCCAGACTCATCAAAATTGCCAATTTGAAAGGCTAAACTATTGTACAATAACGCACATCGCTTTAAATTGAAGGAATGGAAAAACCTCAATACAAACACATCCATCATGGTACCCCTCTTAGATGCATTGTAGAATTTAGGAAGAATATACTAGAAAGTACTTCTCCAAATGTCGGCTCCATGGTGAAGATATTACGGACGCAGTTCGTAATCCCGAATACTGTGTTAGAAACACAGCTGCGGGCGATTTGGCAGCAGACCGCCTTGCGTTGGTTTTTTAAAAAAAATGGTAAGAATGCCGGTTGTTCAGAAAGTAATGGCAAACTACCGAACTTGCCAACAGATCACAAACAGCCAAATAATGCTGGAGTTGACTCCTACGCCCTGTAAATGATATGCAACTAACTGTGTAACTTCTCATAATGACTACATTTTGAATGTTTGCCATTAACAACGTTGATAGTATTTTATTAAGCAGTTAATCCAGTTTTATCTGTTCCACAGATGACTGTGAAGGTTTCTGATGCGGAAGGTAACTTCACATTCCTAACTGTCTTTGTCCAGTTGATATCTATCAACGACAATCTAGCAACCATGAATAACCTGACGATAAATGATGTACCAGAAGATACTCCCGTGGGCACAAAAATTGGAGGATGCACACTGACAGACGGAGATTACCCATGGTCTGATCATGCCATTCCGTATGTGGTGATAGGTAGGTCCATGGAGTTAGTTAATGTATGTCTATTGTTTACTAATGCTTGATTGCCTACTCCAATTGTAAACTTGATATCATCTGCATCTAATTGTGGGAGCTGCGTGGTCTCGAGGAATGGTGTCCGCCTCGAGTGCTGGAGGTTCCGGGTTCAAACCCCGGTGATGACGAGGATTTTTTCTCGTGGTCTTCTAGTAATAAAATGTCCCCTGGTCTTTGGGTAGTGAGATTGGACGCCCGTGTGTATTGTTGCGCACGTAAAAAATCCCTTGGCAGTTGGAAATCGAAAAAGAGTAGCCTAACGGCGCTGCTCGGGCAAAGTTTCGAGTTAAAAATCTACCCAAAGTATTTCAGGATCCTCGCCGGTGCTACGGAGTTCGTTCACTGAGCTGAGTTTCTCCAAACTCAGGCTTGAGTTAGTAGGAGAACGGAGCACTTATGGGTTGCACCCGTGTGCCGTGATGTTGATGCATCGACTAAACTAAACTAAACTAAACTAAACTCACCTGCATGTGGCACTTGACGTCCGAAGGAATAAAACTGATAAATGACATGACAATTGTGCGGTCTTTAAGATTTACATAACAAATTTAAGATTTCATTTTTATTGCTTGGCTGCCAATACAGTGGTGCAAGTTGGGTTGATAAGTCTCATAAAAATGTGTACCAGATACGTTTGTAGCTGTGTCTGTGACTCACTGAGAAGGAAAGGAGTGGAAGAAGGTACGGGGCCATTCAGCACACAAGTCGTGGCCTAGAATACAGGAAGACCTAACTGTTCACAACCGCACTGCAGAATGTGCTCTGTAACTACCGTGGCCTTTTTTACGCATTATCATCATTAATAGTTAGAAAACAACAAATACACATATCCCTGTAGCATAAATAAGATACTGAAACTAATGTTGATAAATATGTTCTTTGTAGCAAGAAAATTACTGTCAACAATGAATCAAATCATGAAACGTCATCTAATTACAAAACTATAACACGCAAGAGACATAAAGCAGCATCCGAAAAAGTATATGCATCAACGATAAGACAATAAATTATATATACAATGATTGTCTTCTATCAGAAGCAGTGTAGTGATCAGTGCCTTGCACACCAAGAAAATGGTCCGGGACCAGTTGACCGTGGCTAATGGTCCGGGATCAGTGGTCCGGAATCAGGTATCAAGGATCCGATTTCCGTGATCAATTGTCCGCGATCATTTGTCCGTGATCAGTTGTCCGGAATCACTTATCCGAGGTCAGTTTTCCGGGATCACTTGTCCGAGATCAGTTGTCCGTGATAAGATATCCGGGATCAGTTGTCCGTGATAAGATATCCGGGATCAGTTGTTCGGGATCAGTTGTCCGGGATCAGATGTCCGGGATCAATTGTTCGGGAACAGTTGTCCGTGATCACTTGTCCGGAATAATCAATTGTTCGGGATCAGTTGTCGGGGATCAGATGTCCGAGATAAATTGTTCGGAATCAGTGGTCTGGGAGCGGTAACCAAAAATGTCTTTAGTGACCTCTCAGCCTCATAAAATTGGTATCAGATAGTTTTCAGAATTGTCTGGGAAAATCGACTAGAAAGGAAACTGTCTACCTAACCTCATTATTCCTGGCACCCAAACATGTCGGAAGAAAAGGTAATCAATATGCAGACCAGCTGTCAAATAATGCACAGATACAAACGAGAAGAAGCATGGACAGGGCTTATATAGTCAACGCATCACAGACTCAGCTGACACATAATGACGCTAGCCTGACTACACAAGCTGGAAGTGAAGCCTGGACGAACACGTCGATCCGTCTCCGAGGTCAGGAGAGGGGACACCATGACCAACTTCTCATGGAAGTAGTGAACATGATTACTTTAGGATGGCTGCTGCATCGGAGGTATATGAATGCATGGGAATGCCCACAGTGCAGTGAAGTCTTTCGACACAACATACCATAACATTATACATGGCCTAGAACATGCAAAGACGGTACAACGTCATATCCCAACAACATTGTCTACCGTGAAAATAACATGTTAGAGATTCTTTTAGTAAGAAAACGTGTTCTCTAAGCTTCTTTTAACTAATTTGTACGTATGAGACGCTACCTACCTACCTACCTAGCTACCTACCTACCTACCTAACTACCTACCTACCCGTCTACCCGCCTACCCGCCTACCTACCTACCTACCTACCTACCTATCTAACTACCACCTACCTACCTATCTACCCATCTACCAACCTCATTACCTACCTATGTGTCTGTCTGTTAGACTGTCTGTTTTTTGGCCTGTCTGCCTTCCTACATACCTGTCATCCAGTACGTCTGCCTGCGTACCTACCTAATTGCCTGTTTATCTAATTACCTACTACCAACCTGCTTACATAATATATGTCTGTCTACTTGCCTCTCTGTCTGTCTGTCTGCCAGCCACCCTACCTACCTAGCTATCAGCATGCCTGTCTGACTATGAAGTATCTACCCTAAATACCTACCTAAGTAAGGGGGAGGGTGTGTCTCCGTGGCGGAAGTAGTTAAACCGCCCACCTCGTGCTCCGAAATTTGTGGGTTCGATTCTGGACTCCATCAGTCAGTTAAAGAGTACAATTTTCTCGCGGAAGTGGTCGCAAGAGTCATGGAGTTCGTGCTCTGTGTGACACTTTCGATAGGCCGCACTGATGAAAGCGATCGAGCCAAATGGGATACAGCCCAGTGTAATAATAGTGATTGTCTCGCCCATAAACCACTTCCCAATTTCTTCCTCTTTCATCATCATCATTGTGTGCCATGCCGGTAAGCGTGGGCGGTCATAATTTGCCATCTCACTCGATCACCAGAATCGTGAATCAGCTCGGTGTTCTTGTCTCGACCATACCACAAGGCCAAGCCATCCAGATATTTACTTTTCTGCCTTCCCCATGCTCTCTTCCCCTCGATCTTGCCAGCTGTCACCAAGTTCTTCCTCTTTAACATACTCGAATACCTATATAGCTAACTACCCCCCTACCAACTAGACAGCCTACTTACTTACCAACCACAAAATCAACTACCTATCTAACTACATGTCTGCCTACCAATCAACCAATCTGTCAACCAACAAAAATATGAAACAACATTGTAACGAGATGTCTTTGCAGCTGCCCATATTCTTGGTAATCTATATATATAAAATACAATGTATGTATGTCTGTATGTATGTTATTTATGCGTTCGCGAACGGAACGGTCCATCCGATTGAGATGAAATTTTCTACACGTCTTCTTCTCATTCCGGTGCTGCCAGCTGTCATAGTTTGTTAGTGTACAAATAGTTATTTACTTAATATTATTTAATATTAATTTACATTATAATTTATATATATCGAGGGGACATAACTTTTAATAGCATTGCTATATATGTAAAATTGTTGCATATTTCTCAAATAGGTGGACCTTTTCGCTACAGTTATCGACAGGCATATGCGTTATAATCCTCCTCCTCCTCCCCTCTCCTCCTCCTCTCCCTCCTCCTCTCCTCCTCCTCTTCCTCCCCACCTCATCCTCCCCCTCCTCCTCCTCCCTCCTCCTCCTCCTCCCTCCTCCTCCTCCTGCAACTCCTCCTCCCCCTCCTACTGCTCCTCCTGCTCCCCTCCCCCTCCTCGCTCTCCTCCTCCCCCTCCCCTCTTCCCAACTCATCCTCCTCCCTCATCCTCCCCTCCTCCCCTTCTCCCACCTCCTCCTCCACCTCCTCCTCCTCCTTCTCCCCCTTCTCCTCCCTCCCCCTTCCCCCTCCTCCTCTCCTCCTTCTTTTTCTTCTGCTACTGCTGCCGCTGCTCCATTTACACAAGTTAATTGTTGAGGGAAGATGTAAAGATCTTTCAAGTGCTCTTTCTAATGCTTTTTGTAAGTTGGTCTTCGTTTATCTAAGGTTGTTCTCGATACCACATCATTTTTTACATGAAAATTATACGACAACATTAAAAAACAATAATCATAGCATTAAGCGAAATTTTCTAACTGCAAGCAATAAACTATTAGACAGACAGGCAGACAGACAGACAGACAGACAGGGAGGGAGGGGGCGAGTGATAGACGGAGGGAGAGACGGAGGGAGAGTCGGACGGACGGGTAGGCAGACAGACAGACAGACAGACGGACGGACGGACGGACGGACGGACAGACGGACGGACAGACAGACAGACAGACAGACAGACAGACAGACAGACAGACAGACAGACAGACAGACAGACAGACAGACAGACAGACGGACGGACGGACGGACGGACGGACGGACGGACGGACGGACGGACGGACGGACGGACGGACGGACGGACGGACGGACAGACAGACAGACAGACAGATAGATAGATAGATAGATAGATAGATAGATAGATAGATAGATAGATAGATAGATAGATAGATAGATAGATAGATAGATAGATAGATAGATAGATAGATCCCCGCCAGGACCTGGGCGAAGCCGGGCCGTGTCAGCTAGTAGCCTATGTATTTCTATACTAGAGGCGCATTCTCACTAAGCAGGGAATTCTCACCCATATACAAGAAGGTGAAGACTAATCTAAACTAACACCAGGACTACACTCTGGGCTCTTGTAGGAAACAATCGCGTGTGTAATTCCTCTGCGTTGCTTTTCCGATGTGTTTAACCTGCCCAAAATCGTACCAGGATGACTGTCATTCCGTCTGTTCTTCCATCCATCCATCCATCCATCCACCAATACTCATCTATCTATCCATACATATCGGAGGCAATCATATTTGAAAAGGTCAGACTGTTGTATGTCGATCTCATTAAGAAAATGCTTGGGACGAGTGCTAGTGTACTTAGTGCTTTAAAGGCCAGCAGAGGGTTGTTTGAAATATTCAAGTGGCACGTTGGCATACACAGTGTTACTAGACATGGCGAAGGGGCGAGTTCGGACAAGTCTGGGGCAAAAAAAAAAAAAAAGTATTAAACACTATTTTGGAGTGTCTAGAACGACTTAATTGGAATTACATTAATTCATATGGAAGTAATTTCCTCTATTTTCGTCGATTTCGGATTTCGCCGACTATTTTCAAACGGAATATCGACGAAAACCGAGGTTTTACTATATATATATATATATATATATATATATATATATATATATATATATATATATATATATAATCTTCCACTTCTGCCTTCAAGCGTCGTGGGGGGGGGGGGGGGGGGGAATAATTTGCGTTCCGGCGCCCGGTGGGCGGCACTTGATAGTGTCATTCCGTGCGATTGTACAATGTGTTTGATGTCGTCAATCCATTTTTTTTCTTCTTGGACGTCCTCTTGGTCTTTTCACAGATGATCTTTGATGTAAGGCTAGTGATGGTAGTTGTTGGTGTTGCATTCTAACGACATGGCCAAACCACTTGATCTTCTGTCTTTCAATAAATGTGGCACAAGGTGTTGATCCCACAGTCTGTCTGATAACAACATTTCTTACTCGGTCTCGGATTGTTAGGTTTGCAGCTCTCCTCAGGCATCTGATCTCGCAGGTTTTGATTTTGCGAAGGTGTGATTTGGATAAAGTCCATGTTTGAGATTGGTAGCATAGGGTTGGTGTGAATATGCTGTTTATTATCAGTCGTTTTGCGTACATGGGTATATTTGTATGTTTCAGTAAGGGTGATAGTTGATATGTAAGTACACTAGCTTTTTGACATCTGATTTCGATTTTTCTCATATTATATCTGCTGCAGGATGAACTCAGATTACTAATGTGATGTTGTTGTCTGTGCTCATCGCTGTAAAACAGGCACTGATCGTCTGCAGATAGAAGTTCATTTCGTTCCTGTGGATCAGTTGTTTCATCTGGAGGAAAGAGTTCTAAATTTTCTGAATCTGTTCTGTCAAGACTTGCATCTTTAGATATTATATCCAAGTAGACATTAAATAGCAGGGGAGAGAGCATACATCCCTGTCTCACTCCTGTATTGACTGTGAACATATCTGATATACCTTCTTGTGTTCTTACTGCACTTCGGCTCGAGTGGTACATGGCTATGATGTTTTCTAGCAATTGTCATATATATATATATATATCTTGTCTGTCTGCTTGTCTGTCTGTCCTCCCGTTCCCGACTATCTATCTGTCTGTCTGTCTGTCTATCTATCTGTCTGTCTGTCTGTCTGTCTGTCTGTCTGACCCGGCCCGGCTTCGCCCAGACCCTGATGGGGAGCATCTAATTTAATTCATATAAGTAGTCATATAAGTTCCAGTTCCCGACTGTCTGTCTGAACCAGCCCGGCGTCGCCCAGTCCCTGGCGTTGATCTGTCTGTCTGTCTGTCTGTCTGTCTGTCTGTCTGTCTGTCTGTCTGTCTGTCTGTCTGTCTGACCCGACCCGGCTTCACCCAGTCCCTGGTGGGGAGCATCTCATTTAATTCATATAAGTAGTCATATAAGTTCCAGTTCCCGACTGTCTGTCTGAACCAGCCCGGCGTCGCCCAGTCCCTGGCGTTGATCTGTCTGTCTGTCTGTCTGTCTGTCTGTCTGACCCGGCCCGGCTTGGCCCAGGCCCTGGCGGGGATCTGTCTGTCTGTCTGTCTGTCTGTCTGTCTGTCTGTCTGTCTCTATCTATCTATCTATCTATCTATCTATCTATCTATCTATCTATCTATCTATCTATCTATCTATCTATCTATCTATCTATCTATCTATCTATCTATCTATCTATCTATCTATCTATCTATAACCAGGTGACTTAACTTAAGACATAACAATGCTACTAAAAGTTATGTCCCTTGTTTTATATTTACTTATGTTCAGTCATGTAATTACAAAATTAAATTTTTAGTAAGGTAATAGCTGATAGTACACTAAAAAACTACGACAGTTGGTTGCACTGGAATGAGAAGAAGATGTGTAGAAAATTTCGTCTTAATCGGATGGACCGTTTGCGAACGCATAAAGAACGGACACACATACATCCATACATACATACACACATCGCCTTTTATATATATATATATATATATATATATATATATATATATATATATATATATATATATATATATATATATATATATATATATATATATATATAATCAAATGCCCTGTCAGCTGGCGTAGGCGTTCATTGCTCTCCACAGATCTCGGTGTTTTGTGTTCTGGATCAACTCTGCTGATGATATTCCTCCATGCCACCGTCTCAGTCTATCCAACATCATTTATCTTGGTCTGCTTCTGCCTCTCTTCCCCTCGATCTTTTCAGTGGTCACGATGGTCTCCAATGCCCCTCTTCCCATCACACGACCGAAGAAAGCTGTTTCACTCTTTCTTATTTTTGTATATAATGTTTTAGTTTTATTAACCTGTTTCAGGCAGTCGTTGTTAGTTACCATGGCAGTCCAAGTAATTCGCAACATTCGTCTCAGGAACCACATCTCTGTTGCTTCTAATTTCTTCTTAATTTGTTTATTTACATTCCAAGATTCACTGCCATATGGCAAAATTGGTTCTATATAATATTTTAACACTCTGTTCCGTACATTTAGTGATAGTGACTTATTGCATACGATACTGTTCATTTTCTGAAATGCAGGTTTTGCTTGCCCTTTTCTGTTCTTATCTCTGTTGTATATCTTCCATCTGATGTTCCATAACTGCCCCTAGGTATTTAAAATTGTCCACTTGGTTAAGAATGTTCCCTTCTATTTATATTTTGGCGTCACCATTGTCTTTGATATCACCATTGTTGCTGTGTTCTTTGATATTCAAGGAGAGTGCTTTCTTTGCACTCTCTGTTACTACAATGTCCAACAATTGTTGTAGGTTTGTTTCATTTTCCGCCACCAATATTGGGTCATCTGCATAGCGTATATTATTTATTTCTATTATGCATAGAAATGCGTTCTCAGTTCTCATTTACCTGAAATCCCATAGAACTGTGTGACTTACTTATTGACTCGCCCCCGTAACTTGCACCGCTTTACGGGACAAACATATTTCAGCATAAACACTGAAAACACACCTTGTCGGGAGACATTTCGTGAATGACGCCGAAGTTGAATGTGAAGTGAAAATGTGGTTTAGAAAACAGAGCAAGCATTTCTATGCAGCGGGTTTGGGATTACTGATAAAACGATCGGATAAGTGCATCAATATTTGTGGAAATTATGTTGAGAAATAAAAGGACAATGTGTGTATAAAAATAAACTGGTATCAAGTTGTTATCATATTTAGTTATTTTTCTACAGCCATTTTTGTCTTACTTATTAACTTACCATCGTGCAACCTGTACGGTAGGTTACAGTGAGCTACTTTTCTTTGTTTCCCTTAAGGGTCCCGGTAACACACGGGCGGTACCATCCTTATTCGCTTATTACGACATGTGTGATAGATTGATGTGTTAATATAAAGGTTGCTTACTTTTAGAATCCCGTTAACACACTGGCGAAGCCCCTGTAATCACCTCTTACGACATGGCAGGCAGGTTGATGTGTTAAGGTCTTTGTTTCAGCTTAGGGTCACGGTAATGACACGATGGACATGTTTATCTAGTGATCTTTATATTCTGCAGAATCTGGCAACGACGACAAGGTGTTTGCGGTGGACCAGACAACCTGTGACATAATTCTCATTAGACCTGTGAGCTATGCGAAAACACCTGGCTACATTTTGACCTTCAAACCTTTCAACTTTCTGAACGACTCAGTTACCAAATCTCAAACCAAGCAAGTGAGGGTGCTACCAATCAACATATATCCTCCGGTACATTTTGCTTTATTTTATCTCATTGTATGTATTTCTCCCTTTCCAGCTATAGTACTGTTCCTGTGAATTCATCATTACTGTGCAATCTCTTAGATAATTTTACTAATAGAGAATAACACAGATAATAGTAAAGATGTCAGAAACATGTGAACAGAATAATAATGAAATGAAGGAGTGCAACAACAAAAGAGTAGGAGGAGGAGACTGATGGAAAAAGAGACGATGGTGGGCAGGGGGTTAGAAATAGCCACAAAATCATCAGAAATGCTGCATACTCTTCATTGACATGAGAAATAAATTAACAGGGAATGACATTGACTACAATGAAGAGGCTTGGGGAGAAACAAACTGACCAAGAGAACTGGTCTATTGCATCATACTTAGACCATCTATAATTTTTGCGACGTCACTAGTGTATTGAAAATGGAATGCCTTGTGACAGGAGGGAATTTAGAGGGGCACAAAGGTAGTGTCTAGACACGAGAAGCTAAAGTTCTTGGCATCGCGGCTTGGATAAATATTCCATTAAGTGTCTTGCCGATTGTCATGGACCATTACGATTCTCCACATCTTGCAATCTCCAACGGTATGTATCAATTCGTGTGTTAGCTCCCTTCCGTGTCATGAGACAAGATTGCTAAGAGTTTTCTCTCGTTGTCTTTCTTTACCTCTCTTACCACAAATATGCCCAGTATTCACATGTTCCAGTTTTTTTCTTCTCATAATACGGCCAATAAAATAAATGTAGACTCTCTCTTTCTGATGTTTGTGATACTTTGTCTTTGCGACGTAGCCTCTCTCAAAATATCCAGATTGCTCACTTTAGCTGTCCACAGAATTTTCAGCATTCTTCTATAAAGCCACGTCTCCAACGCTTTCTGGGATTTTTTTCGCTTGTTTACTAATTGCTCAGGATTCGCACCCATATCTTAGTACTGGTTCTATATAACATGGACGAATTCTTTTTCTAGCTTCCAATGACAATGACTTATTGCATAAAATGTTCTCCATTTGATATAATGCAATTTTTGCTTGTCCTATTCTGTTCTTAGGGTTACTGACACATCCTCAACTATAATTGATCATATATATGTTACTTGTCCAGATAATATTATTGAATGTTCTGTTCCTGTTAGTACAGTTAGTGACCACTACCCTGTATGTTGTACATGGTCAAGAATTGGGTTCAAATCTCTTAAACATGAACATGTAAGTATCAAATTTAGAAATTTTAAAGCATTCAACCAAGATTTATTTTTGCAAGACTTAAGAAAAGCAGCCCTTGATCACGTTTACCAACTTCCCGACCCGGACGATGCATTAGCTTTCTGGACGAAGACAGTCTACGATGTGTTCGATAAACACTTGCCAATCAAAGAAGTTCGAGTCAAAAACCAACATAGGTCCCCATGGGTCACTAGTGAAGTTCTGGAAATTATGAGAGAGCGAGATACAGCACACAAAAATAAAGACTTCATCAATTACCGCAGACTAAGGAATAAAGTTAAATATGAAATTCGTAGGATAAAAAAAGACCATTTTAAAAATTTGATTGTAGATAATTCAAACAGTACAAATATATGGAAGGCTATTAACTTGCTAACCAATAAGAAACGCCCTACAGAATCAGCAATACCAAATTCTATAACATGCGATGAATTCAGTTGGTTCTTTCAATCAGAAATAGAGAATCTAAAGTCTTCAATACCAGACTCATCGTGTAATTTAAGTTCACTGGCATCATTCTGTGAGGAGAAGTGCACCAGAAATATTCCCGCTGAGATTCCTTTAATGTCTGTTGCAGACGTTTATAAATATCTCTTAAACCTCAAATCAACAAACTCACACGGCCTAGATGGTATCAGTAATAGAATTCTTCGTTGTGCTGCACCAGTCATTAGTGAGTCCTTAACGTTCATATATAACCAGTGCCTGGCCAAAATCTACTTTCCATCTGCATTTAAAATTTCTAAAGTGTTTCCGCTAATTAAAAACGGCTCAATCGATAATAGCGTTTTGGGTAATTATAGACCTATTTCCTTACTATCGTCGCTATCAAAACCACTAGAAAAACACATTCATAAAATAACGTTACACCATTTAATTAACAACGATCTAATAATTAACAGTCAATCTGGGTTTCGACCTAAGTATTCTTGCCATAGTGCTCTAACAAAAGTGACCGATAACTGGCACTTAAACATCAACAACGGTAGAATTTGTGGAGCGGTGTTTGTAGACTTTAAAAAAGCTTTTGATATGGTAGATCACGATATTTTAATTAGAAAACTAAAACAAATAAAGATAAGTACCAACATGGTGAACATAATTACGTAATTTCTATCCGACAGACAACAAGTCGTGTCCTTCAATAACTGTCTATCAAGACCCACACAGCTTAATATTGGTGTGCCTCAGGGCTCAATACTAGGTCCGCTGCTTTTTGCAGTTTATATTAATGATCTTCCTTTATACATCAATACAACTTGTGATCTATTTGCAGACGACTGTACTATATATACTAGTCAAGAAAACCGTAGTGAATTAGAGAATTCTTTACAAAAGGAACTTGATAATCTTACTAGATGGAGCAATGAAAACCGCATGCAAATTAACATCGACAAAACCAAATCCATGCTAATAACGACCAGACAAAAACTACAGACACTACCCATAACTGGAGCACCGCTCGAACTTCGCTTGGGCTCTTTACCTATAGTTAATGTGAATGAACATAAAACACTAGGTCTTTTAATTGACAGCCATATGAGCTGGGGCTCTCATGTTCACGTTCTTACCAAGAAAATAGCACAAAAAGTTTACCAACTTGCTAAAATTCAGCACTTCCTGGACGAAAGCACACGAAAAATATTCTATACATGTGTAGGGTATTTTGTTGTATTTTAATATGCCTTAACGTCTAGGTCTAGGGGTTATGGGTTTTTGGTCCTGGACTCGAGATATAAGGGATGATAGATGATTTATGGTACTCTTCCTGCCCTGAGAGTCAGGTCATTTTGCCTTCGCCTCCAAGGGAAAAATATTCTCTCTCTCTCTCTCTCTCTCTCTGAATTATTAGGCTAAGTGCATTCGACCTCCCCACATCAACTCTCACTCGTTAACTAAACCAGTGACTTACATTCTCACAATAACATTACTGTGGAACAACCTTCACAAGACAGCAGAACACTCTTAGTTCTAGCTATAGCTTTTAATATCTCTGTAACCTAAATCAACAAACAGAATAAAAAACATAAACCCGTCTTGGTTAAGTGCGCCCATGTGCACTCCCCGATCCAACAACAAACACTGACCCCACAACCAATTTCCCACCATAACATCAACAACCATCCGGGAATACTTTTCCCTCAAGAATCATCTATAAGAATTACAGTAATGTATGTCATCACATAAACAACATTACATGTATTAACCCTTCTCTACTAATACAAAGAAATCCTTTCCGTTGGTATCTGGTTGTGGCGTATTTTTGTTCTCCTGATTAACTCCTGTGTATTATAAAAACCGATACTCACGAACGAGGTACTGTCAACCAAACTAGAGCTGTATAAACAAACTGTTCCTAAGCTCCTTTATCTAAACCGGATATGACGATATTAACCAGTCTCCTTTCTACTTTCCATCGATGAAGACGGGACAGTTCTATCTCATTCTTTGTGAATCATACCACTGAAACTGTCACGGTTGTATAAGTCCTCTGACTGTATCTTCTCTGTGAAATGTAGATGCTGGAATATTGCGTTATAATCCACTGGGGGAGGGGGGGGGGGGGTTATATAGACATACCACTGTCTACTATTTTCTCCCACTATGAGATCATGTAGATAACACGATGATAAAGAATGATGTCGGCATTTCCCGTTGGGGGAGCCTCTTCTCTTGTAGAGGTTCTTCTTTTAAGACTGACGTGAATTCTGCATTTTGAACTGGCGATTCTACCAATTTGCCTGTTCTCTCTCATGAGTTGTCCATGGAGTCAGGACTAGTCAAAAGGGCATTTTGTAAAGGCGGATGGTCAGTATTTCGAGCGGCATATCAAATCACATGTCAGGGCTTCACTCTTCGTTTGTCGTCAAAGGCGGGCTCCAAACAGTGTTAGTACGTCTTGCATACCTGTCGATTGCCGTCACGTTTGGCAGAATGAATCTGTTTCTGGCGACCGCTTACAGTAATTTAAGTATTGCTAATCCTGAGTTTTGCAGATGAAGGAGTGGATAAATGATGTCCACTTTTCTGTACCCGCTTCTGGGTTTAAGCGGGACAGCACACGTAATCTCTTTCATAGATGATTAGTTGTATATCTGACAACTACTGCCGCTACTCTTCAATTGTGTAATCACTGGAGATTGGAAAGTTCCAGGGGGATAACTAAGATTTAACTTTAAGAAGTCGTTGGCACTTATAAGAAGAGTTGTCTCCTTTCTCAAGGACTATGTGTGAGGACTCTCCATCATACTAATTTTCATAATGTGGGTCTGCTTTCTGTCAGTACCCCCTATTATGTAGGTTTTTTCCTCTATGGGTTTTTTCCTCACATTATAGCATGGGTTTTATTCCTTCGGTTTCCCATCTTATATATAAAAGGCAATGTGTGTGGATATTTCTGTATGTATGTCCTTTATGCGTTCGGAACGGCCCATCGATTGAGATGAAATTTTCTACACGCCTTCCTTTCATTCCAGCGCAGCCAACTGTGGTATTTTTTTAGTGTGAAATCGGCTGCGTTACTTAATATTATTTAATATTTCATTTTTTATTATAATTTCTACATTGCGAAGGGACTTAACTCTATAAAAGTTATTTCAAGGGGCATAACTTTTAATAACTTTTCTGTATAGCTTATAGTCATATTGTTGCATCGTTTTCAAAGATTTATAAACTCTTTGTCTATAGTTATGTACCGGCATATGAGTTGTAATAAATCATGATATAATGTTTAAGGCATTTTCCAAGTTTTCACAAAAATAATGCATAATGCATAACATTGTAACTCATCTTTTTATGCTTAAAGAGTTACCTACAGTCATGTCGGTGATTAACAACATCTTATATATAAAAGGCAATGTGTGTGGATATGTCTGTATGTATGTCCTTTATGCGTTCGCGAACGGCCCATCCGATTGAGATGACATTTTCTACACGCCTTACTTTCATTCCAGCGCAGCCAACTGTGATATGCTTTTAGTGTGAAATCGGCTGCTTACTTAATATTATTTAATATTACATTTTTTATTATAATTTCTTTATTGCGAAGGGACTTAACTCTATAAAAGTTATTTCAAGGGGCATAACTTTTAATAACTTTTCTTTATAGCTTATAGTCTTATTGTTGCATCGTTTTCAAAGATTATAAACTCTTTGTCTATAGTTATGTACCGGCATATGAGTTGTAATAAATCATGATATAATCTTTAAGGCATTTTCAAAGTTTTCATAAAAATAATGCATAATGCATAACATTGTAACTCATCTTATTATGCTTAAAGAGTTACCTACAGTCATGTCGGTGATTAACAACATAATAAATAAATAATAGTTACCTTATCTCTATCAAGTTTGAAGATTTTATATTTCTTTACACTGTCGCCAACTCTACGAAGACATGGAACAACTTCAGCCATTATTAAATCTACAGGCATGTGCGTTATAATCCTCATCCTCCTCCTCCTCCTACCTTCTTCCCTCCTCCTCCCTCTTCCTCTCCTTCCTCCTCCTCCCTACTCCTCCCTCATCCTCCTCCTAATCCTCCTCTTCCTTCCTCCCTCTTCCTCCTCCCTCCTCCTTTTCCCTCCTCCTCCTCCACCTCCTCCCTCCTCCTCCTTCTCCTCCCTCTTCCTACCTCCTCCCCCTCCCTTCTCCCTCCTCCTCCCTCCTCCTCATCCCGCCTCCTCATCCCTCCTACTCCCCCCTTTTCCTCCCTCCTCCTCCCTCTACCTCATCCCTCCTCCACATCCCTCTTCCTTCTCCCTCCTCATCATTCCTCCTCCTCCTCTCCTCCTCCCTCCTCCTTCTCCCTCCACCTCCTCTCTTCTCCTCCTCTTTCCTCCTCCCTCTCCCTCCTCCTCCCCCTCATCCTCCTGCGTTCTCCTCCTCCCTCCTTCTCCCTCCTCCTCCTCCCTCTTCCTCCTGCCTCTTCTTCTTCCCCCTTCCTACTCCTCCTCCTCCTCCTCTTTCCTCCTCCCTCCTCCTCCCTCTTCCTCCTCCTCCTTCTCCTCTTTCCTCCTCCTCCTCCTAATCCCTCCTCCTCCCTCCTATTCCTCCCTATTCCTCGTCCTCCCTCCTCCCTCTCTCTCCGCCTATCTCTTCCTACCTCCTCTTCCCTCCTCCTCCCTCCTCCACCCTCCTCCTCCACCTCTACCTCCTCCCTCCTCCTCCTCCCTCCACATTCCTCCTCCTCCCTCTTCCTCCACCTCCCTCCTCATCCTCCCTCCTCATCCTTCTCCCCCTCCTTCTCCCTCTTCCTCCTCCCTCCTCCTTCTCCCTCCCCCTCCTCCTCCTGCGTTCTCCTCCTCCTTCCTTCTCCCTCCTCCTCCTCCCTCTTACTCCTGCCTCTTCTTTCTCCCACTTCCTACTCCTCCTCCTCCTCCTTCCTCCTCCCTCTTCCTCCTCCTCCTTCTCCTCTTTCCCCCCTCCTCCTCTTAATCCCTCCTCCTCCCTCCTATTCCTCCCTACTCCTCCTCCTCCCTCCTCCCCCTCTCTCCGCCTATCTCTTCCTCCTCCTCCTCCCTCCTCCCTTCTCCTCCTCCTCCCTCTACCTCCTCCCTCCTCCTCCCTCCACATTCCTCCTCCTCCCTCTTCCTCCACCTCCCTCCTCATCCTTCCTCCTCATCATTCTCCCCTTCCTTCTTCCTCTTCCTCCTCCCTCCTCCTTCTCCCTCCGCCTCCTCCTCCTCCCTCCTCTCCTCCCTCCCTCCTCCTCCTCTCCTCTTCTCCCTCTACTCCTCCTCCTCCCTCCTCCTCCCCCTCCTCCTCCTGCGTTCTCCTCCTCCCTCACTCTCCTTCTCATCCTCCTCCTTCTCCCTCCTCCTCCCCCTCCCACCTACTCCTCCCTCCTCCTCCTAATCCCTCCTCCTCCCTCCTATTCCTCCTACTCCCCTGTCTTTCCTCCTCCTCCCTCCTCCTCCCTCCTCTTTCCTCCTCCACCTCCCTCTTCCTCCTCCCTCCTCCATTTACTCAAGACAGACAGACAGATAGTCGGGAACGGGAGCTTATATGACTACTTATATGATTTAAATGAGA
>OY992882.1:77196312-77214229 GCA_963921405.1 Cepaea hortensis | reverse complement strand
ACCAAGGGCTGGGCCAGGTCAGACAGACAGACAGACAGACAGACAGACAGACAGACAGACAGTCGGGAACGGGAACTTATATGACTACTTATATGAATTAAATGAGATGCTCACACCAGGGGCTGGTCGAAGCCGGGCCGGGTCAGACAGACAGACAGACAGACAGATAGACAGACAGACAGATAGATAGTCGGGAACGGGAATGGGAGCTTATATGACTACTTATATGAATTAAATGAGATGCTCCACACCAGGAGCTGGGCGATGCCGGGTCAGACAGACAGACAGACAGACAGACAGACAGACAGTCGGGAACGGGAACTTATATGACTACTTATATGAATTAAATTAGATGCTCCCACCAGGGGCTGGGCGAAGACAGATAGACAGACAGACAGATAGATAGTCGGGAACGGGAGCTTATATGACTACTTATATGAATTAAATGAGATGCTCCACACCAGGAGCTGGGCGATGCCGGGTCAGACAGACAGACAGACAGACAGACAGACAGACAGTCGGGAACGGGAGCTTATATGACTACTTATATGAATTAAATGAGATGCTCCCCACCAGGGTCTGGGCGAAGCCGGGCCGGGTCAGCTAGTACTATATAAAGGCCTTGTTTTTTCCTTGCCACTGTGCGTTTCTTCAGCGCCTTCAATAAGAAGGAAATGAACAAACATTATACATACTTGCTATCGTATCAATTGGTGTTTGAACCACACAGACACACGAGACCTAACAAATACCCGAAATGGGGGAGGGGGGAGGGTTTTCCCACCTCTTTTATCTCGTGACTATAGCTGTCCCTCCCTGATTGGAAAGGGGGGGGGGGGGGGGGGTTTATATTCCGAGGGTTTGCTTGTATATCCTAACGTATGTTAGTCTGTAGTCTCGTGACTATAAAATCTAACTGTCGTTACCACACTATCAGACCCACGATTGTTTACAAGACAAACACACCACGAAACACATCTCTCACGGCACATATTTATGAGAGAACAACACATGTAATCTGCTCTAGAACCATGTAGAAATCACGCGACAGAATGTGGATCTACCCGTTGCCCATGTCCCTCTAGTAACTAGGAGAAGGGAAGGTTTTGTAGTCTCATATCTTCTTTTTCTTCTTCTTCTTCTTCTTCTTCTTGGCATCAAACCACAGCACGCTTTACGTGAACTTAAACTCGGGTCACTCAGGCAGTCACCCGACTTAACCTGGCTGATACTGTTATGCAGACGCGCCACATTTCCTGTAGACACAAAGCGTCCACTGCTCGTTTCCTTTGAGAGTTTTCCTCATGGAAAAATAACCATCACACCGTTTTCCCTGTCTATTCTTTAAACAGGGGACACATGATTCACACACGATATATGGTTTACATGTATTAATATTGTACTCTTGAGTACACCAGTGTTCACTTACATGTCGTAGCAAAAGACGTTTCCTAATCTCAAGAATCTAGGTTCAAGTAGAGAATTAGAGTGAACAACGTTCTGCTTCAGAGCGCAGAAAATAGTAGGGTAGGAGTCCGCATAGTGATTAGCATGTGAGCAAGATAACGATGTAAGCATAGACTTTGCAGGAGTGACGGAGACACTAGTTCTGCAGGAACCGAAAGGCAGGCTATCGTTGTCAAGAAGTAATTAGGTAGTTATTACTTCACCAACATTTACATTACATACATATATTCTTATTTATCATAAGATACAAGTATTTACTTTCAAAACTTATTATCTTACCAGAGCACTGAGAAAGCACAGTTTTTAACAATACACTTTCCTACATTTACATTGTTGACTTGTTCCGCTTCCAAATTCAAGTGCCGCTATCGGCTTAGCCTTGGGTTAAATAGGCTGGTCCAATAAGCTATTTTTAGGCGATAAGACATACCACTCCTTATAGGGAAAGGGTTAACAAAACTGCGCAAAACGCTGTTTCTACGAAACGTCTGCTGCACCCTGAATGCAAGTGTCTGCAAGCTGGTTCGAGAATGCCTTGCCATGTCACAACATGCTATATCCAATCACATCTCGATTACTGTTCCACAGTTTGGGATGGTTGCCCTAAATCTAATTTAAAACGACTGTATTCTCTACAAAACCGCGCTATTCGTCTGGTTTCTGGCATAAAGCATGTTGAAAGTAATAATTTGTACAGTCATCTAAGACTTCTACCACTTCAAAAGCGCTTCCTTTTCAACAAAGCCAAATTAGTGAACAAAATTATATCTCAAAATACCCCAGAGTATCTTCTGCCGCTGATTCAATTTAATGCAATCAACAGCAAGCGCCTAAATTTGTTACATGTCTCAAAGCCTAGATTGGACCTATACAAAACATGTTTCGCCTATTCTGGTGCTCACTTATGGAATGATCTGCCTCCAGATCTGAAAACCCCAATGAGTCCCTACACATTTAACCGAAAACTCTTTCAATACTTAATCCATACCGACTATATGCCACCATAATTCATTTATGGTATAATTGTTCATTATAATCGTTCATTATAATTGTTTAACTATAAATGTTCACTATATATGTGTGTGCGTGTGGGAGCGAGAGAGAAGAGAGAGAGAGAGAGAGAGAGAGAGAGAGAGAGAGAGAGAGAGCGAGAGAGACAGAGAGAGAGAGACAGAGAGAGAGAGAGAAAGTGGGTGTCAGAGAGAGTGAGAGAGTGAATGTGTGTGCGCGCACGTGCGTGCGTGTGTGTGGAGAGAGTGATTGAGCGAGAAATGGTAGGGGAATGTGTCAGTGCATGCATTCGTACGTGTATGTGTGAGAGTGAGGGAGTGTGTGCGTGCGTGCATGCATGCGTTCATGCGTATGTGTGAGAGAGTGTGATTGAGAGAGTGAGTTTGTGTGTGAAGGATTGTGTGTGAGAGAGTGAGACAGTGCGAGAGTTGATGTGTTAGTGTGTGTGTGTGTGTGTGCGCGCGCGCATGCGTGTGAGCGTGTGTATATGAAAGAATACAGAGAGAGAGAGTGTGAGAGAGAGAGAGAGAGAGAGAGAGAGAGAGAGAGAGCTGAGCAGATTCATGCCATGTAACACGCATGTTATGTAACACGCGAATCCATATGTTTGAGTAGTCTCATCTGTCATATTATCAGTTAAATGCCATTTGATTTTATCATGTATAATATAAACTTATGTACATTACTGTAGTTTGAGTGAGAGAGTCAGTGAGTGTGAATGAGAGACAGAATGAGTGAGCATGAGAGTGAATGTGTGTGTGTGTGTGTGTGTGTGTGTGTGTGTGTGTGTGTGTGTGTGTGTGCCTTCTCTGTGTGTATCTCTGTGTGTATCTCTGTGTGTGGAAGCATCACTATGTTTACGTCACATACTTTTTATGTACACATTTGTCTCCATGTTTAACATTTTTATGAGACTGCTCATGACAATTGTCAGTGTATGTGTGTGAGTAAAGTGTGGGAGTTTGTTCATACTAGTTTCAATGCTAACGTGAGACATTTTGTATGTGTCTAGATGTGAGGAGGTATGAATGTGTGTGGAGGATGTGTGTGAGTGTGGGGAATGTGTGGGTGGGGGTATGCGTTTGGATGGGTTGGGGTGTGTGGGTTTTTGTGGGTAGTGATATTTGTGGGTGTTGATGGGATGTGTGGATGGATGTGTGGGGGTGAAAGTAGGGGTGTGGGAATGGGTGTGGGGGATGTGTGTATGGGTGGAGGATATGTGTATGGGACGGGTGTGGGGTGTGTGTGTTTATGTGGGTGGAGATGTGTGGGTGGTTTGAGGAAGTATGTGTGGGTGGCGGGGTTGTGTGGGTAGGGGATTGTGTTGGGTGGATTGGGGATGCAAGGGCGGGTGGGGAGAAGTGTATGGTGTGTAGGTTTGAGATATGTGTGCGGTGTGTTGGTGGGGGATGTGTGCATGGTGTGTGGGTGTGGTGGTATGGGTGAGGATATGTGTGTGGGTGGGGGATAGTGTGTGGTGTGGGGGATGTGTGTGATGGGTGCGGGGAATGTGTGTATGGGTGGGGTATATGTGTGGGTGAGTAGGAGATGTGTGGTGGTTGGGGGAAGTATGTGGGCGTGTGTGGGTGGGAGATGTGTGCGTGGATGGGGAATGTGTGGGTGGGGGTGTGTGAGTGGCTTAGGGATGTGTAGGTGGGTGAGGGATGTGTATGTGTCGGGGTGGGATGCGTGAGTGGGTGGAGGATGTGTGTGGGTAGGGGTATTGTGATCGAGAGATGTTTGGTTGGGGTGGGTGGGTGGGGGTGTGTGGGTGCGTAGTGGAGGGTGGGTGTGTGGGTGCGTAGTGGAGGGTGGGTGCGTGAGTGAGTGTGTGTTGGTGGACGGGTAGGGAATGTGTGTGTGGATGGGGAGAGGTGTGTGGTGTGTTGGTTAGGGATGTTGTGTGGGTGAGGTATGTGTGTGTGGATGGGGGATTTTGTGGTGTTTGGGTGGGGGTATGTGGAGTTGATGGGTAAGGGTATCTGTGTGGGTGGGAATATTGTGTGGTATGTGGGTGGGGGATATGTGTGTGGTGTGTAGGTGGGGATGTGTGGTGGTATGTGGGATGTGTTGGTGAGGGATATGTGTGTGTGCGGTGCGTGGGTTGGGAATATTGCGTGGTAGGGGATGTATGTGATGTGCGGGTGGGGGATTGTGTAGTGGGGGATTATTTTAAGGCATGTATGGGTGGGTGGAGGATGTATGTGTGGGTGGTGGGGTGTATGTGTGAGTGGATTGGGGATGTATGGGTGGTTAGGGAGATGTGTGTGTGGGGGGGGGGGTAGGGAGATGCCAGTTGGTGGGGATGTGTGTGTATGGTTTGGGGATGTGTGAGTGGATGTGCGATGTGTGGGTTGGTGGGGGATTGTGTGCGTGGGTGGGAAATATGTGGTCAATGGAGACGTGGCTGGGGGATGGGTGGTTTGAGGTGTGGATGGGGAGAGGATGTGTGGGTTAGGATGTGTATGTAGGTGAGCGTGGGATATGTGGGTTAATGGGGGAATGTTTGTGGGTGGCGAGTGTGTTTTGGTTGGGGGAACAGGTGAGGGGATTGTGTGTGGGTGGGGCATGGGTCAGTTGGTGGGGTATGTATGTGTCCCTTGGTGTGCGTGTGTGTGAGTGTGGGGGGGGGGGGTTGTGTGTGGGTGGGGTGATGTATGGGTAGGTGGGAGATGGGCCTCATAACATGGTAATGTGCCTTGTTTATGCTTAAAACATTCATTTCACAATGTTTATTTTTCTTCCTATGTAAATGTATAATGCTCTTGATGAACGAAAGACGAGTGATTGGAAGGGCCGAATGTAAGACGGGCATGCGCGCCCAGTTTGTGACCCTAATAAAGTTGATTTGATTTGATTTATCTCTGTAATGCATCTTCCATCTGAAGAAAGCCATGTGCGTAGATATATGAATTTCTGCACTTGCCCGAAAATAACATAATTTATTTTAATTGTCCATGTAGGCACTATCTGTTTCTGTGAGATCGCCATACCTTCGGTCATCATATGATTCAAGCTAATGCCCATATATACTCATATAAATATAGACTTCGACCTGGTAGAATGGATAAGAGCCCTTGCTGTTAAAATGCCGATATGCTGATAGCTAGTTCGACAGAACCGGTCTACTATTGATATGATATTCTCATTGCGACAAATGCAAGAAAAATGCCGTGAACAGAATCAACCACTGTTTATTGCCTTCATCGACCTCACAAAGGCATTTGATTTGGTCAGTCGTGAGGGTCTATTCAAGGCATTAAAGAAGATTGGCTGCCCACCAACTCTTCTGTCCATTGTGGAATCGTTCCACACAGGCATGAAGGGTATAGTCAAGTTTGATGGTGCAACTTCTGAAGAATTTGAAATCAAGAGTGGAGTTAAGCAAGGTTGTGTACTAGCTCCCACCCTCTTTGGAATATACTTTTCACTTCTACTGAAATATGCCTTTCGTGATCAGGATGGTGGTATATACATTCACTCACGCTCAGATGGCGGCCTTTACAATGCTCAAAGATTGAAGGCCAAGACCAAAATTAGGAGGGTACTGATCAGAGAGTTGCTTGTTGCAGATGATGCTGCAGTTACGACCTACTCTGAGAAAGAATTGCAATGTCTACTATCTGCATTCTCCAATGCTTGTTCTGAATTTGGTTTAACAATTAGCAAAAAGAAGACACAGATTATGTCACAAGGTGCACATGGGGTACCATCAATCTTTATTGACGACGCCGAACTAGAGATGGTAGACCATTTTACATATCTAGGATTAGCGGTAAATAGCAAATTATCCCTAGATCAGGAAATCAACATCCGGATTAGTAAGGCAGCAACAACAATGAACAGGTTAACAAAAAGAGTCTGGGAGAACAGGAAGCTTACTGCAAAACCAAAAGTCCTTGTCTATCAAGCCTGTGTCCTTAGTACTCTTCTTTATGGCAGTGAAACCTGGACAACTTACTCACACCAAGAGAAACATTTAAACAGCTTTCATATGCGATGTCTGCGAAGAATTCTTGGTATTAAGTGGCAAGACAAAATCACAGATACTGAAGTATTGGAAAGATCAGGTTGTTTGACAGTTTATTCCATGCTCAGTCTTCGTAGACTTAGATGGATAGGACATCTTAGGAGGATGGATGATGGTAGAATACCAAAGGACATCTTTTTTGGTGAATTACAGATGGGTTAGAGATCTCAGGGTCGGCCTCTACTACGATACAAAGATGTGTGTAAGCGGGACATGATTGATACAGGCATTGATAATGCACACTGGGAGCAAGTCGCCGCTAAACGTGTTGCATGGAGGGCAAACATCAGAAATGGAATAAAGACAAAGGAGAAAATTATTGCAGATAAGTCACACACCGAGCGTGTGAGGCGTAAGATGGTGCATGATGGTGGAAAGGACCACGTGTTCACATGCACCCACTGTGAACGGACATTTACAGCGCAAATTGGCCTTATCAGTCACATGCGCTACCGCCATAGGTAAAGGTTGTTATGCCTTTTTAAAGCACAAACTATCGTCTGTCAAGACGGCAAGGTGCCAATGAACGATAGCTAGTTAGGCTGTCCAACATTGACTTCCCGTTTAGAAAGTAATGACAAATTGCTTAGCGTGTAATTGCCTAAAATATCAACCTGGCGGTGATCACAACGACCTGCAAAGGACATGTTATATATATATATATATATATATATATATATATATATATATATATATATATATATATATATATATATATATATATATATATATATATAAAATCAGATTTGTAAGAGCATGCATTTTTCCCATTACAAGATACGCCTGTGAGACCTGGACACTTACTAAACAAGCTGAACAGCGCTTAAATGCATTTGAATATAAATGTTATAGACGAGTTCTAAGAATATCTTGGATAAAGAAAAGAACAAATGCATCCATACTTCAAGAGCTGAATATTGAAGAAGGTTGGCTATTAAAGACGATAAAACAAAGAAAATCTAAATATATTGGTCACTTGAAACGTCATGACAGTTTGGAGAGAACAATAATGGAGGGGTATATGCCAGGGAAGAGAGGAAGAGGAAGGCCAAAGAGAGGATGGGTGCAGGATGTGGCGGATGATCTCTAGAAGGATGTATCGGACGCAGGACATCTTGCTTATGATCGAGAGGTTTTCCGGAGGGTTGTTATGGGAGCGAGGTTCTGCAAAGGACATGCTTCTGAAGGAATGATTGAATGAACGTAATAACTAGATAGCCAGTACAATATCCTAATGGAATATAATACCTTATAAACCTGGATAGTTAGTGTTCACGTCATTTGTTGTGTTTATTGTTTTAACTCATGACCTGTCACCTGTTACAGAAGGCTAACTCGTCAAGCACATGTGTGTAATATGTTTGGTGCGGTATTATTGAGTTTAATATGCCTGGTGCAGTATTGTTGTGTTTAATATGCCTGGTGCAGTATTATTGTTTAATATGCCTGGTGCAGTATTATTGTGTTTAATATGCTTGGTGCAGTATTGTTGTGTTTAATATGCTTGGTGCAGTAATGATCTGTCTCACTGTTTAAAGAAATTATATTTCACGTCCACACTTAATTATTGCCACAATGTTTTTGTTTAGTTTTAAGGCTAGGCTGGTTTACTCCATTATTTAGGACATAAATAAAAAGTTGAACCGGGGAAACACGAAACACAGTGTTTATGAAATGACGATTACTGACATCAGAGGGTCGGTTGTAGCTCAATGGCTAGCGCGCTTGCTTGCCGGTCCGGTGATCATGTGCTAGAATCCTATCGAAGTAGGTTTATTTCGTGGACTTGGGCTCTCAGGATGACCCATAAAATTTTGTGGGAAGTAAAAGCGGCCGATGTGATATTAATACTATTAATCGATTACCTAATTATGTATAAATTATAAGCCTAGCATCATATCCCCAGTAAGCCTTCAGGCGTGTGATAGGATTCTTTACTTGTTATTTACGGGCTACCCAGTTCTGGTCGCAAATAATTCGCCGGCCATTAACTCTTTGAGGCCAGTAGACTTCCAAGGAGGAGAATTCGTACAATAAAAACGTACGACTATTACTTTGATAGAAGCAGACTATATAAAACAATATATAAAACACATAACGTGTCGCGTATTAAAACAAATAACCATATTCCTTTTTATTTCCATATCCTATTTACATGACATTGCAGTCATAATCAGCATTTTTTAGCTGCTTTTGATGTCTTGGCAAGTTTTACGTCCAGTAGTTTGTCATTGCTTTCTGAACGACCGGCTCACATACCTTTCCATAAGAAACCAACGCGACGCGATTTGCTGTCTAATCTCGCGCAGCTGAGTTTCGTACGTGGGTATACGGATTTACAAACAGCGTCCTTAACCGCCTTCGCCAGGGAGACCAGCCATATTCCTTTAGTGAAGTCAAATCAAAAGTAAAAGATATAATAACACAGCATGCACACCAGGACGCAAGCTGATCAAATGTGATGCGTTGCTTGGGACAGAAAGAGGTAAGAGTTATTAGAATCCACCAGTACATGCCAATAACCCATACATAAAAGCAGAGAGTTAATGGAGGAAAATTGCCATCAAGACAAGTTTGCCCATATACACGCCATGCCATTACCGTGTGTATATTGGAGATCAGGTTTCAAAGGGGGTATTGAGGCAAGGGGTTCAACTTCTGCGCTCCCGGTTTTAAAGCAAATGTCTCTGTCTCTTTCTGGAAAGCAGTCTGCCGATAGCGTCGCACAGAGCCTCAAGTCCGTAGCTCAAGCGACGACTCACTGGAGCCTCCGAAATAACTGTACTCGTGAGCCATGCAGGAGTCCGGAAACGAACCCACGTCATTGGAGACAGGGAAGGGGGGGGGGGGGGGGGGGCTTGACCACTTCTCCAGAGATGTGGAGATGTGATAGTTTGTATTGCTACTACTGAATAGAACATGGAATATATGGTCATATGGTCAGTACTACCACAGCGGTCTTTCCGTACCAAGATGCAGTATAGTTAACAGAGGTAAAGCAATAGGGCATCAGTCTCATCATCATCATCATCATCATCATCATCATCATCATCATCATCAGCATCATCAGCATCATCATCATCATCATTATCATGTAGGATGTCCTTTGCAGAACGTGGCTCCTATCACTGCACTTCCCCTACATTTCACGCCTGAAGTGTGTTTAGTGTCCTGTGGTCATCTCCCTATTATTATAGGAATCAGGCTCTCACTGTTCTTTCCACATCACGTGACGTTTAATACCGGCGAACCTAAATGTTGACTTCTCGTCCTTTACTTTAAAACGTTAATACAAGTACCTCAGATGTGGGAGTGGGTTCGCCAGTTGACGGAGGTCACTAGTAATAGGTAAAGCTACATAGCAGACAAAACCAGTAAAGTGAATTCACTGGCAGTAGTAAGTGTGAGTGGACTACGCTAGAGTTCAAAGCAAGTGAACGCAAAAAATGGCCACAGTTTTTCAGTTTCCCATTCATTAATTGATGCCTGCACCGGATGGAAGGACTAATATGGTATGAGAAAACCCCGTATGTGGAGTTCATGGAGAGAAATAGACACATACCAGTGGACCAAGAGGTGAAGTATAGACTCCAGCACTCGATAGGACATACAATGTGAAGACCTGAGAATAGTATCACAAGAAAGGGTTTTGCCTTGAACTCACAGGGCAAATTAAATACCTAAACATGTCAAAATAAGACCTAAAAACACACAGAGAGAAGAAATAAACTATAAAATATATTGACAAATGGCAAATGTATGGAAAAGGAACAAGGAGAAGGCAGCGAGATGGATTGACCACATGCACAGTCGCGACAAGAACACAGACCAGAGAACACACAATAGCTACCAATCGCTTATCGGCATAACACATGACGATGAAGATGTTGATTTAAAAACATAACTAACAATACATACACTTTATATGAAATCGATATTTTGTTTGACAATTTCTGCACCTATTTTATATATATCTTTTATAAGTGAACCTGTGTGCTGTATGCAATTCGTAATCCTGCATACCGCGTTCGAAACACAGTTGCGGGCGATTTGGAAGCATTGTCACACACCGTGGCTCTAGGTAAAACAGGTAATGTAGCCCTTGTCACGACATTATGCACCTTGGATATATGTTGTTACTCCCATATGTTTATACCGATCGTCACGCCGCCATGAGTGCTGTTATCAACATCACACCTTTTGCCTTTACTTCGTAGAACATTTCCTGGTACCCTGGCAGGTTGGATCGAACTGGGCGCCTAGGTCAATGAATAAAGCGCGATAGCCACTGCCCTACAGCTCTCTCCCAGCCGCTCTAATTGTAGGAAATTACCTACCTTTTCTATTTGAATGTAGGCAAATATTATTTATACTCTTTGCTTTATGAACGTAGACAGACATACATGTACATCTGGGCTGAACCAGGAACCAACCACCATACATCTGGGCTGGCATAACATATATGACATTCGCAAAAACCATTGTTCTCTGGATTTTGTTATGCACAGGTTGTACAATGACATCCTGAATTTTTGGTGTTACAGAGATGCAGTCCGTCATATATTGTGGCCCCTATCATGGAGAATGCGACACTAACGACTGTCCTAGCCACATTAAACTGTTCAACATACGACGGCAGCAAAGACCTCGACTACTTCCGGGAAGCACCAAGTACTGACCTTCAGCTGTTATATGTTGTGTGTGTGAGATTGTGTTATATTAGTGGAGAGAGAGAGAGAGAGAGAGAGAGAGAGAGAGAGAGAGAGAGAGGGAGAGAGAGAGAGAGAGAGAGAGAGAGAGAGGAGGAGGAGAACTATTACAACTCTATTTGTAATCAAGTACATTAACCCATATGTTAATATTACCCAATGTGTTTATAATCTAGTGCATTAACCATAGAGTTGTTAAATAAGTGCATTAACCACTATGTTGTTTATCACTTACATTAACCACTGTGTTGGTTATCAAGCTCATTAACCACTGTGTTGGTTATCACTTACACTAACCACTGTGTTGGTTATCACTTAGATTAACCACTGTGTAGGTTAACACTTAAATTAACCACTGTGTTGGTTATCACTTACATTAACCACTTTGTTGGTTATCACTTACATTAACCACTGTGTTGCTTATTAAGTTCATTAACCACTGTGTTGGTTATCACTTACACTAACCACTGTGTTGGTTATCACTTAGATTAACCACTGTGTTGGTTATCACTTACATTAACCACTTTGTTAGTTATCACTTACATTAACCACTGTGTTCGTTATCAAGTTCATTAACCAATGTATTGGTTATCACTTACATTAACAACTGTGTTCGTTATCAAGTACATTAACCACTGTGTTGGTTATCACTTACATTAACCACTGTGTTGGTTATCAAGTTCGTTAACCACTGTGTTGGTTATCACTTACATTAACCACTGTGTTGGTTATCACTTACATTAACCACTTTGTTGGTTATCACTTACATTAACCACTGTGTTGGTTATCACTTACATTAACCACTGTGTTAGTTGTCACTTACATTAACCACTGTGTTAGTTGTCACTTACATTAACCACTATGTAGGTTATCACTTACATTAACTATCGTGTTGGTTATCACTTATATGAACCACTTTGTTGGTTATCACTTACATTAACCACTGTGTTGGTTATCATTTATATTAACTACTGTGTTGGTTATCACTTACATTAACCATCGTGTTGGTTGGTTATCATTTACATGAACCACTGTGTTGGTTATCACTTACATTAACTATCGTGTTGGTTATCATTTACATGAACCACTGTTGGTTATCACTTACATTAACTATCGTGTTGGTTATCATTTACATGAACCACTGTTGGTTATCACTTACATTAACCACCGTGTAGTTTATCTACTACATTAACCACTGTGTTGGTAATCGAGCACAATGATGATCACTTAGTTTAGTTTAGTTTAGTTTAGTTTATGGATCAACATCACGGCACACGGGTGCAACCCATAAGTGCTCCGTTCTCCTCCTAACTCAAACCTGAGTCTGGAGAAACTCAGCTCTGTGCACGAACTCCGTAGCACCGCCGAGGATCCTGAAATACTTGGGTAGATTTTTAACTCGAAATTTTGCCCGGGCAGCGCCGTTAGGCTACTCTTTTTCGATTTCCAACTGCCAAGGGATATTTTTACGTGCGCAACAATACACACGGGCGTCCGATCTCACTACCCAGAGACCAGGGGAAATTATTGGAAGTCCCGGTGGATTTTTTAAATAAATCCTGGTCCTCATCGGGGCTTGAACCCGGGACCTCCAGCACTCGAGGCGGACACCATACCTCGAGACCACGCAGCCCCCTCACTGTGCCACCGTAGCTACATGAAATGGTGATGTAAACACTTAGAGAGATTGAAAAAGGAATAGTTTACATTGCATTGCGAATATCAATTTTGGAAACGGTTGCTAATGTTGTTATCACGTATACTGAATGCATTTTTAAGCAAAACCTCAACGCAAGATTGTGCACTCTTTCTCAAATTTGCAGCTTCAATTCCTTATCTGGACGTGAACCAAGTTACTGGAGAGGTATTTTTGAACAAGACAGTAGAGTACGACAACACGGGAGCAAACAAGTAAGTTAAATGGGACATATTTATATGAATTGTAGCAATAAGTAATTGCTCTTCATTTAGGTTTATGGAATGTTTCCATGAATGCATTTGCATATTGAGTGTGCACACAATTATAGATTGATGGACAATGTGAGGCTACAAATGCTTTGTTTGAGACACACACCAGAGATTTCATTTAAAAAATTTAGTTGTACATCCTTTACAGGACGTCGTAGACACACCACAAATTTTGGGTTGTTTGCGATTTCTTGGCAAGAAACTGATATTCCGTCATAATTGTTATTGGTATATATTCAAATAAACAATATGAAATAACCACAGCCTGGAAACATAAACAACTATGAGACTTTCACACGCTGTGAGGCGTGTTTCGTATATAATTCCATATGTTTCTGAAGATCATTCGGAACTTGCTGGCTGATGTGGTCAGTATTACGCCAGCCGCCATTACCTCCAAAGACATTTTCTTGTACCTATTTTAAACTGGATCCACATGGTAGCCCAGGTCAATTTACATAAATGTCCTCGGTGTGGATTTGAACACATGACCACCGGGCCGCAGGCAAACGTGACAGTCACTTCACTAACGCAGCTCGCGGACTCGCAGAATGCATACCTGCATTTATGTATTCAATTTCTTTATCATCATCATCATCATCATCATCATCATCATCATCAAGTTGCTCATCCCTGGGACTTTCATTAGCACCAGTCATCCGTGCCAGGCTATACATCAATCAGGAGAAATAACTCCTCTATTCCTCTGCTACCTTATGTTATAAAAACATAATGCCCATAAATTTCACTTAATTGTCACCCCTGTCTTCATTTTCTTTTTTTAAAACAACATCTGCTAATATTATTATTATATTTGTAACCTATAGTTATAGTAGTAATACCAACGTGTTCCTTGTGCAGTCGTCTTTTATTTGATGTATAATACAATATGTCTGCTACATTTAAACAATGTGTACATCATTATTGTGACTCACCCCTACTTCTCATTTTCTGCCATTAATTTCTCTTTGGTCCAAATCCTCTTTTTGTTTGGCACTGAATCAGTTAATATCTAGAACTGTGTACTCTGATTTAAATTTTTTTTTTTCAAAGTTGCATATTCCTTACAGGACGTTGCAGTCAATACCAGCATTTTAATCTGTTGTTATGTTCTTGGCAAGATTACGCTCAGTAATTTGCCATTGCTTTCTGAGCGACCGGCTCACATAACCCGTAAGTAACCAATGTGATGCGATCCGCTGCCGAATCTCGCACAGCTGTGTTCCTCACCTGGATATACGGGATTACGGAGAAAGTCGTTAAGCCCCTTCGCCAGGGAGTCCGGCATTACAAACATACTGACAAATAAAAAGATATCAATTGAAACGAGAAAAAGAGTGTTGAAGTGCTACATAGAACCTGTACTTTTATATGGATGTGAAGCGTATACACTGAGCAGACAAGCCGAAAAACATCTGATGGCTGTGGAAATGTGGTTTCTGAGGAAAATGCGAATAATACCATGGACAGACAGAAAAACGAATGAACAAGTCCTTCAAGAAACAAATAAAGACATTGAACTGATTAGAAACATTAGACGTAGACAGTCAAAGTATTGTGGGCATGTTATGAGAAGAAATGAATTGGAGAACTTGGTGACAACTGGCAAGATAGAAGGGAAGAGACCAAGGGGAAGACCGATAAGTAACTACATGGATGGCTTGGCCACGTGGCATGGTCGAGACAGAAGAATCACGGAGCTGATCCACGACTCTGGTAATCGAGTGAGATGGCGAAACATGACCACCCACGCTTATCGGCATGGCACATGATGGATGGATATATATATATATATATATATATATATATATATATATATATATATATATATATATATATATATATATATATATATAGAGAGAGAGAGAGAGAGAGAGAGAGAGAGAGAGAGAGAGAGAGAGAGAAAGAGGTTAGACGTGGATAAGTAGCAGTGTTCAATCTTTGTAGGTGTGTATTTATTTGCCTGATATGTAACTTTGTTAACTCTTTCTAACATGTATTTATTTGCTCGATATATAGCCGTGTTAACTATTTCGGCGTATACAGTTGTTACTATAACACCTAATTTCCTAAGGTTATTGTAATTTAATGTAAAACAAATTAATGCTGATAGAAAGTACCTAGATAGTACCTTTAAGGTAGTACTTGTGAGATCTAATGACTTTACATACTACTGACAATTGTTTGCGCTCGCTGGCCTTGAGCGGGAGCGTTGTCCTAACATCTGCTACACTACCATAACTAGAAGTTGCTGCTGCTATGGAGTTGATTGGACTGATGTTTGTATGTGGACTAGCTTTCTCTATTACCTGTCTCACCCGTCATCAGACGAACCCACCCCGACTTCAGAAATACTTGTAATTTATGTCATCAAGTCAAGTTCAAGAAGAAATCATTTTAGCCCAACTAGACGGTGTAGGGGTTGAATGACAACCACGCCATCAGCCTACCAGAAGTGCATCTTTCTTCTCCTTGCGGCCATTATGACAGCTGTACCGAATGTGTTAAAGCGACAGTTGGGCTAGGCTGGATTAACAGAACAGAGGAAGTGTAAAGAAGAAGTTTAGAAATGTACATCATATGTTGCTTAACAAATGCACGATGAATTTGTTGCCTGATACTGACAGAGTTCAGTGATATTGTGTTACTGAAATCTGAACCTATGCTACCAGTCAAAAACAGATCATTGTTGAAGTAGTTCCGAAGGGAACTCAAGGTCCAGCAACACACGTGACAGTTCTTGTCCCTGTACTGGATGTGGATAATCACCCGCCCATATTCAAAATGACAGCATTCACAAATAGTGAGTATTACAGTGTATATCGTACAGTGAGATAAAAAATTAGTATTTCAATGTACGGTCTATACTGTGTTCAGACATAGTAATTCAATGAATGGGGTCTACTTTGTTCAGGCAGAGTATTTCAATGTATGGTGTCTACTGTGTTCAGACATAGTAAATATTTCAATGTATGGCATCAGTTATATTCAAGAAAAGTAAATATTTCAATATATGACATAACTAAGTTCAAGCAGAGAGAGAGAGAGAGAGAGAGAGAGAGAGAGAGAGAGAGAGAGAGAGAGAGAGAGAGAGAGAGACAGTCAGTCAGACAGACAGACAGACAGACAGACAGACAGACAGACAGACAGACAGACAGACAGACAGACAGAGAGCGAGAACGAACGAACCAACCAACCAACCAACCAACCAACTTTATTTTCAAAGGGTAACAAATTGGGCACGCAGGCCAATCACTCATCTTTCTTTCATCAATAGAGCATAATACATTCACATAGGGGGAAAAAACATTGTCATAAGGATGTTGTAAGCAAAAACAATGCATATGACCATGTTATGAGACACATCCCCCACCTAACCACCCATCCCCCATCCACCCACACGTTCCCCATACACTCACACATTCCCCACCCGACAACGCAAACACCCCAGACACATGCATGCTCCCACCCATCCATCACCAACATCCCACACCAAAACACACCCCCACCCACACATACATCTCCGACTCGCCACACATTCCACACACACACATCCCCACCCACACATCCCCAGACACACATGCCTGCACCCACCCACCCATCACCCACCCACACATCCCCCACCTACACACATCTCCACACCTAAACACACATCCTCCACCCACCAACCCTCACCCACCCACCCACACACGTCCACTAAACCACACATTCCCCTAACTATACATATTCCCGCCAACCCACACATCCCGCACCTACCCACACACAAAACCCTCACCCACCCACATTTCTCCAGTTGCACACATCTCCCACAACCCACTCACATATCCCGAAAACCCCTCTCCCAGACGGACACACACACACACACACAAACATCCCCCACCCACCCCAACCTACACACACTCACCCACCCACACATCCTCCACCCACCCACCCCGACCCCAGTCACCCATTCCCCCACTCACACATCCATTAACCACACACCCTTTAACCACACATCCCCCACTAACACACACATCTCCCCACCCATACACACATCCCCCACACACCTCCTGCCTACACACACTCCACCACCTATATATACCCTACACACATCCCCCATCCACTTACTTCTTTCCACCCACACACACATCCCTCCCATACACTCATTCCTCATATACATCCATCCAGTCACGTACTCATCCCTCAATCACTCACATCCACACATCCCCCATCCACCCATAAACACATACATCTCCCATCTACCCACCCACACTCACACACCACAACCATCCAGCCAAACATACATCCCCCACCCTCACATACATCATTTACCCACCCGCACTTCCCACATACATCTCCCATCTATACACCCACACTCACACACTCCAACCATCCAGCCAAGCATACACCCCCACCCTCACATATATCCTTTACCCACCCGCACATCCCACAACCAATCGCATCTCCGCCACAAACCTACACACCTGTCACCAACCCACATCTCCCCTCTCACACAATACCCCACCCATATATACATACCCCACACATACCCACCCACACAACCCTCACCCACACACACACATCTCCTAACCCATCACCCACCCACCCATACATCCCCCACCTACAAACATCATCACCACCCACATATACACCCTCCACCCACCCACACCTCCATCGACAAAGACATATCCCCCGCCCATACTCACATACCCACACCCATCCCGCCACACCCATCCCTCAACCCACACACCCA